>JAIXND010000762.1:8861282-8991457 GCA_023646645.1 Varanus salvator macromaculatus
TTCTTTCTTTCTTTCTTTCTTTCTTTCTTTCTTTCTTTCTTTCTTTCACACACACACACAAACATCTGGCCTAAGACATTTTGCTTCCTGAATGAAAGATGGTACTCCCCGTTCCATCCACAGAAGCTAACTACCATTGAATTCCAATTTAACAGGGTCCTGGACCATACCTGAGATAAGATGCCTATGTGTTGGCTCCTGCCAACAAGCCCTCCTGAGCAAGACCTGCCCAACCATTGACCAAAGTGAGATGACCATCACAGGCATCCAATTTTGGGTGCTATGAACAGGGTCAGAAATATTGCTGTATTTAACTACCAGGGAGAGATGATAGTGAGATTTCCTGCCTCAGACATGATAATAACCTGGGCAGCCTTGGGTACGAAGCACCTTGACTTGATGGGATGGGCACAGTTTGATGTTCCACTTGAGGCAGCACATTGTCTTGGGCCAGCCTTTCTCCTGTTTAGGGTCACCATGTTGACATAAAGAGGACATTACCATTCATGTCTCTTATCTTTCTTGTCTCTTCCAGTCTTGCAACCATGTGGAGATCCCAGGCTGTACCTGGGATATTTAGGCAGCCCCTTGCTCACCGCATGCAACTGACAACCAACAGTACCAGAGAACCGAGCAGCCAGCAGTTTTCTGCTCCCTGGCAATTTCACAAGGCAAGATAAAATTGTAGGGTTGAGAAAGCATTCTCTCAGCCACAATTCCTCCTCATACACAAACCACGACCTGATTTCCAAGCAGTGATTTTAGAAGGAGCATTTTGACAGTGGGGAGGGCTCAGAACTTTTAGAATATGAGCTTTCATCCCTTGTGAGCCTATTAGGAGTGCTCCTTTGCTTTTGCCATAATCAAAAGATGATGCTACAGCAAAGCATAGTATCGTTTGAGGGTAGCCATACCTATTTTGTTGGCCTACAGATACTTAGGGTCAAATTTTCCAGCACTGCTGACTGTTGGTTTTGCTTTCTGGAACAGTTTGGCACTTCAGTCCAAAGTATCTGGAGGACAAAAGACTGGGGAGGAATTTCTGAGATATCCAAGGCACATAGAAATGGAAAGCAGTGGAGATAGTCCAGATGTCCCAAACATGAGAAAGGGAAAGAGGACAACTTGGATTACTTAAGGAGGCCACATTATTAACAGTATCCCTACCATAAAACTTTCTGGACAATCACCTTGTTTTCCCCAATTTGAACCCTCTCCAAGTGCAATTTCGAGCCCCAAACTCACCACCTTTCAGCTTAGCATGAGCCATTCTTTATTCTTCTCATGGAACATCCACCGCTGCTTGGAGAGTCACGGTAGCCTTCGTGGATGGCCACAGCTGCACAAAAGTGGAAGGAACTCTCTTAGGAATGCAGGGCCAGAGCTGTGAGGTTGGAAAAGTGGCCTTTCAGGCCTGTCAAAGCTTTTCAAGTGTGAATTTTCCCCCAGCTAATCAACTGTTAAGGGAATAAAAGAGTCTTGACAAGGGCACAGGGTCTGAAAACTGGAGATTGCTGTGAATATGACAATGCTCTTCACAGTTTTGCTCTGATGACATAACGCAACATGTTCTTTTTCCTCACAGCTAGGCTGGTAAAAAGGAGAGACAGCAGCCGCAGCAGCTACAAAATGGGCCCTAATGCATTTTTGATTGTGTTGCTGATGGAACAATACACATGGCATATTTCAGCCCAGCCACTGCCACTATTTCAACACATGGCCAAACAAACAAACAAACAAACAAACAAGGACCTCTCTTTCTAGCAATAGATATATTGTTGACTGCATCCTGCTTGAGAAGGCATGGTTGTGACTTACAGAATCAGATATAAACATGGCTACATAAGTTACTATGTATAGAAATATGAAGTCCTTCACTGGTTGGTTGTGTGCTAGCTTCTTTACTAGAGAAGACATGCCTACATGCACCAGTTACTTAAGAGCTGGGCAGATGGAGGTCTTCTACCCATCCTGCTTGAGGGATCCTGTGGGTTTGCCACTCTTTGTACAGAGTACGGGACTAGATGGACTTTGGGTCTGATTCAGCATAGCTTCTCTTATGATCTTGTGTTCTTACTTTCCTTCATGCCATCAAAACACCATGCAATCTTCTTCTTCTTTTATTCAACTGTTTATTAATTTTCAAAACAGTACTAAAACATCCATTATCACAAACATCGAAACTACTGTATCAAAAACACCATGCAATCTTCAATGAATTTAAGAGGCTGCCATATACAGAATCTACTCCAATGAGCAGTGGTTCTCCAGCAAAGAATTTTCACCCGGAAACTTGACCATTTAACTGGATATTTCAGGAAGTGAACCTTAAACCTTCTGCATGAAAAGTATGCCAATGAGCTACGAACTTTGGTCAAGGCTATAGCTAGGTTGAGTTAGAATTTAAGCCCATAAACAGTTATAGCTTCCTCTTCTTATTTTATTTCTTCTTCAACAATGCTTTCAGCAAAGTAACATGATCTTTGAAACAAGAGAAAGAAACAGAACCGACCAATCAGCTCCTTGCAAGATAGTAGTCTAAGTGCACAAGAGAGATGGGGAAGGGGAGGAAAGGGAGGGGGAGAGAGAACCCCTGGTCGTGACCTCTGAAGATGCCAAAGTTATTTCCCACCTCCTGGGGTCTAGTCTGATCAAAGATTTAAGAGAAATGAAGGCCCGTGAATGGGAGCGTTAAAGTGAAGCCCATCTCTTACCTTTTTCCCTGACCAACACAAGTCAGCATTAGGCTTTTAAGGCAGGACTGATCAACTGTTGTCAGAACTCGAGGTCCCAGTTCCATTTTCATTTTGAGGAAGCTCTTGTGGGGAGGGAACATTCCAGCAATGGGAAAAGAAGGAGGCAAAGCCAAAAATACCATCACATTTTTCTTTACAGCACTTCCTGCCTGCATCTGAGCCTTTGGAGAGGCAAGTCAACCTAGAATGGGTGTGAGTTAGATTTAGAGTTAGGGATACAGGTAGAGTATACCTAGAGAAAAGTCTGTTTTTTAAAGAGAAAATATGATGCATGATTAAGCCACGTGCTGCAATATGGCGTGGCAGCATAATGTATGCAATGCACGAACAAGTGCGTGAAAATCACAGATTAGTAGATGCATCCTGAATGTGTAATGCAAGCATGAAGGAAGATAGGAAGATAGAAACATGGAAACAGAGCAAGTCAGAAGGGGTCTCCCAGGCCATCTAGTCTGACCCCCAGCTCCAGCTGGCTCTGCTACCATGTGTCTGTCCAGCGTATCCTTGAACGCCCTCACTGATGGGCCTTCAACCACCTCCCCTGGAAGCCCATTCCATACCCTAAGGAGTCCTAACTGTCAGGAAGAGCTTCCTGGCATCCAAACTGAACCTGGGTTCCTTGAGCTTTGCTGTATTGGAATGCATCCTGCCCTCCTCTGCAGGGAAAAACAAGCTTCTACCCACCTCCTTGTGGCACCCCTTCACATACCTATATGTTGCTGACAGATTCCCTCAGAGTTTCCGCTCCTCCAGGCTGAATCAAAATATCAAGACCAATAAAAGGATACCTTTCTGTTCTTCAGTTTCTTTAGTGAACCCTAAGGGTCCCCATCCTCCCCTGGCAACCAAAGAAAAAGCTCATTTTCTTGGGATACCATCAGGTTCCAACACTGTTCCATAGCCCTGCTTCGGATCCTGTCATTTGTTCCACAAATGCCAAAGAATATTTGCTGTATTTGCTTATACAGGAGTTCTCTTGCAAGAGCTTTGCAAAGCAAGTATTGAGCTGGTGTGTATTTTGCACAAAGCAATCCAAAATGTGTGCCTGGGAAAGTCAGCACTCTGCACTCACAATAAATCATAGAACCACAGAATAGCTGACTTGCAAGGGGCCAATAAAGCCACTGGGTTTGGGCATTCAGTGATCCACAAAACTCTTGCTTTGTCTATTCCTTCCTTCCTTTCAGCACCAGATCTCAAAACTGTACCTTTTCCCCGAGAAACAATTCTCTCCCACTCACCCACCTAGTCTGGAAGCAGCTTTCTGAATACAGTGAATTTTCAAGCTATCCCTGTTCCTTCTATTTCAAATATCCTTTTGCACTACTTTGTCAATGAAAGAAAAATTATTAAAATCTCACAAAAAGCCATGATTTGGATTAGAATGCTCAGGCACCATTTAGCCAAAGCCCTCATGAGTTTAATGGGGCAGATAAAGCATGGATGTCAATCCACCACTGACATAAATGGAGCTTCAGTCGGGCTTACTCTCAACTGTACCCAATATTACTTTAAACTTTCAACGCAATACAGCAGGGATCGATAAACTGGTGCTATGCAAATTCAACCTCATAATTCCTTATTGGTGCCTCGCTCAGTGAGAATGATGGGCCTTATAGTCCAAACTATCTGGAGAGCCCCGTGGCTCATTCCCATAAGACAGAACTAGTTCTCCCTGCCCTCCTTTCTGACTGTGATGATGATCAGATGGAAAATGGATTCAGCCAGATGTCTCCCCCTCTTTCTCTTTACCGAATCTGACTCTCATAATCAGATGTGTAATTTCTAGGTATATGTTTTGTTGTAAGTCCCAACGAGATACAAAGAAGCTGACGTGAAATCCAGCCTGTCTGAGGAAATCTATTTAGTCAGCTGTTAAATACGGCTGCTGTTGATACGATAAGACCCGTTTTCCCTGCCCGCATACAAGGTGCAACATTTCTCATTTCCATTAATATTGCAGCCTGCTACCACCTGTCACTGTAGAATTTAGATTAGGCTTTGTTGTTGATCTGGGCAATAATATGAAACGGTAATCCCTGCAAGACATCACAATGCCTAGGAAGGCGAATGGAATGTCTAGATCAAAGACAACCAACTTCTGTTTCCATAGGGACCACTCTATTCTCCCAGTCATGGTCCATGGGAGGAAAATATATTGCATGCTGGAACAGACACCATTGCAAATGGTTAAGCGCCATCTTGCAAGTAAAGGGCTGACCAACGCAGGACACATGCGTTCTGTGAATGGACTCTGTCCCTGAAAGATCCAGGAGGCCTGCAAAAGTAAATGCTGATGGAAGAACCACAGCCACAACTCTGGGGAAGGGAAGGGGAAAGTCATCCCAGGTAGGAGCATGCTTGGCTGTGTTTAATATTTTTCTCCTCTCACAAAACACCCCCGAGATGCAGTGACCATCGGAAGAGTTTCTGAGACGTAACAGTACTTTCTGCATACCATTTTCCTGATCAAATTCCCCCAACTCGATGCTGTTTTGGACCGACAGAAAGATGAGCACGTGGGTTCCAGATGAAATTAAACCAGAGCTTTCCCTAGAAGCAAAAATGACAAGCTCAGGCAGCCAAACTTTGGGCACATCCCGAGAAGGTAAAGCTCCCAGGAGAAGACAGTCTTGCTAGGGAAAGTTGAAGGCATGAGAAGAAAGGGGAGACCAAATATGAGATGGATGGACTCCATCAAGGAAGCCACATCCCTGGGTTTTGAGATCTGGGCAGGGCTTTCCTGAGGACACTCATTCATAGGGTCCCCATAAGGCCAAGACAACTTGGCTGCATGTAACAACAACAAGAGAACTGAAGCTGGAGAAGTGCCTTGTGACCAGGGGACAAAGGCCGTGACATGAATGGATCTGAGGATGAGGGGCGTGCAGGGTGTGGGGGGGTGCTTGTTCTGGTGGGGCTGATGGAATGATTGGTCAAAGAGACCCAGTTCCACCTGCAGTCCAAGGTCCTGTGTACCCATCTGTGCTTGCTGTGGGGGAGATTAGTTCAAGAACAGTCAAGGAGGCTGGTCAACCTGCCTGCGGGAATGGGAAAGAGCAGCTACATCTTGAAGGAGGTGGTTTAGAGATGGGCAGTCTGCCAGATGGGAACTCCAGCCTCCTGAGGAGGTGGTGCAGCAGTCTGCCATCACAGTTGTAGGGTGGCCCAATTGGGGTCTCAGAGGGAAGAGTGTAGATGTGCCCAGTTCCATAGCACTTCTTTCCCCAGGGACAGATCCAGAAGGGTTCATAAGGAAAGATTTGGGTGAAGAAAGTCAGAGAGGCTTCAAAATTTTGCTTTGTGCATGCACAGAGACCTGTTTGTAAAATAAAAACATTTGACAAAGAAGAGCAGGTGAGATAATTACTGGTGGGAGGGAGAAGCGCAGCTCATGACACCCTTCCAGAGCCACTTCAGATATTTTCTGGCAATATTTCTTCCAGTTTTATATGGTATAACTGGTGAAAATATTACATGTATTGAAGAGCAGAGTGTCAACTCTTTTTTGTCTTCATGACTCCTCCCCTACTCACATCTTTCCTCCCATCCTGAAATACCTGTCCCTGGCTGCTTCTCCTTTTAACAAATGGGTTTATTACCTGCTCCCATGGGATTCAGTTAATTAAAATAAACACACATAAATACAGATCTCCTCATTAAATCTCCTAAAGGAAATCAACCCTGACTGCTTTTTAGAAGGACCGACACTGAAGCTGAAACTTAAATACTTTGGCCACCTATTGAGAAGGAAGGACTTATTGGAAAAGACCCTGATGCTGGGAACGATTGATAGCAAAAGGATGGCAGAGGATGAGGTGGCTGGACGGGGTCACTGGAGAGGTGGGTGGGGGGTTGAGTGGACTCCGGGGGATGGTGGAGGACAGGAGGGCCTGGAGGAATGTGGTCATGGGATCACGAAGAGTCAGACTTGACTTTGCAATTGAACAACAACCTTATTAAACCTTGGTAATCCAGCCCAACTCTCTGAACTAGAGATGGGCAGAGCTGCCTTTTTATGCCTTACCTTCATCCCGTGTGTAGTGCCTGTTCTGCACCCATTCATGATTATTAACTAGGTTAATGCAGTTTTGTGTGTATTAACCTAGTTAATAAACTAGGTTTATTACATTCTGCCAATACATATTTTTCTACTTCCTGTTGCCTAATATACACATTTTTGTAAACCACATTTGTTAGTAGGATTCATTTTTTATTTTATTGTCTTAATTATTTGCATTTTTGTATATCTGTTCTGTCTGCCATACACAACCACCAAATTCACAAGAGCTCCAAAGTCCAGATAGACCTGCAGCACACTGCTGGTTTGGGAAGAGAGAATTAGGCTGGATTGCATTAAATGCGAACTGATCAAAATTCTCTCCCATTCTTAAGCTGAGCCCCTCTCTCCACAGAGAAACCAAGCTAGGTAGGAGTCATTTCAGCGTGGTGCAAACTCATGCCACTAGAGACAATGCATGAATATTCAAAACACATATGAGACTAACCACGTGCTTCTTCACATCCAATAAGCTACATCCAGGAGTGAACAGGCCAAGTGGGAAAAAGGCTCACACCATCTGCCACCACCCTTGTGGGCACAATATCCACTAGGGGTGTGTGTACAGGAACCCGTGCTTTCATTTCGTAACTGGATCCATTTTCCTTTTAAAAGAGCACTTGTGATTTGTTATTTATTCATGCAAATCGGGTAGGCTTTCTTACATTGGTATTCTTCCTCTGACTCTTCCCCCCCCCCCTCTCTCTGCTACTGGATGTCCCCTTTGCAACTGCCTTCTGCCAGCCTCAATTTCTTTACGCACAGTATTGCATAATGAGCATGGCGGCCACCACAAAAGTGCAGCAACCATCAGTGTTTTGCTTTGTTGGAAGCCACTTCCCCCCAGTGTTGATGCTTGAACTACAAAAGGTGCCAGTTTGTTTGTGATTACTCAGCTTTTGTGCTGCAACCAAAGTATTTTGTACCTTCCCAATGTGAAGAATTTTGGCCGCATCAACTGGCAATGATGCCTGTTCGATCCATTCCAATTGCAGGTTGTGAGGGTGTCAGAGTCCAAGGGTGGTGAATACTTTTGCAAGGAACCGCAAATAAAAAGGTGCGCTTCTGGTCAGCAGGAGCTAAACTTTGTTACCACTGCTGGAGAGAGGAAATCCCAGTACATCCTCCCAAGACATCACATATGAGGGTCTCATTGTTATCCCTCAAGTATTTGGGATAAAGTCGCAGGGGAACGATGTAGCACAGAATCATGTGCAAGTATATGTGTGAAGGACAAGCTAGCCACCATTCAAATAAGACTTGTGGTTTCTGACCATCAATGAAAGAACTGGAATTTCTTCTTGAAGTGTGGCAAGAAGAGAGGCCTGCCCTCTTTGTTAAATATTTCAGGTCTACAGAGGAGCATGTCTAATTAATAAAGCACAGCCATAACCATCTATCTTGCTGTAGAGAGCTCTTAGATCCTGGCCTTTAATGGAGATAAGGCTTTTCCTTTCCAAGTGAGCCCATCATCGTGAATAGTGGGAGCCCGGATGATGATGGAGAGATGAATAGCCACTCTGCGCTCGACGGCCGAAAGTCATCATTAAACTCTGCCGATCAATTATGTCTTCCCATAGTTTATTAATGGCCCTGTTATCACATCTTAATTCCGTGACACTAATATTTAAGAAAGATGTTCCACGGAACATAATAGGCCATTGCAATGACACAGCCGGAGTCATTTTGGCCAATTATTTCCCAAGAGGTTGGTAGAACAGAAGATATTAGATAACGGCACTGCTTCTTTGTTAGGCTGATCTATTAAGAAGGAACTTCCTTCCAGTTACCCACCCAATCCCGTTTCTTTGTCCATGCTACTGTCTATTGCTAGATAGGCGAGATAAGGTAATTCCGTTTCTTCCCCTTTTGAATAAAAGATAACATGCAGGATTTCAGGAGGCACAGCTGATTTCTTACGTCTGTGCTGTGTTGCTGTGCAAACCAGGACAGTGATAAAAGACACAGAATAGGATCTCTTTTCTCCCAATTCCTGCCCCTTTCAAAAGTACCAGCTTTGGGCCCCTAGGGCTACAAACAAAAGCTTGGAAACTTTTAGGCCAGGCAGCATTGTGGAAGCTAGAGTCAGTTTGGATTGGCTTAAATGAACTGGTCAAGCACTGGATGAGCTTGCAGCAGCAGGATACAAACTCGCTTCCATTTCAAAGCTCGTTCGAAGTTCCACCTGTATCAGATTGCGAGTGCTGTTTTTCACTCTTTGCATGAAAATCAACATATCTTTTTGTGTGATTTTTGCCAAATAGACACATCAAGTGTGTGCCTCCTTAAAGAGTAGGCTTTTCTCTCTCATTGATTCAAGGGTATTTGAGTATAATTTTCCAAAGGCTGCATCATCCGATTTTTCAAATGCATTCATGCTGTTAAATGAATTTTGGGGCTGGGTGCAAATCACAAGGTCAGTTAGGAAATGTTTGATTTTAACTCGAGGTTGCACCAGAGTTTATGTTCAGCTGGGTGTGGAATGGGTACAAATTAACTGAAACAAATTTCCCATACATCCTGATTTTGCTGTCAATTGCTTCCAGGTTCCCAGTCCTTGAATCTCCATGAACAATGGACTGAATGCAGTCTAAATTAACATCCCAAGAAGCACGCATCTACACATCCTCATTCGTTCCAGTCAGCCAGGAATCAATTCATAGAAAGCTACTTTCACAGAATGATTTACCTTGCTAGTTTGCTGTCGGCAAATATCTCAAGGATATAAAGCACTGCAAACCTAGCAATGGTTCTTCCCTGCTAAAACCCTCTTTCACTCCATGGCAGGCTACAGCAACGTCAGAGGGCTGATTTGCATCTTGGCCTTCTTCAGTATTTGCTCTGGAAAGGAACTTCCACCCTATTTGCCTCCCCATTATTTCCCCTGATTTTTTGGTTATTTAGCTGTATTTATCATTACATTTATATTCCACCTTTCCCCTGTTGCAAGGATCTCAAGGCTTGACCCTCCTCTACATTAATCCTCAGCATGCCCTCAGGAAGTAGGTTAAGCTGAAAGTCAGTGACTTGCCCCAAACCACCCACTGAACTTCATGGCTGAGCAAGAACCAAGCATCTCAGTCCAACACTTTATCCATTTCACCACACTAGGGATCTCCACATTAGGATTTTCTTGCACTTGGTGGACTTGTTTCCTTTGCTCAGCCATGACCGAGGAAGTGAGCCAAGCTGCAATCAAGTCTGCAAATGCTTGGGAACACTAGGGGGGTCCTTTGTGTTGAACTACTGTTGGACTCCGGGGGATGGTGGAGGACAGGAGGGCCTGGAAGAATGTTGTCCATGGGGTCGCGATGGGTCGGACTCGACTTCACGACTAACAACAACAACAACAACACTGTTGCACGGGGAACACAAAGCCAGCAAGTCATGCACGTGGAAGCAAAACTCTGTTTGCACAACAGGTGCATGGGTAGTGGACAACACGTGTGCAAGCCAGTCTCGCTGTTTCTACCTACACAACAGCTGGACTATCTTTCTACTGGATGCCCATGCAAAAGCTTAGCACGAATTGGGCTCAGGGCAAAGAGAAGGCAGGCCAGAGTCCAGGAAGCTAAGCCAAAAAAACTGAGAGGTTCCCACTGTCAAACTGGATCCTTCACCTATCATGACTCCACAAAGCTTCTGCTTTATCTCAAATTCACATCCTGTGTTTGGGACACACATTAGCAAAAGGGTTAAAGCAAAGTTTGCAGGAAAGTGTGAAGGATTTTCTTAATTGGTGGTTCAGAATTGAGTTCACAACTTTGCACAAATTCTTTCCTTGTTCAAAATGCTGATCAGCACCTTTTCTCCCATATATTTCTTCCCCCCTTTTCTAATGTACTTTGAGGAAATGAATAAATAAAATGGGAAAAAGTGCTGATTGGCCTGCTGAAATTTATCCTTGTCCTGCTGCACAGGTGGAGTTGCTGTTCCAAAGACCATTCATCCACCTTCTGTAAAACTGGACAACATCACTAGCTGGTTAAACAGCAGAAGACACTGGGGTGGGCTTAAACAGCAACTCCTCCCAATGAAGAGATGTCACCAGTGGAGTCTCACAGTATTGGGACCAATGCTTTTCAAGATATTCATAAATGATCTGGAATTAGGAGTGGGTAGTCAAGTGGGCAAGTTTGCTATTGACACTAATCTTTTTAGGGTGATTAAAACCAAAAGGGACTGAAAGGGATCTCACTTAGCTGGATGAATAGGCATCGGAATGCCAAATGCAGTCCAGTATAAGCAAGTGTAGGGACTGCAGGTGGCGCAGTGGCTTAAACCGCTGTGCTGCTGGGTTGGTTGATCGAAAGGTCGCCGGTTCAAATCTGCACACGAGGTGAGCTCCTGTGCGCCGTCCCAGCTCCTGCCAACCTTGCAGTTCGAAAGCATGCAAATGCAAGTAGATAAAAAGGTGCCACTTCGGTGGGCAGGTAACAGCGTTCCATGCACTTCGGTGTTTAGTCATGCCGGCCACATGACCACAGAGACTGTCTGCGGACAAACGCTGGCTCCCTCGGCTAGGAAACAGAGATGAGCACCGCCCCCTCGAGTCAGGCATGACTGGACGTAACGTCAAGGGGAAACCTTTACCTTTACCTTTACCTTTATAAGCAAGTGTAGAGTAATGCATGTTGGAGCAAAAAAATCCCACCTTCAAGTATACATGGATGGGATCTTAGCTATCAAGAAAGGTATCTTGGGGTAATGCAGGGCAGCTCAATGAAAATGGCAACCTGATGCTCAGCAGCTGTGAAGCAGGCAAACTGCAGGCTAGGCATATCATTAGGAACAGAATGGAAATAGAACTGCCAAAATCTTACCTCTCTTATATAAATCTTTGGTGTGAACACACTTGGACTATCATGTTCAGTTTTGGTCTCCATTCCTGAAAAAGGACATTGTTCAGTTGGAAAAAAATACAGAGAAGGGTAGCAAAAATGATCAGGGGACTGAGGCAGCTGTAGTGTGAGGAGCTTAGAGAAAGGATGAGTCAGTGGAGGCACAACAGAAGTGTTTAAATGATGAATGGTGTGGAGAAAGTAGGGAGGGAGACATTTCCCCCCCTCTCCTATAGTGCTCAAACCTGGGGTCGTCCCATGAAGCTGAGTGGTGGGAGGTTAGGACAGATTAATGGAAGCACTTCTTCATACAGCATATAAACGATGCAATTCGCTGGCATGGGAAGTGGGGATGGCAGCCAATCTAGATGGCTTTTAAAAGGGATTGGACCAATTCAGGAAGTAGGAGGCTATCTGTGGCTACTAGCCTTGCTGGCCATGTGCTACCTGCTTGACCAGAGGTGGCCTGCTTGCATGCGCCAGATGTTGAGGAGCTGGGCTGGTAGGGGCCTCGCACCCGTCCTGCTGGAGGGATCCTGTGGGCAGGTGGTTTGCCATCATGTGTACAGAGTGATGGACTAGATAGACCTTGGGGCTGATCCATCATGGCTTTTATGTTCTTTGCACCTTTCAGTGCCTATCTGAACTCTCTCTCTCTCTTCCCCATCATCTCCTTTCTTAATTGGTGGCAATGACTTAAAAACCTGTTGCTCTGTTCATATCACTTGTCTGTGACTCCAGATGTGCAATTTTCACTCTCAAAAATTATTTTCAGAAGCAGGAATGCTTAGAGTATCTTGACGGAAAGGGCATCAATGTTTTATGGCCTCACTTTAAGAAGCACCGAGATCATTGATCATATCATTGCGTGACAATGGGAAGATGAAGCCGGGGTGCTTTTGTTCCCCCACCCCTGCCTGGAACAGACAAAAGACTTGGAGAGTCGAAGATACCAGACAGAACCCTTAAAGGAGCTTAGAGATATCCAGGGAGATGCCAGCCCTTCTTTCTGTATCTCTCTGTAACAGCTCCCTGCTGCGTTCAAGTGTTACACCGAGCTCTTGTGACTTCAAAAATATCACAGTTACAAATGAATAGGAAGATGGTCTTGCTCTTGAGATATCTAAGTCTTTTGCCTTAGCTTAGTTTTGATGTCAGTCCAAATGCTCTATATTTTAAAATAAACCCAGTGTGATTTTAGACAACTAGAAATGGCGTAGGAGAAAACTGCTTTATTTTTATTAGCAGCAGCAGCAGCAGTAATAATAACTATGCTGTAATTTTAATGCTTACTACATCACATTTGTGGCTGTGAGGGGAGTGGGGGATTAGCAAGACATGCGTTTTCACACCATTTTAATGTGGATATAAATAATTTTGCCGTGCTGATCTAGTGTGCAAACCAGTGTGCATATTATCCTCCAATACTGGTGTTTCACTGCATTTTTGCAGTGTTGTTCTTCGGTCAACACACACACACACACACACACACACACACACACAAAGGGGTATGCTAGGGAAAAATGTATTCCAAATGGCATATTACAGAAAATGTAAGGGAACACACACACACACACACACACATGTACAGATGTTCATTCACTGGGCTAGAATCAGGAGAGTGGGAGGGTCTCTTCTCATGTAATGCGTGTTTCTTTCCCCTCCCCTCCCCTCCCAGCATGCATTTCCCTAGATGTGGTCCAGAGAACCCCTGACCCTTCAGAGCAACCCTGCTCTGGGGCGGGGAGGATGCAGCTGGAAAGGTAATTAAATCTGCCTCGTCCATTCCGCTGGTGGAAGGCCACTGTTGCATGCATCCCATAATCAGGAATGCCACTTTCCAAAAAGGGCATATCAGGCAAAACCATGTAGAATAATGCATGCATAAGCAGAATGCATACTCACATCTGTGAGCTTTCATGCAAACTCTTTAAAAAGACTGGGATGAATCAGATCTAAGACTCCGAAAAATGACTGATATTCAGGACAGGCAAAACTGAAGAATGGGGCATGAGAAACAGTGAGAAACTGAGCTGAGATTCATTCCCAGTGAGAAGAAATTTGCTTGAGCCTCCCCAGGCATGCAAATACATCTGGGGTTCACCACCCTGAAAATGCATGGGAGCAGAGAGTCTACCCCTGCAGCTGAATAAAAAGATGGACGCACTGATTACAGGGGAAGGACAGTCAGAGCTGGGTGGCTCTTCTGTAGGGTGTGAAGCTGGCCTCGTTCTGCAGCAAGGCACCGTGGCTTTCAGGGCAGGAGGGGCGTTCAGCAGTCCCCCTTTCTCCTCACTCCCTCCTACCATGCTAGGACTGGATTGTGCATGCCAGGAAGCTGAGATGGTTCTGAGAATTTCCAATAGGAGCTGTTGACTCATGAGCTTCAATGGCTGTGAGAGCTACCCGGACACTTTACGTGTGGAGGAATTGTGCCGTCGAGCATTGGCTGCTGGGCACACATAATAAGAGGTGACTGGCTTTTTCCTCTGCTGCTTTTGAACTTCGCAGAGCCAGTGCATCTTTGGCCCAACCCCGCTGGGCCGTTGTTCTGTGCTTCTGCGCCACACCTGGAAATCCAGGAGCCAAGAACTGCAGTGCGATGGAGAAGTTCTCCCCATTATCCTTGCATATGGAGATTCTTTTAAGCCCAGTGGTGGGAGTGGTGGGCAGATCAATTGTTGATGGGGAGAGTTGCTGCAAAGGGGAAACAAAGGAAAGATTCGGCACCCTTCCTCTTGTTCACAATTTTACCTCCACAGATTTCATTCCTGAGACCACTTTGCAGGGGAGAAACAGAGATCAGCACTTTCGAAAGAACTTAAGAACCCACCCACCAGAATCAGACTCATGGAGAGAAAGTGGAGAGGACATTTCTCCTCCCTCTTCCCTAATACTACACCTTGGGCTCATCCCATGGAGCTGACTGTAGATTTAGGACAGATGAATGGATGTCCTTCTCCATGCAGTGCAGAGGGGAGCTATGGAGCCCACTTCCACTGGACGTGGTGGGCACTGATTTGAGCATTTGAAAAGTATTTAGACCAATTCATGGAGGATAAGTCCATCCCTTGCTAGCTGCTAGTCAATAATGGCTGTGTATGGCCATTATTTTTTTATGAGCCACCCAGAGAGCCCCATGGCTAATGGGGTGGCATAGAAACTGAATGAATGAGTGAATGGCTACCTCATTGGCTACTTCCATTGACCAAAATGGAGAATGTCTGTCTAGTACCAATCTCATACCTGGGGACCAGAGGCACACCTTCTCCTACTGCAAACCTGTCCACTTCCAGCTTCTCAGAATCTCCAATTCGTGATTAAAATTTAGATACAGCCTAAGTAGGTGGCGTTCAAGGCTGTCAGACCACACCTGTGCTGGCTCCAGGAGCCAGGAGCAGGTGAGCAAGCAGGTGAACAGTGAAGAAGAGGAGCAGCTCCAGGAGGGTCTTCTCAGTGGGCCCCTCCTAGGGTGTGTGTCCTTGACAGGTGCCCAGCCATGCCTAATGGTGTGCTTCCCACCATGTCTATGGGCTGGGGACTGGGGTCCATGGGCCAGTGATTTAGAAAATCAGATAAGGTGGCCCGTTGTTTAGCTATGCATCCTAAAAATGCTGAGTTACACAGGACTTAATTTCAGTTAACACAGTCCGTTTTGCCAGGATTGAAAAAGGAAGGGGAAAGAAATACATCCATGCACCGCCGCAGATAGTGCATCTGGTACGGGTTGGCTTGCCACCATGCTCCAATCCTGCGAAGCAGCTGTGTTAGGAGTTAATCCAGAAAGCCTCAGTGAGGGGTTTAATTATGTAGCTTCTAAGGTGATAGGTTGAAAGCTTTGCACTCCCCTGGTGGAGTTCACAGCATAAACAGGAAGGGAATCGGCCTTGGCTGCCCTGCTTCATCTGGCAGCTGATAAATGAACATAAGTCACATCATAATTCTGTGGATTTCTTGCTCCTATTTTACAGCAAGAGGCTCTCTGCCACATGGAAAGGCACCGGGGCCCAAGACATACGTGGTGTAAGAGCACTGAGGTAGCACAGGAAGGGTAAAAGTTCTACAGCCGAGGATCTATTCACTACCTTAGAAGGGAGTTCTTGGGATGCGCCACCAAGTTGTATCTGACCTTATGTTAACTTTTTGAACAAGTTCCCTCCAAACTCTCTGGTTCTCGACAGTTGTGCTTAACTCTTGTAAACCAAAAGTTACAGCTTCCCTTATGGGATCCATTCATCTCATTGTATTTATTTATATATTGAATTTGTTTGCAAGCTGCCCATTAGCATCAGATGCTCTGGGCAGCCATTACAATAGAAGTACTGATACATATCATTAAGTAAAATGATACCAATAAAATATAATAAACAAAACAAGATAAAATCACAATATGCATAGTCAAGTAAAAGCAAGACATACATTCATACAGTAAAAGGAGTGCATTTAATATTGATGGTCTAGGTGGTGCCATAGGTAGGCTGAAAAAGAAGTTTTTGTTAAGGGCCTGGTACTCAATGAGCAGGTGCCTGGCAAATCTCCAGCCGCAGAGTGTTTCATAATTGGGGTACCACCACAGAAAATGCCCTCCCCCTTAACCTCCTTGGGAGAGGAACTTGGAGGAGATCTTAGACCATATGTGGAGTAAGTAGCTCCCTAAGATAAATTTAGATCTCTATATTTGATCTTCCTCTTCTGCTGCCGCCTTTAACTTTCCCTGGTATTACTGTCTTCTCAAGTGCATCTTGACTTCTCATGATGAGTCCAAAGTATGACAGCCTCAGTTCCACCATTTTTGCTTCCAGAGCACATTCTGGTCTGATTTGATCTAGAGCCTATTTGTTTATCTTTGTGTTGGTCCAGAGGTTTCTACAGGTTTTTAAGAAGGGGATAGGTGGCAAGCAGCCAATCTCTGGGATTGGCAAAGGGTTGGACTAGAGGACCTTTCTAAACTCTCAGTTCTGGAACTTAGGAAATTGAGCTGAAATGCACTGTATTTTTCTGAAAACCCTGAACAGATTCTGTGAGCTAAACACTGTAGTGTCAGAGGGAGAAATAAATTCAGTGTGCATTTCAGTGGGGAACTACCTAATTTGTACTTTAGCATTTGCACTTAATTTTGGGATTCAGTTTCGCCTCTGAACAATGAATACAAAAATGAATCTATTATGGGAAGAGTGTTAAAAATCCTTGCATTATTTTTTAAAAAACAATGTGCAAAACTACAGATAAGGAAGATGATGATGATGATGGTGATGATGATGATTGCAAGCAAGGAAAATTGCATGCAACAATATAGATACGGTGCTGATCTCTGTTTCAAGACAAGGTGGTAGCAGTGGGGAATTGGCTGAGGTTGTCTGAAGCAGGAGATACATAAGACAGCACTGAACCCATCAGAACCATTTCCAGGTTAACAGCTTTCTTAAATAGAACAGGTTTTACCTGTCGGCAAAAGGACATCAAAGAGGGAGCAAACTTAGCCTCCATTGGGAGAGGGTCCCATAGCCTGGTAGTACCCAAAAAGCTCTCTCCTGGGCTTCCACCAAATGTGCTTCAGAAGGCAACGTTCTTGAGAGAAGGCTCTCTGAGGAATTGGGCAGTCCCCTGTGGGCGAGGCAAGGCAATGAGTATTATGGGACACTGAGCCATCAGTTTAGAGATGTAACAAAACCTTTCTCTCCCACACACATTCCGCCCCCACACCTTTTTCCAGGCAAGAAGGCATCCGACTTGCATTTTTCAACTGAAAGCTGGGCTTCTCTAAATGCTTCCATTTGGATGCCATACTAAATTCTGTAGATCATTCTAGAGTGACTGGGTGGGTTTACATTAATAAAAAGTACTAAGCATTGCATTTTTTCAAATCCTCCAAAATTTCTCTCCACCCCATGAAAGGGAAGGGAAAGGAGAGGAGGGGAGGGGAGGGGAGGGGAGGGGAATCTGGGTTGAGCCGAGCTGAGCCAAGACTATGGAAAATCCCACCTCCCACCATAATGTCAATATTTCTAGAAATTTTACTTCTCTAGGCCAGAGTATACATACAAACAGTTCATTTTGCTTTTTCCTTGAGCTCAATAAGGACTGTTGGTTTCCACCCAAAGTCACACTGGGTGAAGATTGGATGTGAAAAATTGGAGGAGTCCAGGGGTCCCACATCAGCTTTCCGCCTGTCCACAAGGGAGCTCTGCTCCAGGCTTTGGTGGCGTCTGGGTCTGGAGCACCTGGGCCTTTTCACAGCAGAGCATCCAATACTTTGCCCTGCCCTTGAAAGGTTTTAGAATGATCATGTTATTAGAGGCAGGCGCTCTGAAGGTGGCAGGAAGGTGAAAACAAAACTGGCTAGTTGAAGTTTCAGCATCTTTATTGTTTCTAGATTGAATCCTGGTCCATTAAGCAGGAGTTTTTAATTGGGTAATGTGATTTCAGAAATATGGTGAATAATAAGTTCATTACATCTATTATCTAGCAGATGATTACAAAGGAAATGCATGCAAGAGAGAAAGAGAGGAAGGGAGGGAAGGAGAAGGTATTAAATGAGAACCCTTTTGTTGTTTTAAATACCTTCTCTCTGCACTGCCACCTTGTAAATCTTTAATCACAAAGATCTCTCCTGGAAACCTGGCTTCTAATAATGAGGAAGAAATGGCAATTGTCAGGTGAGCAGCAGAATCCTGAAAGAACAATTCACTTATTGATTATATTGGCAAGGGGCTGTGCAAAGCGAGAAATGACCAGCCTGCGGGCAGCTGTGATACATGAACTGATTGGAGCTATGATGTGGAGAGGGTCAATCGCGTTGGGCTACCAAGAGTTATAGGGAGGTTTTAGGGAAGTTAAAGGATTGTGTGATCTCGAAAGCGGCAATGTAGACAGCCATCAAGTGATGGAAAACTTATAAGGTGACTGACGTCCCATCTGGATCACTTTCTTGTGAGCTCATTCAGGCATTCTCTGTGCCCCATTCCCTCATTATACTGGAAAAAACATTCTTAAAAATCAAATCAAATCAAATTTAAAACCATGTATTTTGAGATGTACCGTATAAGTATTTGAGCAGAGAACTGCCCTGAAACGTTCAGAGAAGTGCCAAATCAGAATGATGGTTATAAGCCTGGGAGGTGCTAATCAAGTTACTTGGTATTGGAATACACTCATTCTTCAAGAATTGCTGGTTGAGTTGGAGCCAAAAATGGATCGAGAGACAGATCCAAGGAACAAGCCAAGGGTCAGAACAAGCCAAAGCCAGGAGAGACTATTGTTGGTTGGGCTTTACTAATCTGAGCCAGAATATTGATCACCCTTTGATCTGCCTGGAGCTGTTCCATAGCTCTGTATGGAGTAGATCCCAGATTCGACCTTTCCTGCCAGTCAGTGTGGACAACATTAGGCTAGCTGAGCCAATGGTCTGACCCAAAGCAAGGCAGATTTTTATGCTCCCATGACACGTGGGGACCTTCCACTGCCCAGGGAGCTGCTCTAAGCTGAAGTTGTCTGGCTAACCAGAGGGGGCACCTGTGCAGAGTTGTGGGTTTGTGGTTGTGACCCTATTTCTGCCCCTGTCAAGAGCTGCTGCAACAGTGACTTAGCTGTGCCATCCTAATTGATTTTCCAGGTTGAAAGCAGGCTAGAGACTCAGAGGGGAGCAGACCCATCCAATTCCCACGCATTACATAACTTTCCTGTAGTTCTGTCTGACAGGATTTGGTGGCAAAGTTGGAGATGGGAACCCAGTGATTTGAGGATTGGGTAGATGCCAGAGCTAAAAAGCAGGGAGGTGCTGGGGAACATGGGAAGAAGGAGTTGCAGATATATGGAAATGTTGGTCACCCCTTTGAGCATTCTTTGATTTTATGCTTATTAATATGGAAACTGACTTATGGGTTGGTTGTCCATTCATTGAGTTTATGAAGGGGCAACAGCATCACAGAATGGATGGAGTTCTTTGAAATCCTCCCCACCAGCCGAAATACTTTGGTGCCATCCTCAAGCCTTGCCACTGGACTGCACATTTTTCAACCTGGATTATTGCTGAATAAATTAAATTCTACTTGTCCCTCTCAACACCAATCCTGGGGGACCTCAGAGATGGCCTCCATATAGGTCTAATGACACAAAACAGGGAATAAAAAGAAGCAAAAACCCATTTATTAAGATGGGGAGACAAGGACAAACCATGACAGCCAACCCTTTCTGCTTGCTCCTCCCTCCCTCCCATGTAATCAGTGCAGGATTTCACATGCTAGAATTTAAGCATGCACTTCAATCGTTAGCCCCTTACAGGCACTAATTAAACTGCCCCAGTCTTTTGAAAAATGAGCTTTGTATGTAATAAGTTGTATTATTAGAAATACAATAGGAAAACCTATTTAATCCAGGCATCTACTTCTGATGCCAGAGGAGAGGCTGAGGTGTGTGAAGATAATGAGGGCAGATGTCCTGAGATTAATGGGAAAACCCATGTCATCTGGGCTCCCTGGCACCAAGCCCATTTTCCCAGCGCTTTCTCCATTGCCCTGCTCTCTGCGTTATTCACTAATTGTCCTATCACCAGGTCCCCACCTATGTATTTCCATTCAGTCAATAGGTCAGAAGGACTGATGTGTGAATTAATTCTAAGCAAAGTGTCTTTAACTCAGTTGCATGCTATTTTCCCCCTTGCAGAGAGAAAGAAAGCGAGTGAGCCAGTTCTGATGTACTATGAGCTTCTACAAAATTCAAAGACAGATGAGTCACCACCCATCCAACATTAGCAGATCTTGCAATGAAAAAACAAATCTCATTTTTGATAAGAACACAGGTCTGAGCAGATCCGTAGTCTGATCCAAACGCTTTTGAAAGCAACATGCTAACCAAGAGATTTTTTTCTGGTTAAGAGCTGTCATGTCTTCTCCGACTTATGGTGACCCTATGAATGAAAGCCTTCCAAATGTCCTGTTTGTGACAGTCATGCTATGTTCTTGAAAACTCAAGGCTGTGGCTTCCTTAATGGAGTCAATCCATCTTAAGATGGCTGACTGGCTGGTTACATTTTTCCAACCGTAGGAAGTCAGGGTGGAGAGTATGTACCTCTCAATTAAAAGCAAGCAAGCCAGAAATCAAAAAATGAGCATAACCCCACCAAAATCAAGCATCTTAAAGTTCTGCTAAGTTAAATAGAGTCAGTTTAAACAGATTCATAATGCCGCTAATGAAACCAAAGGGGTACTTAGTTCCTGAATACTGGCTGGAACATGCCAATCACTTTCATTGTTTCCTGAACTTAACAGTGGTCAGTTTCTCAAGTGAACCCTGCAATGAACAAGTTTACATAATTTCCGGAATATATATTAATACAAGCAATAGGTCTCAACATATTGGATTAATTATGGTCCCGATTCACTCTCAAGTCCCACCATTGTTGATACCAACTACATGATCCACACTCTTCCTTGACTTAAAAGTCCTGAACTGGTGACAGATTGTCTGTCCTTCTTATTTAATCTTTATATTAACTCACTGAGTGTATTATTTCATTTTTGAGCATTTTGTTTAATTTTTCAAAACCTCTGAGAATGTGTCTCATGAAAGAGGGTTTTTCCGTCTTTCCCTCCTACCTGCCTCAAATTGAAGGCCCATCCTTAAGCCCATTACAAATGGGCTGATTCTTTCCCCCTTAATTTCAGCAAAGCTACACGTTAAATCCCCACCGATTACTCTGTGCGCTTTTGTAATTCATGGCCTGCAGGCAGGAGGGCCCCTGAGCCTCAGCAGTGTGCAAAATAAATTACTAGGATTCTCAGTTGTGTGCAGGAAAGGCTTAACTATCTTCCGCCAGGGGACTTAACAGTCTCTGTGTAGTAGTACCAAGCAGAGGGGCTTCCCTGCTTGGGAAGCGACATCTGCTACAAAGTGATTTTGTCTCCAGATCCCCTCTTCGCAGTTCCTCAAAGCAAAGAGATGGGCCGGACTCCAGGTGTGCCCCGGAGCCCACGCCGAGGCCTCGGCCGCCCAGTTGTCAGGGCACAATTGGGCCCATCTTGTCTCTGTGTGCACTCCTTGCCTATTTTGTTCAGTTTTAAGCTGTCCCCAAGGAGTCTCCGCTTGACAATCGGCACCTCTGAAGCCGGGAGCCCCTTTTCATGTTTGTGTTGCCAAAAAGGAGGCAGCATCTGTTTGAGGTCTAGCGCTTGAAGTGGCTCTATTCAACACAACGTGTTCTTTTTTAATTGCTCCTTCCATTGTCAGGCAAGAATGTGGCACATTTTGAGTCCCAAAAGCAGATCAAATGACGTTTATCCTTGTTTAGCAAATATTGTGCAGCGCCACTTCTGGTGAGACCCCCTCCCACTTCCCCACTTGTCCCCCTGTGCTCGTCTAATTAAGTGGGTACGGATGGAGCAAACGTGCTAAAGCTACTTTGACGAAACTGCTACCTTCAGACTTTGATGAGAGCTTTATGGCCCAATTTTGATCTCCATTCAGCGTGAAAGGATCGAATTCCAAGAATTGCTGGTTAGTTCATCTTCGTTCAGTGCAGGGGCTGGGTCAGTCTCATGGATCTGTCTCTATATTCCTTTTTTCCTTTTAGGAATGCTGCTTTTCAGGACCCGGAGCCTACTTTTGACTGGGCATGTGTGGGATTACACTGCTCATGTGTTTCTGTCTGAGATGGCAATAGCAACCTCTGCTAGTCTCCACCAAAACTGCAAGGGCATTGGGCTGGATGGAATTTTGTTACATTTCTCATTTTTCCAGTCTTAACGTCGGCTTGTCTCAGACTTTGAGAATTTCTCCCACTCTGAGTTCAATCTTTCTCAATTCTGAGGACATTTTAAAGAGTTTTCACAGAAAGTCATAAGCTTTCTCCCCACATCCCTCAGTGCGAATTTCACTCATGCATGCAATTTGGTACTAAAATACATGGCAAACAATTTTCCTTAATTTTGGCAAGCAATGTTCCTTCCTTCCTTCCTTCCTTCCTTCCTTCCTTCCTTCCTTCCTTCCTTCCTATCTTTCATTTTATCCCTTTCAAGGAATCCAAGGTGGCTTACATAAGCCTTTTCCTCTGCTCAATTTTATCCTAACAACAACCCTGTGAAGTAGGCCCAGCTGAGAGGCTGTGATTGGCCCAAAGACACCCAGGGGGCTCCATGGCTGGCTGGTGACTAGAACCTGGACCTCCCAATCCCTGTCCTGCACTCTGACCATTGCACTACACTGGCTGCAGGGGTCACATACAAAGCCTTTTTCAATATTCTCCTTCCATTACAAAATTCCGAGTGAATTTAAAATGCAAAGTGGACAAACTGTTCCCCACCCATTTGCCCACTTCTTTTTTCTCTCCTTGATAAAACCTTCAAACTCACCCATCCTCAGGGGCTGGGCAGAGAGCAGCATCAGCATCCTAAATGTGGCTGCTGTGAAAGGCACAGGAGAAGGTTTGGCGTTATTTTGCTTGGGATAGAAAGTGGCTGCAGTCTGTCCACACTGCAGTTCCATCGGGATGCCCAGAAAGACCCAAACTCAGAGGCTTATAGACATCTGATAGAGGGGTGGTGGAAGAGGCAATCTTCCCCTCATTTTGCATTTTCACTAAACAGACTTTTTCTTGCACTTAGTTGGAGCATCCTGGAAGGAGAGGGAAGACTAGACTGGGTGGAGAAAATCTTGTATCCTACTGTACACAAACCCCTTCCCACACAGAAACATAGAAACAGAGGTAGTCTGAAGGGGCTCTCGGGCCATCTAGTCTGACCCCTGGCTCCACTCATGACATGCCCACCATGTGCATGTCAAGCCTATCCTTGAACACCCTCACCGATGGGGCCTCAACGACCTCCCGTGGAAGCCCATTCCACGCCCTCGGGGTCCTAACTGTCAGGAAGTGCTTCCTGGCATCCAAATTTAACCTTGGTTCCCTGAGCTTGGCTCCATTGGAGCACGTCCTGCCCTTCTCTGCAGGGCAGAACAGGTCTCTACCCATCTCCATGTGACATCCCCTCACATACCTGTATGTCGCCAACAGATCCCCTCTGTTCTCCAGGCTGAAGAGACCCAGTTCCCTCAGTCTCGCCTCATACAGCTTTCCCTGCAATCCGGCCACCAACCTTGTGGCCCTATGCTACGCTGACTCTAACCTGGCTATATCCTTTCTGTAATGAGGGGCCCAAAACTGAGCACAATACTCCAGTTGCGGGCGCACCAGAGTCGTGTAGAGTGGTAGTAATACCTCTCTCGATCTAGAAGCCACACTTCTGGCCATGCAACCAAGGGTGGCGTTCGCCCTCTTGACCACCGCATCACACTGCTGACTCATGCTTAGCCTGCAGTCACATCTTTTTATCCTTCACGGTGGTTGACTTCTCGACCGTTGAGGGCAGCCATTGCGGCTCATTCCATGCAGTTTGTGATGAGGGGATGGGGTGGAATCCTGGAAATCCAAAATATTCCATGGCCCTTCAGATGCTGTCTGGAGACCACAGGATCACTCCCTCCAAAGACTGCATCAATGAGTTACACTTCTCCAGAATCAAACATTGATTTTTTTTAATGGAGGAAAATAATTAAGCTTTAACTGTTTAATTAGGACTTTTCAATAGGCACAGCCATTTTCCATTTATACCCATGCAGGGAAATTAATGTAGCTATTCAACAGTCAATAATCCATATCAAAGAAAAGTCTTGGAGACCTTAATTTAACTAACAATATCATACCATTACTCAAAATGCTTGCGCTGTTGCTGCTTTCCATTAGTTCTGTGTTAATAAAGGACACATGTCCTTTGCAGAGACTCTCCAAAAGTTGACGGCTCTGATAACAACACTAATTGCAATAGGCAAAACTATCAATTTTGAGAATGGTCCGGGCAGGGCAAGCAGCATGAGTTCAAACATCAATATGAGTTCAACCAGTTTTTTCCTTTTGGCCTACGCATTTTTTTTGCATCTTTGCATATGATTCATGATTCAGAGGGATCAAATACAGAACTAACATAAGGAGTAATATCAACTACTGTTGCGAGGGGTGGCATACAAATATGTATATAAATAAAAAATAAATAAATAAAAACTAGCTGTGATTTTGTTCCCAGGGATAGTGCTCCTAAATCAAACTGTGCTATTAGTTGCTGGTCATTTGGATATGGACAAGGAATGTATTTGCTATGAAAAATACAAGTAAGGAAGAAACTGTGCTTAGTTATTTGTGTCGTGTGGTGCCAGGGCTCAAATCCTGCGGAATCCAATGCTTTTATGTTCTGCATTTTAAAAAATGAGCTCCAATAGTCAGTGGTAGTGCTGGGGGAAGGGGAAAGCAGTGCCTTTCTGAGCCCTTACTACTGTGACACCCCAGGCTGCTTCCACTGGGACCCCTGCCTTCCTGCAGGCATTCAGGTCTAATCTGAGTCAAGTCTAAGAGGTCTAGCTGAGAAGACTCTTCCTCAGAGCCAGCCATTGACAAGAGAGGTGTCCAAGGGATTGCCCATTCCTCTGGTTGTCTCCTGGGATATCCGTCTCTGGAGCTCCAGAAGTCCAGGCAACTGCTCCTGAGCAGGGGGATTATCTGCAGCCAAGGCAATATGTCCAGAAGAAGCCTCCATTACCCGTCTCTGTCTCACTCTGAGAACCTCCCTAGAGCAAAGCAGCGCACAGGTGGATGCCCCAGAGCATCCCACCAGCTGCTCCCAGCAAACAGAACTAGGGGTGGCTCTTCAGACCATCCACGGCTGCTGCTTCACGCCTGTGACATGGCAGCAAGCAGGAGTGTGGGGAGGAGCCCAGACTTTCCTGCCCCACCACCTGGAGTGTCTTTGCTCCATTTCGTGGGAGGGCTGGCCTTGCATCTGTCTGCTGGAAGGGTAGCCAGGAAGGCTTCCTCCAATTTTTGCATTGTTTTTCTGATCAGAATCATCCTGGATTGCTGACAGCAGCTTCAGTTTGTATTTATCTATTTCTGATATCCCCATCCCACTCTTGATCCTGCTAGGAACCCAGGGCTGCTTCCACAAGCGGCCTTCTCCTCTCCATCTTATCCTCACCACTACCTGGCATAGGAGGCAATGCTGAGAGTTTGTGATTGGGCCAAAGTCACCCATGAGCTTTGAGGCTGAGTGGGGGACTAGAACCTGGACCTCCCAGGTCCTCTGTCCAAAATTACCCACCACAATCCACTGGATTTCCATCCTGACTGTCAGGAGTAAGACAGCACGTTTGAAGAGAGCAGGCAATAGCATGTTTGTTGGAACCCCAAAATACCACCTGGCTTGGGGGCCAAAATACCTAGAGCTGCCTGCATTTCTGTAGGCAGGTTGTACCCTTTGACATGGGCCTAAGAGTTCAAAATGAAAATGGGACTGAGAATAGGAGCCTTTTCATGCCACGGCTTCTATTCCACCCGGGGTGCAACAAAACAGCTTTATCTGACGAGTTAATGCCATTACAACCAGTGGAAGCGATACTGAGATTTGGTTAGGATTAGGCCTATTGAACCCTGTCAGGGCCTCATTACTAAATGGCAAGAATGAACCACCAGGAGTCACAGGGAAGATTGAATCTCTTTGAACCCCGGCGTTTTTATTGGTGAGATCACCCAGGCCCCCTGCTGTTACTTATGGCAGCATGCTACCGGGTAGTGGTCTCCACCACCAACTACAAGCTTTTAGAACATACACAGAGTGTTTTATAGATTCTGAGTCATGTGGGCCCAGCAGCTGGGCAGTTGATGATGAAACAAGGGCAACACAGTCAGAAGAAGGTGAGGGGTCTGCAGAGGGGGCTCAGTACAATGGCTTTTGACTGCAGGATATTAACACAATGAACATGGGATTATTGTGAGTCTTGGCATGCAAATGGGGGTGATTGCAATGCTGTTAACCTGGCAGCCTGACCGGCTCTTACTGATCGGCAAGACAATAGCCCTGGCAGCTTCTTGGGGAAGCCATCAGGTCCCACTTCTTAAAGTAACAGCAAATGCCATACAGTAACCTGACTTGGAATTTTTGGGTGCTTCCTTGAGAAAGGGCTGCAGGCATTTTATAACACAAAGACACATAAGCAACTCTTTTCTGCCAGGATTTTCCCAACAACCACTGGGAGGCCTGACAGTTGTGAGTACCCCTAGCCCAGACTTTTCCTTACAGTGACCTTTTGAGCAGGGTATGAAAAATTACTTCTGCTTTTCCTAGTTAGAGTCTAATAGGCTTAGGAGAATGAAGGTGAAGCAGATAATTTGGGATGAGCTTGCAACTTGAAAACCACTGTGTGGGCCTTGGGAGGGAAGAGAAAGCTGGGAGAAAAAGGTGAGAGGAAGAGAAGCCAAGAAAAGCCGGACAGGAAATCGTGCCAGATCTAGGCAGCAAAATAAGTCAACATTTTGCTCCTGCCATTTCAATTAAAAAAAAAAAAAAAGTAACAGTGGTTGTTTTTAATTGACTGTTCTCATTTGTTGATTTCAGGCCTGTCAGAAACATTGGACGAGGGCTTCGAGCTTATGACAGTAATGAATTTTAATGGCCTGCCACATGGCCTTTTGACACCAAGCCCCAGGATAGGCCACACTTGCCGAAAGGGTGCCGTGTCTGGTCGCTGCCAGGGCGAGGGCTGCAGCTGTCGCTGGACGGGAAGCCATTCCTTCCTTCTCGCTCTCTTTTAATCTCTCTGTCTTGCTCTCCCTCCCTCCCTCCTTCCCTCCCCGCCCCCCAGGAAATGCATCACCCAAAGAGGGAAGTGTGTTGCATAGGTTAAGTTATATGCACAGATGTAAATTTAGAAGTGACCACTGGCATTGAAAGAGGGGCGTAGTATGGGACAGCTGACCTGGTATCCTTGCGTCCTCACTTGTTCTCAGGTGCTCAGTGCAGGTGGGCAACCCTTTCCGTTCTTTATTCTTACGCTGGAATTGGACAGGCGTTGCTTTTGCGTGAAGGATTCCTTCAGGCAGAAGGTGGTCCTCTGTTCTGTCCCTTGGCCACTCTGTTCTGTCTCTGTTCACGCTTTTCAGCCTCTACATGAAACTGCTGCAGAGGTTATCTGGAAATATGGGCCAGGGTGTCACCAGTATGCATGTGTCCCTCAGCTCTAAGTACCCTTTTCATCGAACCCAGGTGAGGCAGCGTGCCTTCTGAACCAGTGCTGGAGGAAGGCCAATAAACCAAGCCTCATTCCAGCTAGACAGAAATACTGCTAGCAGGTGATTCATCCACCCATAAGCTACATGAGGTTCCCTAGATGGCTCCCAAGAAAAGGGTCTTTTCTACTTCAACATCCCAGTTGTGGAATGAGCTTTCCTGAGATACTTGCTTGGCATCTCCTTTTTTTTTTTTTTGGCTCCAAGTGAAGACTTAACGCACACCGTTTTTCCTCCAGTTTCTGTTGCAACTCTGTTACTATTTTTTATTTTAGTTAGCAAAAGAGTTGGGTTCTATCTTAATATTTTTACTTTATACTATAGTTCTACATTCTTCAGCTTTTACACTGCACTTTATCATCTAATACTTTTGAGCTTTAATTGTTGTGAACTGCCTGGAGAGCTTCAGCTATTGATTGTATAGGAAGAAAGGAGCTAAATAAATAAATGAAGCAAAACTGTCAACAACACAGTAATTCATAAAACAACCATAACACTCTAGAACTAGGTCTCCAAAAGACCTATGGGATCATAGAATCACAGAGCAGTAGAGTTGGAAGAGGCCGGAAGGCCATCTGGTCCAACCCCTTCTCAGTGCAGGACTCAGTGCAAGTGAAACCATGCCTCTCAGATGGATGTCTGACTGCAACTTGAACACTTCCAGTGTGGCTTGTCCATAGCCTCCCTAGGTCATTGGTTCCATTGTTGTCCTGCTGTAACAGTCAGGAAGTTCTTCCTGATGTTCAGCTGAAATCTGGCTTCCTGTAACTTCAGTCCGCTATTTGCTGTGCTGGACAATGGGATGATCGAGAAGAGATCCTGCCCTTCCTCTTTGCGAGAGCCTTTCAAGTACTTGTACAGTGCTATCCTATCTCCCCTCAGTCTTCTCCTCTCCAGGCTAAACATGCCCTGTTTTTCCAGTGCCTCCTCACAGGGCTTTGCTTCCAGTCCTGGTTACCCTCCTCTGAACCTTTTAAGTGTTTACTAAACAGTTTTTACTGGTTCCATTTCCTTTCAGATGAGGAAACCTCCAGAGAGATATGGACCATTTTGCAATCAGCTGCATATTTACAGATGTTTAGGGTAAACACATGTGAATCATGTGCACCTAATTCCATTAGAAGAACCCGGCTGGATCACAGCAAGGGTCCATCTAATCCAGCATTCGCTCCACACAGTGATCAACCTGCTGCATGAAAGAAACTCACAACCTGAACATGAAGGCAATAGCATCCTATAATATTTTGCACACTTCCCAGCAATTTGCACATATAGGCCTACTCCCTCTAATATTTGGAATAGCACACAGGCATTGTGAGTAGTCACTGATCTTTTCAGAGGAGTACCCTCAGATCTATTGGACTGCAGCAGTCATAAATTCAAGCCTTCATGTCCAATGGTAAGAATAATGGAACGGCCAAGCCCTGCTCTTATATAACATTGTTCAGTGTCTGAAAACAACATCAGTCCAACACCTCCACCCCGCAAATCCTAGGAAATCCTTTCATCAGCCAGAAACTCCATCGAAGCATTTTCCAGCCAAGTACAGCCGCTCGTCATTTGTTTTCCTTTTCCCTCTGCCCAGATTTGAGAATGCAAAAGGCGTTTCGCCATCCAGGAAAGGTGGCATGACAACCTTGATAGCTTTTTGATAAGTAAAGTGGCGCATACATGTGAATAATAAGTAAAGTCACTTGAGGAAGCCAATGGTCACTGGAAGGCTGTTCTGTGTGCACTTTTCTTCCTTCTTCAAGCGCAGGCAATACAGAAGCCGAGAGGGTGTTCTTTTGTACTAAGAAGCCTAATAATCATAATGTTAACAAGCCCTGAAAGATTCACACGGATAGCCTGTAGTTTAACTTGTCAATGCAATGAGTTAGTCATCATCAGCTTCAGCGGCTGTCATTAAAGCTTGACCCGGGCACTCCTAATTTGTCTTTTTGACAAGACCTCTAGGTGCAGTAACCGTGCCTCACCCTTAATTATTCCATATCATACAGGAGTGCTGCAGATAAACTGACTTCAGCCTCCATCTGGGTTTGCTAATGGGAAAAGCGAAGCTGTCTTTGGGTTTGTGTGTGTGTGTGCAGAAGCAGAAAAATGCCTTGTGGATTTTTCACCCTTTTTTGTTTTTCAAGAAGGACTAGAAGAACTACAAGTCCCGGGGATAATGGCTGGTGTTGCAGTAACGAGATGATAACAAGGGATAAAATCATCTTTAGCATCTGCCTCTGAAGCACCAGTGAATATTCTGGGTAGTCTTCCCAATTTTGCATTAATGGCACTTCAGGGACACACAACCAAGCACTTTTATTTGTTTGTTTATTTATTTATTTAAAATATTTGTATGCCATCTTTCACTATCACGTCTTAGGACGGCTTGCAAGATTAAAAGCAAAATCCATAAGAACGATCAGTAAAACAATACAATACAATAAATTATCAAAGCCAATACAAATAAATCCCAATCAAAACAAGACAAAACAAAAGCAGCTGTAAAATGGTAAAAATACTGTTTAAAATAGCTATTAAATAAATGACTGCATGGAGATCCATGTCTTTGAGATAACATGTCCCATAGGCAGTAGCGAGGGCAGTTGCTGGCGTCACTGAAGGGGAAACGGGGACATGACTCACATGAGAGCCAGAGCAGAGCAGTGGTTAAGAATGAGGACTTGAACCCAGGTAGTCACAGTTCTAGTTCTTGCTCAGTCATGGAGCTCACTGCACTATTTTGGGCCAGTCACAGAATCCCACCCTAACCTACTTTACAGGGTTGTGGGCAGGATAAGACTTTGCAGGGGACGAGAATTTTGTAAGCTGCCTCGAGGAGAGCAGGACATGCTCCAAAGGAGCAAAGCTCAGGGAGCCAATCTGGATGCCAGGAAGGACTTCAATCTTCAATCTGGATGCCAGGAAGGACTTCCTGGCAGTTCGGACCCCAAGAGCATGGAATGGGCTTCCACAGGAGGTCGTTGAGGCTCCATCGGTGCGGGTGTTCAAAGACAGGCTGGACACGCACATGGTGGTCATGTCATGAGTGGAGCTGACTGGAGCCAGGGGTCAGACTAGATGGCCCGGGAGACCCCTTCTGACTCCCTCTGTTTTTATGAGTTCCTTGAAAGAAAAAAAGCTGGGATACAAATATAGCACTGTAGTACTATAGACAATAAAAGAAGAAGGGGACAGCAGAAGATGAGGTGGCTGGATGGAGTCACTGGGGCAGTGGGTGTGAGCTTGGCTGGATTTCAAGGGATGGTGGAGGACAGGAGAGCCTGGAGGAATGTTGTCCATCAGGTTGTGATGGGTCGGGCACAACTTTGCGACTAAACAAAAATACTGTAGTACTATAAGTACTACTTAGAAGGCCAGATAGTGAAGATGAAACTCAAATACTTTGGCCACCTAATGGGAAGGAAGGACTCCCTAGAGAAGAGTCTAATGCTGGGAACAATAGATGGCAAAAGAAGAAGGGGACGGCAGAGGATGAGGTGGCTGGATGGAGTCACTGAGGTGGTTGGTGTGAGCTTGAGTGGACTCCAGGGGATGGTGGAGGACAGGAGGGCCTGGAGGAATGTTGTCCATGGGGTTGCGATGGGTCGGACTCGACTTCGCGACTAACAAGAAGAACTATAGAAGTAAATAAATGAACTGGTGTTTAAGGGAACTTAATTACTCTTTATTATTTTTCCTGATCAGAGCTGATTAAGCTTGCAGTTCTGTGCACACTTACCTGGGAGCAAGCCCCTCTACAGACACCACCAAACAACACCTGACATTTATATATCACTTTACCTGCTAAAAAGCAATGCAGGCAGTGCACAAGCGTTGCACTTGATAAACTCTGCATGAAAAGGCAATACATTCTGCTTGAAAGTGGCTCCAGCGGAAATCCAACCTCCCATTTCCCTTCCTAAGCAACTGACACTCTGTCAGCTGTGTTTGGATCAGTGCTGTCCATGCAATCATGCAAAACTAGCAACTCGACTCGGGGAGCAACTGTGCACCCTGATTGGATTTGCATGGGCGTTTTTTTCTTGCATATGCTGGCCTCATCAGAGTGGGATGAAGAGATGACTTCTCAAGCTGAAGAGTGGACTACATGCTGCATGGGGATGATGGGACTTGAAGTCCAACAGAACTGGAGGGCATCTGTATGGGGAAACCTGTGTTAGTAGTCATTGCATCAAAGGCTAAATATACCCCTTTTAAATCTACTCTTCTTGCCCCCATATGCTTCTTCCCAGTACCTCAGAGGAAGCTTTTCCTAGCAGTTGGAGACACAGAAATATTTGCAAGTTGGGATGCCTGAGGCTCAAAAGAACAATGCATGACCTTAGACCTAGCCTCAGTCTACCATCTGTACCATCTGTACGTCTGCACTGTGCGGGAATAGAAACCTGGCCAGCCTTACAGGGTAGTCATGATGTTTGCGTGTTCAAAGCAAGATGGCAACAGTGGATGAACAACTGTTCAAATGCAGTGCGATATCGAAAGGATGCAGATTTATTTTAACGACGTGCAAAGAGAATGCTATGCACCTCTACTCAAAAGTAAGGCCCACTGAGTTCAGTGGGACCTTTTCTCAGGTAAAGACGTATAGGATTGCAACCTAAGGATTCTTTTCTTAATTACTTGACATCTCTAATGTAATGAGTTTTGAATTCATTGTAATTGCTGCAGCTGGGATAACTAGTGTTAATATTGTAATTGCATCTACTCCAGACACACAGAATCTTCTGCGGATTAATTCTTGGATCACAAAACCTCTGGCTCATTTTCCCCCCTCAATCTTATTTTCTTCTGCTCTGGCTTTGCAGGAAACAAAAATGCCAGGCAACATTTATGATGGGGAGGTAGAGGGGGGCCACTCACACATTATCATCATTTCCAGAAGGAAAAAAACTCTGGATAGTAATACGAAATCACAGGCTTTCATTAAAGGAGTTGTTTAAAGGGAACTTTTTCTGGGGATATGGAAGGCTCCACATTACTATTCAGGAGACGGGCCAGGGGCAACAGTAACATTCTGTTGTTTTTCCTTGGAGTTGAGAAACTCAGTCTCTATTGACGGCTTTGAAAGTTAAAACATGATGTGAATCCTAAATGCTTAAAGCAGCAGCTGAAAAAAGGAAATATTTGCAGGCCCTTGGTTAGACTAGCTTCTTCAGAACTAACTGAGTTTCTTAAAAGAAAAAAAAACTGGGATTTAAATATAATAATTAAATACATAAATAGGGAATTGCTGTTGTTTTTTCCCAGAGGGGTTTCTGGAATTGTCCTGGTATATTGTCTCAGATTTTGGAATTGTGGATAATTAGATGCTGTTTTTGATATGGAATCAGTGGGTGCAATCCAGAATAAAATTAGACAAGTATTTTAAGATATTTTTTTGAAGAAAAATCTCCCCCCCACCAAAGCAATATATAGAAGTGAGAAAGAAGGGCAGGATTACAAGTGAATCCAATCAGAACAGATGTTCAGCAATTATTTAGAAAGCTCTTCTAAATAAATAACTGATTAACCGGCAAAATAACTGATTAACTCAAGACAGCCTTGAAAAATTCTTCAAGGCCCATGCAAAACTCTGGGGCCACTGCTCGCAAGGCTCTGCCCCCTGTGGACTGGGCTCCCATTGGAATAAAATGGTTCCTGTTCCCAAGCTGATTTACCGGTGCAGGAAAGAGTGGTGGTTGGGACAGTGGAACTGGGAGCAGCAGTAGCAGTTCCTTTCTACTGTTCCTATAATGATTTCATGGCTGTGATCTTAATACACTACCACCCTTAATTAACAGCCCCAAAAGGAGATACCCACTTAACGGGTTTACACGAACAAAGAAAACAAGAGCAACTTCAGAAGGCGCTGGGCCTTTCTTTAAACTTCTTGGCAGGGGTGAGGTGTGTCAGCAAGCTGTCCAGGGGTTCAGCAGATCAACAGCCTTGGCAAAAGAGACTGTCCATGGCATCCTTCCCAGACTGAAGTGCTGACTTGTTCTGTCGATCTTCTTTCCTTCTGCCTGTTTCATTACGCTTCTCTGGTGCTCCTGCTGCTACTAATTCCAAAATCATGTCCACAAAGATTCCCTTAATGAATCCATTAAAGTCTAGTTCAGTGCAAAACAACACCAGTGTTCAACTTATCTCTGACCTTGCACACCAACAAAATCAATAGCAAGACCAGAGACTTCTAGCATGGGATGGTACTCACACTTCAAGGACTCGGCCCCCTTGGCTCACTAGATGTTTTCTGGACTAGCCCCACTGAAGTGAATGGGGCATCCCTCCAGTCACAGTTTGGCAAGGTACTGTAATTTCCTTTGGTTAAAAGAGTGACATTTGTCTCTAGCAAGGTTTACAAGGAGTGACTCCATTATCTACCATATTAGTCCCATTGAAGTGAATGGGGAATCCTGTACTGGCCCAGTTCAGTGTCTTCTCCGTTCACAGCCTGTGCTCTACAACTGAGCTGTGGGAATCAGGCTATCGGTGGCTATTAGTCATGATGACAATATACTGCCTGTAGTATCAGTGGGCCTATGTACACCAGTTGCAGGGGATCACGTGTGGGATGGTATTCTTGCACTCCTGTTCGGCCTGTGCATGTCTCACAGCTGACCACTGTGTGAACAGAATGCTGACCAAGATGGACCCTTGGTCCGACTTGACAGGCATCTTCTGATGTCCTTCTTCATGGCAGGGAAAGCGTCGAGTCAATTTAGGCAAACAGATCTATCTTCGAGACAGTCTCTATATGTCGGGTGGGTGGATGGATCTAAGCTGTGGAGCTTCACTGACCACAGCCAAAGTATCTCACATCACTATTTTTGTGTTCCTGCTCCTGACTAGTACATCCATTTTTTTTTGCTGTTGTTCCTGACAAGTAAAGCTCCAGTATAATTCATAAGATTGCTCCACTTGGGTAGTTCTGTCAGGGAAAATCAAGACTGATTCAGCTTCCTTGGACCTAGACAGAGACTTTTGCCCTTTTAAATATTTGTTCTTCACCAGGGATGCGAGCCACCACACTCCTCTTAGTCAACTGCTGCAGCAGAAACTGCTCCGTAATATTAGAATTCAGGTTGTACCTTGGTAGTCTTCGACCTGTGCATATATTTTCTCTCTTGCACACATGAAGAAATTGCCCTGTAAAGCTTCTCTTGTCAAGGATGGTTTTCTGGGCACTGTTCTTCCATCCTTCTCGCTGCTTATAAAAGAGAACTAAGCCAATTGCTTAAGGCTGTAAGGATTTTCCAAATTTTTTAGGAAGCCTTCAGGAATTAGAATATTGCTTTTGAAGGGGTTTTGAAATGAGCACCCTTCCTTCCATGAAGGTGTTGCAGAAGTGCCATGAACATGGATTTAGCAAACTGAAACTAACTAAATTCACACAAGTCCTAAATGAGAAGGATCTGTGCAGCTTAACCTGATAGAAAATGGCAACAAAGCCATCCTGAGATCTTGTATAATAGGATGGCATACAAAAGCTTTTAATTAATAAACAAACAAACAAACAAACAACCCAATGCAGAGTTAAGCATGTTTGAAACAATTGATCAATTGATATTCTGAGTATGGGGCAGCCTCGTAGGTGCAAGAAAGTGTGCAACACAGTTGGCCAGGGTACACACTGATTTATATGCAAGATGTTTCAGATCATTTTTTTAAAGACCGAGCTTCTCTGGCAGCTTACCAGAAGGTTTATAAAACAATTTTATAGCAATTTAGAAGAAACTCAAACCAAAATAAAAAACCCAGGAAAAAAGAGCATTATGGATTCGTTCCTCAAGCCAGCTAAAACCTGGATGCAGTGCCATTGGATGCAGAATAGGTGCTACTCCATAAGCAGAGTGAGTCTTCCATCTCCAGTTCATCCACTGGCACTCGGTTTCCCTGCCTCCATTCAACACTCATCTGCACAGAAGGAAGCTGTCAGCAAAGGTCCCCCAGAGCAGATCTTAAGGAATGGGCCAATTCATGCAGAAGCAGGTGGCCATTCAGAAATGCACATGTATCAGCACTTGACTCACAGATGAAACTGATCCAATTAAAAACTAAAATAAAGGAGTAGTGCTGTTTCCAAAATAACTTCCATATTTTTTCAACCATTCTCACGCAAAGGGATAGGGGAAAAAAATCAAGATTTTTATTTTGCAAAATTCTTGTGGGTGGAACCACATGGCTAACTTTAGTTACAAGGAGGCTTGTTTGTGTTAGTGTGTGTGTACACGTATGTGTGCTGTCTTTTCCTGTATGGTCATCTTTACACCATTCTGTAGCTCATTCCTGCATTTCAGTGTAATCGCAAGGAAAGCTGTCAATGAAAGCTGAAATTCTAAAGCACTGAGAATAAAGAAGAAAAATAGAAGTTTGCTTCTAAAGTGAAAAATTGGTTGGGAATCTAGATGGTAGGCTTGTATGGAGCACACACATAGATGAGTTGTTAGCTAAGTAAAGTGATCACATGCAAAGCAGCATAAAGTCCTTATGCCATGGATAATTGTAGAGGAGCATTGTTATGCCGGGGTACCTCCCTGCACCTCTTCCTGACAAACTATTCCAGTTTCAGTTCTGTCCTTGGCCCCAAGCATGAAAATGCAGAGGAATCTCAACTTCATTATTGGTTCTGCCGTTGATCCAATAATGCAGGATCTTTAACGGCTATAGGCCTAACTGGCAATGGCCCAGATCATTCTTTGTAATTTAGTGCCAGGATAAAACATTTCCTCTTTTTGTGTGAGGGACGGGGCATTTTCAGCTTGTACAGTTTTGCTCAGTTTTTGCCCCAGTTCCTAGATATTTAATGGCTATGTGTTATTAGTATTCTAAGATTACACAGGCATTTAAGGAGGGATCGTACTAAAATCTTTATGTCCAGAAAAGACTCAGCCATTCAGGTCTAATGAACTGGTGCTCCAGTTCTCTGCAGCTCTTTCTATCACTCTAGCTATCCCCCACTACCCAGTGCTGTTAAAATTCCAGCCGTCCTTTCCATGAGTAGATTGTCAATGGCATAAGATAGCAACGTGTGCTTTCTTGGTGCACAATGTGCACTCATTTGGCGCAGATGCTGAATGCGGCCAAAGATTTCGACAGCTTGCACAACATCCTGGCACTCGGTTTGTCTGTAATAATAATGCTGTCTGAAACGAAAGACTGGGGGGATTGTGCTGAGGGCACGTATTCTTGGATGGAGAAGAGAGACATCCTGGCGAATTGGTCGGGGTAGAAATTTAATAAGGAAATAATGGGGAAGCAGGAATTGTGCAGTTCTCAGTTCAACTGGAGAAAAGGGCTGTAGACCAATGGTGGAGCACTGGTCTTTAGGGACAGACCAGAATTTTGTTTTAGTTCAGTTTGGAGCCAGATTTCTCCCCTCTGCATCTTCTGGAGTGAACACAGACTCATGCAACGCATGCCTGAATTCCAAGGGTGATTTGCAAAACATAAAAAGTTGTGTTCAACAGCATACAGACATTTCAAAATGAGCACATCTCAAAACCGTGAGCCATGGATGCATACATTTGGAAGTGCATACCGGGAAATATGCACTGGTTTTTATGTGAAAAAAGAGACAAGGTTCTCAATGTGATATGGACTCAAGTAGGAAAGAGATTCATGATGGAAGTCAGAGAAGATCGGTAAAGTTGAGCTTTACGGGATCCTACATCTCTCATGCTTTGCACTTACAGGATCCATGCTTTGAGCCTCTGTTAAAAGGTATTTCGTTAGAAAGGTTGAGGATAGGAAGTTATAGATGCTGGAGGATAAAGGCGTTAGAGGAATCCAAGAGGGGTGTGTGTCAAATGGATTCTTACTATTCAGCCATTCCTTTCCCCCGGTTTGGTTCATTATCACCACCCCAATGCTGACTTGCTGTGCTGAGAATTAAGCCACCTTGTGGACTTCCATCTGCTAAAATGAGCTGAATTAGCACATTAACACACACACATGAAATTTGTGCAGATCATGCTATTTGCGCAATTTGTCCAAACTGAATGCAATTTTAGTACAATCTGTGAAAATTTCCTCAGGGGTTTGTTTGTTTCTTTTTTAACTCTAACCCATCTTAGAGATGAAATCACATAGAACACCAGCCATTTGGTGGCCCATTGGTGATCGTCAGAGAAAAAGTGGGTGGGGATTTTTTTGCGCTCAAGCGAATTGGATTTCACAGCATCGGCATACAAGATCTGCTGGTTGGATCAGGGTGTGGTTGGGATGAACCTTGTCAGAATCCGACCTTCTAGCATCTACAACCTTCCTATCACGTCATGGAAAGGGACCCAAGCCAAGAAGAAATCTGCTAATGCTGGATGACCCCTGGTGGTGCAACCGGCAAGCTTGCTCTTCAGGAGTGACTGCAGGATGCTCAAAAGGGGGTGCTGCAAGTGGGTGCTCCAACCAGCATCTCCAGCAACCAACCTTCTTCTCCACTTGCTGCTGCTGCTGACAGTGGGGGCAGCATGACTGGAAAGAGGTGTAGTGAGCTGGTGCGCCAGCTGCCATTCCTGGCGACCAACCTTCTTTTCTGCTTGCTGCTGCCGGAGACAGAGGTGGGCACGGTTTTATTTATTTATTTATTTATTTAAAACATTTTTATGCCGCCCCATCGCAACAAAGCCTCAGGGCGGCTTACAACATAGTAACATAAAACAATACAAAAATTTCATTAACCCCCCCTCCCCAGTGCATCTCGGCTAAAGCTTAAAAATTTGGTAAATAAATTAGCAGTTAAAATAAGTTTAAAATAAAAAGTGTGTCCCTGGGAAGAGCCCTGTGAATGCTGGGCTCGCTTGCCAGGAGCTCAGACTCTGCTCCTGCAAAGGGGACCTGAACCCAGGGAATCCCATGGGCTCCCACCTCCAAATGGATTCCTTGCATGTCCCTAGAATAGGGTATAAGGGGTTCTGTGGGTAGATGCCTCATGCAAGCTGCCACTAGCCACTAGCCACAGTGGCTCTGTAGTCCCATCAGTACCAAGAGTCCACATGCCCATGAATGCCAGTTTCTGGGAAGCAAATTTGGCAGGATGTCGGTGCAGTTGTCCTGCCCATGAGCTTCCTCTTAGGCCACTTGGTTGGCTGGTGTAGGAAGAGGATGCTGGACTAAATTGGTCTTATAAGCATTATATTTAAGAGTCTATGTGTTAAGTATAGTTGTTCTTCTGTGCTTATGTATAGCAACTTATATATAGCAAATAGAAAAAGGTGCTTTTCACAGCTGCACAAAAACCTTTGAAAGGGAAAAACAGTCACTTTGTGTAGCAACAGATCAGTTCTGCACATTTCTGGTGAACTGTAAAGATAGAGTCTTAGAAACATGCATAGGATTTGCAATCTAATTTGTTGTTAGTTGGGCACAGCTTGCAGGGTTTCACTGAGTACCCATGCTGGACCCTGGTGTCCTCTTTTGCAGATGTGTAAAGGAGGCATCTTTTTTACAGAAGAGTCCTCACAATTTTCCTACGATGTGAGTTCTCATCCCCTTGTTAGTTTCCTTTGAAGACCAGGCTAAAAGGCCTTTGGCTGAAGCCAGATGCTGCTCCATACCCGTAAAACTACAGAGAGTAATAATAGCTGTCTTTCTACCCTACCTTTCAGAGTTGTCGTAAGAATGAACTGAAAAGAAATAGCTTTCCTTCCAAAGACAGAAATATGAAACAAGAGAAAGCAGAGACAACTAGCATAAAGCATGTTGCAAACAGGAAAACATGCTTTTGTCCCCATCTTTGGAACAGAAGCATGGGGACACAAGAGCAGACTAAACAAGGGCCCCACCTGTTAATAAGCTTGTAAGAACTGCACTGAGTCACCCTTCAATAGCATAGAAATGGCTTTTGGTACCAGGCCGTGGTTACAGGATGCAGCATCAGGTTTTGGGTACAGCCAGTGATGACATAGGATATTGTCTTGTTTTATCATGTTGCTCATTTCCTTTATGTATAAAGGTAAAGGTAAAGGTTTCCCCTTGACATTACGTCCAGTCATGCCTGACTCTAGGTGGTAGTGCTCATCTCCGTTTCCTGGCCGAGGGAGCCAGCGTTTGTCCGCAGACAGTCTCCGTGGTCATGTGGCCGGCATGACTAAACACCGAAGTGCACGGAACGCTGTTACCTGCCCACCGAAGTGGTACCTTTTTATCTACTTGCATTTGCATGCTTTCGAACTGCAAGGTTGGCAGGAGCTGGGATGGAGCATGGGAGCTCACCCCGTGTGCAGATTCGCACCGGCGACCTTTCGATCAACCAGCCCAGCAGCACAGCGGTTGAAACCACTGCGCCACCTGCAGATGTAATAGTCCATTTCATTGTTTTCTTGATGCATTCATATCCTACCTTCACACAAAGAGTGAGCAGCTGTTTTTAGTGTGCTTTCCTATCTGGTTGGCAGCACTTGTCTGTGCTTTGGTGAACTAAGGATTAGACCATTAGCACCATCGTCTATGGAGGGCTACCCCTGAAGAGTGTCTGAAAGCTCCAGTGGGTGCAATTTGGCAGTCGGGCTGCTAACTGGGGCATAGTATTCCATCTATACTATATTTTGCCAACATTGAAATTCCTTCCCTGGAGGCCTCATTTTAGGGATTCGCTTTAACATTGGAATCCCTAAAAGACTTAGGACTTGGCTATCTAAGGGGCCACCTGTTTCTTATGAACCTGGGATCACCAGGAGAGGCTCTTCCAAAGATTTTGTGCCCCACAGAACTCTGCATGATGTGAAAACAGGGTCGGGCTTTCTCTCATGTCTCCACCAAAGCTCAGTTTTCTGCCACACAGTTATTGATTTAAGCCAATAAGTTCCTTTCTATTCATTCAGGTTTCCCATTGGCCCCTACCTTTAATGGCTTTCAGCAGTGGGGGAAAAAAGGCTTTAAGGCACATCTCCTTACGCTGACCTTTTCAATGTATTTTTAAAGAGTCCTATAATTTTAAAACCCTTAGTAGTTCTATTAATGTATTTTCTATTGATTTATTTAAGATAGATGGTGCATGGTTTTGGTGAACTTTGGGCAACACAGGTGGCATAGGAATAGAAAAGAAAGAAAGGTCACTGCAGCTCCATTCTGTTTCCAAAGCAGGTTGCCAGAAAACAGGAAGATATTTTGGCCAAGAATCTGGGCCCAAGCGTCTTAATCCAAGTATTTCCCCCCAGTTTGAACTGTCCTGCTATTCTTACACATACTGAGTTTGATTCTTGTTTGCTATTGTTAAAAGCCATCTCTGACGTATGGAAACCCCATGGGTAAATTTACTCGACAGTAACCACCTTATAGCTGCTTTCCCTCTCTTCTTCTGCCTTTGACTATCCCTAGCATTTCTGCCTTTTCCAGAGAGTCTTGCCTCTTCATGAGGTGCCTGAACTACAACATCGTTTTTGCTTCTAGGGAAAGTTCTGGTTTGATTTGAGCCAGGGCCCACTTGTTCATCTTCCTGTCAGTCCAAAGTATTTGCAAAGCTCTCCTCCAGCACCATGTTGTGAATGCGTCAATTTTCTTCCTGTCAGCTTTCAGGAATACAATAGCATGGATGGTCTTGGCCTCTTTCTCCAGTGAAATGTCCCTGAGGTTGATGTTCTTTTCTGGTTCCTTCATTGCTGTCCTTCCAAGTTCCAGTCTTCTTCAAATTTCTTGGCTTCAGTCTCTATCTCAATTGATGACTGAGCCAAGGTATGTCAAGTCTTTCACAATTTCAATTTCCTTATTGCTGACCTTAAAGTCGTGTCATTCTTTTGTAGTCATGATTTCCCCCTCAAATTTCAACTGCAGTCCTGCTTCTGTACTTTCTACTTTCAATTCATCAGCAGTCATTTCAATTCACTGCTGCATTCTGCCAGCAATGTGGTATCATCTGCATATATTACATTATTGATATATCTTCTGCCAATTTTCACTCCTCTGTCCTCTGATCCTAATCCAGTTTCTTTATATATACTGCCTACAGTTTGAAGAGATAGGGAGACAATATTTGCCCTTGTTGGTCATCTTTGTTTAAGGAAAGCCATAAGGATTTCTCCATATTCTGTCCCAACAGTAGCTTCTTCTCCATGATGAAGGTTATGCATCAGGACAATCGTGCTGAGGTACACCCATAGCTTCTCATGATCCAAACCACGAAAGGCTTTGGTGTGGCATGTAAAGGCTTGGCTGATCTACTTCTGAAATTCTTCAGCGCTTTCTATAGCCAATGCATATTTGCAATACAGCCTCAAGTGCCTCTTCCTTTTCAGAATCCAGCTGGAGTGTCTGTCATTTCTTGCTTCATGGAGGGCAATATGGAAACATAGAAACTGAGTGAGTCAGAAGGGGTCTCCTGGGCCATCTAGTCTGACCCCTGGCTCCAGCCGGTTCCGCTCAGCAATATCCTTTGTGGCAACAGCTTTAGCATCACTTTGGTTGTACAGGAAATAAATGCAATGGCCTTATGGTTGGCACATTTTTTGCACTTCCTTTCTTGAGGATCAGAATTTTATTTATTTATTTATTTATTTTTATATTGCGATTTATATCCTGCCTTTTTCCGACAAAGGGCTCAAGGCAGCTTACATCTCCTCCTCCATCTTATCCCCACAACAGCAACCCTGTGAGGTAGGTTGGGCTGAGAATGTATAATGAATGCTTCCAGCTTGTTGGCCATTATTTTTTTTCATATTAGTAAACCATTCAGATAGCCTATTTGGCTAGTGCAGGCAGTATAGGAAAGGTTTCATTAATTAATTAATTAAGTAAAATGCTTGGCATATTCTTGGTCCAGGTCAGTCTCTGCAGCTTGAAATAGTTCTTTTGGTACCTACTCTACTCTGGTGACTCATTCTTTTCAAGTTATTTCAAAGCAGCTTTCACTTCACTTTCAAATATGGCAAATTCTTCTTCTAGGGTTTCTCCTCAAAGCAGTCAGTCATTCTTTTTCTTTTCTGTATTTTTCTTCCATATGTTCTTTCCACCTACTCTCTGTTTGCTCCTTGTCGGATAATGTGTCTCCCTTTGTCCTTTAGCATTCCTAATCTACATTTGAATTTCACTTTGATGTTTGCATGTTTGGGAAGAGGTTACTTGTTCTTTCCTCTTTTGTTGTTCTTTTCTGTTTCCTTGTCCTGGCCATACTAATAGTTCTTTTTGCCTCTGCCCAACAGTCACAGAAAAGTAGAATTCTGGATGCTGATCCTATTTCAGTCACCTTTTGCTTCTTACCTGTCCTTAGCAATGGTAACTGCCTCTTCCGTCATCCATCTAGGCTTTTGCTGCACGAGAGATTAATCCTGTTCCAATAGAAAATGAGCATCCCGATCACCGAGGAGGCCAGGTTAATCCTCCTGCACCACAGACTCTTGTTTTTGACACAACAGTTCGCCTCCACCACCCACTCAAGGCTCCACATGTTAAGCTGTCCTTTCATGTAACGCATAATTGCCAACAGCCCTCATGCAACTGAAGCACATTATGGGTTCAGTGGCAGTGCAGGAAATTGCCAGGGCTTGGGCCAAATGGCATCAGAAATGATTCACAAAAGGCCAAGCAATTAGTGTTGCACTCAAAAATACACACAAAGCTTCACGCTTCACTTGCAGGTGTTTGTGTATTGCTGGGAAGTGCTGCATAGTCTTTACAGGCGTTCTGCTGGCTGGATGCCATGGATGATTGCTTCAGTTCGTAGTTACCTGTACAGGTAAATTAAGCATTGGCCAGCTCTGATTTCCCACCTTGATAATCCTCCCAAATGTTTTGGTCAACAACTCCCAGCATTCTGGAATCTAAGCTTGTGGCTGTTCAAGTTGTTTGGGGATGATGGGAGATGAAGTCACCAAGCTAAAGAATTTGGAGGTCTGACAATTTCAGCTGAAGAGCAGATGCATGTTTCTCATTATGGATATATGGATTTTTGTCAATCCATTCTGTGTTTTACTTTCATTCTTTCATTCCATCATCTACTCATGGATAGATTTTTTTTTTTTTTGGTATAAGAATAATGCTTGTTAGATGATAATGATGATAATGATGATTGATTTTATTTGTATACCACTGAACAGATGAAGCTCTCTAGGCAGTTTACAATAAAATATAAGATACGGGCAACAAGAAAAACATTATCAAAGTAACAATACAAAATTTAAAAGTCAAACTTAAAACAATGTTTAAAAGCTACAATAGCGTATACAAATTAAATCGTAAGCATCTGAAGCAAGCCCCCATATAATATTAAAATAATTAAATGCCCTGTGGTAAAGGACAGTCTTAACCTGGTGCTGGGAAGATACTGATGTTGGTGCCAGGTGGGCCGGAGTGGAGACCTTGTTCCAGGACCATCCATGAAAAGACCCTTCTCCTTGCTGCCGCCAACGGAGCCTTCGTGAAACACTTGAGCTCATGCGCATATGCCAATGCGCATTGGTGCAAATCCTCCCAAAGGTCTATTAGTCCATGGAATCCACATGACTCAGAAAAGCCAGATCCTTGCATAATCCACAGGTTGGATCTCTTTGAATCCATTGAAGATTTCTCCAACATCTCAAATCAACAGCTATATCTCCAACATCTGAGAGCCGGTGTGGTGTAGTGGTTAAGAGCATGGGACTGGGACTCAGACGATCTGGGTTATAGTCCCCGCACAGCCATGGAGCCAACTGGGTGACTTTGAGCCAGTCACAGACTCTCAGCCCAACCTACTTCACAGGGTTGTTGTTGTGGGGATAAGATGGAGGATGAGAATGATGTAAGCTGCCTTGAGCCCTTTGTAGGAAAAGGGCAGGATAGAACTTGAAAATCAATCAATCAATCAATCAATCTGAGCATGGAGGCGGTCAGTGAGAATATTGCCAGGGTGACACATGGAGCAATGTCGGAACTGAGGAACCCTCTGACCCCCTTTCACAGATGCATGCTCTGCTCTGAGGTCACTGCCCTAGATGTTTGAGGACTGGGGCAGAACAAAAACTGCTGCAACGATTTTGAAATGCCAGTTGGTGCTCTCAGGAAAGAAGCAAAAACAGGGAGAAAAGTGGATTTTTTAGAAAGGGAAAACCAGTGGTGGAGCTCAGCCCGATCCTACCTGATGCCCTTCAGGTGCTGTGGATGCTTAATTCTGGGTTATCATGATCATTGGTTGGTCGCTGAAATTTGATGTTATCTTCCTGATCTCAGAAGGAGATCTTCATTCTCAAAAAGCTACATTTCCAGAAATACAGTCTTATTATACAGCTATTTCTCCAGCACCAAAGCACACACATTCCTGTGTATAAACTGTTCCATGGACCTACATAGAAGCTAACTTTTATTAGGGTTAAAAAAAACCAAACAAGGCCAGGCCAGGCAATTTTTAGAATCCAGACCTAGAAACCATGATCTCCTTACTGTTTTGTTGGGGCAGGAGTACTATAATATACTGAACTGAACAGAAAAGAACTTGGAGTAATTATGGACAATAGGGTAAACATGAACCAACAATACAATGCAGCTGTCAAAAGGGCAAATGCTATTTTGGGATGCATTAACAGAAGTATTACTTCCAAATCATGAGAAGTAGTAGTTCCTCACTAATCAGATCTCACCTGGAATACTGATACTTGGTTCTGGGCACTAGGATTTAGGAAAGATATAGAAACATTAGAAAGGGCCCAGCGGAGGGCAACAAAAATGATCCAGGGTTTGGAGACCCTGCCCTGTTTGGAGAGACTGAGAGAACTGGGCATGTTCAGCCTTGAGAAGAGAAGACTGAGGGAAGACATGAGATCCCTCTATAAGTACCTCAAAGGCTGTCAGAAAGAGGAAGGTCAAGATCTCTCCTTGCTGATGCCAAAGTGTAGGACATGGAACAATCAGTTCAAGTTGTGGCAACCCAGATTCAGGCCGGACATCAGGAAAAGCTTCCTCACTGTCAGAGCAATACAACAGTGGAACCAGCTGCCTAGAGAGGTGGTGGGCTTGTCCACACTGGAGCCATTCAGGAAGAAACTGGGCAGCCATCTGAGTGGGATGGTGTAACGTGGTGTCCTGCAACAGCAGGGGGTTGGACTTGATGGCCTTCATGGCCCCTTCCAACTCTACTATTCTATGATTCTGTATCTTGAAACTTGAAACTAGCCACCAACGACTGTTACAAAATGACAGATCAGAGCCTTTGGCAACCTTTCTATTTTAATCATAGCCCCGTGCATCCCCACTCCTCATGTAAGAGGCAGTGTAGGGCATTGACTGAAGTGTTATTTAAATTGGGGGAAAGCCAGTTTCAAATTCATGCTCACCTACAAAATTCAGAGCACACTCTTGGTCAAGGGATCCAAAGATACCGGCAAGTCCATTCAGCTCAATGGGCCACTTCTGACCCAGGGTTTTTTCTGTGGAATTCCATCTATAAGAAGAGCTACAGTTTGTGTGTTTCTTTTTAAATTTTAAGGATATTTGCACAAATTGGGCAATTTGCACACTTTGCATAAAGGCATGCAATTTGTGCAAATTAACACAATTTATGCAAACTGGAGGTTGGAAGATGGATGCTACATAGTTCTAACCTGATTTGTGGCTTCAAATGTTCAATCAATCATGCCAATAGCACAAATTGTGGAAATTCGCAAACTGCAGCCCATCTTAGAGATAAAAATATATGACCAGACTTGTCTTGCACAACAGGGTACTGGTCACTGAACTGGAATGAACTGGAATATCTCAGGGGCTGAATTATAGAAATTCATCAGCTCCCTCATTGTCTCTTAACATAAACTACCTAAATAATTGTTGAAAGGATAAACTGAATAGGACTTTGCACTTACGAATTCAGTTCCATTGTTAGCACTCAGAGTGACTAACAATACCTAACAATCACAACTTCAAAACCTAGCATAGACCAGTGGAGCAGATTCTCACACAGAATAAGCATTAAAATATTAAGTTGTCTTATTTAAGTCATTTTGAGTTCCTTGCAGGCAAAAAGCTGCATGTAAATACAATCAATACATATATAAATAGATCTGGGAAATGCAAATTGGCATAGACTGAGTTAAACGCATGAGCATTCTTATCATCAACCAAAGGAAAATATATCATCAACCAAAGGAAAATGATACCATGAGCTTCCTGGAAGAAGGTTAGATAAAAATAGATGGTGGCATTTTGTTTTCAATTGTTCTAGCAGGAGTAGTTCCCACCACAGTAGAAAGCTAGCACTTGCTAGAGTAACTGGAAACTAGTTCAAATTATTCCGCCAACTCTCCCCTTTCTGGAAATGCTAAGTTGAGCTGGTTTCTGGGGAGTCTGCAACAACTGATAGCAATCTTTTGTACCCACAGGCATCTCCTCTAGGGCACTGCAATGCGTGCTGTTGGACTGGCACTACTGGATACTGCCCATAGGAGCATTCTGATGCATATGTAGACAGAAAAATGTCCAAATACTGGGAGCTGCCCAACTGTTTCTGTCTAAATAAGGATACAATTGCTCCTTTAGTGAGTTTAACTCAGGTTCCATTCAGATCCATGGGTCATGTTAGTTTTGATGTGTCGCATTGAGGTCAGAGGGTGTTCAACTCAACGGACATAGTCTGGAACAAACCCTTTATTAAATAAATGACACTGGCAGAGTTTGCAACCATCTAGAATTCTGTTGCACTCAGAAAGTTGTTCCCTTTGATGGCGCCTATGTTGCTCAGTTTTCCTAGCCTGTTAGATATTGCTGTTCTAAGTTGGTCTTTGTGAAATTCCTCTGTATTGCCGACAGCAGTGTCAGGTTCACCGTGCCTCTGATCTAGAGATCAGTTCGTCTATCAGCTCTTTGGCTAATTCATGTATATAGAAGCCAAAGCAAAACAAAACTATTGCATTGCACAGCTTGCGGGGGAAAACATTTGCTGCTTAGAAGTCAATGAATTTCACAAATTTGAATTTTTATTACATTCAGGGATGTTATATGTAAAGGTCATGAGAGGGTTTTTAGTTCATTACTTATGACTTTGAAGTTTATTATTTCAGTCTAAGCAGCGACGGTTCCTGCTGTGTACCATATTACCACTGAATGAGTAAATATACTTATATTTAATGGAAAGGTAGATTTCTTCATTCTTTTGCATGATCAAATGTAACTTGCTGGCAAATTATCAAAAGAGTGTTGTCAGAGAAAAAAGATGCATTTTAATGTATGTTACATCTCACCATTTACAGCTTGAATTAGAAATCAGGATACCAAGATCACAAGGGGGCTTTGTGTGCATTATTAAAACAACTGCTTTTTACTCACTTGATGTATTGGTGTCTGGTCGTGTCTGAGGATGTTTTTAAGGAGGTACATGGAGCTGAAAGGAATGTGGATGGGAAAGGTCAGAAAGAATCTGGATGATAGGTCTTGGGACAGGTTTGTGGGCAGGGGTGGTGGGAAAGCAAGGTTTCTGTGTACCCAGATGTTCTGAGCCATTTCTTTTGCATCCAACTTAAGTTTGATCCTGAAATCACTATTCATTTTGCATGAATGGAAAACCTGTGCAAAATTAATCATGACTGCATAAGAAAGTTGCACGAAACCCTCCAAATTTGTTTCAAATCACTGCACAGAGTAAACCTAGAATGATTTGTAATGGTGCAAATCGGGAATTTGCATGAATCAAAAGGGGGAAGCTGCAGAAATCAAATACGGGATCAAATACGCCTGGCAATGTGTAAACCTTTTTGGCTTTGCGCTTGCATTCAGAATTGTGAACATGCCAAGGCTGCATGCTTTGTAAACAGAAATGGTCATACATTCCTAGTTTTGGGTTAGTGAGGAATGCAGAGGGGAGAAAGGTGCTTAAGGTCAGAGACATGCAGTGCTAGCACAAAAGGGGAAAAGGCGTTATTTTTTCTGTTTTCAGAATAACAGGCATTCCTTTTTCTGTTTTATTTATACCTTCTTTGCCTTTAAGCAAGCAAGCAAGCAAGCATTTCATTTCTATATCACTCCATTGCAGTTTACACAGTCCATTAAAAAGAAGATAAAATTCAGTAAGTCATGCAAAATCACAGAAGAAAAGAAAAGAAAAGAAAAGAAAAGAAAAAAGAAAAGAAAAGAAAAGAAAAGAGTTTGAAGGGACCAGCAGATCATCAGGTCAAACTCACTGCTCAGATCTGCTCCAAATTTCTGCATGATTCCTCTTCAGACAGATGTGAGGTAGATTATTGAGGAAATTTGTGCCAATTAGGACATTTGCACAAATTGAACTGGGCAATGGGAACAAAACCAACTCATGCAGCTGTTCAAAAACTGCCCAATGTTTCCAGCGAACACATGCTCTTCATCACGTTTCAGGTTCCAAAGGGCATGCCCACTTGTTTTGTGGACAAACATTACATTCCTGTACAACTGTTAATAAGGTGACACTAAATCACAGGGCAGTGTATTAAACAAACTTGTTAAAGAAATTTCTCCTTAGAGTCTAACTATATAATCAGCACAATGTGTGTAAAATTCACGGTGGACTCCACCATCCCAGCTACCTCAGAATATTTTGCTGGTTCTGCTGTTATATACGTGAAGTCAGAGTTTTGTGCTAAATTAAGTGTGGATAAGCCCACTGGAAGCCTGCCTAATTTCAATGGTGGTCTTTGCATTGACTGCCAATGTGGTTATTGCAACTTCAAATACTTGCTCACTCATGGCATTCACTGTGTTGTTGTTTGTTTAGCTGCAAAGTTGTGCCCAACCCATCACAACCCCATGGACAACATTCCTCCAGGCTCTCTTGTCCTCCACCATCCCTTGGGGTCCACACAAGCTCACACCTACTGCCCCAGTGACTCCATCCAGCCACCTCACCTCTGCCTTCCCCTTCCCCTTTTGCCATAAATTGTTCCCAGCATCAGGGTCTTCTCCAGTGGGTTGTTCCTTCTCATTAGGTGGCCAAAGTATTTGAGTTTCATCTTCAGGATCTGGCCTTCTAAAGAGCAGTCAGGTTTGATCTCCTCTAGGACTGACCGGTTTGATTGCCTTGCGGTCCAAGGGACTTGCAGGAATCTCCGCCAGCACCACAATTCAAAGGCCTCAATTCTTCAGCACTCAGCCTTCCTTATGGTCCAGTTTTCACTGCCATACATTGCAACTGGGAAAACCATAACCTTGACTATACGCACTTTTGTTGGCAGGGTGATGTCTCTGCTTTTTAGCATGCTGTCCGGATCTCCCATAGCTTAGGAGTCTTCTATTCACTGTGTAGGCTTGGGCAAACCACATTATTTATGTAACCTACCTTACAAAGCTGTTGTGAAGCTGAATGAGATAAACACTGAAAATGAAAGCAGAGACTGAAAACTGCCTTAGAGATAAGGTATCTCCTGGTCTGGTAAAAGCAAATTGCACCAAAAAATGTTAAAGATGACTGTGTTTTGAGAGGATCTGAACTTGGAATATAAAAAGGGAAAGATAGTTCTGTTTTGATTTACAAATCTCCAAAGCCATATTTGTTTCAGTTCATTTGCTTGGCTAATATGCTAATAGTTGCTTGAAACGGCGGAGATCAGAAAGAAATACTGAGACAGGTCTATCCAGAAAGGTTGCCTTCTTCTCCATTTGCATAAATGTTCCTTCACACCATTGCATTTCAATATTTATTTCAAGTCCTTTAATAAAGCAATGCCTTTAATTTTTGGTAGTGACATGGAGAAGAGAGTTCAGCCCCTGGATTCCAATTAAATTCCATAGGAAATTTTCTATAATTAAAACCTATGCATTATTGAGGCAGAACCTTTGGAACAGAGGGTGCAGAGAAACTAATTAAGATCCATTCCCAATCACTCAGCTCCTGCGGTCTATTAAATTATTCCCTGATTGGCAAAGATGCAGAGATATGGGAGAAGCTGTGGTTTACTGGAGAAGTCAGTATGACAAGCACACATGTGCGAACACACAAAGCACAAGGGCAAATGGGGGTTACTAGTAATACTGTGAAAATAAACACTGAAGTGATGTTGATGCTAATGATATGGGATGTATAGTCTAGGGCCGAATGCAGGTAGCTCTCAGGTTCTGCTTGTGGGCAGTGCAATTCTGAGGTGGGGATTTCTCTGAATTTTTCAGGAGGTGGTAAACATTGGAGGAGGGTCATTCCTCCTCCTCCTCTTCTAATACTTTTTGGGGGGGCACGTATCATACTATATGCTTGGAAAGAGGTGGACTCTGACCATTACATCTGAGTCCATGTTTGGTGTGGACTAGGTAAATTCAGGTCAAAACCAAAACAGCTATTTTTTCATGCCTCCCTCAAGGAGATCTGCATCACCATAACCAGATCTACCTGGAAGCATTTAGGAAGTCAGGGTGTGTCACCTTCTGGTGCAAAGGGGCTTCCTTGAGTGGTGTGATTTGTCTCCCAGGAATTCCCTCCTTTGGGCGAAGCTGAGTCCCTGTTTTCCCAATGACACATCTCACATTACCAGATCAAGATTCTTTGTGGGCAGCGATCCTAAAAGCCCCCTGCTTTCCACCTTTGGCAATGCTCCAGAAGTTTGCAAATAAGTTAAATGCACATTTTAAAAGATGCGATCCCTTCCCCAAACACACTTCCTTACATCTACACTCCAGAAATCTGAACAGGATAAAACATATCTTAGCTTCACTCACAGAGCAATATAGTCTTGCAGCCTGGTGAGCTTTCTGGAAATGGATATTTAAATTCTTTTTTGCTTATTCTTCACCCCTTAGGATTTTTTTCGGAGAGATCTAAATGAGATAAATTTTGTAAATGAAAGAAAGAGCTTCAACACCCCTAGCTTGTAGATTATGGTGCTAGACCCTCTCCTAAGCAGCCAGGCAAAGGCAGACCTGAGTGGGCTATTTAAATACAAATATTGTTTACAGTTTTATGGAAGACGAGCTCCGTGCAGCCCAAAACCCACACTTTACTCAGACTCCGACGCAGTGTCAATGTTAACTTATTCTCTGCCTGCACTTTGAAAGGTATATGGAAAGTCGGAGTAACTGTGCAGCCTGCATTTAACAAAGTCTCTGATGGGCAAATTAAAGGAAGGCTAGGAGGGGACTGTCAGCAGGTGTTCTGACAGCTGTGATGTCGCAGGGCCCTTCTATAACTAGTCACTTGTGGTCTGTCTTTGGTCTGTCGGCTGAGGCCTCTGGGCACTCACTGCTACTGAAAAATCAAATCGCTGGATTTAACTATAATGAGGAATGATGGGGATGGGGAACGATGGGTTTCACGAGGATGAAATCATGCAAAGACAGGCATTCCATGCAGTTGTAGCAGGAGCCCTGGGCTTCTTTCTGGATAAGCAATCCTTCATCAGAATCAATAAGCACCAGAGATCATGGAAGTCCCAGGTCTCGTTCTGCACTGTGTAAAATGCCTGTTCATGATCGCCCTCCCTGCTTCTTTCTAAGGTTGCTCTTTGCCCTATTCAACCTGTTAGTTTCTATCGGCTTGGAAGACAAACTGGCCAGCAGCTCAGAGACCTCTTGGTGTCACTCAGCTCTTTAGTTCATCACTTGAAAGAACTAGCTGAGATTGTCAGCAGGATCAAGGGACATGCTGCTCCTGGATTGTACCAGTTCAAGTGGGGAATATGATTGCCAGGCCACCAGCCCCAAAGGCCAGTGTGGCATAGAATTGTAGAATCACAGAATCATCGAGTTGGAAGGGGCCATGAAGGCCACTGAGTCCAACCCTCCCCTCTGCTGTTGCAGGACCCCCCCGTCGCACCATCCCACTCCGATGGATGGCATAGTGGGTACCAAGTTGAACTGAGACTTAGAGATGCAGGTTGTGATCCTCACTTGGTCATGAAGCTTATAGGGTGACTCTTGCAGGGTTGTTGTGAAGATACATGGAGAGGACAAGGCTTTTGTAAGTGGCCTTGGGTTCCTTCAAGAAAATAGGGGATATAAAAATAATGAATGAAGGGAGGGAAGGAGGGAGGGAGGGAGGACAGAAAAACTCCCCCCCCCCACTGTTAAAGATGTGTGTTGCTATTGTTATGGGTTCTGTGTGGGTATTTATTTATTTATCTATTTGGTTTGCTCTCTGTAAGCCACCCAGAGACTTTTTTAGTAATTGGGACGACATACAAAAACCTAAAACAAACAAACAAACAAACAAACCATGCTGGTTTTCTGTACACACATGGAGTTAATTGAAACATACAATCTTCTCATCTTCTCTGAATCTTGCATCAAGGGGCAGAAATAGTACCTGAAAAAAATCTTTAAAAGAAACACCTTTCACACCAATATGCCAATATGACAGCACCTTTCCACATCTTATCTCTGGGCTGACACTGGAATGTAACATCTGCAGGAGGAATTTTTTCCAGGTTCTAGAAATGTGCATAATAATTGTTCAGTTGAGCATTGCATTTTTAACACTATTTGTGCCAATCAGCATTTGATTGGCACAAATCTCAACTTTTGCACAAATAAAGCATGAGTTGTTGTATTTGTCAAAACGGGTTTGGAGGGCTTTTAATATTTAATTGTACTTGCAGCTATGTTAAGTCCAGGGATAGTATATTCCCTCAGTAAATATCCCTGTCATTTTCGTCTTCTCACTGGTTCCTCCTTAGCTCACCATATCCTCTACCTCACAAACAACTTGTCATTGTCAATTTTGTCTAGTTCAGCATTGGTTTTCTGCTAGAGTTATGTGATTTGCACACTTTAATAGACACATTTTAATTACCATATTTTTTGCTCTATAAGACACACTTTTTCCCCCTCAAAAGTAAGGGGAAATGTCTGTGCGTCTTATAAAGCGACTATGTGTGTGCAGTAAGTCTGTCAGATGTGCAGCCCATGGGGAAGTGATGGGGAATGTGCCTGTGATTATGTGCCCATTTGATTCAGAATGTACTTTTTCTTGTTTTCCTCCTCTAAAAACTAGGTGAGTCTTATGCTCAGACATGTCTTATAGAGTGAAAAATACGGTAGTAGTTTAAGTTAGAATTTTTTCAGCTCCCTACATCTCTGCAAGCATTAGCTAAATTTGAGCTCCCTTGATTTATCTTTCTCTCACCCCTCATTCTTCTCACCAATATGATGTGTATAATTCCTGATTTTCTTCTGGTCCAACGAGTACGGTTGGGATGAACTGTACAGGAATCCATCTTCTCAAACATTCCTGGACTTCCTCATGTGCTCAGCCCATTCTTTTTTTTTTTTCCCCCAATTTATATCCTGCCTTTTTCCTACAAAGGGCTCAAGGCAGCTTACATCATTCTCCTCCTCCATCTTATCCCCACAACAACAACCCTGTGAGGTAGGTTGGGCTGAGAGTCTGTGACTGGCCCAAAGTCACCTGGTTGGCTCCATGGCTGAGCGGGGACTGAGCGGGGGTGGGATGTATTTTAACTTTTGTACTGTTTTGTATGCTTTTAATTATGTTGTAAGCCGCCCTGAGGCTTGGTTGCGATGGGGCGGCCTATAAATTTTTAAATAACTAAATAAACCCAGATCGAGTCCCAGTCCCGTGCTCTTAACCACTACACCACACTGGCTCTTCCAAAATAAACCAGGCTGAGATCAAGTCTGTGAATGCTCGCAAACCATCCAACATTCTTCCTAGTTGGATGGGGACGAATCAACCTAGTTGGATGGGATCCTTTCCTGGTGACCCCTCATGACCAGCCCACTCTGGCACCGGTTGAAGCTGCTCAAATGGTGGCCGTCCCCAGTGCACAGAAGAGGCACTGCTTGTCCCACAGATGGGCCTGGATTCCAGGTGAGCACCCTGCAAATGCTAGGTGCGTTCTCCAGCAACTTGGGCACTGGGCTGCTGCAAAGCAGACTGGAGTGCAGGCAGCCAAGGACAGGGTTTCCAGCAGACAGTGACCCTCCGATGGATTCCTCATGCATCCCTACCAAGAAGCACTGTTTATCATTTATAAAAACCTTCTTTATGATTATGTGGGGTATGTTTGGTTTTTGTTTGCTTTTGAGCAATGAGATAGGTCCTAGCGATGGGGCAATCAACTCATGTTCAGATGTGAACAGATGTTGGACTCCACAGTTTACACAAATCATCATGAGCTTTAAAGAAATCTGGTAAAAATTGAAGTCTATTGTAAAAGCATAAATCCTCATGTTCAGATTCTACTCAGCATTATACTCTACTTATATTTGTAAGCCGCCCCGAGGCTTTTTGCAAATGGGGCGGCATAAAATGGTTTAAATAAATAAATACAAATAAATACTCAGATCATAGAATCTTGGAATTATAGAGTTGGAATCATAGAGTTGGAAGTGACTAAAATAATCAAGGGGCTGAAGCAACTCCCCTTTGAGGATCAATTGCAACAACTGGGATTGTTTCACTTAGGAAAAAAGCCATATAAGAGGAGACACAACAGAAGTGTTCAGAATGATGCATAGGGTGTAGAAAGTGGAGAGGAAGACTTTCTTTAAACATAAAGAATCCTATCATCAAGCCATAAAGTCATAAAGTCTAACCCATAAGCCATTCGGTCCAACCCTATGCTCAGTGCAGGACTCCAAGTTAAAGCATCCATGACAGATGGCTGTCCAAATGCCTCTTGAATGCCTCCAGTGTGGGAGAGTCCGTAACTTTCTGAGGTCATTGGCTCCATTACCACACTACTCTAACAGGAAGTTCTTCCTGTTGTCCTGCTGGACTCTGGCTTCCTCTAACTTGAACCCAATATTCTGTGCCCTGAACTCTGGCATGATCAAGAAGAGCTCCTGACCCTCCACTGTGTGACCGTCTTCAAGTAGTCGAGGAGTGCTATCACAGCTCCCCTCAGTCTTTTCTTCTTGAGGCTGAACATGCCCAGTTCTTTCCATCTCCCCTCACAGAAATTTGTTTCCAGACCCCTGATTATCTTTCTTACTCTCCTCTGAACCCCCTTCAGCTTGTCTACATCCTTTTTGAAGTGTGGTGCCTAGAAATACACAAGATTGAGCTGACACCAGTGACTGGGGAAATGGAACAGAATCCAGAGTCTGAATTAGGAAGATCTCTCAGATGTACACCGCTTACTGTGGATTCCTTACACTTCCCTAACTGCTTCCAGGTTTTTGTGGGTCCTTCTTCAGTGAGTTTACCATTGTCCTCACCTGCTTCAGTTTCCTCATTTTTCCCTTCATTGCTTCTGGTTTCTTGATTGAAAGGCAGACAGTAAATGAGCAAACAGGCAGTGGCCTTCTTCTCAACACCATTGTCTTCTCTTCACCATTATCAGGGTCAGAGCAAGAGGGAGATGACCGAGTGGAAAATGATGGTGCAGAGGAGGAGCAAGTCCAGTGAAACTAGTTGGTGGGCATCTACTGGAGCTTGTGCCATCAGTGTATGCTCAACTATGCCTACCCTTGACACTGGCCATACACCCAATTTCCTTCTGAGAATCTGAACTACAAGCCAGCATTTTGTGTGTCTCAGACTTTCTGTTTTCTGCTGCCTACCATAGGGCCAAAAAAATGTCAGATTGGAAGATCTGTGATCAGATCTCCTGGTTTTAATTTATTTTTAACAGATTTTTAAAAGTTAAATGGAACTGCAGAAATTTCCAGATCAGAACATGGGCAAATGGGAACTATTAAGCCTTATTTCTCCCACACTGTTCTGCCAATTTAGGTTGTCCTCTAAATTGTCCTCATGACCCTGGGCATGAAAACATGGAGGTTTTGGGATGGTATCAGTATATTTTCCCTAATGTGTCAAGTGGCCCAAGTGTTTTGCAGTTTAGATCATAAACAGCAGGGGAAAGGAGCCTAAACTCCTTTTTAAGTGCTATGAGTCTGACCTGGTTAGTGGTCTTTTGAGAATGCTTCTACTTTTAAACACATAGAGACATGGGCAACTATATACATAAGAATAAATTCTATTCCTATCTCCATCAACGTGTGCTGGACATCTTGACATCGCTCAGATGTTGCAGGATCGCAGTCATCACCCTATCCGATAGGTCTGATGAATGCTGCAGTCCAAGAACTGCTGGAGGTCCACACATTCCTCACCCCATCGTTAAGCCCACCTCTTCTTCTGCATAGAGCCTCCTTGGCTACAATCAGAGTTAGGGAGTGACATGTTTCTCCACGTCTTCTCAGCATGCTGCTGTTTCACAGAGATGATGATGCTGTGTTTGTATGATATCCCTATGGAAGGATGGGATTTCATATTTGCTCATAAGACATGTGAGCATGCCCCACTGGAAAGTCTGAACATGAGTACAAGCAAATATTCCTAAATTGTCAAACATGTGCTCACATTTGTATCAGATCTATTTCCCTGTTTGGTTTGTATAAATTGTCTATATAGACTGAATCAGATCGTCTTTTACCTATGAAGGGAAGTTGCACACACAGGAAATTGGAGCAATTTTAGAAAATTGGCACAAATCTACCATTTGATCATGGATTCATTTCTGCATCTTTCCCATTCATACCAAGCAAGCAGTGATCGCAAACAGGAATGGAAATCAGGCATGAGCGGAGCAGTGACACTATATCCAGAGAGTCTTAGAGATCATGATCATTTCTCATTTGCTCTTCTCTAAATGCCCTGTGACATGTGTAAAGTAATGCTCAAAAAATCCCCAATGTAATTATAAGGTGATGGGATCTGAGCTAGCAGTGTCAAATCAAGAAGAAAATCTTGGGGTTGTTGTAGACAGCTTGATGAAAATCTTGACCCATTGCGTGTCTGCTGAGGAGACTCAGAGGGGATCTGTTGGCAACATACAGGTATGTGAGGGGATGTCACACAGAGATGGGTAGACCTGTTCTCCCCTGCAGAGAAGGTGGGGACATGCTCCAACAGAGCTAAGCTCAGGGAACCCAGGTTTGATTTGGAGTCCAGGAAGCACTTCCTGACAATCAGGACCCCGAGGGCGTGGAATGGGCTTCCACGAGAGGTCATTGAGGCCCCATCGGTGAGGGTGTTCAAAGACAGGCTGGACATGCACATGGTGGGCATGTCGTGAGCGGAGCCGGCTGGAGCCGGGGTCAGACTAGATGGCCCAGGAGGCCCCTTCTGACTTTCTCTGTTTCTATGTTTCCATGTTATGCTTAATTAGGAAAGGACTTACAAAACACTGCCAAGATAATATTCTCTTTATAACAGTCCTTGGTGTGACTACACGTAGAATATTGTGTGCAGTTTTGGTTACTGTACATGAAAAAGGACATGAAAGAGTTGGGGAAAAGTGCAGAGAAGGGCAAATAAAGCCATCAAGGGTTGGAGCAGCTGCCCTATATCAGCTGAGATTGTTTAGCTTAGAAAGAAGTTAGGTAAAGGGAGGCATGATATAGGTGTTCAGAATTATGCCTAGTGTGAAAAAGTAGAGAAGGAGACTTTTCCTCCCTCTCCCAGCATACTAGATGCCAGTGGGGTCATCCCATGAAGGTGACTTGGGGGAGACTCGAGGGATATCGACAGAAAGACTTCTCCACGCAGGGTGTAGACAGACTGCCAGGAGCACCTTTTATCAGCTAAGGCTGATATATCAGCTATAGCCCTACCTGGGCAGGCAGAACCTGGCAACAGTTATTCATACACTGGTAACCTCCCACCTGGATTATTGCAATGCACGTGACATGGAGCTTCCCTTGAAGACAGTCCAGAAATGTCAATTGATCCAGAATAGGGCAGTGAGGCTGCTGATGAGGACTGGCAGATAGGGTAATATAAAGCCACTCCTTTACCACCTTCACTGGTTACCAGTGGAGGTACAGGCCGAATTCAAGGTGTTGACACTAGTGTTTAAAGCCCTAGATGGCTTGAAGGCAGGTATCTCTAAGAGCACCTCTTCCCATGTGAACCTACTTGACCCTTTAGTTTATCATCCGAGCCCTTCCGAAGGATCCTCCTTTTCCTCAGGAAATAAGGCATGTGTCTACAAGAAGGGCCTTTTTGGGAGTGGCACCCTGACTTTGGAATCAGCTCCCCAGAGAGGATTGCCCTCTTTGTATTCTTTTTGATGCAGACCTTTTTGTTTTCCCAGTGTTTTAATTGTTAAATTGATTTCAACGTTTTTTTTTAATTTTTACATCTTATTGTAGAGTGTGGCCTTGCCTTTCACAGAATCGCGGTTCTTGTGTGATTTTTAATTGCCCCGTGATATAGTTCGAACAGAAAGTGTGAACAGAACGCTTGTCTAGATGGACCGCTAATCCAGTCCAGCAAGGCTTTCCTTATGTCCTTCTGTTCTGGACTTGGCATATCGATTGCAAAAACAAGCCGAGATTTTCTCATCCCAAGGTCTAAAATGGCAACCGCTCACCTTGTTCACCTGTCAGTGACATTGGTGGTGCTACTTATTTACACAGCTTTCCCTTATGTAAATATTTTGACAAGGTATTATTCCATTGCTACAGTTTGGAGAAATAGTTCAATGGGGCTTTCTATAACTCAAAATGACAGCAGCTTTTCCTAGCCTTTGGGAAGTTCCCCAGGGGAGTTGTTTACATTTTTTAATTGCTTACTAATGTAAAAACATTATTGCCAGTCTACAATAAATCCCGTCAATTTGGCCCCACAAGAGGTTCCAAGATTCACAAGATGCTATAATTAAGTGGTACTAATAGATCTGCAATTAATATAATGGGACCTTTTTACAAGGTTAAAAATGGCATCTCCTGCTCTACTCTACTGACAAGCAAGGAAGAGACAAGAAAATGTGGAGTGTGATACATGTGTGAGGCATTTTCCTGAAATTGAAAATGAATCAAAACTAAAAACAGTGGTTGTTTCCAGCTGCCTCTTGTCTTAAAGATCGCTGTCACATCACTTCATCTTACAGCACTGCATTTCATAATTTTTATTCTGTGCTGTATTAAAAAAGTCCTTCTTTTTCTTTGTCGCAATTCTCCCATAAACCAATTCCAGTGGATTTTCTCAAATTCCAATGTTATAAGAGAGAGGAAACTTTGCCACGTTGAACTAGCACTGTATGGTCACTGTAAAATTCATTGTGCCTGCGTTTCATGGCTCATAGTATGCATTTTGCTCCGTTGTCCACTCATAAATGAAATTAGATTTTTGCGCAAATACATTCAAACACATTTGAGAAAACTTGGGAGTTGCACAAATGTACACTCCCAAAACTGTACAACTCCCCCGCCTCATCTGCAAACCTGATTATGTGTTGAATTATGAGAAATTTGAACTTATTTGAGTCATTTGCAGTTTTTGTTCAGCATTCCTACACTGTGCTTAATTTATACCATTTATCATACTTGTCTATTTATCAATCTCCATTGAAATACCAGGTGTGCCATCCTATACATATTTAGAAAGAAAAAAGGCCTATAAGTTCCAGAATTCCTTATGCTGGCTAACAAATGCTGAAAGCCCCAGAACTTTTCCCCCCTGAGTAAACCTGCAGAATATTGAGCTGTAAATTACTTACTTGGAAGTAGTATTGAAAGGCTTGCTACCAAGATCAGGCATAGGCTACCTTCCCATGCCTACTTACTCAGAAGTAAATGCCACTAAAGTCACAAAGGATTCTGTGCATACAAGGTAGTATAAAAGAGATTTCTTATGGCTCCAGATACAATAAATTATAGACACATTTAAATCAATGGTACTTATTTTAGAATAAACCTGCTTAGCACTGGGCTTCAGGGTAATGATGCACCAGAACAGCTAAATCCTGCTCAGTTGATGGATGTCCCTCCTGACGACGATCAGAAGTGGACAAGCTGGGATTTGTCTCGCAAACGTCTGTTTCTAAGATTGACCATGATTTGTGCGTCTCTTTAATTGCTGATGAAATTTGTGCAAATAGGTACCCAGAAGCAAAACTGTGTGCAACATGGGCCGGCATAAGGCTACGGAGCAAGAATTGGTGGTGGTGGGGATTGATAATGAACATTCATCACATTTTCACACTCCCTATCAGAATCTTGAAAACTCCCTACTTAAGGATTGCAATGGAGATGAAATTTCTGGATTCTGGCTCTGAGCCAGTGAAGGAAACTCACATATTGGACAAGATTTTGGTGTAAGGGTTTGTTTGTGAGACTCGAGAGCTACACATGCTGATTGAGTAAGGATGGACATATAGGTGCACATCTGGAGAGGATGTACCCATTAAAATCTCCATTCCCTCTTCAGGGGATAGCTGTTCAAAATGGTTGTAATTGTGTACAATCATTCATTGTCTCATGCCACCAGGCAGTATTAACAGCTTGCCATTTGTGACTATAGATGGGTCTGGGAGTAATCACAATGGATAAATGCACAATGTCCCTCAATACCAAGTTGTCTCCATCTCCAAGCCATGCAGTGCTCCTCTCTGATCTTGCCCAGCTCGGAATAGTTTCTGATCATCAGCTAGGATTTGCCTGGCTGCACATGGAAACTCCATTGGCAGCAGTGTTGGAGGCTGTCTTTCCCCCAATCCCCTTTCATTTCTAAGTGGATCAAGACAAGCGGTTTCTAACCACAGTTTTTATTGCATTAAAGTGGCCCAGCCAGGCTGGCTTTGTTACATGATGAGCATTGCAGAGGTCATCAGTCAAGTTGGGATGCTAGCTAATTAAGGAGAGTACTACTCTTGTTGTTTTGAACCTGTATCCCCATCTTCCCAACCCAATCGAATTATCTCTGCTCTTTAGGATGGGGATTCCAGGTGCTCGATGGTGGGGAGACCAGACATGACTCAATCAGCCTGTTCTCTTGAGCTCTCATTAGATGTTGGGCCTGATTATGATATATTTCTCCTTCCCCCAGAACCAGCATTTATCTGGTTCTCACCAGCTGGTTGGCTTCTTTTGGGGCTTGCTGGCCTTGAGAGAGCTCAGTTGAGAATTCTAGCCCCGCTGCTTACAGCTCAGGCTGGAGGAGTTGTTTTATGAGACATAGGCCAAGTCACAGCAAGCAGCTTGGGGCAAGGATTTTGGGACAAGGATCTTCTCCAGCCATAGCTGGTAGAACCTGGGACCTTCTGTACACAAAGCACATGCTCTACAACCCCCACCCAATCCTTCAGTTGCATGGCTCTCCCCTCTCTGTTGCCCTGTCTCTCATGGCCACCATCTTTCTTCCAGCTTCCTCAAAGGGCTTCTTCAGCCCAGATAACAGATGACCTGGATTTTGCCGTGAGGCACTCTACAGATGGCTTTCTATGCACTGTGATTGTGCCACAGACTCTGGCACTTTCAATGTGGTAAATGTCCATGAATTAATGGGAAAGTGATCTCAAACATCCATGTATACAGACAGGAATTTCATAATGGGCAGCTCTCACTGTTTTGAAGAATACAGTTCAGGCCGGTGCTGCATGCATTCCTTTGAGGTATCTTTGCGTGCTGGCGTTGGCCACAATGAGCACTTTCTGAGCAGAATCAGTTTCTTTTCTAATGCAATGACTAAATTTGGGCATAGATGGCACATTCCCAATATGCCAGCTTTACAGTGCTTGAGATTAGCAACTGGCTGCTGAAAGCAATTTGTTAAATCCATTGGCATTGTGCTTGCGGCTTCTCTAGAGGTAATTCACACTTCTATTCTTGCTACGCACAAACCCAGATTGCCTGTGGCTTTTTGGTATATTTGACAGCCCGGCATCTAATGTTTTGACCATTGAACAGAACAGCAAGAAAATAAATCTGTTCCTTTAGCAATAGAGGAAGGAGGAGACATAAAAAAGCTGATCTTGCTCCCACTTACATGTGAAGCAAGCTGCTCTGATCATAACTCTGGCAAGTCAACGTTTCCAGCTGTTTAACCCAATCTCTCAGACCTAAACAAGGAGTAGATGTTTTCCACTTGGCTTAAACAAATGCTGTATTAAAGAAATGAAAAGGGATTCCTTTGGGAAGGGGAGACATTGAAAAGTTGTTTTGCTTTCTGTCAAAGCACTGCAAATCTCCTTCACCCAGGGCTGCTTCTGCTCTGTGCTGATTCCTTGGATGCTTCTGCTTCGTGCCTGAGCAGGATCCAGAGAATATTCAAAGAGCACACTATAAATAATGAGCGTGATATGTTTGGCAGGCTCTGTCCTCTAAGAAAAAGGGACCAACAGTCAGCCAGCCAAAGGAAGGTCCTTGCATTGTGTCTTTTGTTGCCTCCGAGGCCTGGGACACAGTTCTCATCACAACCATCATGACCACAATCCTCACTTGAAGGAAATCCATTATTATGGATGAGCCTCATTTATTTAGTGGGGAAAGTTTATTAAAATCTGCCATTTGACAAAAAAGAGATTTTAATTCTAGCTCCCCACAGCATCTCTTTATAATTTGCAAAATCCTTTTCCTATGAAGATACTAATGACATGTGCATATATTCAGTTAGCTTGTGAATAGGCATATACAGGAAATTCATTTCAGCCTATTTTTGATTAAATTTTGTCCATTTTGCACCTTCGATGCTAAATGTTGGCTTGGACTCAATCTGCAGCCATACATTTCCAAACTTGATGTGTGATTCACGGGCCAAGAAATTCATTCCTCTTGGGATCTGGGAGGGATCTGATTTGGGGGTTGGAATCCATTGGAATCCCTTGGGTCATCTTCCCACACTGTGGCCTGCTATCTCCCAGCTGTGGGTGAACTGGCATTGAGCATTTGCATGGGCACCAAGCCTGCACAAACATCGCTCAAGCAGACTCCCTCGTCCGTGCATGTGACTTGTGGCCTTTGTTTGTGCCGCTGAAGAATGCTGTTCATTTTGCAACTGGACTACAGTGAGCATTGGCAGGCTTCTTCTTGACTCAGCTCACTTGGGGCACTCGGCTTAAGCATGGCCAAGGACAAGGGGACGTCTGGAGAAAAGAAAGGAGCTTGATCCCAAGGAGATCGTTGCGTTCCACAGCATGTGTGCATCTGGGAGATGCTTATGAAAAAATGTGCATTTGAAAATATACTTTAATCAGTTAGAAAAGAAGGCATCCATTTCAAAGAGGGGCATGACAGATGCGTTTATTTGCACAAATGACGCACAATAATTCACATGGATTTTCATGCAAAAAGAAAACTGAGACCATGAAGACTGAAGCTGGAATGGGCATGATACTGGAATACATCGGCAAGGTTGAGTTTACCTGGTTTGCACATCACTATTCAGAAATTCAAATCTTACTGTTTGCAAAGAATTTCAGCAAACCCTGTTCACACCCCTGAATGGGAACCTATGCATCTTTCAAAGAAAGGGGCTGCACATTTCTGAAGTCATGCATTAATCCAAACTTTGCATAGTTTTGAATGGGAACAAACTGCACCTTTTTCGCTGTAGGAGGAGGAGGAGGAGGAGCGGGTGGAGCGAAAGAGGTACACATTTGCACACTGGGCAAACCAAGCTTCAGGGAGGCATTTGTAGAAACTTGGCAGACTGAAATGTTCACTGTTCATCCTTCCTTATTTGAGAACCCTGTAGGTGTTATCCAATATGGAATGTGCAGCAACATAGACAATGCTCCACTAGCATAAGAGATCACTAGCACAACACCAATAGCATTAACTTCCACGGCAGGTTTCCCTGGGAAAGCCATTATGCTAACTAACATAATTGACACTGTACTAGAGGTCTGTTAGACTATTCCAATGTAATTTATTGTAGCCTTCAAGTTACTTTAGATACCACTCCATGTAGGAATGTATGAGAAATTCATTTCAGTTCAGCTTTGTTCGGGATTTGTCTAATCCAGGTCTTCCAGACAGAACAAGGGCTTGGATGCAATCTGTTACTGTTTGGGGAAATATGCACCATGTTGTATGTGAAAGGAAAACCCAGAACACAGCTGATAAGATGATATGGATTTGAGTCAGAACAAGTCAAGGGGGAATTCCCAGAACTATGGAAAACTCCCTTTTTGCAGATTTCTGCCTGAGCTGCATGATCTAGAAGCAGTACGGGATGGTAAATGGGAGCAGGAAACCATTTTTCTGCTGAGGATCATGTCTTCTCACAGGTAATCTTTCAGGGGCTCCATTGACAGTGCTAAAGAGGGTTGAGTGTGTAAGACCACAGACAGAACCTGGTGGGTCACCCCTTTTTCCTTCTTGCCATGCAATGCTCCTTTTTCCCTCTCCTCCTTCACACCATACATTGCCAGGGAAGAGAAATCAAACCTGCCTGAAGGCCACAGGGATTGCATGCAGAGGGCTTTTAAAATTAGGCATACGGGAGTCCCTAACATTGGACACTTGTGTCCTGCTGGGCAGAACTCCCTGGGCAGGAGAAGGGAGAATGAGGGAGTTCTGGATAGGAAGGGAGATGAGGAGGCACGCTGGCAGGAGTGGGGAGGGCAGCATGGTGCTGTACAAGCGAGCACTGGCTTGCTTCTGCCTTGGTAGGAACACCTGGATGTAGGCAGTGGCACCAGGACAAGAGTGCTGGTGAGGAGCGGTGCTATTAGCAAGATACCCCAAAGCCAGAGGTCCAGATACAAAGGTCCAGATACAAGCAGAAATCAGATGCCATTGTGGTGCTGCAGGGCCAGAGCAGAAGGAGGTCCAGGTCCAGGCTGAGGTCAAATCCAGAGCAAGGTCTGAGGTGAAGGAACCATCTGGAGGCCAGCTGAGGTCGGATACCAGCAAGGTGAAGCCAGGTTGAGAGCACAGTGAGATCAGAGAAGGCGAGGAAGAGCCCTGGCAAGGCAGGTCAGGCTGAAGGCAAGGGCAAAGAAAGCTTAGAAACAGAGTGAGTCCGACGGGGCCTCCTGGGCCATCTAGTCTGGCCCCCAGCTCCACCCAGCTCCACTTGTGACATGCCTACCATGCGCATGTCCAAGGGCAGGAGCCCAGTCAAGGACAAGGCAAGAGTGGAAGCTGGAGTCAGGAATACAGCACAGCCACCACAAGGACTTGTGCTGCTGTAGCGAAACTGAACTTCGGGGCGGGGGGCTTCAAAAGGTACCCACGGAGCTGCTTGACCTCCCAGGCTCCAGTCCTTGCAAGCAGCAACAGGCCTGCTCGTGGTCCGGCAGGCACCTGCAGGGTGAGCCCTGCCTGTCATCACCAGGTAGGGATAGGCTAATGCCTTCCAGCATCCGTCCCTCCAGAACCCATGGGCTTCGTCTCACCTGCAAGGCTTTGCGTTCCAACCCCTGGCTTGGCTGCAGGAGTGAGCAGTTGGCTACTGTGGCGAGGGGTTTGCTTTTCCGGGGATGAGTTGCATCCCTGAAAAGCATTCTTTTCCAGTGTTGCATCCCTGGATGGGTGAGGATGAGCGAAAAGCTCAAGAAACACAGACATTTTCCAGTCTCACCATCCAGCAATGCAGACAGTTTCAATTTTGCTGCTGAATCAGGTGATCCTCATGGCGAGGAGCAGTATGAAGCCTGGACCTCCACTGTGCCTCTACTCAGGTTTCAGTGGCTGTGCATGTCATTTCACCAAACAAGCATATCTACTTCATTGACATCCGTTAAGGAGGCAGCAGGCAGGAAGGCATGCATATGCAATTGTGGTGAATAATACCCGCATTTCAAAGATTTATTTATTTATTTATTTATTTAAAGTTTTTATATGCCATCCCCATTGCTACATAGCCTTGGGATGGCTCACATCAACAAATAAATAAAACAGTTACAATTACAATTACAATTAAAACTTGGAAACACACTGGCTGCACAATTAAAACTATAAATATTAAACATTATTGAAATACTGTTTGAATAAAAAGGTCTTCGCCTGGCGTGAAAAACAAACAGTCATGGCGCCAGGCGGACCTCTCTGGGGAGCGCATTCCACAGATGGGGCGCCACTGCAGAGAAGGCCCTCCTCTGGGTACTTTGCTTCCTGATATCTCTTATGGAAGGCTCCCAGAGGAGAGCCCCTGCTGCTGATCTCCCTGCTGCATTTCAAAGATAGCATCGGTGTTGCAAGGCAGCCACCTGCATTTTACATGGCCTTTGCCACAAGAGGGATAAATGAGAGATTCAGTTTGGTTCATTCTTTACCAGACTCAGTTTGCACATCCAAAAACTGAGCAAGGGCCCCAAAGCAACCTCTGGTTGAAGTCTCTACTTTCCATAGCTTGTGATGTGGTTTGCAGAATCAAAACTATAAAGCGTTTGGAAAACTCTTCATAAAAATGCATACTTCTGATGAATTTGCACAAAGCACAAGTTTATGGGAGAAGGATGCCCTATATTTTAAAAATGTACATGACTGACACACATTTGGGGAAATGTGTGTGAAGAGATGCACTTTTTTTTGGTAAAAAGAAGAAAATATGTACACATGAGTCAGCAGAAGATGCAAGGTAGACTCCAGAGAACCTTAACAAAATTGGGTTTTTTGTTTTCCACATTCCAAGGCGTAACTGAGTCCTCACATTGCCAATATTTCTGCTAGGCATGGGGAGAATTTCTTTGGTTGTGCATGTTTAAGCAAACCAACCTAATTTGCACTGACTGGGCTAATATTTGGATTACATCAAAGTCATACCCTGGATGTCATACTTCACAGTTTGAGATGCATTCAAATATGTGTATATTACATAAAGGTGCTTCCAAAAATAACTATTTTAGGGAAACATCTGTAAGAACTACTGTATATATCTTACAGGAAATTTCATAAATGTGAATTTTTATTTTTTAAGGATTTGCATATAGGCGAATGAAATGGAATGGACATGGTTCAAAACTGACATGGAACAGATATAGACTGATATGTAAACAGAAACCTTAGAAAAAGCTGGGAAGAAGCTTATTAGGTACCTGGAGAATTTGCATCACATCCTTTCAAAATCCATTGATTTGGCGGAAGTCGGATTGATTTTACATTATTGTGAATCAGACTATTTCCTGAACATGTCATTTTTGTGCACATTTCATCCCAATGTTGCATTAATCTGCACTAAAACCTTTGAAAATATATCCTATTTAAATAATATTTAACTATATTCATGAAAGTGCATTAATTCAAGAAAGGAGGAGCAAAACAGTTTGCCAGAAGCAACAAGCCCATATTGCTCAAAGCTTCATACTTTTACTACTATGGATCTACCAAATTAGTTGGTGGTTACATACTTATTTACTGCAGTGAATTCCATAAAATCACATCATCCGTTGAACCCTTGTGCATGATGAATTAATGCTTGGGACATCAGCTCAGTGACAGTCAGAGGGTACTGCTGCAGCACTCAGCCAAAAGTGCATAATGATATGTGTGTGTTTGCTCTTTTTCATGCATGCTGTTCCCTTGTAAGGTCTCTGCAAACCTGTGTTCTTCCAAATAATGAATGGGTGCACACAAGAGATTTATGAATTGCAAAGAGCGAGTAAGAGACACTGAATGGGAATTCAGGCTAGAAAGGGTAGGTATGCCTGGGCAAATAAGGACACAATCTGTTACATGCCAATTCGACATTTGGGGCACGTTTCTTCTTGTGAAGGAGACATCCTTATTACTGGAGAAGGTGAGATGAGGCTAAGGCATTTTTTTTCCCAGAGACATAAACAGCAATCTTTTAAAAGTATATCTCACATTCTCTTCGTGAATGAAAGTAAAGCTTTTTGAATAGCCTCTGTGTTTCAAAGAGTTATTTGGTGCTGCTGCAAATGCCATTATTATAGCAGAGAAATGCAAACACAGAACCCCTGAATCTGTTGCTAAAAATGCATTGGCTCTGGCAGCAGTGAGAAAATAATTAAGGAAGTGCTGAAAATCCCTTATTTTTCAAGGAAAAGTTGGTCATAGCTAAATGGAACCTACACATTCGGAAGCAATATATCAATTCCTGATTTGTGTGGGTGTCTGTGCGTGCATATAGAAACAGAAGATTAAGTCTATTGCTTGCATGCCTTTTCCTATAAGCATTTGGCTGTCCTCTGCTGGAAACAGGACACTAGATTAGAAGGGCTCTTGTCCTTCCTTACAAGACCTTACCTAGCCACTTTTCCTGGAATATTTCTGAGGAGGCCAAGTCCTGCTGACCTCCTTAACTTGCAGCCTTGCTAGTCTCCCTGTAACTCAGCCACAAATCTGCCGTGTGCCTTCAAATCCTTTCATGCAGGAGGGGCCATCACCAAGTCCACCTCAAGTCCTGCCATTTTCCCACTTCCATATTCACACAGGCACACACACACACACACACACACACTTGCTAAAATGAACAGAACTTTGCTTAAGCCTCAGGGCACAGTGAATCAAAAACCAACAGGATTGGTTCTGTTCTACTTTGAAGCATACATGTATGTATGTACTATATTTCTACCCCACCCAGCAGCCCAAAGGGTCCCTAGGTGGTTCACAAAATTAAAAAATACAGTAATTGATATAAAACAATCACTATAGCATTACAGTAATACAGTTTGTATAAATACAATACAATACAAGAAAATAATCATCCACCCACCAAACCACAGCCAAATCAATCTAGAGGTATGGGATGGGCAGATCTCACCCCCAGACTCTGAGTCTGATACTGCCTGGAAAGAAACCAGCCAGAAAACCAATTCAGGTTGGAAAAATCTCCAGTCCACCAGAACAACTGCCAGTGCCCCTGTGGTACCAGCTCACCCACAAATGTACCCAGGCCGCTTCGAGTGAGACACCAGAAACCTGGCAGGAAACTTGTGAGGTGTCCAAGCTAGGGAACGGCTTCTTTAAGAAGTAACTGGTGGCCAACGAGAGGTTGAGCTTGTGTCCACCATCAAACCTTTTGCCAGAGCTTAAGAACAACATTTGTCCAGGGCTAGTGTTGCTCCGATTTCTTTGCTTGGGAGCTGTCCACGGTCCTGTAGAGCGAGCCCTGAAGCTTCCAGTCACTCAGTTTCTGATCTCCACTGTCTGAAAATTGTCTGTGTGGAGCCTGAGGAGCCAGGAAGAACAGCTGTTGAGCTGGACTGACACCTCTCCCAGTATCTCATTTATCCACTCTACGTTTGGTGCATCTCATTTCCTCATCAATCTGATTTTTTTTCCCTCAAAAAAGCCTGCATGAAAATCGGTATCTATTGTTGCTCACATGATTCCTAATGCATTCATTTCTGACTAAAGTGCATGGTTTACAACTCTCTGGCTTGCAGTCGGGTAATACTGTGGGATTTGCACCCATGCAGACTAGCTCTGCAAGTTAGGTATATAAATGACTTGGCTAAACTACCTTACACGATTTGCTCCACTGAGTTATGTTTTACTTCTCCTGTATTAGGAAGCAGCCTCTGTTATACAGTCATTTGAGCAACTGACAGGCTGCTTAAGGCAGTCTTCATTGTATTTAACTCCCTGTGATAAATGCACTCAGCAACACACACTCCATATACGATATAGACTACAGATTCTTTCTTGGCATTTCCAAATGTGTCAGCAAGAAATCCTCCACTGCTTTTGTTGATGCAATTACAATTAAAGTGCTGTTTTTTCCCTTCTCCTTTTGCTCCCTAGCCATCAACACATCCGTTCTCCCTGTTTCAATAAAATATTTAAAGTACTTTCACAAACAATAAAATACATGGGAAATCTAAAGTGACAGTTGCTATGTGTGAAATCATTGATATTTTAGATAATTGCATTCAAAGTTCAGGCTCATAATAGATCACATTTATTGCGGATGGCTTGGACAGATGGGCGGTGGGGCTTGACTGGCGGCCAGAGATGGCTTTTTCCCTTGGCCCCTTAATGGACTGGCTTCTTGAAGGCTGGTTACAGTCATTTGCAGTGATGGGTCCTATTACCAGGCAGACATTCAACATGCATAGCCACTGGAACACCTAATAAGAAAACAGATACTGTAGCTATTAATTAAATGCTGCTTCAACAAGATGGAATCCACAGGCTAATGTCTCATTTAACTATAGCTGGCCAGGTGTAGGGTAAAGAAGACTGGGTAACCGCAGGCTGTTAGAGGCAACTATCAGTTTTGCCTGTGGTGGGTTTGGAGGTCCCTACCTAGGCAAAACATCTGAGAAATCTCAAGGCAGTGGAAGAAATGGGTAGTGAAATCTAGCAACACTTTTGGGGGGAGGCATTCCACTCAATTGTATCTCCAGAAGAACCCATGGAATGAGTTGTACATACTTGGAACACTTGTAACTCAGACACAAGGAAAGGGACACATGCCTAGTACATCCATGGTACTGTCACGTCTTCTTCTTTCCTCTTGCCCCTCTCTTCCTTGTGGGTATTGTCTTTTTGCTACTTTGGTAGTGCTGTTGATACATTACAATGGGTAACAAATCTGCAGAACAAATGCCAGTCAATGGAAGCTTATGGCTCACCTAGATGGATGTAAGAAGCAGGATTTGTTGGCTGAGATCACTCCCTGGAGGATCATACACTGGATTTCAACCTCTCCTGCTTTGCAGATTTGCTATGAGGCTAACATGGAATATCGGAAGGTATTTCATTAGGGTCTTTTGATGCTGTGCAGAAAGAAGAAGAGATTTAGGTGACTAGGGGGTTCAACGAAGTCACAACAAGCAAATGCACATGGTTTCCACAGTGCTTTTTTTTTTTTTTTTTTGGCCTGGATGTGCCTGATGGATGATCAAGCCAGAATGGTTTCCACGCTCCTGGCTCAGTCCTCTGCTTTGGCACATATCCCATCAGCGCACATGCCTGAAATTCAATCCTGCACTGGACGGCTGGGACAGCTTCTGCAGCTGCCTCTCTTTCCAGAGGACTCTGTGGTAACTGCACACCAAGACTTTGATAACCATGATGCCAGGTTTTGGTGACCAGATACACCATGGTGAAGCATGTAAACCACAGAACAGACCATTGTTTCTTGTCATGGTTTCTAAAATCCTAATGGACCATGCTAAAATACAATGACGGGATTCAGACAACATGACAGCCGAGCCTATTCAAGACACTGTCATGGCTTGTTGTGCCATGCAAAGCCACTCAAAGAATTCTAGTATACTTTCCAACCTCTGTGAAGGCTCATGAGCAAAAGGTCTGGCTTTGATTACATTGATTTTTGCTAGCACAACCTATGCTCCCTTAGAGTTTTAGGCTCCCACAAGAAGGAACAGACACACTTCTCAGTGGGATACCATGTTATTTTTTCAGTCCTTCCTTATCCTCCAGACATTTTAAAGTCCCAATGTTTCTACAGAAGTAAAAAGGGAAAGTCAATTTGCCTGAAGGAACTGGAAAAGACATGAAGGAAATGTTACTTCCAGAATGAAATGCAGATATGCTTTTATAAATTACTTCAGTGTTCATTGGTATTAGTTTTGTGGCAGTTCAGGGAGACTGAAATTGAGAAGAATAATGCATTTTATTACATAGAACAGACAGAATGTTGGTCCTGGCTGATAGGCAGGCAAGTGCAGCAGAAGGAAGAGAACCTAAGAGAGAAAAGAGGCTGGAGAAAAATGGTTGAAGAAGCTGTAGGAAAGAGGATGTGACAATGGCAGTGGGAGAGGAGAGGAGAGGAGAGGAGAGGAGAGGAGAGGAGAGGAGAGGAGAGGAACAAGCTGAAAAACAACAGAGCATACAACTAATTATGTATTCCACGTAGGCCCAGTTAAAATATGAACCATCATTGACTGTTTGATGTGGCATCATATTATGACTTGCCTCAGTAAAAGCCATCACAAAAGTATTTTCAGTGAAGGCAGTTCATACATTCAAATGCTGAATAATAATAACATGATAAGATAACATGATGTACATGTATGTATGAACCACCAACTGTTGTCCTTCTCTGCCCTGCCTTGCCCTTTGGAGTTAATTTCATTGCTAAGATGTCCAATAACTTGGACAACTTTGTTCAGTGCCAAACCTGAGTTTGCCACCAGACTAGAGATGGTGAAAGCATTTGGTTCAGTCCATGTTTCTCAGCAAAACCAACGTAAATGACACTTTGTGGAGCGATACACAGATTGGAAGGTGGTCATGCTTTAAATATTGTCCTTCTCTGAATTTTGCAATGCATCAGGGCTCAAAGTTTGCATACAGAAATCCACACATTAGGCAAAGTTCCATACAAAAATGCATATATTGAGGAAAATGTGGATAAAAAGTATATGCTAGTAGAAGGTGCTCAGATAAGAAGTGCACTTTAGGGGCTTTTAACAAAACATAAACAAAGGAAAGGAAAAACACCAGAATGATGAAGAACTGGACTTTCCTTCTTCCTTTGATTCTGCAATATGTCTGCAATATGTTTCACAGTCCATTTCTTAGTTTACACACATTTTTTCCACTGGAAAATGTTGCTTATGAGTTCTAAAATCACAGAAGGTTTCACTGACTTTGTCGACAAATGAGCTTGCTTTTTTTTTTTTAAATTCCCTTGGATACGATGCTCTATATATGCCAAGATTCCTGAAAGGGAGAAAAACAAGAATATTTAAAACAAATATTCAAAAGCTTATTATATCAATACAACTGTAGTTGGCCAATCAGGAAAAGTTTATTTAAATAAGAATAACTCAACAAGTGCCAAAACACCATAGTTAGTCCCTCCCTGACATAACAGGGAAAGAACGGGCATGGAAGAACCTGGAATTCCCTGGAATTTCAAACTTTATATTAAAGCTCTTTTCTGCTTTTTCCTGTACTCATTTACAACCTGTTTTCCAGTTCTTTAAGGGTGTCACACCCTGTTGGATGTTGCCCAGAGTGCCTCTCTTCCAGATTTATTTATTTAGAGTATTTGTATGCCATCCCATCACATAGTCTCGGGACGGCTTACATAAAATAAAATAAAACAAAACATAATACACATAAAATCCAGATCCACCCTGGCTGCAAATTAAAACCTATAAACTGATATTAAAAGTTATTAAAATATTGTTGAAATAAAAAGGTCTTGGCCTGGCACTGAAAAACAAATAACGACGGCGCCAGACAGACCTCTCTGGGGAGTGCATTCCATAGGTGGGGCGCCACCACAGAGAAGGCCCTCCTCCGGGTACTCTGTCTCCTGAGCTCTTTCAAAGAGGGTTACTGGAGGAGGGCCTCTGTTGCCGATCTTAGGGGGTGGGAGGGCATGTAGGGAAAAAGGCGTTCCTTTAGGTATCCAGGTCCCAAGCTGTTAAGGGCTTTATAGGTAATAACAAGCACCTTGAATTGAGCCCAGACTTCGATGGGAAGCCAGTGAAGCTGGTAGAGGACTGGGGTTATATGAGAATAACCCCCAGTCCCCGTCAGCATCCTGGCTGCTCTATTTTCCACCAGCTGAAGTATCCAGAATGTCTTGAAGGGCAGCCCCACATAGAGTGTGTTACAGAAATCCAACCAGGAAGTAACCAATGCATGCATCACTGTCGCTAGGCAGTTGTTCTCCAGGTAGGGACGCAGCTGATGGATTAGCCGAAGCTGAAGGAAAGCGCTCCTCACCACCACAGTCACCTGAGGAGCACTGGGATCAGCTCTGGGTTGAGGAGCACTCCCAAGCTGTGGACCCTGTCCTCTGGGATCTTTGCACCACTTCACCAAGACACATTGGTGGCTTTGCCTTCACTGTAACGGTTGTTCTAAATTCAACTCTTCTCCATGCAGACATGAAAAGCCATCACACACTTATATGGGTGCAAGTAGGAAGCATATTTAGGAACTCTGCTAAGTCTGAGACCTTTTCTTGCCTTTGGAATGGCAAATAATAAAGAGTCCCTATTTGGGTGACCTAAGCCTATTCCGATCTACAAGTCTCCTTCTGGGTTCCTTTTCCGAGCACACAAGAATGTGATGGAATATTGGTGCACAGATGAACTTTTGAGAACCGCTATATATATTTATATTCTCCCCTGAAAATATCACATGCTGTGTAAGTGCAAAGTAGCATAATGCAGAAGTACAGGATTTATTTGCTGGGACTGTTAGTTGCAGGTGATTAATCATTTGTTTTCAGCATGATCTGGGAGTAAATGGGGAAAATATGGGCCCTCAGAATTTCATTTCTGGAAGGTCACTTTTCACTCTTCTCTCCATCTTTAAATGTTTACAGAATCTTGCTGTCTTGTTTGCTTTTTGTACATGGTTTATCTTTTTCCCTGACCATGGATTAATCACCTGTCCAGGCATCTGGAGTGCTGATTAATTGATGACCTTGAACAGTGACCCAGAAATACTAACTGCCAACTCCCTTGCATTTGAAATGGTATTTTGTAGGCTAAGCAAAACCTCATATGTGGTGTACTCCATAAGAAGACTTTCCTTTTGCCCTTAAAATCCCCCCCATTACTATATCTTCGAAGGTACAAAGGTACTTTCAGAGGTTGAAAGTACAATGATTATATGGGGAAATCCTACATGGGGGCTGGACTGACCCATCTTTCTTATTGATTCACCTGCTCCTGTTCCACACCACACCTTTCAAGGCAAAAGCACTCATGGAGGGCTGTTATCCTGAATGAATGAATGAATGAAAAGCTGCAGTGCATTAGAAAGTCTGCTTCTTTGCTTGAGCATTTTGGCCATCATCCAGTGTCTTTGCACCCAGGGATCAGGGAAAACCAAAACCAGAGCCTACCATTAAGGTCCTGATCTTTCTGGTTCCATGCAACACACAAGGAGAAGCCATCTTTAGCCCTGCTTGTTCCTCATGTGTTGGACAGAAGAGTCTCTTATATCAGGAAGGTTCTCTGCACAAGGGGGCATGCTGGAATAATTAATGTTCTGACTCACGAATTTTCTTGCAAGAACACTGGGTTCTCCTGCCAACATCTGCAGCCTCTACCTTGGGGTGACCATGCGTAGACTGCCCAAGTATGAAATCAGAGAACATTTTTTTAATAAATATATGCAGAGTGCATTTTAAGAGATGCTGCAATCATTTTCAAAACTGATCAAGGCAAAGTGTTTCTCTACAACTGCAAAAGTCGGTTGCCAGAAGGCAGTAAAAACTGTGTCCTCAAACCTGCATGTGGGAGCAAGGGCATCTTTTTAAAAGTTCTTCCTCTGTGGCATCGTCCTTGTTTGCTGCATCCCAGGAAGTTCCTGGACCTCCCAGCAAAGAGTTAACATGTGAGGGAAGCAGCAGTAATGACTGTGTTTAGCTGCTCTTGTCTCGTTTTGGTGTCTCTGCTGGCCCGCCTTCAGCTTCTTCGCAAGCTTCTAAAGTGGAGTCCTGGTGGGATACTCTACTGTAATTCTCTCTCTTTCTTTCCTCTCCCCTCACCCCCTGTTATCGTGCAGTGACTAAATAATGGAGAACTGAGGAATGGAGATAATAGAACTACTGACATCTGGCTAATTGCCATTCCAGCTGGAGGTTGCTTGGCAGTTGAGTGGGACATGATTTGTGGATGAAGAACTTCTAGTGAACCGTGATGGACAGAAGTCACTGGGGGCAAAGAGAGGGGGAGAGAGAATGTGTGGGATTGCATCTGCAAATAGGCCTAGAGGTCATGCCAGCACCTGTAATACCATCTCACCCCCCAAAAAACCCCCAGGTGCAGTTGACGATATATCGATTTAACAGCTTAGCATGATGTCTTGAGCTATAATGGAAATAATCGCTGAGCACCATATATATATATAGTTACTTGACTGCCTCTCAGGCATTAGCAAATGGGGGAGCATAAACTCAAACTCACACTGCTTTCTGCTGATACAGTGAAGACTCAGTAGTCCTTTTGTCTTCCCATGTTAATATTCTGCAATTATCTTAAAAAGATAACTCTGGCCGTAACATGGGAACTGAGCAATGGATCTCAAGATCTTACTGAAGGGCTATGTAATGTTTATAACGAAGCCTTAGCTGCTCTTTGACCAATAACTGCAATGAATTAGAATGCAAAACTTGACATTTCTGTGTGAATCTTCTGAATCCACCATACTCTGTGCTTGTGTATTTCAATTCTCTTCAGACAGCTACAAGCAAAGGGTAGGAAATCATATTTCATATTACATCTAAACTGGTGAGCATTTTGACAACACCTAAACTTACCTTTTCCTCTAGAATCTATCATTCTGGGGATCTCCAATAAAAATGGCTATATTTGGGCTTGCCATTTTTATGGCAGCCGTAATATTTTCCCTAGGACATTCTGGAACAATGCAATTGCCAGGGAATTCCCATGGGAGAAAGTTTTCCCTGAATCTGGTTCCTATCACCAAAAATACTATTTAAAAGTAGGGATGTATGAGCATTGTACAGTCCATACAGTTTACATTTCAAAACTTGACGGACACCATTCTTTCCATCATTCACTCGGTTATGAAATCAGATTGTTAGCAAATGAGTTCCTTTACATTTGTGCAAATTTGCACCCCTGAAAATGCACAAATTCCCCCAACATATGCAAAGTGCTGAAACAGTTGTGTTTTCATTAATGTGGGGCAAGCCCATTTTTAGCCTGTGAGATTTCTTTTTCTTTCCGTACGTTATATGAGTAAATGTATTTGAATCCATTGTGGATTTCTTTGACATTTCTGGCAGAAAGAAAGACAGTAATGGCAGCGAAATATAAATGCAATGGACTAGATGGAATTTAATGGCATTAGTAACAAGGCGGATTATGGGCCATATCCTTTCCGTGAGTGCCAGGGGCATGAACCATTAGTGGAATGAGATCCTTCTGGATTTCTGGATGTGGTCTAACATTTTGAATGCCAACTTTATAGCCCACACACAAAATTCTGGTGCATGCCCCATGTAGTGTGTGAACAGTTGGTGCCTGTGGTGCAGTTGTATAGTAGTGTGTGTGATGGTGCCCAAATGTGAAGAGAAATGCTAATGGGAAACGAACCTAGAGAACTTATTGGAGTACACAGATGAGGTTCAAGTGAAAGTAGGGCCAACGCTCTTGCTTTCAGCTCTGGCCACCACGCAAGGGAAACCCCTGAAGAATGGGCATTGGTCTCTGGGCTTAAGCGCTCCTGAAAGGATCCTACATCCATACACATGGTGTTTGTGTAGACTGTCTCCCCAGAAACAAGGACTTGAAAAAAGCTAAGCTTCCTGGCTGCATGTAGGTTGTATGAATGCAGCCTCTACTTGGGTTGGGTAGCATCAATACTACTGGACCTGGGGCAAGAAGTCCAGGTGCCCAGCTGGCACCTCCAACATTATACACAACCCTCCTATAACAACTAATCGCAACAGTATGAGGCTGTCACCCAGCCTTCCCACATTTCTCTTTGCCTGTTGCCTTCTCTTCAAATTGAGCATGCCCACCTTTTTCCCCTCCCAATTGGCTCATGAGGATAGGAGGAAGAGGTGGTGCACTGCTGGAAAAGAGCATGGTGGGAGGTTGGTTGGTTGACTCAACTGAGTCCTTCAGAGGAACACGTAGAGGTCAGGGAGCATGGACAAGGGTTGCCATCTGGTCGATCTACTGAACACATGAAAAATGCTGGACATCTATGTTAGTGCAGTCCTTTTTAGTTCAGAGGAGGGATGTAAAATCATGCAACCTGTCATAAACTGTCTCCACAACTAGTTTAAAAGTTTCTTAAAGAGAAGTAGTCTTTGCTTCAGCTTTATAACAAGAAAGTGAAGTTTATTATGAACAGGCGCCTGCAATTATTCAATTAAAATTTGGCTAAACGCATTTTGTTTGAACTTGTACGATACAAATTCAGTCTGATTAAGGTAAGTATTTCTAACTTCAGTAATAAGTTACAAAGGAAACTTCAGTAGGAGAAAAATGTTTAAAGTTGAGGACTTTTAAAATTTTTACTTTGAAGGAATTGGGAATTGTCCAAACTACAGCTTTCAGCAATCAGTTGAAAGCAAAGTAATTTTTAGAGTTAAACATGTGTATGAGAAAGCTGATAAGGATCCTTTCAGGTGCTAAAATAAGATCTGTATTTTCAGAACAGGAAAAAAAATACTAGAAGTTCCACTTGACTGTAGCAAGTAAATGTTTCCTTAATATGGTGCTTTCCAGATGTTTTAAACTACAGCACCCATAATCCCTGCCCAATGGTCAACTGGTAGGGTGCTGATGGTTATCCTAAGCATAAAGAAAGTATTATTCATGTTGGCATCATTATGAGCTTGCTTTCTGTCTTACTCACACACAAAATAACCTTTACAGGTGAGCCCTAATTTTAATATTCCCCCTATTCCATGTCCTCTGGTTATATGCTTTATTTTTTATCTTTGTATCCTCTTCTTCCTGGATGGAGTTTAGTGAGGATTTTGTTATAGCTTTACTAGCAGACCAGTCCAGTTTAGGCTTGCAGATGTTCACCCTTGGATATTTAAAGACCCTCATTTGCCATTTACACATTAAGTGTTGATTCTATGAGATATGTTGGTGTAACTTTGCTGTACCCATAGTAAGAATAATTGCTGAGTGAAGTATGAAGCAGCTCTTAATGGGTATTATAGGGATGGAAAATCTCTCAGTTTCAGTTCTTCTCAGTTTCTCTGTGTTCCAATCTTAAATTCAGCTCATCCTTACACACACACACACACACACACACACACAATCTTGCATGAAAAATGAATGAGCACATACTTTTTTTGTCTAATATAAACAACTCTGTGAGCCATTTCCAGACTGCATTTTGGAACATTATTACCCTGAATATATAATACATGACACTGGTAATCTCCATTATAAAATTCAGAGGACGGTGTATTTCATAGGATGCTTGAATTTTGGCTCTGTATCAACTGTGAAGGTTCATTTCTGCAAGGCTGCATACCAGTCACATCCCATTATAATTGTCTCCTGCAATTGATCAATACTGTCCTTTCAAGCATGAGCTGTGCAGAACTGCTGGGTCAGGTTCTTCGCATGCAACCAGAACTCCTGACATGGGAACTGATCCATGCGGCACCTGGCTCACCCCTGCAACCCTGGCAGATGGGCAGCATTGTTAGCCTTGACAGAACGGGCTAGATAGCTCTACCAAACATCTGTTCAGTGGTTTACCTGAGCTCAGGTCCTTGGACCCAGTGGGGTACATGGAGCTTGCTTCCATGTGCAGAGCCTCTGGATCTGTGCCCATTTGTGCACAATTATAGCAATGCGGCTGACACTTGAATAACCTTTGTGAAAGTCTGGGCTGCAACGGCTTGCAGCCCACCCAAAATCAGTTTCCGCTTTTACACAATGAAGTTGCTCATTAATTTATTGATTTGAAATGATTCTCAGGCAGCTGCTAAGGAGGAAATGCTCCCTTAGCAACCACAGCTTAGCCTGGCAACCATAACTACATGAACATGTGATGATGTGCTAATACGGCATGTTGCCACTGAAGTCACTTTTCTCTGCATCGTGGTACCAGGTGAATATCTAGGGCTGTCATAGTACAAAATGGCCTGTTACTCTGATGGCCTCTGGTGGTCTGTACTGCAGCCATTGGCAGGGATCGGGGGCTTAAGTCACAGCGTGATCACTGCCCCCAAGGTCACTACAATCAAGATGATTTATTTACTCATTTATTATATTTATATTCCACCTATTTCTCACAATGAACTCAAAGCAGCTTGCATCACTCTCCTTCTGTGGGTCTCAGACTTATCCCTACAAGAACATCCCTGTGAGGTAGGCTGGGCTGAGAGTCTGGGGCTGGCCCAAAGTCACCCAGTGGGCTCCGTGGCTGATGGTGTTGGGAGTGAGAAAGACACTTGCTCTTGGCACGCATTCCCAAGACCTGCTGATTGGGACTCGGAGGAGGAGGAGCAGGGGGAAGCATCAGAATGTGCATGAGGCACTCATGCCGCAAGCCATGTGGGGCTCCATATGCTAATCCCAGCACCTCAATTTGGGCTTCGAAGCATTCAGGCAGTCAATGCCAACGAGCCAGAATTGGTGAATGAGTGGAGGATGTAATGAAAAACACACAAGAATCCCAAAGAAGTAGATGGAAGAGGTCTTTCCAAGCCCATACACCCCAACCTGAGAGGCCCAGTGCCTTGCTTCGAACTGGGGGGCGGGGTAAGATAAGCTCTGAAGGTCACTTATTCCTGCAGTATTAGTCCTGCCCCTTGAGATCTGAGGCAGAGGCCCTGCTCCGGGAGCCCTCCTTGAAGGAGTTTAGGAGAGAGAGTACCCAGAGGAGGGCCTTCTCTGTGGTGGCGCCCCAACTATGGAATATGCTCCCCAGAGAGGTTCACTGGGCACCTATGTTATATTCTTTTCAGCATCAGGCAAAACCCTTTTTATTTTCCCATTATTTTAATGTTTAACTGATTTTAACTGGGGTTTTAGTATATTAATGGTCATATGCTGTGGGGTTTGTTTTACTCTACATATTTATTGTAAGCCGTCCTGAGAGGTTCTGTAGGGGATGGGATAGAAAAGCTTTTAATAAATAAAAATAAAATAAATAGTCAAGGTAAGGAAGTGTGCCCCCCAGTGGACTAAATTTTCTCAAGGAAGATGGATTGCAAACTTATACATGTGGTTGTATATTTGTGGTTCTATATTTATTTATTATAATAAATATAGAAATATATATGTGGTTCTATATTTATTTATTAAATTTCTACCCCTCCTATTAGCCAGGATGATTATCTGGGTGGATTATTGCTGCATATAGTGAGTGCTGCATATGCAGGATCTTGCTTAGACATCTGCAGGGACTTGGAAGGAGGGACGGCAGAATGTAGAAATCAGCAAAATTGCCACTGAGGAGCAAACTGCGTGGAACATGGAGCTTTTATTTAATGTGCTCTGTTTTAAAATGTAATCTGGACCGATGGTGTGGAGCAGCTTTTAATAGGAGAACGTCAGGTGTGTGGGAACTGGTTAGCCCTCCCTTCTCTTGCTTCAGGCCTCAGGGGCATCTTTCTATTGACACTCATGTTTACTTGGGAGGAGGACCTCCCCACATTGGTATGAAACTATTTTATACATTAAAAACCCCTTAATACCTATTTATCAGGTGGTGGGCAGGGTTGTACAGCCCAAGTAAGGCCTTATTCTTTGCAGGGAAATGGAGAATCTACCTCCAGGCTTTACCTTGAAAGTGAAGTTTAAGAGAAAGGGAACTCTTCAAGCCACCCGTAGAACAATACTGTGGCTACTGGATCAGCTACCTGGTTAGAAGGGTGCTCTGACCTTATAACTGGGGCTCCACCCATGAGCTTTTCTCCCATCCCCTCACAGCCAGCATGGAGAGATCTAGGCCAGAAGCTTCTCTGAGGTCTTCAACATGACCTTGGTGAAGAGCTTCTGAAGGAGAGGGGGGCATCACTGCTGAGATATGGCCTATCTTGTCAGTGCCCTTCCCTCCTGCTCTGAGGTGCCCCCTGCCAAGACCTTTTCAGAGTGAGAGGGGCATGGCGGCCAGTTTCAATCCATCCTGACTACATTGCTGAGAAACTTCTGCATTTGGAGGGTTCCAGGCTTCCCTTTTGGTTGGTTTGCATCCTTCAAGATTTGTTTGTTTGTTTGTTTTTGATGTGGCACATGGAATGTGAGTGGATTGGTTCGTCATCTTCATCAACATCACCACCACCATCATCATTGTGTGGGTTCAGGCAACATTTCTATACACATTTCAGGGACTATGTATTGACAAAACCCTGCAAATTGTCTGGTCCCCCCACCCTCCCTGGTGCAGCAGTTCCGAAGATCAGGCCTTGAGACTCCCTCATGTTAATGTGAGGAACTATAACTAATTTGCCACAATACCTAACATAGTTTGCATTTCAAATAATTCAACTGGATTGCTTGAACAGAAGAATTCAATGGAATTGAATTTTCAGTGGAAGAATCTATTTTAATTAGGCGCGTTAGCAGAAACATTATTTTAATTAGGAAGTGAAGTTGTACTCTTATAAAAGCATAGAGACTGCAAAACATTATCAATGAAATTCTTCATAGTAGCATTTTGCATCTTAACTTAAAGTCCCTTTCTTTTGAATCATCATAAAATAAAAAAACTGTATTAAAAATGAAAAAGGCAATTAACTTTCAAACAGAAATCTCACTTGCAAGACCAACAGCTTAAATGTAAATATCAGAAAGAAAGTAGAGCAAATTTCCATAAAATAGAACATTTACTTTTTAGGCTTCTATACTCCATGAATGTTGTAGAAATTGGGCTTGATTCAGATTTAAGTGTGTGTAGCTAGACTTTCCCCTGGCAGCCTCTCCAAATGCCACTGCTGAGAAAAGTGGGGATTCTTGTAAGTCAGGTGGAGGTAATCTCTGAAAACTGTTGTATGTCACCATTGTATCAGGAGCTGCCCAGTGTAACATAGAAACATAGAAACAGAGTGAGTCAGAAGGGGTCTCCCGGGCTATCTAGTCTGACCCCTGACTCTAGCCAGCTCTGCTCATGACATGCCTACCATCTTAACTTCTATCCATGTCATCACCAGATAAAGCTGGAAACCTGCTTTGTCTGATACCCAGAAAGAAGTTCTCTTCAGGGCTAGATGGAGCAAGAAGCTGCTCTCAATATAAGGCACCTTCTGAAGTTCCTATGATATTCATAATACAAATATCCCATTCGTACCTCAGCTTTGGTATGGCTTTTAATTTTGTCTGCAAAACCCAGCTATTTCCAATGTTCCTGATGATATCCCGAAGAGGTAACAGGGAGGGAAGGACCTCTCTTTCCCTCTTGGTCTTCCATTCTCTTTCAGGGTACCAGGAGCACAACCGTAGCAGATGGCAGGGGGTGAGGGAGCCTAGGAAGGATGGAGAGGAGAAGAGAGATTCTTCTTTCCCTACTCCAACTCTCTTCCTGTCTCCCTGGCATTAAGGACTCTGGTAGAGCTAGTCTGAGGACAGCAGACTCTGCCACTGCTATGCCCATCACCAGAGAAGGAGATGAGTGTGTGTAAGGGAAGGGAGGTCTTCTCGGTCCTCAATTACTATCACAGCTGGAGAAGTTCTATGGGGTGGAGATTCAGAACATGGACTTACTGCATGATGTAATTTCAAGGTTTTACAGCTTCCCTAGCAAGGGCCTTTACTAAACCATCAGTGGTACATTATGGATGCTACAGGCTATAATTGTGCAACTTATGTCTGGGAAGATTCTTTCATGACTTCCCATCAAATTTACAACAAAGCCCAGTTGTAAATGGTGAATTATGCATCAACATATGTTCATGCTAATTTATACACCACTGACAATGTTTTGGCACCAGATCAGCAACTAGCAATTATATTTGTTAAATTTTGTCTATTAATACTATTAAGGAATTGGGAGTACTGCTTCGTAAGATGTGGAACATCTTTTGTTCTTTTTTGTTAGGCATAATTAGAGTGCAAAACCCAGAAAACAAGGATATTTAAAATAAAACAAAAAGCATTAATTATAATCTAGCAAAGATTCTAAGCTTCAAAGAATCTGATGGTTGTTCTTATCGATCCATTAACAAAGTTTTTGCTGTTCTTCATGCGCACTTTTCCCCTGATCATGTACCCTTCTGGGAATGCAAAATTCCTTCTCCAGACAGAAGCCTCTTGTGGTCAAGCAGAAATGTTTCTTGTGCAGAACCCAAGATGAGACATTGTAATCAGTAAATCACACTAAACTGTAAAGCGGTAAAACATGAACTCAGCAAAGTTCATTGAATTCTATCTGGAAGCTTGTTCCAATTGAATTCTATATCAGATTGTAAGCTACTAAAGTTTCATTTTGCATTAAAATCTATGTTTGCTTTCTTGAATATTTGTCCAACTCTACAAATCTGTTGTTTGTGTCACTGAAATCTATGCATTCTTCTTCTATTCATCCATTCTCTAAGACAATTTTGTGCACGCTTTCCAAAAGTATTCATGTTTAGTTGCAGTTTCCAAATGCACACATGCTATTAAACACATTTCTGAGTGATCTGCAAATTAAATCAGAAGATGGAAATGTATTTGTCTGCAGTTGGTAGTTGTGTTTATGTTCAGTCTACAATGGACGGGCTTAAGATGATTGTTTGGTTTTCCCTATATCACTTGCCAACAGGGATGTATTCTCCACTGACCCAATTTTGTAGGGTGGCTTGGATAGGTGTCTTGCTTTGGATTGGTAGATAAACCAAGACATGTACTTTTCCCCATATTTTAATCCAAGGTTGAGAAGAATTCAGTGGCCTCACAATGCTCACCTCTCTTTTGAGATTGTGTGTGTTGAAGTTTTTATCCAGACCTAAACCTATCAAGCTCTACCAAAGCCTTTGAGGTGGCCTTCAGAATTCACTAGAGTATTTTCATGCATACAACCCACTGAGATTAAGGAACGTTTTGCTCTTACATAGTTTCTGGTAAACTCAGACAGGTTTGCATAGAAGAACTTCCATGGAAATATTTCCTGCCCATTGGTAAGCTGGTGTGAAGTAAAGATCAGAGATAAACAGAGATCTTGCCATTTTTCTGACTTGTTCATTTCTGTGGGGCCATATCCATTTGATGCTGAGGTGGCATCCAGTGTACAAGATAAACCAGTTCCTGATAGCCTACTGGTCATGATTTATGACAACAACTTTAAGCAATCAGTAAGCATAATTAGGACTGCTGGTGGCGCAGTGGCTTAAACCGCTGTGCTGCTGGGCTGGTTGATTGAAAGGTTGCTGGTTCGAATCTGCACACGGGGTGAGTTCCCGTTGCTCCATCCCAGCTCCTGCCAACCTTGCAGTTTGAAAGCATGCAATGCAAGTAGATAAAAAGGTACCACTTTGGTGGGCAGGTAACAGCGTTCCGTGCACTTCGGTGTTTAGTCAAGCCAGCCACATGACCACGGAGACTGTCTATGGACAAACGCTGGCTCCCTTGGCTAGGAAACGGAGATGAGCACCGCCCCCTGGAGTCAGGCATGACTGGACGTAATGTCAAGGGGAAACCTTTACCTTTACCTTAAGCATAATTACATTTAATTGATGCGGTATTTTTCCTAATGTTTGTTAGCAGTGAAAATGAAAATAAATTGATTAAGAATACACAAAATGGATAGGACAGGACATGGATACATTAACTGTGTACCTATTTAACAAGTCACATGTTTTAGTAATGAATGCATTGGAAAGAATGAGTGTTATCCATACAGAAAATTATCTCACACTGGGGCTAAATGTGATTTAATCTTTATATTTGTGTATGCATCTATCTTTCTACCACCTTGACCCAACAAAGCAGCCAACAAACAGCATTTAAATCAATGCATAAAAAGTCAATCCACTTGACAATAAAAAACAACAACAAATTCACTTCAACAACTTTTGAACAGAGTATTTCAATAGAACCAGAGGCTACCAAAGCTCAGGGAAACCCAAAAGGTCTTTGAAACTGCACTGCATGTTTAGTATGGCCGACAACAGTCATTAATTTGACAACAGCAAAGTGTTAAGCTAAAGATGGGGAATACAGTTAAAATGTATCAGTTTTGCATATGACAGATGAAATGCCCATCCCATCACACCTGTGTTTATCCCTCTCTCTCTCTCTTTTTGTAAAATCTACACCAAGTTCTCTTTAACAATGAAAGAGAGGGAGGAAGAGAGGGCGATATGGAGATGGTCTGATGAATGTTTTAAAACCGTTCATCCCTCAGTTCTAGCTGCTTGGAATGGCTACAAACCAAAGAAGTTGCCTTACAAATGGATCCATGAAAGCCCATGGGACTTGATAATGTGCCATCTCTCCCTTGAACTTTATAGACAGAGAAAAAGATGGCTGTCCCATTGTACAGAAAACAAAAAAAGATGGATTCTATTGTGAGTAGCAGGGGCAGTCATCTCTTTGTTGACACAAAGCCAATGGAGGGATAGCGCATCATCAAATACCATCTTCTCAGGGACTTTTTGTGGCAGCTGTAGCACTTTCAAACCATCCCATGTGATTTGAATGCAAACAAAAGGGCAATATTTGTAGCATCGCATACAACAAATGGAAAAATCTTCTTGTTGTTGTTGTTGAGATAGATGACAAACAATCTATCCACACTTTGTTTGGAAGGTTCTGGTGAAAGGGTGGATTTCTCTTCATCCTTTCTAAAAAAACAGTTGTAGTTTCCAAGGAAAGTTGAAGGCAGATTCACATAATGCATTCTACATGAATGAAGTTTTAAACAGACTAAGGTAGGAAGAAGTGTGGTCAGGTGATCTGTTTAGGAAAATATGCACCCAGCACTGGAAAAGTACTCTCTGGAATTTGGTCACCACTATCATTCAACCATCCAAAGGGTGCTTCAGATCCAAGAATCCAAACTCTTCATGCTGCTCTAGTCTGCAGGTTTTCTTGGCTATGGTCCATTTCAGATTTCAGTGAACAGCAGGATTCAGTGAGGCCCAAACTGCCTGCTTTTGCGTTCAATACAGAATTGCCAAAAACAAACAATCCATCCAAGCCATTTAGTCTTGATTATTTTTATGTTAGAAAGCTTTACAATAATCCTAGCAATGCTGTCAATCTAAGATGGTAATTGTCATACATTTTCAGAAAAGCTGTTTGTTCTTTTGGTATATTTAGAGTGCTGATCTATCAAAAGAAACCCAGAAAACAATTCCCAGATCAATTGTATTCCCTATGCAGATGCCCTGAGTTGTCCTTGTGCATTGTGTGGATACTGTTACTCACAATTGGCTTAATTGTAACAATGTTTATACACATATCATTTGCTGGATTCTTCCCCAGATTTTAAGGTTCTGCTTTATTGGGCCTATTTAATGGAGCTTAACTAATTAGAAGGGCACACAGAGGTCCCTAACACATTTCTTAAATGTGGCAGGATTTATTTTATTTTACTTTCTCTTAAATGCAACACACACACACACACACACACACCTGATTCTTTACTTTTTTTTGTATGCAATTATTGCAGGTAAAATAATTATTAATGATTGAAGATGTAAATATTTTTGATAAACACACATGATTCCACCGAAAAAAATCACAACACTTCCCAGAGTTTGCACACATGGTTCAAGTATCTAAAATGTAGAAGATAATCCAAAATAATCAGACATCAGTTATTGATGTCATCAATGAAAAGCTTTATGTGGAATGTAAACAGAGACACACACAACTCTGGGTTTGTTTTTTGCCTACCTGTTTTTTTCTTCCCAGTGTGCATGAGTGCATTGGGTAATAGTGCAGATACATTTCTTCAAAAGTAATAATAAAGATAAATGGCATAATTAAAAATAAATAAATTATAACATTATAGGATTTAATAGAAGCCCATAATGCAGAGGGTAAAGAATGGAGAGGGCAAGGAGATTACTAACAAGACAAGTGGATGAATAAAAAGAGAGCTGCTGTGGTATCAGGGTGAGAATGTTGGACTGGAACTCTGGAGTTTTGGGTTCCAGACCCCAGCCTGTGATTAGCCCAAAGTCACAGATCACCTGAGTCCCAGTCCCACACTCTTGACCACTACACTACATGGTCTCTCTGCTCTGGATTAAATCTTGTGTGTTTGGAGGATGTTTATTCACAACAGCAAATGCAAAGTTTGTGGATGGGTTTCAATGGTTGCGGCCTGAGGATGTGGACAAGGTGCTTGGAATGGTCTGACCACCACCTGTCTATTTGACCTTTGCCCTTCTGGCTGCTCGTCAAAGCCAAAAACAGGATAAGTACCTGGGTCCAGGAGGTCCTCTGAGGGAGGGCTGGGTCCCCAGCCCTTTGAAGGAGGTGGTGATCAGGCCTGTCCTGAAGAGGGCATCTGCACCCAGAAATAGCCAACAATTATAGGCCAGTGGCCAATATCCCATTTTTTGGGCAAGGTGGTGGTGGTGGGACAACTCCAGGTGCTCTTGGAGGAAACTGACCATATATACCTATTTCAGTCTGGCTTCAGACCTGGCTATGGAACTGAAACTGGCTTGGTCACCCTGTATGGTGGCCTGTGCAGGGGAGAGGGACAGGGGGAGTGTGTCCATGTTGGTTCTCCTGGACCTCTCCATACCATCGACCATGGTATCCTTCTGAATAGGTTGACTGGGTTGGGTGCTGGAGGCACTGCTTTGTGGTGGTTCTACTCCTATCTGTCCAACTGATTCCAGAAGGCGGTGCTGGGGGATTATGGTGCTGTGTCATGGCAGCTTTGTCATGGAATTTCACAGTGATCCATTTTATGCCCCATGCTTTTTAACCTCTACATGAAACCACTGGGAGAGGTCATCCGAGCATTTGGGCTGTGGAGTCATCAATACACTGATGACACCCAGTTCTACCTTTCTTTTACATCTAGTCCAGGTGAGGCAGTGACTGTCCTTAACTGGTGCCTGGCTGGGGTAATGGGTTGTGCAAGGGCCAATAAAGACCCAATACATTGAGGCTCAATCCAGACAAGACGGAGGTCCTGTTGGTGGGAGGGTCAGCCTTCTGGGTAAGTGATTTCAGCCCTGTCCTGGATGGGGTTGCACTCCCCCTAAAGGATAGGATTCACAGTTTGGGAGTGCTCCTCAATCCAGAGCTGTCCCTGGAGTCTCAGGTGATATTAGTGGCTAGGAGCACTTTCCTTCAGCTTCGGCTGATCCACCAACTGCATCCTTACCTGGATGAGCATTGCCTTGCAATGGTGACCCATGCTCTGGTAATTTTCCAATTCCCAATTGGATTATTGTAATGTGCTCTATGTGGGGCTGCCCTTGAAGATGGTCCAGATACTTTAGCTGCCTCAGATTATTGCTGCCAGCATGTTAATGGGGACCAGCAGGTACTCACATATAACGTCGGTCCTCTATCGGTTACACTGGCTGCCAATTGAAGCCCGGGCCCAATTTAAGGTGCTGGTGATGACCTATAAAGCCCTAAATGACTTGGGTCCAGGATACCTGAAGGGGCACCTTCTTCCCTATGTGCTCTCCCGCACCTTGAGATCTGAGGCAGGGGTCCTGCTCTGGGAGCCCTCCTTGAAGGAGATTAGGAGGGAGAGTACCTGGGGGAGGGCCTTCTCTGCAGTGGTGCCCTGACAATGGAATACGCTCCCCAGAGAGGTTCTCCTGGCACCGATGCTTTTTTCTTTTCAGTGCTGGGCAAAGACCTTTTTATTTTCCTGTTATTTTAATGCTTAATTGATTTTAACTGGGTCGTATTATCTTAAATTGTCAGATGTTGTGGTGTTTTGTTTTTTTCCATTTATTTTTATTGCAAGCCATCCTGAGACACTAGTGGTGGATGGGTTAGAGAAGCTTTTAATAAATAAATAAAAATAAATAGTGCATATTTATTTTATGGATGGAACAGCAAGGATAGTCAACAATCACAGGGCTGATGGGAATTGCAGCCCCCCAATTTTGGGAGGACTTTCCCTGGTCAAAAACCTGCCAGAATGACCTGTCAATAGAGGAATGAGGTGGGAGGATGAGAGCAAAAGCAAAACACAAACAACTGAGTCTCAACACACACTAACAAATCACAGAATGCCACCAGCAGCCACCTCCAGGAGTCTCACTCACAGGAAGCAGGGGAACTCTGCCAGAGGTGCTTGAAGGACAGATGCTAATTAGACATGTGCAAATGACTTGGGGAAGTGGAGTTGCCAAGGGAAGGTGGGGGAAATGAGTCCCCAGCTAGCGTGAACTGCTGTCAGTCAATGATCTCATGTTGTAACAAAAGACTGGCTCCACACTATTAAGCGCTTGATGTGGTAAGCCTCGTGTTTTTAATTTTATAGTTCCTGTAGACAAGTGAGTGCTCTGATGGATTGGATCCAGCTGGCTCTTCTTTGGAGCTGCTCCCATATTGTCACTGATTGACTGGATGAGCCAGTGCAACTGGTCTCAGGTCAGTGAGTTGTGTGATTTGATATCAAGCCATGTCTAGGTGACAGCATTCAGCACTTTCCATCGGACCCCAAAGCCCAGAGTTGGGGGCCGTAGTCCTGAAACTAGTCCTTAGCTGGGGTTCTGCTGTACATTCCAGCAACAGTGGTTTTCCCACTTACCAAACAGTTCCCACCCTGTTGATCATATGAAGAATCAGAAAGCTAGCTGGCTGGATTACAATAACTCAGCCCAAGAGTCACAGAAAATTCAGAAGGCACCTGATCAGAAATGGATTCCATAGTCAAGAAAGCCTCACCAATCCAATGCCAACAATAATTGCATCCAACTCTGCCTTTGAAAATCTATGTGGTTCTTCAAAATGTCAGGGTTTTAGCAACTCTTTAGCAGGAAGCTGTTCATGTAAGTCTTCAAAGACCTGATGGGTTCTAGCAAGTCCTTAGATAAGTGGTAGGGCATACACTTGGCAAGAAGATCCCAGCTTAAATGTATGGCATCTCCATTTAAAAGGATTCACTAGCAGGTGATGGGAATGATATCTCCATAAGACCTTGGTAAATGATTGTCTGTTAGAATAGACCAACCTAAAGTCCAGTTCTTTGGACTCTCACTCCATCAGCCCCATGCAGCAAGGATGGCACTTCTGTTGTTACTGTGTGCCATCAAGTCATCCTTGACTTATGGTGACCCTATGAATGAAAGCCCTCCAAAATGTTCTGTCCTGCTTAGTTCTTCTAAACTCATGGCTGTGGCTTCCTTTATGGAGTCAACCTACCCCATATTTGGTCTTCCTTGGCTTCTTCTGCCTTCAAGTTTCCCTAACATGATGACCTTCTCCTGCGAATTTCACCTTCTCATGATCACCTTTTCATGACAGCCTCAATTTTGTCATTCTCCTCTGGAGGAAAGCTCTGGTTTGATTTGATCTAGGACCCACTTGTTTGTCTTTTTGTTAGCCCAGGATTCTTGTTTTTAATTCTTCCCTAGCACCATGTCTCAAACATGTCAATTTTCTTCCTTTGAGCTCATCTTACCACCCAGTATTCACACCCATACATTGTGATTGGCACTCCAAGGAAGCGTGATACAAAACTTCTGGAGAAGGCCAGGTTGGGCAATACTGGAGTAGAATTTGGACTTAGATGGACAAATACTGATATGAGCTGGTATAAGGCATTCTTCCTATATGGAATCATCTTCTTCCCTCAAGACTTTCAAGAGAGATTCCCTCACTTCTCTTTGTTGGATACAATTCCTGTTGTTTAGGACTCTGTTGCATGCAATCCCTCTTGGTTTTGACCATCTGTTTAGGAAAAAAAAAGTTTCTTTGCCATTTACTTGATGGCCTTTCCCCAGGGTATAAAACATGTCACTGTTTTATTTCTCCAAGCCAACTCCAGTAATCTGAAGTAACAAAAAGACTGCCATACTCCCCCATGCTCATTTCTATTCTTAAGAGTTTTCCCTTTATCTCCGGTGTTCTCATGGAGTGTTGTGACAGATTCCCTATCTGAAACTTGCAGGGAAGTTCGCTATTATCTTCGTTATTAATTGTAATCTGATTTTATCTTGCCGTTAACAACACTGAAATCTTAGCACAAGAAACTGGTAATTAATAAGTAAAAATCAATGAGCACTGAGTTGGAAATTTCCTCTTTGATGAAAAAATAACAGAAGAAACCCAATCGATTATTTCACAGGTCCATTTTACAAAATTTCAGGCCATTTCAAGATAGCTGCCAGAAAACTAAAGCTGAAGCACCTAACATTATTTTATACCTACACATGAATACACTTTATATCCCTACTGTGTTCCAGATTTTGACAAAATTCCATTATGTGGATTCTCCCTTTCTGCCTAGCTGCAGTTTTGGTGATGACCACTGCACTACGGGACTTTATAAAGAATCTGTCATATTGTTGAGGAGGAGAGCTGTATCAATGACTAATGGATTTAAACTTCCATGCATATACAATAGATGCATACTTCTTAATACCAGATTCTGTGCAACATGTATACACACATATACATGTTGCACATGTTTCTTGAATAAATCTACCACTATGTCTACCTGGTGGTTAATAGCAGATATTGTGTTCTGCCCCATTCCAGTTGTATATTCTGAGCAACTTTCATGGATGCTTCCAGGATAACTCTATCAGAGGCATGCCCAAATTCTCTGGGTTCACATTTAAAGTAGGAATACTCAATTGGTATCTTTCAGGACTAAGCACAAAACGGAATGCATCTCATTAATAAACGCATGTCAAAAAGTGTACACTTGAAAGCTGTGCACAAAGCAAAGGGACATTTGAAAAATGCACATAAAACCACTTTCCCATAGGAAAAGTATACATGTTGAATAAACGCGTACACATAAAGTGTCCATTTAGGAAAATATGTACATGGAAATGTGGAGTGAGTTAGTGTGTGAGAAGAAGTTCACAATCTGATGTGGACCAGAGTTGGAAAGTTTGAATGCAGAAAAGGAGAACATGGATGAAATTGAGCTTGATAGAGAAACATCAGTTAGGAAGGTACTAACAGTGCAATGCAGCATTTACATCCTGTGATTAGCACTAATTACTTAGCCAGTGGGAATTTTCAGGGTTGTATTATTGGGGGGGGGGGGGAGACTTCTGCCTTACAGTTGTGTAAAGGCTATTTTCTTTTTCACAGAGTGATTTATCCTTTGCAGTATGCATAGGTTGTACTTGAAGTGAAAAGACACCAAGTTATCAGAAGCCGTATGGAGGAATTATAGCAAATAATTTCATCATAGAAGGCGGTAGGTGATTGCAATCGATAATCAATCAACCCGCTTTGGAGAGTTATCACTTTCAAAACAGATGCTCCTTATTGCAGTTTCGATAGGATAGATGTATTTTGGAAGCATATTTATATTTCACTTCTCCTGTACAGTTCTGTGTGTATTGGAGAAGGGAAGGAGTCATAAAGTTTGCAGGAAGGTTGTCAGCATTTCAGAGGAGCAATTAAGAAAGTGACAACAAAGAAATCGAGTTGAAGATAGCCTACTGAAGCTTCTCTTACACTCGCATTGAATTCTGCTTGACTTTGGTCGATTCCCCCATCAATGTCAAGTTTAGCAATTCTGATTGTCTTGGCAAACCAATTTTGTGGTGTTCATCCATTAACAATTTTTCTTAAGTGCTATCATGCTCATATGAAAGGAATAGAAGAAACATCTGGGACCAGGATATTGCAGTTGGGTCTACAGCAAATGACCAAAGTAACAGATATTTGCTGTCAGTGGAAAAGAATGGCTTCAAAGACTTTTTGTTGTTGTTCACAATGAGCCAAGGGGGCATATCTCTGTATTGATCTTTATGCCAGTTGAATTGTCATGGCTTCTAGGGATTGCAGACTAGTGAAGGCATTAAAAGTTCTCCATTAAAGATCCCAGCTTAGTTCTCAGAACTATAGATTCAGGGTTGTCTGGGGAGAAGGGATGATTATAAACCGGCTTTCTATCTATCTATATATAGAATAGATATGATCACAGGATACAAATTCTTACAAGGATTTAACTGTTGTCTTTGCAGTTGGAACACAGTGGGATTTCATTTTGTCCACATTTTTAAGTTTGAAGTTTCTGGACCTCCTTTGGATTCTCTGAATGTTCCATTGTCGATTCTATTCATAGAATCATAGAATCCATAGAATCAGCAAAGAGTCGAGTTGGAAGGAGCCATGAAGGCCACCGGGTCCAACTCCCTACTGTTGCAATTTACATCATTCCATTCAGATGGCTGTCCTTTTTTGATATCTCCAGTGTGGGAGAGCCCACCACCTATCTGGGCAAATGGTTCCACTGTTATATTGCTCTGAGAGTGAAGAAGCTTTTCCAGATGTCCAGCCTGAATCTGGATGTTGCAACCTGAATTGATTATTCCATATCCTGCACTGTGGCATCAGCAAGAAGAGATCTTGACCTTCCTCTTTCTGACAGCCTTTTAGGTACTTATAGAGGGACACCATGTCCCCTCTCAGTCTTCTCTTCTCAAGGCTGAACATGCCCAGTGCTCTCAGTTGCTCCTCACAGGGCAGTGTTTTCAAACCCCAGATTACATTTGTTGCCTTCCTCTGGACCCTTTCTAATTTTTCTGCATCTTTCTTAAAACTTGGTGCCCAGAACTGGACACAACATTCCAAATGGGGTCAGACTATTGGGGAGTATAGGGGAACTACTGCTACTCATGATTTGGATGCGATACTTCTATTGATGCATCCCAAAATAGCATTTGACCTTTTGGAGGCTGCACCACCTTATTGGCTCATGTTTAGCCTATTTTTCACAGTAACTCCAAGGTCTTTTTCAGTTCTGTTCAGCCATGTATTTCCCATCTTGTATTGATGCATTTGGTCTGTTTTTCCTAGGTGGAGGACTTGGCACTTGTCAAGGGCTATCATGAAAGTGTGTATTCTGCCACTGAGCTATTCGAAGAGGAACACAACACTTGCACACAATAACTCATGTATTAGGCAAAGGTGCATGGAACAATGTGTATGTTAGAGGAAGGCACATGGGAGCATGGGATCATATGGAAAGCATTTGCAAGGGAGAGGTCCAGATAAAATGCATGTCAGTGAGAGCATAGTGCAGAATAGGTACACATTTTCAGGCGCGTTTTTAAACAAATCACAAATGGTTATTGAAAAGGGAGGTAGTGGACTTATGACTGAAAACACTGGAAACTGGTGGGGAACAAATGCAGACTGAGTCAACTTGTGGCTGTGGTCAAAGGTGTCTTTTGTCAAACGGGCTGACCATTTTATGGAAAATGCTGCTTTATAATAAAAGTGGCATTTGTTAGAAGCGAGAGCTTCACATTTATGCGGTGTTCGCACATTCAGGAGACATTGCTGTCCTCCTGCCCATATCTTTGACACAAGGGTGGATCTGGATTTTATCTGTATTATGTTTTATTTTATTTATGTAAGCCGTCCCAAGGCTATGCGATGGGATGGCATACAAATGCGCTAAATAAATAAATAAATAAATATAGAAAATCCAGCTCTGTACAGTATCTATTCTTCCGAAATATTGCCATATAAGTGATACTAAAGAGTTGTCATTCACTTTCCTTAATTATAAATGGATTTGCAGCCAGGCTGCTTTGGAGGAGGTTTCTCTACATTGTTATAAAGTCAGCGGGGTTGTTTTTCCTATCCTGGATTTGCCTATGGGCAAATACAAGGTTGGCAAAAATGTCTTCCCGTCTGTTAAATATCTCCTGGGATTTGCAACTCTAGGGCTCCTACTTACTTACAGCTGGAGGCTTATTCATGAGAAGAAGAAAAGAAATCCTTTCTTGCTGATTTTCGTTACTTTCCTTTCCCCCCACCTGAATCCTTTTCCCTACAAGCGCCGAGAAAGAAGGAGAGAGAAGAAACAATGACAAGCTTATGGAAGTTATGTAAATTTATGATGGAACAAGATCGCACACTGTGAATTGTGTTTGCTTAACTCGTTGCCAAAGGGGGAAACTGCCGAAGTATCTAATTTGCTACTGATTTTCACTTGGCTGGTCCAGCCACATATTGAAGCCCATATGTCTGTACATTTCAATATGAATAGAAAATTTCTTATCCAGTTCTCCAATTGTGAGTATGGTAAGCATCCTCAAAAAGATGCTGTTCGCTGTTGCTAAGGAAATCATAAGCAGCTGCCCTGTATCCCTCGTGCAGCTTCATGAAGGTCTCCATCTTCAATTTTAGTTCCATTTAATTACTCTTGTAATTTGCCATCGGTGGAATGATCAGAAGATATCACGATTTTAGCTAGGGGCTAACCTTATGACCTAACCAAGGCATTGTGTGATCAAGACAAGTGCCCCCTGCAGGCCTGGAGGGGGATAGACAGCACCAACCACTACCTACAGAATGGGGCTGTATTGGAACACAGTGTGGGGTTGCTGCATTAGTGAGGCTTCATAGATCCTGGTGACGCTGTTCCTAATGGCAGTTACTTTGGTGATGGTAGTTCTCTCCTTGTGCCTTCTGTACTTCCTGTCAAAAAGGGCATCAGGGCTAATCTAGCTTATTTGCGAGGCACCGTGACAGTGCATTACATTGCATTGCATTTATAGCCAAACCTTTTTCCTTGTGTGAGAAATCCAAGAGAACTTACATAGTTCGAGTTTTATCTCCACAACAGCAACCCTGTGAGAAAGTCACCCAGTGAGTGGAGACTAGAACTCCGATTGTCCCCAGTCCAGCACTTGAACCAGAGGGAAGGGGCATCCAACATGGCATTACAAGTATACATATTTTTCTGTCTGTGCATCAAGAGGAGGTGGAGCAACTTCCACAAATGGGTACAGTTTGCAGGTAGATGAAAAGGAGGTGCCACCTCCGGACTCAGATGAGCTGTCCTTGGAGAATTAGTCCTAGCTCAATGGCAGAGTACACACTTTGATGATATCCCTGGCTCGGCCTTTGGCATCTCCAGGTAGGTATGGGAAAGGCATCCTGAAAGCCCGGAGAGCTGCCGCCATTCAGAGTATCCAGTACTGACCCACATGAATGAATGGATGGGCTAATATGGCCGTTCCCTGTGTACCTCTGTTTACAGCACTCCGGCATTCAGAGGAAAGCGTCTCCTGAGCATCTGCTCCAAGGCTGGAGAACAGAGATTCCAAAATCTTACTGAAATGTTGGAACAGTGCCCTGTTGCTACAGTCTAACCTTCACCATGTGGGAATGGGCATGTCTGTCAATTCCCACTTCTTGGGTAGTGCAATTGAATGGATTCTAGACAGCACCTAGATGACTGTAGAAGTTTTCAGCTCCAGCCCTGGAAGCTTGTCTTGTGGTTGGAGCAAGGAGTTCAAATTCAGCAAGCTCACTCCCCACCCACACAGCTAAATTGAAAATAACTGCAGCAGCTGTACCTCTGAGGGCACAGGAATGACCTCAAAGAATGAGTGTTCTGGGTAGGGAGGGGCAGGGAGGGAGAGAGCAGGTGCCACCAGGATCCAAAGAATCCAGGTGGTGCCTAGGCCTCTTCTACTCATGTTCTGAGTGCTACAAGAAGGTGGCTACAATTTGATGTTTAAGGGGATTGTGGTGGCAAGTTTTGATGTCATGTTCCCTCCATCTTGCACAGGTTGCCCATAATTCTCATGGCTACAGAAACAGGATTGGATTGCACCTTTAGTTTGTCCTATCTTAAATTGTGTATGTGTGTGAAAGAGAGTAGTTCCATTCATCCTGAACTAAGAGAATTAAATCAAAAAAGCATGAACATTTCTGTGCTTCATTATGCACAGTACACCAAATCCTTGCATTTTTTATAGGCAATGTTCCCCAATGTACACATTTCTGGCAAAAATGCCTTTAAAATGTTATTATCTTTGATACATGCATTTTATATGCAGGTTTGACTAGAGGATCCAATGGCAACACTCAGGGATTGCATGACTTTTGTGAGATAGAATAAATGCACAGGCATTCAAAGGTGCAATTCTGTATTAAAATGCAAGCCAAAGAAATTTCTTTAACATCCCTATAACAATCCCCTGTCATGACTAATAACCAGTGAAATGGCTCTATATGTTTAGGGGTATGTGAAATCTGACAGGTGACTGAAGATATAATGCGTGTTCCATTCTGTCAACCCTGCACTGGTACTAATTCATTCTGCTGTGAGGTGAGGCAGCATGTAGACTTCAGCTTTTAAAATAAGCTTTAAGGTTTGTTTTGTTTGTTTTTAAGCTAGGGAAGATTGTACAAGATTCCATCCTCCCACACACACACACACACACACACACTTTACACAAATTTGCACAAACATGTCCAAATTTGCACATATTCCCAAATGGAGACCTGAACTTTGCACAGGTCCTGGAACTGATGGTTAGAAGATTCAAGCCAGAGTCTCTCCGCGTGGAACTAGACGAAGGTGCTTCAATATTTCTCATGTTCACTGCTACAAGAAGAAGAAGAAGGACTTGATCCTAGTAAGATAGTTCCAATTAGTGCATAATTTGGGCAAATTGCAGTAGAGATGCTCAGCTCACAGCACTAACTTTGCATAAATATTTTGTGCAATTTAGCAGAAGCAGGACCTGACCCTCCCAAATCAGGCAGCTTTTGTCCAACAGGTCAGAAATGTGCTGAAATCCATCAAGCTCAGTCACAAGGAGTTTTCCAGTGTGGCAAATCCCTATACATTTCAACCCACAAGAAACAGATGGAGCCTAGTTTTCGAGAGCCTATAAAGTTGTCTCCATACTAGGGGCAGCATCTGAGGTATGCGTTGCTTTTGTTTCATTCATGCTCTTGCTGACATGGCACTTGAGCACTGTGCATCATCTCCTTCGTGCTGAACTGCCACCAGGAAGGACCACGGCAAGAATATAAAGGTTATTTTAATGGTTAATCTTATTTATTCATTTATTTAATTTTTTGGCCAGGTCGACTCAAATTACATTGTTTTTATATTGTGTTTATTTATTTATTATTGTGAGCCGCCCCGAGGCTTCAGCGAACGGGGCGGCGTAGAAGCTCCCTAAATAAATAAATAATAAATAAATAATCCACGACATCATGCCCTGGAATTGAATGCTTAAGGCATTTTCATTTGATTTTTCCAGCCAGCCACCTCTTTAAACAGTGGTTGTTTATGAATTCAGGTGTGAACTTTGCTTGATAATTTATTGTTTGCCATTTGATTCAGGCTTGATTAAAGCAGTGGTATAACTGCTAAAAGGAAATCAGTATTGCATTTGTGGAATCAACCTGAAGTCCCCAGGGATGTTTTAGGCAACGCATGCTAGACATTTCCCTCCCGAGCTTGTTGAGGAGGAATCTTTTGTTGGATTTACCTTTTTTCTTTTAGGAGTTGCATTAATCTTTCAGCTTGGATTTGGTGCAAAGATTCATTTCCCCCTTTTCAGAATGGCAGTATAGTTGATACCTTGCAATATTTCACAGAGGGAAATATGAAAACCTTTCCTATTTGCAACACACCTCTCCTTGCACCAAGGATTACTGCCTGAAAACCTTTCCTCATCCTTGTCCCCGTAAAATGTCAGTGCATATTGTAGCCTTCTCTGCTTGCTTCATGCAGAATTTGAAACAGATATTCCTGCAGTAATTAAAAGAGAAGAAGTGCAAGATCCAAGAGAAAGATGTACTATGTTACAATACTCAGAGCTGGAAACATGCCTCAGTAATGTGACCTGTGAAATGGGAAGCCATGTAGTCCTCTGCTATAATATGTGAGTTTGTGCTTATATTCGCACATACTAGTCTTTCTATTTTGCTTGATAGATGCATGAATCAGAACAGGGCATACCTGTGTCTGCATAAATGTTGCATATGCATCCCATCCTGTTTAAATGCACTCAGCATAGTTGTTGATCCATTCACATGTAGTGCTACCACACTGCCAACAGTGGCCCAGGCGGCTGTCTTATTGGCGAGTTAATATTACACACGAAGAGCCAACTGCATGCATCTAAAGTGCAGCTCAATTCCATGGAGGACACACAGAATGCTTGCATAGCTAATTGCTTTTCTGGTTGTAGCTCTAACCAACTTAAGGTAAAGGTAAATGTTCCCCCTTGACATTACGTCCAGTCATGCCTGACTCTAGGGGGCGGTGCTCATCTCTGTTTCCTAGCCAAGGGAGCCAGAGTTTGTCCGCAGACAGTCTCCGTGGTCATGTGGCCGGCATGACTAAACACCGAAGTGCACGGAACGCTGTTACCTGCCCACCGAAGTGGTACCTTTTCATCTACTTGCATTTGCATGCTTTCGAACTGCAAGGTTGGCAGGAGCTGGGACAGAGCACGGGAGCTCACCCCGTGTGCAGATTTGAACCGGCGACCTTTCAATCAACCAGCCCAGCAGCACAGCGGTTTAAACCACTGCGCCACCTGCAGTCCCCTAACCAACTTACATAGCTTTAAAAGGGAGCAAAAAGCCGAGCCAAGCCGAGCTGAGCCGAGCCGAGCTGAACTGAGCCACAAATCCAAATCCAAATCCCAGGACACAAAAACAAAAACAAATTCATGGAAGATGAGGCTATAGAGGGCTACTAGTTAATCTAGGGATTAATGAGAAATTTGGTTCAGTCAATATTTGATGAGGTGTTACCAAGTTTGTATCTTCCAAATTATCCAGACTCAGATGACATCTGAGGTCCAAGTCCCTGCATTTCTGAGTTTGCAATATAGTTCACAGAATAACAATAACAAAATAATGACAGATAACAATGACAGAATCTATACATTTGGAAAATGTGCATATTTTTAAAAATATCATCAAATATGCTACAGTCATCAGGAGAAGAATGCATGCAGTTCAAAGATGCACAGAACTGATTTCAAATGTACATTTGGAAACGGTCTGCATGAAAATGCAAACATGTGAAAAGCAGTAGCGACAGGACTTGTAATCTGGCACAGACTGAATGAGCTGGAAGATCAAACCAGAGAACTTCGATGAGCTCCGATTTTGCTGATTCACCCATTTCGTAGCCCAGCGCATCTTGGTGCAGGAGGAGGAAGGCTGCCACCCAGCTTGGGAAAAGGGTCTTTCAGCCAGTCATGGTGGTTTTATTCATGCAGAAAACTGATTTCCATGGAATGGCAGTGTGTGAGCCCCCATTCTGCACTCTAAAAATGTACTATACTTTTTTAATGGCATACTTCAATAACGCAAAGCAAAACCATTTAAAAATCTTACAGAAATGTGAAGGAATCCCTTGTTTTATATAAACAGGACTAGATAATTTAACAGTGAATTCATATGAGAGCCAGTGTGGCATGGTGGTTATGGTGCTGGACTGGGATCCAGGAGATCTGGGTTTGAGTCCCCACTCAGCTCACTGGGTAACTTTGGGCCAAGCACAGACTCTCGGATCAAATTACCCCGCAGGGCTTTTTGTAGTGATGATAACATGGAGCTGTGTAAGCTGCGTTCAGTTCCTCATGAGAGGAAAACAGCCAGGAGATGGTGATGGTGATGATGAGAAGGATTATGCCTGTATGCGGATATGAAAAACTACTATCAATAGAAAGTTCGAAGAAAGGCTGACTAAACATCCATGCTTTTATCCATTCACAGGTGGCAACTAAACACAACCCATTCTAGTGCTGAAAGCAAAGATGGAGGTTCCACTCGGAAGTTATAGAATGTTGTTGTTGTTCAGTTGCAGAGCCGTGCCTGACTCTTCGCAACTCCATGGACAACATTCCTCCAGGTTCTCCTGTCCACCATCCCCTGGAGTCCATCCAACCCCACACCCACCTCCCAAGTGACCCCATCCAGCCACCTCACCCTCTGCCATTCCCTTCTCCCTTTGCCTTCAATCATTCCCAGCATCAGGATATTTTTCAATGAGTCCTTGGAAAATGAATCTTTAGGTGGCCAAAGTATTTGAGCTACAGTTTTAGTACCCAACTTTCTAAAGAGCAGTCTGGGTTGATTTCCTTTAGGATTGACTGATATGATCTCTTTGCAGTCCAAGGGACTGTCAGGAGTCTTCTCCAACACCACAGTTCAAAAGCATCAATTATAGAATGCTGACGATTCAATACCTTCACAAAAATAGGGCTCACTTTTTTCTTTTCAGAGTGAAGAGGGTGGGATTTTGCTGCACTTTTGAGTACACTCACAGAGAGAGAGAGATAGAAAAAGAAAGAGGGAGAAGAGAAATAGCATTGCTAGCATCCATCTTTTGTCTTTAGCAGCCTTTGCTTTAACTCAGCCTAAGCATGGGTTACCTGTCACCTAGAGTCAGTCTGTTCTTTGCTTTTCCTCCTTCACACTTTTCCACTATCCTTCTGACACCTGTGGTCCCAAGGGGTGTCCCTTGCCAATCCCTTGACCATTTCAGTTCTCACAGCAAGGAAAGCTTTTGACAGCCACTTAGGAATGCTCCTGAAATGATGTGTCATAAGAAAGAAGAGTGAACTGGGCTTTGTTGCTGCACTTTTAGAGTTGTTTTCTTCCACCTTTGGTCCAACTTGCTTGTCTGCCAGCCACAGCCACACAAAAAGGAAGGACAGCCCACTTCTTCCACATATTCTTCTTCTTCCACATATTCTTTTTGCTCAAGGATAGGCTGGACATGCACATGATGGGCAGGTCATGAGTGGAGCCGGCTGGAGCCAGACTAGATGGCCCAGGAGGCCGCTTCTGACTCGCTCTGTTTCTTTGCTTCCATATCCTTCCGCACATGCTCTGTTTATCCTCAAAGGGACTGCTTCAGGCCCCCTGAACTTTTAAAGCTTTGGAAGCAATGACAATGACTAGACCAGAGCTGGGCACTTGATTTGGTCCTGAGGACCACACACAGTGCTGGGAAGTCTGGGGTTGGCGCACATGAACATACGTGCATTCCTGCATATCATAAACACACTTATACATGCAAACATCCCCAAGGATGTGTGAAGAATCTGTTTTAAGGTGGGAATCTGGGCTCAGCTCTCCAGACACTGGTCTGCCTTATCATGCCAGGCATTCAGGCAGCACTTGCCAGGAATCAAGCCCTGCTCAAGTTGGTGTACATGCAGCTTCTCTCTTCCATGTTACATGTAAGAGCTTTTGTTTGTGCTGCTGCACGTGACATGGAGAAGGTTTTCTGGTTGCCATCTTTCATCCCATGAGTGTTCACAGCCTTCTGTACAGCTTGGCTTGCCCTGTAAGACAGGGCCAAGCATGAGAGTAAGTTGGCGAATGCTAGAGTGATGGATTTCGCACTCATGTACACATAGAGGATAGGACAGATGGATTCTGCGAGGCAGCTTTTGGATACAGAGACTAACATACAGGCTTGTAGATGGAGATAGATGGAGCCACCTGGCCTCCCACTGAGCTGTTGGTGGTCAATGGCCCAGTGCTGGGCCCAGGTGGGCAAACACTAAGATCTTTTCCTCTCCAGCTCTCCGGATGGGCTCACTGAGGTTAAACTTTTCCACAGTCACCCATGGCTATCTCAGTTGGGACAGTTGCTTCCTTTCAGGATCTCTGGTTAGAAGAAGGCAAAAATGTTATTTTTACAACAATTTCAGGGATGGAATGCCTTCTGTCCCTCATCCAGCCTGTTACTGGTTCCATGCTCAGATTGATCACTTCTATAAGTACCTCAAAGGCTGTCACAAAGAGTAAGGCCAAGAGCTCTTCTTGCTGATGCCAAAGTGTTGGACACGAATGATCAAGTCAAGCTGCAACACCCCAGATTCAGGCTGGACACGAGGAAAAGCTTCCTCATGGTCAGAGCAATACAACAGTGGAACCGGCTGCCTGGAGAGGTGGTGGGCTCTCCCACACTAGAGTCATTCAGAAAGAAACTGGACAGCCATCTGGGTGGAATGGTGTAACGTGGTGTCCTGCAACAGCAGGGGGTTGGACCCGACGGCCTTCATGGCCCCTTCCAGCTCTACTATTTTATGATTATATGATTTCTCCATAATTATGGGAGAATTGTTTTATATTTTTTGTAACTGAGCAGTTTCATATTAGGCTATGAAGCTGTATGTTTAGAGTTTTAATCTTTGTAAACCACCCAATACCTATCACTATTGAGCAGGCAGGGTTCCAATAAATAAACTTAGCATGTCTGTTGCATCTGGCTCTGACTGAGAGATCTTGGGCTTATAATAAAAATTAAAATAGATGTGAAAAGCCAGAAGATTGCCAGCTCTGTCCTAGAGGGCATTTGTTTTAATAATACGCAATATCCTCTTTGGTCTCCATAGGTCTAATTAGAGGAACTGTCACCATGCCTGCCTTAAGGGGGTCATTTTGGAACCTTCCTGGACCATGGGCCTATGAACAGTACCCCATGGTCAAGCCATGGCTAGGCCTCCAGGGGATAATAAATAAATGCTCTCAACTGGATTTCTCATGCGTCCCTTGTGTGTTCCAGCTCAAGCCACTATTCGATTGGGAGCTCCGATTTTTCTTTTCTGTTTCTGCATGAAAATCCAAGTTTTGTGTTCTTTATGCAGCAAATGTGCACATCTTTGAAGAGCACGCATTCTTTCTCCACTAATTGAAGCATATTTGTGTGCGTTTTTCTAAAAGCACATTTTTGCCATTTCCATGCACCATTTCCAAATTTATTCATTTATTTATGCATTCGATTTATATCCTGCCTTTTTCCTACAAAGAGCTCAAGGCAGCTTTTGTCATTCTCCTCCTCCATCTTATCCCCACAACAACAACCCTGTGAGGTAGGTTGGGCTGAGAGTCTGTGACTGGCCCAAAGTCATCCAGTTGGCTCCATGGCTGAGCGGGGACCAGAACCCAGATCGCCTGAGTCCCAGTCCCGTGCTCTTAACCACTACACCACACTGGCTCTCAATTTATTTATTTTATTCATTTAATTTCTATATCACCCAAAAACCAAATCTCTTTGAGCAGATGACAACAGCATATTGAAGAAACAATATAAAATATACCATTAAAACATATTAAAACATTGGAATGGTTAGCAATACAAAACTTATAATAGAAAACAGAAAAACAAAATTTTACATTGGGAAGACCCTGTTAAACCCTGTGTCTGTAAGAACAATGTCAAATACAATTTGTTTTGGACACTGAATCACCCTGAAAACTTGCAAATATATTTCCTTCAGTTGCAGATTATATCCAAATCTGTGCTTAGCCCAGAAGGTGTGAACTAAGTAAATTCTAATTAAAATGAGTTAATGAACACCAGGAATGAGTTTCTTATATTCCCAGCTGTATGTGGAAGGAGGTTCAAAAGGCACCACAATGGTTGGATCCGTCTGTGGCATTCAGTTCAAACACGTCACTAAGGAATGAACAAACAATTGCATTTCAGAATTTAACTACCTTAACCAAGCTATCCTAACCATGAAGGAAGAAAATTAGCAGGCTGTGCATGAATTTTGCGTAATATTTTAAAGGTTTGTTTAAGATTTTGCAATGTTGTGCAGCTGTTTGAAAGGCCAGCTGAGCGATGCTGTAAAAAGTGTTGTCAGCTCACATTTGAGCCATATAAACTTGCAAAACTACAGGTACCTCTTAGAGCAGAAAAGCCAATCACCTGGGAATTAGTGAAGCTGTTCTGGAAAGTTTGCTAAGCTGGGTTTGACGAAGTGCACAAGGGCACATTACTGCTAAAATATATGACTGTATTAGCATCATTCTCTGCCAAAGGTGAAAATTGTCCTGAAAGTCCTTGGAGATGGCAAGACTCAGAAAAGGCTGTGCAGTGGACTCCACTAGAATTAGAGAAGTCTGGATTCGTTCAAATCCAACGCAGATTAATCCAACATCCCAAATCTTTTTTTTTTTTTTGTAACTTGTAACCCCATTCGTAAAACCCAATGCAGAAATGTTCTTCTTGTAGCACATCCTTCCCCCCTCCTCCCCAGATGTGTAACAACCCTCCACAACTACACAAGCAAGCTGGCACTCAACTCCAAGGGAAGCGACCTACCGTTGCATCGCTGGGTCTCCTCGTCCTTTCCGTTTTCCTTCTCAGGGTTATGGCTGCTGTCCATGCTGCTCCGTGCTGGCAAAACTGTTTTGCGGATGGAGTTCAGCACCAAGGACAGCTCCCATAAAGCTCAAAAGGGAAGCTGCACCGAATGAAGAGCTCACCAGTCGTGATCCGTCTCAGTCGTGCATGCAAATATATTGGTGACATGAATGTTGAACGTTGGGGGTTGTCTACTTTTTTAAGTGCATGATGATAAGGAAAAAAAGGGGGTTGCAATCAGGGGGCTGTTAGCGACCAGGAATGTGTAGAGGGGGACAGAGTTTATTGGTTTGATGCTCTGTTTAAATATTACTGGAAATACACAAATGGGTTTTTTCCCCCCAAATTGCCATGCGCTTCTACTCTTGGGGTGTTCTAGATGGTTCTGCTTTGCTCTTTGCTGTGCATGACTACATCTTTGTGTATGGTTAAGGTGGACTATGTATCAGAAAATCCAATTCAGCTAGGGCAGCAAAAACATGCAGGTTTCAGACTTGCCTAGATGGTGGGAAAAACCTTGGCTTGCATCTCGCTTGTATTAAATATAAATTAATTCCTATCTTCCATTTGGACTTGCAGGAACATAAGCCTGACCAAGGATGCATTTAATTCATTCACAACTAGAAGAATGAAGGCTTACATCCATATTGGTGTCCTACATGGCTGAGCTGGGAACAAAAATAATTTAGATGTAGAAGTGGGCTCCTTCTTCCTTCTTGTACTCCCCCCCTTCTCCATTGCATTTATATTTACTTATTTAGTTGACAGATTTCTATGCCGCCCTCTTGCCAACTAGCCTCAGGGCGGCTCACATTCCACCTTTGTCTTCTTGTGTGGAGCTCAAGTGGCTTAAATATCTCTATTCTATCCTCTCCACAACAACCCTGTGAGGTAGGCACATTGGCACAAGAGCAAGTGACTGGCCCAAAGTCACCAAGTTTGGCACTGAATGGTGGGTTGGTTGGTTGATTGATTATTTTTCCATGTGCCTTTTTTCCAAGGATTTCAAGTTGCTGTGGTTAATTCTCCATTCTATAATGTATTCTTGCAAGAACTCTATGATCAAGCTTAGGCTAAGAGTCAAATACTGATCCCAGTCATCCACTGAGCTTTCTGCCCATGTGATCTGGACAGGAGCTCCCCTGAGTGCCCTCCATCTCAGTTTGAATGGGCATGTAAAATGGTGGCCTGTTCTAGCTGTGTACACAAAAATCCACAATGAGATGACAACTTGCAAGATGTTTGCTTCTCAGCACATAGACTGGCTCACTTATCTGAGCCATCTATTATGGTCTGTGATTTGTCTGAGCGCAGATTTTGTATAGCACGGAGGTTGCTTTTTCCCTGTGGATTTGTGTGCTGCCTTTGCATGACAGATGAACGTAAGGAGTTGCAGGAGGGACAAATATGAGGAGCATCTTGCCAGAAGGCTGAGGAATAAGCTTAAAATGCCCCCTCCCCTTCCAGTACTTCTAGGGAGAAGTCAGACCCCTCAAAGGACACAACAAAATACCATGAATGCAGCATCTATTCCAACACTAATTGAAGTTAAAATGTTGGCAGCCACCGGAGTTACATCATTCAAACTTTCCTCCTCTCTACTGGTGCGGAAATCAAGCTCCGCATCTCTTCCTCATGTCTTCAAGTTGTCAGAAACTGTAAATGAGGAACCTTGTTCTCTGTCTGTAAAAATTAGCTGACAATGAAGATGAAGGTGCAGTGGCCCTGCTTCTGGCATTTCATTCAAATTTCAAGACAGATTGTGCTAGAATTCACTAGCACGTATCTGCGTGAGCCTAAGAAAAAATGAGCACTTAAGGAGGAGAAAAAAAGACAGTCAGAAGAGTGATAGAGGAATAATAGTTAGTTGTATTTCTATAGAAAAGAGGGGAAATAGCAAAATCAGTCTTGTGAATTCCCTGCTATTGATTTCAATGGGAGGGGAAATTTGTTTTTTAATAAGTGTACTGCAGATGCAGTCCTTTCCCAGAAATTGAACCCAGGTTTTTAAAATCACCTTTGCATGCATCTCTTGAGCCACTTTGGACGGAGTTGGGGATTCTCTCACATATTCAATCCACCCACCCCCTCCATCCAGTGCTTAGCATTATTCTGCTCCTGTATTTCCCCTTAAAATAGGCCTTTTTAAACATACTGTTGGATCTGTTTTCATTTGAGCCAAGAGCTGCTTTAGAATTTTCTGGGGGTGTGGAAGTAGCAAATACCTTGGGCTCCAATATGCCCATCAGTTTAGCAGGTGAGGGATGTAGGTCAGTTTGCACTGGAATTCATGCGCATCTTTACTTAGGGTGATGTGGATCAAGGATTTTGTAATCTGAAGTCTTTTACATAGGTATGTGCATATACATGTTCACACATATTTTGCCTGAATATGTAAGAGATTTGGGGACTGCTCTTTGCAGAGCCCACTGGGCTTTGCAGATTGCGGTAGCTTTTATATGTTTTATTTTTTAAAATGATTCCTTCCATTCCTTTATTCAAGCCCATCCTGCATTACTGAAGTGCGCTTACCCACGGATGAAGCACTGCAAGAGAGGATCTTGATGCCACAGCACTTAGATTTTAATGCAGGTCCTTTTTGCATGCAATGTCACTTCACTTTGTGCACATCAGTAAGGCTTCCAAAACAAAAAGCCACAAAGCAAAACCTCACAACTTGGATGCAACTGTGGGTATGAACTGTGGCGATGATTGAGATTGTTCAGGATTTTTCTGTACTGTTGAATAATGCACAAGGCCAGTGTGGCACCAGTGGGAGCCAAATGACTTGAAAGGGCTGATTCCAGTAAAACCAGTATTCACAGGGAGTAAAAATGGGACGATCCACACGGACATCACCAAAACCATGGAATAATCGACGAACATCGGGAGAATCCATTCTTCCCTGTCATACCGTGTCATAGCCAATAAGAGCACTGAACTTGCTACATCAGAAGCAGGGCTCGTCTCTTCGGAAGGGTCTCCCTGATTTGGGAAACCATGCAACTTGGAAGCATCACTTGGCCAGATCAGTGTTGCTACATAGCAGAATTAAAATTGCAGCATGTCAAAAACAAGCCAAAAGTATCCCACCCAATTGAATAGCAAGTTTTTGTACTGGACAGCAGTTACTTTGTGGCACATTGTGTCTAATTAAGGGCCCCCCATAATGACAACTGAAACAGTTCGTTTGGATAGCTAATGAGAATGGAAGTGCAGATGCAATTAGTAGCCATCATTCTTTCATGAAAATGAAAATTAGATGGAATGATATCCTTTGAAAGGTTCCCAATTAGGAATCTCTTGTGGCAGATTTAAAAGAAATCTTCGATTTACCACAGACCAAGTTAGCTTTTTACAGCACCTCTTTCACAGAGGTTAGGGAAATATGAATCAGCAAACCTGAGCTTCTCTGATTTCTACTTCATAGCCAATTTCATTTCTGTCCATATCAGATTGTGAGCTCTGTTTGTGTGCTTTTTTCCTGCAGGAAAATGCATGTAGGTTTTTTGTGTGTGTGCATGAGAGAGAGAGAGCCCTTTTCCCAGAGTATGGATCAATGTGAACATTTTTGTAATATACTAGATTTTCCCTCTATTGATTAAAGTGCTTCTATTCATCTTTCAAGTGCATTCCTCTTTCATAAGCATTCCTCAAAATTACTCCAGAATAAAGATTGCATTAGGTTCAGGAGGTGCAACTTTGGTAAACAGGAAAAAGCATTTTTATGTGGAGGGAAAAAGCAGGAAAAAGCATTCTTATATGTTCCATTCAAAGTGTACAACTACCATTGCAGCGATACAAAATAGATCCACCTTGTGAATAATGCTAGCAACTTCAGACTTCATAAAGTTCAGAAACCCAATATGAATCAGCCTAAATCTCATCCTGGATTCAGAAACAACTTCTAAGAGAGTTGAGGTTATTCATATTCCTAAAAGAGGGTCAGTGCGGTGTAGGGTTAAGAGTGTGGGACTGGGACTCAGGAGATCCTGGTTCTAGTCCCTGCTCAGCCATGGAGCCAACTGGGTGACTTTGGGCCAGTCACAGACTCTCAGTCCAATCTACCTCACAGGGTTGTTGTTGCAAGGATAAGTTTGAGAGGAGGAGCACTATGCAAGCCACCCTGAGTTCTTTGAAAGGACAAAAGACAAGATAAAAATACAGCAAATAAAATCCCCTGCCAAGCACTACTCTCTAACAATATGACAGTGACTACCTCAAGGGCTATGTAATTTCTCTCTGCATGCTTCTGACTTCAACAGCAGCGTGACAGAAGAGTATTATGTTGTATTGTAAGAGAATCCATTTGGATAAGTGGGTGGCATGCAAATTAAAGCAAAAAAACAAACATAATTCCTTTAAAAGAAAATTCTTGCAAAGTTTAAAAGACAAGCTTTTTTTTTAGCTGTACTCCAAGTGGCGTTTAATGTTGAATCTCCAACAGTTCTGTGCAGCGGCTTTCCGTGTCATTTTAGAGGCCATCAAAATGTTACAGTAGCAAAGCTTGACAAAAGCAAGTGTCATGTGAGGCATGGATGGATGTTGCAGGCTGCCATGATTTTGTTGCCTCCGCATGAAATTTTAATGCGAAACAAGCAGTCCCTTGATGTTTCTTCAGAAACTGTCCCGGAGGGCCACTGATTCCTGGCCATTCAGTTGGGACACTCATTACCAACTGCACTTTGTTAACATGGAGTCTTTTATGCAGCACACAAATCAAATTAGAGCCTTATTGTTTTTGTTCTTGTTTGGAGAGGTGGATGAGAAACAATGACGTGCAAATCAGAAGCCGAATTTTCTGATGTTCTCTGATGCCATCTTGCAGCTACTTCTAAAGTCCATATCAGACTGTAAGCTTTGTGAGCTTTTGACATGAAAATGTGCGTGTATATTCCAAGTGCACTCTTTAGCTGTGCATATCTTTGAAATATACACCTTGTTTGCTCATTGATCAAAATGTGTTTGCATGCATTTTTCAGAAGTATACATTTTCAGACATCCTTTTCGAACGTACAAGCATAACGCATTTCTGTGGGCTCAACAGATCATATTGCAAGCTGGGAACACTATGGACTTCGATCCCACATTCTGTCCAAATCTATGTTAGATCCTGAAGATAAATGCCTATTGAAAAACAAGAAGCGCTGGAATGAAATTAAATCCATAATTTTAGCAGTAAGACAGAACCCTTGTGTTCATGCCCAACATCTCTTGAGTACGAATCCAACCTGTAGATTCCATGGAGGACAAGAATCTTCTGAGTTGTGTGGATTTTGCATTTTTACTCGTACTAACTTACTTTACTGCTAATGCACTTCAGCTTATGCACAATAGACAAATGCAAAGAATTGCTAATGCTCAATGGAATGAAATTCTCATATATCATATATCCCAGCAGACAAAAGATGCCTGACAACCTAAGAAACATGGTGTGGGTTTATCCCGATCCACACATGCCTGTTAGCAGGTGGTAGCGAGTTCTGACCAAGACTTCAATGTTCCTTTCTTGTTCCTTGCAAAATGAGCAAGTGTTCACGGCAGAGGAATGGGTGGGAAAATTAATCCTATTTACATTTGGTCGTGAATTTAGCAAATTCACTTCCTGAACTTAAATATGAACCAAGAGCAGTTTGTTACAGATTTCCCATGTTTACAAAGCAATTTACACTCATAAAAAGTCCACCAAATGCCTACATTTTTGCAAATATGCACAAAAATGCAAGGCACTGGAAAAAAAGAAGATTAAAGGCATATATATATATATATCTCCATATTCCAGTTTAGAGATTTTGCAATGATGTACAATAAAGTTGAAACAGATAAAAGATTAAAACAATATGTTGAAAACAAAATCAGTAAAGCTATTGGCTAGTTAGTTCCTGAACAAAGGTGTTTTCAGGATGCACTGAAAACAAAGCACTGTTGGCTGCCACCTACCTGATGTGCAAAGGCAGGGAGTTCTGAAAAACCCCTCTTCTCTCTACTGGGGGCTTTATACTACAGCATTTCAATCTGGTCCCGCAATTGCTAGACAGCCAGCACGATTCCCTCAGCAAAGCAGTGGCTTGCTGAAGAGGGGCTGACCCTGACAACAGGCCAATGGCTGCATCCTGTTCTTGTTTCCTCTTTCACAGCAGTCCTTTATTTTATTTACTTATTAAAACATTTATAGGCCACCCCATCGCAACAAAGCCTCGGGGCAGCTAACAACATGATTAAAATACAATAACTATAAATTTTTTTTTAATTTATCCCTCTCCCCCTCCATAATTTTAAAATAATGGTATTCTTTTCGATCTAAAATACAACCAAATCCCTCTACATCTTAAAACAAAAACATATAAAGTTAAACCTACAATTAAAATAATTCTTACCATAGAGTATCTCCGCCACCAGGACCAAGGACACATGTTACAAATAAAAACAAAAAATACTCATTCAAACACTCCCCTCTTCTGAGGGCTCGGATCCTTTCCCCCTTCCAAAAGCATGCTCAATAAATACACCTCAAATATCCTTTCACTTCCTTCTCTTGATATAGAAACATAGAAACAGAGCGAGTCAGAAGGGGCCTCCCGGGCCATCTAGTCTGACCTCCAGCACCAGCCGGCTCCACTCATGACATGCCCATCATGTGCATGTCCAGCCTGTCTTTGAACACCCTCACCGATGGGGCCTCAACGACCTCTCATGGAAGCCCATTCCACGCCCTCGGGGTCCTGACTGTCAGGAAGTGCTTCCTGGCATGCAAATTGAACCTTGGCTCCCTGAGCTTTGCTCCACTGGAGCGCGTCCTGCCTTCCTCTGCAGGGGAGAACAGGCCTCTCCCCATCTCCATGTGACACCCCCTCACATACCTGTATGTTGCCAACATATCCCCTCTGAGTCTCCTCTTCTCCAAGGTGAAGAGACCCAGTTCCCTCAGTCTTGCCTCATACGGCATCCCCTGCAAACCAGCCACCATCCTTGTGGCCCTACGCTGCACTGACTCCAACCTGGCTGTATCCTTTCTGTCATGAGGGGCCCAAAACTGAACACAATACTCCAGTTGCGGGCGCACCAGAGTCGTGTAGAGTGGTAGTAATACCTCTCTTGATCTAGAAGCCACACTTCTGGCTATGCAACCAAGGGTGGCATTCGCCCTCTTGACCACCGCATCACACTGCTGACTCATGTTTAGCCTGCGGTCAACCAGTACCCCGAGGTCCCTTTCACAAGTGCTGCTCTCCAGCCACTTGTCACCTAACCTGTAGTTATGACACCCATTCCTATGCCCCAAGTGCAAGACCTTGCACTTATCCACATTGAACACCATCCTGTTGTCTCCTGCCCACTTCCATAGTCTGTCCAGAGCCTTTTGGATCTGGTGTATCTGCTCCTGAGTTGTGGCCACTGCTCCAGTTTTAGTGTCGTCTGCGAATTTGATATGCCCTTTCCTCACTTTAATCTCACCTGTTAATTTGTCCCCACCAGGGTTCAAGACAGCCCCACACAGAAAGCGTTACAGGGGGGCCAGTTTGCTTTGATGGGTGCCTGCATCTCAGTGCCCAAGCCCTGCGCCCAGTCTTTGAGCATCTGAACATCCAGCATGCAGGAGATTGATCAGAGCTGTTCTCTGTTGCTTCAGAAAGCAGGACTAGACCAAATCACAAGGAAAGGGGCTTTGAATAAAGCCTAAGCACAAGCAGTGGGAGTAGATAGACAGATTCCTTTGGGAGATGGGTCTCCCGCTTCATTGGCGGCATCTCAACAGATGGCCATGCCATGATTGCCGTGGGTGGAAGATCCCTGTGCGTGGGAGGGGATTGGATGAGATGATGATGATGATGACATTGCATTTATACCCCACCTTTTTTCTTCTTGCAATGAACCAAAGGTGGTTCATATAGTTCCATTTTATCCTACAACAACAACCCTGTGAGGTAGGTTAGGTCGAGAATTCAAGCTTCACTCAGTGGAGACTGGAATCCAGGTCCCTCAGGTCCTCAGTGCAGTGCTGCAAGCGCCGCAATGGCTGTTTCCTTAGATGGCCTCTGGGACACTTTCCAACCCTAAAGATCAGTGGGTTCAAATGCGCATGCATGGTGCTGTGCATAAAATCCAGCAAACACAGTAACAACAAAACCATGGCCTGAAAGATACTACCGACATGGCTATGAATTTATGCTCTGCTGGTTGCGAAGTCATGCCTGACCCATCACGACCCCATGGACAACATTCCTCTAGGCCTTCCTGTCCTCCACCATCCCCCAGAGTCCACTTAGGCTCACACCCACTGTCCCAGTGACTCCATCCAGCCACCTCATCCTCTGCTGTTCCCTTTTGCCCTCAATCGTTCCCAGCATTAGGCTCTTCTCCAGGGAGTCCTTCCTTCTCATTAGGTGGCCAAAGTATTTGAGTTTCATCTTCAGGATCTGGCCTTCTAAAGAGCAGTCAGGGTTGATCTCCTCTAGGACTGACTGGTTTGATCGCCTTGCAGTCCAAGGGCTATGAATGCAAAAACTTTAATTTGGTGAATTGCTTCCATTCAGAAACAAAACAGGTCATATGAAACTCCAAAGTACTGAAAACATATGCTTGCCAACACCTGCGGGAGCATCCCTATTTGAAACAGGATTAGACAACTTCATGGAGCATGTAATGGATACTAATAACCATGACTGCATTATTTACTTACTTGTGTGTGTTGTACAGTGATCCTTGTAAAGCAGTTTGTATAAAAGTCTTTCACCAATAAGCATTTTTTTTAAAGTACCCATCAAAGGTGGAAAGGAGAGTTATGCCAAATCAGTCCTCTCTTTGGGGCAAGTTAATCCTTGAGCATTCCCCCCACCCCACCCAACAAGAAACAACAAGGAAAGTTCTTCACTTTGAAATGTAGGTTACTGTGCTGCACAGAAAATCTCTTTTTAATATGTGTATTTGAAAAGGAACCTGAAGAAATAGAACAGAACTGAAACTGACGGCTTCAGCTAGTCCCGCTGCTGAGGGGTGGCCTCAACACCTTTGCCCTCCTTTCTCGTGGTCCTTTTTCTCTCAACCAGACTGGGTGGGCCCTTCAAATAAAGGACTGGTCTCTGAAAAGTTGGGCCCATGGTCACTTCACAAGGTTGCTGACTCCTGAAGGTCTCTGACTGGCTGTTGTCTGGAACGGATGCCGCACTGGATCCCGCACTGTAAACCAGCTTTTATTATATTCTTATATGAAGTTCACTGCACGCTCTAAAGCTTTCCATGAAAGCAAAACAGCCTTGCGTGCCCTTGTAGCGCATGTGTCCCCTCGGTGGTGAACCTTAGGAAACACATGTTCCAAAATGCATTGCTTTAATTGTGGAAGTTGTTGAAGGGTTTTAAACCCTTTCCTCAATGCAAATGATTAGGGCTTTCCTTCTCCTCCAATGTCCTTTTCCTCCACCTTTAGACTAATCCTTTCTGCTTCTCTGATGGAACAGATCTCAGTAGGAAGAACTGATTCCATTCTAGCAACTTCACACAGACAGCTCTTCCAGATGGCCGGATCCAAAGAATCAGAGCCCTGTTTTTAATTGGCAATCAGAGTCATTAATCGGTTAATTACAGCAATTGATGCATTCAGTCCAATTTGCAGAAAATAGCAGCAACAGCAATTTTTAAAAAAACAGATACAAGGAATGATCAAAGGGCTCTGCTCTTCACAAATCATGATGTGTGGATCCCAGAGGTTAAAATAGAAGCCGTTGGGACAGATGATTGGGGGGGGGGGGAAAGATGCTTCTTTCCTTAATTTAGTGTGGGGAGCCAAGAGAAACTCCCCACCTCTCTAAATTGTTTCAGCTCTGGCAATGGTGACAATAAGGACAGAGGAAACAAAGGGAATACATCTCTTTCCACTGTCCCACCTGTTCTGCACCAAGCAAGCTGCCAAAAGTGCACACTGACCTGAGAAATGCAGTTTTCTCGAGAGATTCTGCCAATCAAACCCTCAGTTGATACAATATACGCCTCTTGCAATGTTATAAGTTATTCTTATTGCTTTACATTTCCAGACTGCCCATAGCTGAAGCTCTCTTTAGTGGTTTAAGTCACTCATCCAGAGTTCAACCAGACCTGACCCTGCTTAGCTTCCAAAATTAGGCTTGGTCAAGCTTTTCAGCCTATAGCTCTGGAGTAAAAAAATATGCATCGAATAGGGTGCATACATACATATGGCAAATATGCAAGAAAACAAATGTGGACTTTTGAAAAATGCACTAAAATATACATGCACTTCTATGCACTTCTATGTTTCTATAGGCTGGACATGCACATGGTGGGCATGTCATGAGCGGAGCCGGCTGGTGCCGGAGGTCAGACTAGATGGCCCAGGAGGCCCCTTCTGACTCGCTCTGTTTCTATGTTTCTATGTTTCTATGTTTCTATACCCTTTAATCAATGGGAGAAGAATCATGCATTTCCAGGATCCACACAGTGGCCAAATATGTACAAAATATGCACACATTTTCATGCAATAAGAAAAAAGTTCACCATCCGATATGGACTCAGGTCAGAACAAGCTTCAGGGTGGAATTTGGAAAACTCTGGTGAACTCCAGTTTTGCTGATTTGCATATCAGTAGAGTGATTTTGTTGGAAGTTTGCTAATAAAAATAATTCACTAGGAAACATTAAGGCTACCGAGCTGATTATTTTAGCTTCACAGAAAGGATGTCTGGAACCTATTTATACCAATTGATTCTCGGATTCGGAACATCTGATGCAACAGAGGTCCCCTGGCTTTCCAGGGTTCCTGGCCGAGCCTCACTTCTTGCTCCATGACCATTTTACCGGCAGCTTTCCCACCCATGTGCTTCTCCAAAATTTAATTAGGCCCTCCTGCTGAACAGGTTCAGCATGTGTGTGTGTGCCCAGAATCACCTGGGGTTGGGCATTTATATTTTTAAATTCTCCATGGGAGCAGCCAGGTGAGACTTGATTCATCTCTATTGAGTGTCTTTGTTGGGAATTGTAGGTCTTTTTTCCGTCTCACTTTGTACCTTTAAACACTCTGTTGTAAAAGCTGACTTTGTAGACATCTAAGAAAACTGAGTGGATTCCCCCTGTTCCGTATTCGATTCATTCTGGATGACTCATGCTGGAAATTGAAGGCCTTTTCTTTTGTCTAAACTTGTACAGGATTACATTTAAGAGATATACATTGGTTCTCGTCCCCGTTCCCCCAGAAGTAACTGGGAGAACTGATCAAGATGGGCAAACATTACTGAGAATAAAATGGTGAGACACCAGTAACTGAATGCCTGCAATTGTCTTTCAGAGGTTATGAGAGTGAAGCTAAACACATACAATGCGGCTTACCAATTAGCAAATAGTTAGGCAAGATCAATGGGGCAAACATGAACTCTGCCAGAGAGGGTTTTCAAAGGGTCATGCTCACAGCGGGGAGAAAACTGCATATTGTAGCCTTAAAGATTAATCCACCTGGTCTGGTGGGTATAATTTAATATGGCATGTCACTGATCCATTTAACATCTGCATGGCTTTGGACTGCAGGCTGCCTGTCCTCTCCATTAATAATACATACCAGGTAAATGCATTCCTGATTGAAATCCAAGGCGCGGCAGGGAGAGAGAAAGTGCGGAAGGATTCAGCGTTTTTCCAGCAGGCCTATTCCTAAAGCCAGCAGCAGCCCAGCTTTCCAGAATGCCTTTCCTATATCAGCATGGACGCTACAGCCATTGGGAATACTGTGTGGCTTTTTGGTCAGCCCATCATCTCAAAGAGGATATTGTAGGGTTGCCTACAGAAGAGAATAAATGAAACATATGATCAAGGGATGAGAGACTTTTGGGAAGGCAGCTTTTTGGTTTTTAAAGGAAGTGGTGGATGGTAGGGGATGTAAAATCAAGAAGGGCCCCGGTAGCATTCTCCCTTCTTTCACCTGCAAGGCTAGAAATCTCAAATCGGCTGGCGGTTGATCCAAGACAGAAGACATGCGTATTCATGGAACATGTAAAATTCACTACCACAGACTGCTTAGATGGCTTCCGAAATAAGTTAGATAAATGAGTGGAGGAGCACATGCACACGTAGCGGGAATCCTGCTAGACCAGACCAAGGTCTATTCAGTCCAGAGCTCTGTGCACACAAGGCCAACCAACTGTCCACTGGGCACCCAGTAAAAGACAGGAGAGCAATGGAGATAGGCCCATGTTTGCTAGCAACTGGCCAACCTATTAATGGTGCCCCTGAGACTGGAGACAGCATTTAGCCATCAGGGTTCAGAACCATTGATAGCCTTCTTCCCAAAGTTGTCCAATTCCTTTTTAAATTGGTGTCCATCTCTACATGTTATGGAAGTGAATTCCGTAGTTCAAATATGCTCTGTATGATGAAGTCTTTCCTTTAATCTTTTCTCACCCTCCCACCAATCAACTCTATGGGATACCTCTGGTTTCTTGTATTATGCAGTGATCTTATTTTACTTTGCTCTTGTAGAAAGAGTGGCTGTAAGGGAGAAGAGTCTTGCCCTTGTGTGAAGAATCCCATGGAATTGAACCAAATCTGGTGTTCTTGCTTGGCTCTGCTCTTCACATTTTGCCCCTTCAACCCAGAAGGGATGCCAACAAACTTTTGATACAAGCTGAGGCAGCTTTCAGCACTCAGCTTTTAAAATAAGCTGTGATTTGCATATTTTTAAAGAAGGGAAATTTGCATATGTTGCAGCCATCATTTGTCTAAATTGGAGCTTTAATTTGTGCAAATCATGGCCACAACTTATGCATATCGTGCAAATTGCATGCACTGTAGCTGGAATGCAAGAACTGCAGTCCACTTCAAAAATGGAAGTCCCCCCTTCCTGGCTCAGTGTGCATTGGGATCTCAAATCAACAAGGTGTTGTAAGTCCACCACCAAGTCAACTTGATTGTAAGTTGCCATGGGTCAATTTTCTCACTGCTACTCACCCCAGCTGTTAGTGATGTAGCCTCCATGTTCAGAGACACTCTATCTGGGGAACAAGACTGTGGGAAGACGGTTGCCTTTGAGTCCTCTTTTTGTACCATCCAGAGGTACTAAGCTTGGCAACATGGGAAACAAATGGGAGACTTTGAGCCAAGAATGCCCAAATCAGTGGAGGTAGAGGTCCGGTTGGTTCATCTCTGAATCCTCAATTTGAAAGAAATACCAACAGGTAGTTCCATGCCACGTGCTAGGAGCTGGGCCTCAGAGTGACTGATGGATGCATCTGCCTAGTGGGGTTTAAGAGGAAACCAGCCAAAAGCACAAAATGGCCTTGTATCAGTTGGAAACTGGCAATGAGAGATGACAATGTCCTGTTGTAGGTGCCATGATTGTGTCTCTCTCCTCTCCTGTAAATGATTTCAGTCTCTCCTTCCTCCTTTGCTCTCTCTTTTCTATTCATTGCTGTGTTCCAAAAGGTGGAGGAGCTCAAGAATTCCTGGGAGTGAATTGCAAAACTGGAAAGATTTAGGCTTCTCGAGAATTCTCATGGAAATAAATTCAGTTCACTGGGCTGACGCCTCCCTCGATTTAGAAAGTTTCAGTGCCACAGAACGTTCAGAACTCCAACGCCTCTCCCAGACAACTTTGCCCGGACAATTCTGTGGCTTTCCGTTGCCAGCCACTCTGCTGTGGCTCGCTATATTTAAAGATACAAACGGATCGTCAGTCATCTCGCCCTTTGCTGTCAAAGAGAGGAGACAAAAGTTTTCTTGGGTTTGATGCAGCTCATAAGCAGAGAAACAATGCATCATCAAAATGTCACAGACTACTGACAACACACGTCCAGTCCGAAAATTCTTGCCAGCAAGCTTGCCAGCTCTTAAAGAGGAAACCAAGGTGAACGCTACCAGCTTAGCAAGTGGCTCCATGCTATAATATGGAGAGCTACCATCACATATTATACGAGGTGTGATGGGGCACTGACATCAATTACTTTGTGTTAGTATGAGGACCTCTCAGAACTATCTGGTTAAGCTGGTGCCACAGGATTCCCCAGATAGTCATCCGCTGCAGTGTGCTCCTTACACGGGAGCAACTGAGTTTTCATCAGTGCTCCTGCCACACCAATCACGGCCTAAAGAATCACCTCTCCATTCCCAGTATAATGAAGGGGTGGGAACTTGTCGCCTTAAGGCTGCAAGGGGCACTTGACCCAATTGCATGGGGCAATTGAGTTAGTTCGAAACCCCTGTGTGAAGGATCACTGTGGATCTCTGGTAAGGGAAATCGGGCCCTTCAGCAGCAGCTCACCTGGTGGGGTGAGAGGGAGAGAAATTGGGGGTAGGAGAAAGCGGGGTGCATGAATTTGCTGATGGTTTCCAAACATCCTGTACAAGTCCTGTTTGGCTCGCTTCCATTCTCTCTTGTTGTCTTTTTTTTTTTTTTTTTAAGGTTTATTCAAAATTTTAAAAGGATGAATGTTGCATGGGTTTTGCAAGAGTTTATTTTTCAAACGTGTGCGTTTCCCCCCATTCATTGACTGAAGCATGAGAATTCAAATTTTTAAACAAGTGCTTTTTTAAAAGTATGCAAAATGCAATTTTAAAATGCAATTTAAAATGCACATTTTAATTCACAGTCTTTTTATTTCCAAAATGAACATTTTTCAAACTTGAATGCAAGTTCAGGAATTTGGACAGAAGTTTGGGGAATGCATACTCCTGTTTGGGTTGAGGCTTGTGGACTGATCTGTGAAATGAGATGAAATCTTTGTATATTCCGGGAAGAGGGGCCAGTGTTACAGAAAGAGTGGGGCAGAGAGAGGATCCACCCACTAGACTCTGGTGCCTTTCCAGTTCTACATTCAGCACACCGCTGAGAGGCAGGCCTTTTCAGACCTGTTTTGGGACCTGCTGCCAGTCAGAATAAACAATCTGGTAGGACGGATGAGTTGTCTGACTCAGTAAAAGTCAACTCTGTGTTCTTGGGCTGATCCATTGTTTACAAATTGATGTTGCTTAAGCAGCATTCCCGGCATGGTCCATTGAAGTAATGGCTGCCTAAACTCTGTTGGCGCCGTCTGCACTCCGCCTGCCCCTGGATCCCATCCCACCACGGGAATTGTGGATTTCTGGCAGATCAAGGTGACCCTCCTTCTCAGGCTTCATCCTTTATTTTGTGCTAGTGGGGAAAATAATGAGCTACACCAGAGAGTTGTGGAAATGAATGTGATAAAGGCGTGTGAAATACTATGTGCACAAAAAGAACTATATCAATAAGAAGATTGATAGGCATAAATGCCTGACCGAACAAATCTTTCCTACTTGAATGTTTTGTCACATGCAATGAGGAATTAATGTGAGCTCTGATTTATTTTTTAAAATTAAACCCAACCAGGGGCAAAGGTTTGCTGAGAAAATGACTAATACTGCGGCACGATAATCATATCCAGCACTTTCTTGCAAAGATCTGAGTGTACTTTGCAGTCATTAAGAAGTGAACCGGTGAACCTTATAATGTACCTCTAGGTAAGGGGTGAGATTATTTTCTTCATTCCCCGACTGAATGGAAGATGATCAACAGCTGATGATGACATGGGAAAGTGCTGATGGCACAGCACTCATTGTGTGTCATGGTGATTCCCAAAGTCAGCCTGGTTTCCTGGTGAATTCCTCCCCAAATGGGATTCATACCAGATTTGGACGGACTGTGTGGCGCATCTGACATGGAACGAATCGGGTTTTGCCCATACCTGTATGGAAGGGTATGGTGGGTTTTGGGAAGTCTGGTGTCAATATTAGAACCTATTGCACATGAATACAGCGCCCCACCCTGAACAATCTGGGTCATTTCATTTTCAGCCCCTACTTGTGCCCTTGTTTGCTGCAGTTACTTCCTTTCCCATTCATGGTGGGACCACTCCGTTCCTCTTCTGTGCCAACACACCAACTTTGGGCAGATTGCCTAGGCCCACACAGGGAAGGAAATAGTTTTTAAAAGGAGTAAGGGCCTACGCTTTGGGAATGGAATATATATTATGAAGTCCTAACTGGTTTGCTTTGGACTGGTGAATATATGGTGAAAATAAAGAAGGGAAGCCAAGCCTAGCCAAGCCAGACATGTGATCATTATACAGGACAGTAGATCAAAAGCATTCTGACGGGTATGTGATTTTCTGTCTGGAGGAACAAGAGTTTCAACATGGGAGCTGCATCATGTCAGCCCCACCTGCAGCATGAAGTGGTATAGTCAAAACAAAGGTGTAGCCCAAACCTTGGCCTAATGAGGCCCATCCTACCACCCTTACTTCTTTAAACAGAGTTGTGCTGGCGGGGACCCCTTCCTACATTGCCATATACAATTCCTCCCTATTTGTGATGTTTCTGCCCACCTTAAAACATTCTGTATCCTTCCAGGAGGATGCTGCTGGGGTGTGTACCTTTAAGCAGTGCAAGTTATCCATCTTCGTACCAGACAAGTGTCTCTGCTCCGGAAGGCTGATGAGGACGATCAATTGCAATTCACCAAGGCCATTGTCAATATACAAACAAGTGCATAAATATTGCTGAGGATTCATCAACGGTGTGAGCAGTGACAGGAGGGTGGGGGTTCCAACCAACTTCAGAACATGACGGTGGAGAATCACTTCTGCTTGCAGCAACGTGTTCTGATGTTCCGATCACACGAGTAGGAGCAACAACATGGTTTAGAGAGACCCATCCCTGTGGAAATGTGTAGACCCTTTCTTGAATGTTATTCTCTTATCACGCACTCACGCAGCTTGGGAGCTGTTCCTTTCCAGAGGTGCTGGACTACAAGTGCCATTATTCCCAGCCATCATGGCTGATGGTGAGCACTGTTTAAAGGGCACAAGGATGTGCCCTGATTTGTACTGCAGCCCCAAACTCCATGTTAGGGTAACATCTCGCTCCCCACAGAACATGCCGAAATTCATTACATTGAAGGCAGAATCCCAGCAATATGCAACCTGTTCTTCTTGCTCTGTGATAGTGCTGAGAAGGCTGCTAGTGCATCAGAGAGACCCAGTGTGGGACAGTGGTTAAGAGCACAGCACTGGGGCTTGGGCGATCTGGGTTCTAGACCCTGCTCAGCTGTGGAGCCACTTTGGTGAATTTGGGCCAGTCGCAGACTCTCAGCCCAACCTACCTCATGGGATTCTTGTAATGGGGATAAGAGTGAGAGGAGGCAGAGGAGAATGATGTAAGCCTCTGTGAGTTAGTTGCAAGGAAAAAGGGTGGTGTATGCATTGAATAAATAAAAAGTAACAAAGGATCAGGGATGAATGTCTCTGGTTAACAGGGATGGGTGTCACTTGGGATCATGGATCCAGTAGGATCCATGGCATCTCTGATCTGGTAAGCAGTGGACTGTAGTGGATTTTTCCTGGGGGCGGGGGGGACCTGATACATTTTTTCTGGGTTTTGTCATCTGTGCAAATGGCCAATTGGGCAATGGCTCTTGGAATTTGCAGAAAGGGCATCATGAGTGTTTTAAAACATTTTTCTCACTTGCCCACCACTGCAGAGCTCCATCCTGCTCTTGCAGATATCCTTGCCAGTGCCGCCCTTCTCCACAAATCACTTCGCTTAGCCTAGCAGAGCCACATGCCCTGCTTGTCAAAGGACTTGTCAATTACAGCCTCACTTCAGCACTTCCCAAACTAAGGGGGAAGGGGGAATTGGCAGGTTCTTTGACAAGTACAGAAGAGGGCTTTGCTCAGCTAAACAGAGCAGTGTGCGGAGGGAATGACACTGAAGAAGGAGACTTACAGGATGGAATTATCCCTCTGCAGGGAAACAGAGCAGGCAGGCAGACTTGTGATTTTGTGCAGGTCAATAACAACAACAACTATATAGGGCAATATTTGCACTAACATAAGATCTCATCCACTTTGCACAAAATTTTGCCATTAAATCCACCCCCCTCCCAAAAAAAATCCATATATTGACTAAGTCATTACAGACAGAGTAGGTGCCATTAGGTAGCCAAACAAGTTCTCCAGGGTCAAACTGGAAAGTTCCATCAAAAGAAGTCCAACCCACAAATAGAATTTCCACACCTCCTTAGTGAGTTAACCGTTGGAATACTAACATCAGAAGGTTTGTGCTGAACAGAAGGCCCATGCCCTGATCTGCAGAGAAGACGCCATCCAAGTGGACTCAGAACCTTTCCATCTTCCATTCTTAGTTGCTCTGAATTTACGGATTTCACTCTTGCAATCAGGGCAGATGCACCTTCACAAAATGGGTCTGTATCTTATAATATTTTCACAGAGAGCAATTCTTTTCCTGGAGAAGAGTGGCATTGGTTGGATCAGCTGGGGAGACTTAAAAAGAGAAAGGTGATGTGTCCCTCTAGAGGCAGATTAGCCATGCTTGTAGGTTGAAGGAAAGAATCTTCCGATAAGCAGCACTGGACTGCAGTGGGATGTTTTTCTTCTGATCCTGGGAAAATAGCATATTTTTCTGGGTTCTGCAAATGGCGGATTGTGCAGCTTTTTAGGACGATCTTAGAATTTACACGAATGGTGCCATTTTTTTTAAATTGCTGCTCAAGGTGAGGGCACATGATCGCAAGTCCACCTGTCCACTTGGGCAGAGCCCAAGACTGAAGAAGAGGTGGGATGTGTTCATTCTTCTAAGGGAGAGGAAGGCAGGATCCGGGCTGCTGGATCAATGGGTTGCTTGTGTGTGTTTGTGAGAGGGAGGGAGACACAGCTAGGAGAGGCCACCGCTCATAGCCGTCCCCCACAATGCCAGCATATAAATATGAAGTGTGCAAGGTTGTACATCACACTTTGAGAGGAGAAGGAGCCATTTGTAGTTTGCCCTAGAAGAGGGGTTCCCTTCCTTTTCTATGCTCTGCACCTCTGGAAAATATTTGATTTACATTCGCACTCCCTACAAAAGTAATACTACATTTGAAGAAGTCAAATGTCTTACTTTTGCACCACAAACAGAACCACATACAGTACTGTGGGTCAACAAACTGAACTTAAAAAAATAAGTGTTTTAATGCAATGCATAAAATTCAAATATAAAGTGAGCAGTGAGAAACATTTGTAAACAGTAAAATCAATCCCAACTGTGAACATAACGTTCACTGACTTGTTAGTTCCTGCTTCTCATTCACTATGTTGTCAAAACATGGGATATTTTTGCTGATTGTGATCTGCAAGTGGATTCAAGCAATTCCTAGATTCTGCCTTGATTGACAAAAGAGAACGGAATCCAACTGAAAACAAAATAATAATAGATATTTTTATTATTGGGATAATTTTCGGTGAAGAATGCTATGATATGCCAATCTTGGTGACTCGCTATGCAGCCTTCCTCTTTTTCACACCCCTTGAAATGCCACCTTGCATTCCCTGGGGTGGGAGCCCCTCGCCTGGAACATGGATGAGGAACTGTCAAGCTGGGAGACCAGCTTGCTTCCTCCAACTGTTCTACCTGGACCACCAGGCTTTCATACAGGTGCCTCCCCCCCAAAAAAAAATTCATGAAAGCTAGAAGGGAATCATGATTTGGAGACAGTCATGGGCCATGTAGGATCATAGAATACTAGAATTGAAGGGGCCTATAAGGCGATCAGATTGCACAGGAAACCCCATCCATCCATCCTGCTATTTCTCCTCTGAAGTCCAAGAGTGTATAACCCAGCAAGATGAGCTGCACCAGGCAATTCTGCCATGCACGTTGAGCTGCACAACTCTCAAAAGCAAGGACAGAATCAAATGCAGATATTCCAGCAGCCCGTATGCCGTGCTAATCACAGGGCAACCTTGTCTCCTGCAACAGAAAGCTCACTATTCTCAAACGCCTCTTCCAAGGAAACATCACGCCATCCTTCCTTTAATGTTTACAGCACTGCCTTCTCCTCTCTTCTCCCGTTCACCCTCCTCCCCCCACACCCTCCATTATCATTACAGGCTTCGTGGAGATAACTTTTCATTGCTGGGAGGACATTTAGGCCCCGGCCATTATCCCAAAGTGCCTGTCAGACGGTGACGATGGCTCCTTGCGGGACAATCGAGGGAGGAAATTATGAAAATCGGCCTGGAAAATGAAGGCATTAAGCTTTGCTATCCAGCTTCCCCCCGTGCGATGGGCCTGCTTGGGGGAAATCTGCTCCTTCATAAAAACCTGGGAGAATGAGAGGGCTGTCCGAAGCATCCAGGCTGGCCTATTAGTATATTGCGAAATAACCAACTCCCGTCGCTCCTCCTAGGGATATTTTGGAATTCGGTGAGTTCTCTTCTCTGAACTGACCTGACTAACACCTCTGGAGCCGCTGTGCATAAATCAGTTGCGCTGGCAGCTTTCACACTCCCTTAATATTCCCCACTGCCCAGTGACGGAGAAGATAATTTAAGCCGTTTTGGGCTGCGTGGAGGGAAAAAGCTGGTATATAAATGGAAAAATAAATAAATTTCTCTCTCTCTCGCTCTCTGTCTCTATCATCTCTCTATATATGCATTTAAATAGAGTCTGTTTTATTGATTAGCACTCTCCCTCTCTCTCTCTCTCTCTCTCTCTCTCTATATATATATATATATATATATATATATATAGTATAGTATATATAGAGAAAGTGTGTGTGTGTGTGTGTGTGTGTATAGAGAGAGAATATAGCGAGAGTATAGTATATATACTATATATGTAAATAGAGAGTGTGTATAGTGCAGAAATATATAGTATTTCTATAGTATAGAAATATATAGTATTTCAATCTATCTATGTATCTATGTATCCATCCATCCATCCATCCATCTATCTAATTAATTATATATAGAGGGGGGAGAGAGAGAGAAAGTGAGAGAGAGAGAGAGAGAGATAGTATTTTGTTTCTTTATTATCCCATTTACAAATAACCGTGATTACATTAACATGTTTACATGCGCTGTGTTGTGCGCGTGAGCACGTGTGTGCTGTACTGCTCCACATCTAAGCAGATGTGGGACCAGTGAGCAGTGAAGAGGGTTTTGGAAGGCATCAGCCACTATGTTTGGAGCCAATGTGGTGCAGTGGAAACAGGACCGGGAGAGTAAGTGTGGCTTGAGCTTGCCCCAGATTCCGCTCCTCGCCTCGGCGCTCTGCTTGCCTTATTTTCACTCTGACTGAGAACGCTGCCCATGCGAATGATGAACGCGTGCCTTTTGAGCATGCATTTTCACAAACTGAACACCCGCTTGTGTATTTCTCCCATTGACTAAGCCATGAAGACGCACATTTTCAAGGTCTATATTTTCCTAGAGTACACACAGTGCAAATTTATGAGGATCACTTGTGAAAACTGAGCAACAGCGGCCTTTTGGCTTGAAATGAAGTGCGCTCTGATCTGAAATTAAATCATCCCCGTCAGGAAATGGTATTGACAGACTTATAGGGGAATCCCTGCATGTGTGATGGAGACTGGCAAGAAACAGCTTTGCACAGGCCGGATCTTTCACAAATATAGATTTACAAATCCTATGCATTTAAAACTTATTTGCTACATACCCCTAGGATACATTACCTTAGGCTTTCTTACAACATGGAAAGAGAGGCTTCCAAAGATAAACAGATGTTATATCTGTTTTGTGAGTCGTGATCAGCTTGCCATGTTTTCATGCGACTGAACATACACGTCTAACTAAACGAATGTCCCTAGTTTGGAGAACAAGCTTGAAATGCAGACTCGGCTTTCTACAAGTTCAGGCCATTAAATAACTCAGGAAATGATAGTGACCATCCATCTGTTGTCTTTTAGCGACATTCACCATTTAATCTTCAAGCATAATTACACCTGAAATCTGGCAAGTATCTTTTGCTACCAATTAGGTTGTTGATCATGCTGCACCTCAGCAAGCTTTTAACATTCATGGGATGCATTAACGTTAAGGACTTCAGGAAGCCAAATATGGGTCCTAATATCCTAAAAGTATATAGGAGCTTGAAAACCTATTCTGTGTATTGGGGGATTCTTCACAATTCATTAAAGGTCTATCAGTATTTGTGTGTGTGTGTGTGTGTGTGTGTGTGTTCATATAGCATCTCCCCAGGGTCTGATACTTCTCTTTCCCTAGTACATTGGACCACTATCTATTCGCCCATTGTGATGGTACATTGCAGCTGTCCAGAAGTGGCATGGACACTCAGATATCACACGCAGGATCAGTGGATGGGCATCAGTGCATGAGAAGGGAAGCCATGGGAAGAGAAGAGCCAAGCTGGATCAGACCAAACGTCCATCTAGTCTTGCATGCCATTCAAGCTGCTTTCAAACGTGCCTGTGAGAGAGCAATGACACCATCCCGCTTATGGTCCTCAGAAACTGGAGCACACAGACATGCTGTCTTTGGTACTGGAGGGAGGATAAAGGGCCTTTGAAAATTCCCCTTTGAAACTATCCCCCACACTTTCACCAGTCAGCTTCATGGGATGACTCCACTGGGTTCCAGACTTAAGAGAGAGTAGGGCCTTCTTCTCCACTTTCTTTGTACCATGCACAGTTTTGTATGCCTCCATCATATCTCCTCTTATCTTACCTTTTCTCTGAGTTAATCCATTGCAGATGTTGTGACCTTCCCTTATAGGGGAGTTGCTTCAGTCCTTTGGTCCCTTAAGTCTCCCCCTTTCTTCCCTTTTTCCAGCTCCATAATATTTATTTTTGAAGAGGTAGTTGAAAAGGTCCCACAAAGGGACCACTGTGGTTGCATTACACACACACAAACACAGAAGCAGCTGAGAACGCTACCTCGGCATTCGGAGAAGTGTAAAACCCTGCGCATGGTCAAGATCTGACATGCACATTGTGTCACTCGTTGTGTTTTCAGAACAATGGTCACTTCTGGTAATGTATTTCGTGTGTGCGTGCTATTTTAGGACCCAAAATCAAAATCTGTTTCCAATCCAGATAAGAGTCCCACAAAATATTTTCCTTTTGAAAAGTCGCCCCTTCCTTAGCTGCTGTTTTACTTACGTTTGCAGCAAGTATCACATATGAAAGCAAGCAGTGATGGGTGGGCAAGGTTTTATAAGTAGGAAACTGGCATGCACTGGGGTTCCATGGCCGCATTTTTCTTGAACATTTTTGTTTAAAGTGTGGCTTATGGAGTGTGCCATTTGGCCCCTTGTTTTCTCTTAAGCATGCCCTTCCAGAAGAGAGTTAGGAGCATGGTAGATTTTCTTTAAACCTCAGGAGAAAGGCCATATCATTGAAAACAGACTGACAATGGAACCCATCATTTTCCTCCTTGGACGTCTTCATGCAAGGACCTGGCAGCCATCAGGGGTGCATCCAGATGGCCAATTCTATTTTGCAGAAGCTCTTGGGGCTGCATTCCAGTGCGAGGTGTAGGCTAAGGCAAAAGTGGGTGGAAGCAACGGTGATAGGCCAGCATAGTTTGGAATGTCAGCATGTTGCAGTTTAAGCTTGTACTGGCTGTAACTAAGTCTTTGTAGAAGCATTTCAGCCTTTGAGTGAGCACAGGAACAGCACAAAAGCTCAGACACCATCAAATGATTGGTGCCTGGGGAAAGCAGTGTGGCCACTGGGGAATCCAAAGCAGTGGAAGTAAGGATGGACAAACCTCTCAAGGACTGTTCACAACAGATTAATAAAGTAGAATAAAAATAGAAATACAAGTGGCAGTTGCACAGCATCCGATGTTAAATATAAAACCACCAATTAAAACAGGTGAACAATTAAAATATTGGGAGAATAAAAAGGGCTTTGCCTGATACTGAAAGGAAAGACCTATTGGCACCAGGAGGACCCTTCTGGGGAGTGTGTTCCACAGTCGGGGCATCACCGCAGAGAAGGCTCTTGCTTTTGCACAAGCAAGAGTTGTTGCAGTCCACACTGGATTGTGATCACAGAAATGTGTGCATATTTCAGTGTGATTCCACTCCCCCCCCCCCATGTACACATTACCGTATTTTTTGCTCTATAAGACTCACTTTTCCCCCCCTCAAAAGTAAGGGGAAATGTCTGTGCGTCTTATAGAGCGACTATGTGTGTGCAGTAAGTCTGTCAGACGTGCAGCCCATGGGGAAGTGATGGGGAATGTGCCTGTGATTATGTGCCCATTTGATTCAGAATATTTTTTTTCTTGTTTTCCTCCTCTAAAAACGAGGTGCATCTTATGGTCAGGCACGTCTTATAGAGCGAAAAATACGGTATTTATATGCATGTCTTAATTGCATGCCTTTTTCTCACATTGAGAAAAATATTTTGTAAGCATTTTCAAACATATGCATTTTGGGATATATTCCCCTCCATGGACACAACAAATATACCATCCTAAGTTCCATTTTGGGAGGTGTGAAAAGAGTAAAGTGCAGGGAGCTACTGTAGGATGAAAAGTACATGGGAAAAATCCAGCTGTGTGCACACAGGTGCTATCATCAGTTGTGCATGTACTTTCCACTCTCAGTATTTATTCTCCCCCTTTGTCAGCCAAAAACAGCTCATGCACAATAGCCTTGTAAGCACTGGAGACCTGTTATCAGTTCCCTGGGTGTCTTCCTTCCCTTCCCTTCCCTTCCCTTCCCTTCCCTTCCCTTCCCTTCCCTTCCCTT
>JAIXND010000762.1:8991467-9023858 GCA_023646645.1 Varanus salvator macromaculatus
TTCCCTTCCCTTCCCTTCCCTTCCCTTCCCTTCCCTTCCCTTCCCTTTGCCCTAGATTAAATGCACCCGGGTGCTTCTCTCATTCCTCCTATTGCCATCCTATTGCCAGGAATATTGGGTGAGCTTCATGTATAGGCTTTTTCAGTTCCCCAGAACAATTACCTCCTCATTACTGCCGTGATGGGTGCTCTATAAATGCCTCTTGCAGATCAATGGATTAGATTTATCTTGCACGGGAACACTGGTCAGACCAAATCTCTCAGCTGCTAGAAAAAGACGCAGCTCCACTGACTAAAATAGAGTGTTGCCTCCATCATTCATCACCAAGGGGGTTCCTTTCCACTTTTCAGCTGCGTTGCTTCCACTGATTGTATAATCCAAGAGATTCTAAATGAATCTTTCAAAAAGCTTCATTTTATTTTAATAATGGTTGCTGGGAGAGCCAAAACCATACTTTGGAGTGCAATGGTTCATCCATTAATTCAGAATTCATGAAACAAGAGCATTTGTAAGATGGCAAAGTTAACACATCAGCTTTGTGTTGTCATAATCCGAAATTCTACAAATGATTTCAGATTCAAGTATTTAAAGCGTAAGTTAAAACATACTCCTGAAAAGTGGACAGCATCCATAAAAGCTTATGTCGGAATAAATGCGTTCCTCTGTGAGGTGCCACAAAACTTTGTTGCATTTCACTGCAACACACTAACACTGTGAGATGGTTGCAAATAAATGGGGCTGATCACAGTCTTTCTGCTGTGAGCGGTAACATTGCACTCAGTTTCTCCTGCACATCCAGTTTAGTAAAGAATGTTTGTCAGATAGCTGCTTTCTGTCATGAATGTTTTCTGCAACTCTTAGTGCCTGTGAGCCAGAATGGATCTTCTATTGCTTTAGGGCAGGAGCTTCCCCAGAGGTTTGAAATCCTCATTCTTTTTCCCAGCAGCTCCAAGTTGCTGTAGCACTATCTGGCAACAGCTTTCGAATGCTCAGGAAGTCCTTGGGTGTACCAGAAAATGTTGCTGACTGAAGGTCTCTGAGCTACGGGGCTTGCAATGCCACAATTACACAAATGTGTGTAGGGTATTTATTTATTTATTTAATTTATTTAAAACTTTTGTATAGTGTCCCATCGCTGACATCTGGGGACGGTTTACAAGAACACCAATAAAATAGGATCAAGAGATAAAAGTGGCACAGAATACAATAATAAATATAAAGCCACATATTAAGCAAATTAGCAATTAAAATAGTGGGAAAATAAAAAGGGTTGCACCTGGCGCTGAAAGGAAGAGTGTTGGTGCCAGGTGAACCTCTCTGGGGAGTGTGTTCCACACTCAGGGCGCCACCCTCCTTTCCTCCAAAGACAAGTAAACAAGCAAAAAGACCCCCAGAATGGAAATATCACCCATGGGCCACTTCCTCCTTGTTAAAGACAAAAGGACCCACTCTCCCAAAATCTCACCCTCCCCAGCTTCCTTTGCTGGGGTTTGCATTTTGCTTCTGCTTCTTGAGCTGCAAAGGGCAGCCCCAAAATTGTTTTCACAGCACTACTTAAAGCGGCAGCTGGTGGGTAACTTCCTAGCAAGTATATACCTCCTTTTGCTGTCACCACGGCATCTGTTCACTCATTTGCTTATGGCATTTGAATACTACCTAGTGACAAAAGTTATCCGGGCAGCCAACAATTAAAAAATACATGCAAAACTAAAATGATCAGTGCACGAAATCAAAACACCCATCTCCCTGGGACTGCCCCATAAACCAGAGCAGAGGTTAAGCAATATTGCGAACGAACCACTGCACCAAAATGCTAGGTTGGAACATGCTGTAATATGACATGCATGGTCCAAAAACAAATGCAAGCTTTTATTCCATGCAGTCCCCCACCCCCCTCCTCCCAGGCTGAATTGATTCATTAGCTAAAACTCATATGCTGATTGGCTAAGATTCCCTTAAGTGGGTACCACAAGATGCAGGTATTTGGGAACAGGATGTCAGTGCATTAAATACTCTCCTAAATTGTAGAGAGAAGTTGAGAAAGCCCAGACAATTTTAGATAGGATTATTCTGCTCCAGAGCTGCCCATGAAGCAAGCCGGTTCCACCGCAGTTGCCATTCCTGCTATCTGAGAAGTAAAGAGATGGAGAGACCTGCCTTTAATCAAGCCAGGCATGGAGTGCTGCAGACAGCTTGCAGGGTCCGCTTTCATGGCAAGCTGGGCTTTTCTTTGTCTTTCATTCTTTGCTTTCTGTTCTTTGCAAAATCTTAAACACAGCTTTGAAATGGAAAGGCCACTTTCATTTTCCCTTGTTTAGAAAGCCAATCAATGGGCACCTTCAGGCAGTTATTGACTAATTAAAGAGTATCTCACAGGAAACAGAGGATGCGTGCAGCAGACTCCACTTCACAATCTTCACACAGCGCCCCCTGGACCGAGGAGCCAGCCGTGTTGCACTCATTCAGATGTTACGATCAGAGCATGCAGGCCTGAAAAAGGAAAAAAAAGTGCTCTCAATAGTCCTCTCCAGCCTATACAAATACTTCAAATCTAAGCTGCTTAGGAAGCAACCCTAGCCTTTAGACATGTTGGTGGGGGTGATGGGTGTTGCAGTCCAACACATCTGGAGGGTACCCATTTGCTGAAGGCTGATACAGACCAATCTCAGTTCTCTGGGAGCAGGTGTGTATATAGCTAACATAGTAATCTCAAAGGAAGTACGATAGGAAGTGAAATAGCAGTCAAGGATTTTGGTCCATGTAGCCAGGTGTCAACACTGAATAGCAGATGCTCTGCAGGGTTTTTCTAGCCCCTCCTGTAGCTTCTGGGGATTGAAAGAAGGGCCTTCTTCATGTGTGCTCCAGTTGAACCCTCTGCCTTCAGCCCTCTCCTGAAATATCCTAAATAATATGAAAAAACTCTTAGACATAGTAGTGTGATATTACTGTGTTGAGAGATTACCGATTGATTTTCAAGACTCTCCCTCCAGCTCATTTTCTACAGCATCCAGGGATTATGGAAGGCAGAATAAGTTGCATAGAAATTCTGATAACTCTTAAAGTTAGGATACAGAGTACCCGGAGGAGGGCCTTCTCTGCGGTGGCACCCCGACTATGGAATGCACTCCCCAGAGAGGTCTGCCTGGAGCTGTCATTATATGTTTTTCGGCACCAGGTTAAGACCTTTTTATTTAATCCATGTTTTAATATGTTTTAATATTGAATTTCAATATTGTATTTGCAGTCAGAGTGGGTTGTCAATTTATTTATGCTGTTAGCCATCCAGATATGTTGGTAATTGGACGGCATACAAATTTCATGAATGAATAAAATAAATAAATTCATGGCCATTGGGCCTACTTTCTTCAAAACAGCACTATTTGAATTGAATGTAGTGTAGTCTAAATGATACTTTGCTTTCCTTTTGTTGAGAAGGGATGAGGAGAATGAGTCCAGGATGATCATTTGAGATATCTTTGCAGTAATAGCTCAACAGGCCTAGTGTAGTGGTTAGATCATGTGGACTAGGATCAGGGAGATGGAGGTTTAAATTCCCACTCAGCCAAAATAGTAACTACATGCTATCCAGTTCAGGGAAGGTTGAAGTTATTCAAGTGCAATGAAAGATCAGTTTGAACTCAGCCACTGTCCTGTGTGTTTCTGATCTGATGACTGGAGTCAGGCTGTTTCTTTTTATGGACTTCCATCTCAAAGACAGGCTGTGACTTGCACATTAAAAATGCTACATACATTTCTACATATCAAAACCAGGAAACTAAATCATTCTAGTGTAGTCTGTGTACATTTCCTTAGCATTTTTGAATTAAAATTGTGGCTTGTCTTAGGAGACTGAAATCCAGTGGGCCTGAGTTGGTACCCACACAGTGCTGGTAATTTGGAAGCCAGAGACGGCACATCATGGACTTCCCCCACCCCTTTGGATGCCTTGCATGTCTCTATTGAAAGTTTTATGGTCATTATGCCAAGCTGCTTCCCAATCAGGTCAGTTTTACTCCCATTGAGTTTTACCCAGAATTAGGCTTTGAATTTACAGTGTATGGGTGGCTGTGTGTTATTTGGTTGTTGTTCCAGATCAGAAGCTTCATATTATGCCACTATATTTCAAGGGAAGGAAAGATATTTCTTGATGAAATTCCCACTTGCAACTTTTATAGGAAAATGAATACAGCTCTGTGCTCAAAAGACATCTTTGACAGGTCTTGTTGGAACAGTTGGATCTCCTATTGTATAATCTTCATCACCAGAGTGAGAAAATGGCTTGGAGACCTTAAATATAGGCCCAAGTAGCTTACCCTACTTAGCAGCAGGGACTATTCTTTCTGGATAGCACTTGATGCGGCCATGTGATTTGAGAGAAGATGCTCTAAGCTGATGGAAAGTTATTTTCTAGAGGTGGTAGAGGTCCCAGGTTCAACTGGCAAATTGGGTAAGCATTCTGTAGGCCTTTGGACTTGATGATGTTGCCGGCCTTCATCTCTTTTCATCTGTAATCATTGACTAAACTGGTTGTAGGTGATGGGAACTAGAGGCCAACAGCATCTGAAAGCCCAAAGGTTGCCGACTTCTGTTGTCAGCCAATGGCACCCAGATCCTCTTATCATGGATGTCTTCTCCTTGTCATTATCTTATTCAATCAAAAATCAGGTAGAGACCATGGTTTTAGACCATCAGGTAGAGACCATGGTTTTACCAGCCTTTCATAGCCAATCCAATTCTGCCGTTTGATGCCATAACATATGGCAAACAAAGCCAAATCAGAGTGAGGGCATCGCTTCCTGTATTGGGAAGAGCTGTTTTGTGGCAGCACCCCAAAATAAAGAAGAGGGACTAGAAATGCCAGAGAACTTCAGCAACTTACAGACCTATTGATGTAAATGGAAAAGAATTAGGCACGTGCTCATCCTTCCCAAAGAGTACAATAGAAAAAGTCAGAATGTTTTGTGGATCATGCCCAATGGTCAATGCTTAGTGGTTGGGCAAAGGTGTTACTGGCTCAAAGCCTGACATAGAATCATAGTGAAATGGTTCAAGGCATGGTCAGCTAGGGAACAAGATGGGTACCAGCTCAAGGTGCCTAATAAATGAGCTTCTACTCAGAATGAAGGAGTTGGTCTCCATGTCCTAGTGAACTTAATCCTCAAGTTAGAAAGGAGATGATGGAAGGAGACTCAAAAAACATTCTATTACTCTTTTGGAGGATGGAAGATGATCCACATGGCTGCAGAAGATTGGTAGGAAGTCCAGGAGAACTGGAATGGGCAAGGTTGGCCTTGGAGTACAAAATGAAGCAGGACAGTGGTGGGCAGAATTTTGTGAGAGAACGCGCAGAAGCCTGACATAGAATCATAGTGAAATGGTTCAAGGCATGGTCAGCTAGGGAACAAGATGGGTACCAGGACCCTGGTGAGAAGCTAGCATCCAGGTTTCAGTCCATAGGAAGCCCAAACCATAATCAGAGGAAAGAGACAAAGTACAGTCCAATAAGCAAGAACATAGTCAGTCGCTACAAGCAGGGCTGCAGTGAAGGCCATTTCAACACAAATATTGCTGAGGCAGCTCTGGAGATCAGAGCCCACTTTTAAGCAGTCCTTCCCTCAGGGCTTCCAGGTGGTGCTCATGAAGGCCCTGGAGGCAGTAGAGTCGGGGACTAATCCTGCAACTACCAGGGGCTGTTATTCTGGTGCTTGGCCAGCAGAAGTAGCCCTGAAGCTGCCAGGATCCTGACACATAGAATTACAGGATTGGAAGGGGCCTCTATGACCATCAAATCCACCCCCTGCCTGGTGAATGACTCCAGGTTGAAACATCCCTGACAGATGGAGTCCAGCTGCTTCTTGCATGCCTCCAGTGTGGCATTGCCCCTGCCCTTCCTAGGTTATTGGTCCCATTGCTGTACTGCTCTAACAATCAGGAAGCTTTTGGCTCTCTGTAATCTGAATGCGGTATTCCACTTGCTGCACTCTGGCATGATTACGAAGAGATCCTTGCTGGCCTTTTTATGACAGCCTTTCAAATATATGAAGAGTGCCATCATATCTCCCTCGAGTCTTCTCTTCTTCAGGCTAAACATGCCCAGTTCTTTCAATCTCTCCTCATGAGACTTTGTTTCCAGACTCTTGATCATCCTTATCACTCTCTCTGAATCCCCTCCAGCTTCTGCATAACCTTCTTGAAGTGCGGTGCCCAGAACTGGTTGCAATACTCAAGAGGAGGCCTTAACAGTGCAGAATACAACAGAGCCATTCTTTTGAAACTATACTTCCATTAGTGCATCTCAAATCAGCATTTGCTTTTTTTGCAGCCACGTCACAACAATTCCAAGCTCCTTCTCACTGTTATTGAGCCATTTTGTATCTATGCCTTTTGGTTTCCTTTTCCTATGTGTAGAACTTGACATTTGGCCTTATCTAATTAAATTCTGTTGCTTTCAGCCCATTGCTCCAGCTTGTATTAACATCCTCAGGTTTGGAGATGGATTTGGAAAGACTCTGGTCTGAAGTCCTAGATAAGGTGCAGGTAACCTAGTACCATCTGTATGCTTTGGACTTCAACTCTTCTAATCTCCAGTCCTTGGCCATTCAGCCTGGAGCTTATGAGAGTTGGTCCAAATTCTTGGATGATGCCATGTTGCTTAACTTTGACCTACAATGGCTCTGCTGGTCTGATTCAGCACAAGGGGGCTTCCTATGCTCCTATAATTGTGGAAAAAAAATATTGCATCTTCTCTCTCTAGTGATGAAATCACACAATATCCACCATAAAGTCAGACACAGGCTGCAAACATAATAGACTAATATTGTTTGTTTAATGGCTTCACATTCTTCTCCTGTAAATGGTTTTCTGTAAAAAAGGGATGTTTATAAGGTTACATGCTGATGGCTTAATCCATTTAATCTTTTAATATTCTGTAACTAGCTCCCTCTTATTACTCAAGATCCTCTTTAGGGGAAAAATCTTGTCAGGCATCAGTGTTATTTGGAACAGTAAGTGGTAATGATATCCTTCCAATAACAGCAACTGCAGGTGCGTTCAGAAATTCATCTCTCAGCCTCACAGGGTGATTTTAAGAACAGCCTGTCTGAGCTCCTCAGGGAAGGATCTGGTAATAAATGTCATTAGTGCAATTATTGTCCACCACTCATTTAGTCTAGGTGAAAGAACTTCCATTTGAACTACCAGAAAGTACAAAGTTCTGATCTCTTGCTGTCACCTGAAAGAAAATACTTTTCAAATGAAAAAATGTGTTTGCAAAAGAGCATCTCATTAAGGAGTGTTGGTTTCAACTACAGTTCCCATAATCACAGATCATCAGCCATGCTGTTTGGGGCAGCCCAAAGCACTGGGAAGGCATAGCTTGCCTACCCATCTAGCAGGGGAAAAACAATGAGGTATATATGGGAGCAACCTGATTTAGGTGAAGCTGCAATGGTAATCCAAGACACCTTCAAGAGACCTTCCCTTTGGGGTCCATTTGCCCACCCCCAGAATAATAGTGGAGGAATGACCAAGGCTGACATGGGTCAGCCATGCAAATCATGGTCAGGCAGTCCAGAGATCAAGGTGGGTAACAGAAGTGTGAGGTAGGCCTGTCCGAATAGTGAAGAGGAGTCAAAGTCAGTCAGGAGTCACAAACAGCAGAGACAAGCTGAGGAGAAGCAGACACCTGGGACTGGAGTGGAAGCTGGAACAGTGAAGACAGGCACAGTCCAGGAGCAAGGCAACAGGCAGAGTTTCCAGAAGGCACAGGGAGCTCCAACAACTGACCCCTGTGAAGTGGTTCTTATATAGCTCTTCCCTCAGGGCTCCCAGGTGGTGCTCGTAACACCCCAGGTGGCTGTGATCGACCGTGGGCCTAGTCTTACAATCACCAGGGCTGCTATCCTGCTGTCTGGCCAGAAGAGGGAGCCCTGGTGCTGCCTCAGAACCTCACACAAATGGCCCCGGCCCTGCCCCCTCGCAGCAACTTTCTTCCCCACCCGCTCCAGCGAGCAGCAGTAGAAGGGCAGGGGAGCAGCTCTGCAAGCACTCACACCGGGTGCCAGGCACCATCTGTGCCATTCAACTTTCTTCCCTTCCCACTACTGCTGGTCAGAATGGCCAGGCATGGCTGCCAGTTGGGCACTAGGGGTTCACAAGTGTTCCCAGACTCCTTCCTTGCTTGGCTCACTTTGGAGGACTGGGCTGAGCCAGAGAGGAGGTCTGCGGATACTAGAGGGACAGGTTTCGAAAGGGTGTGTCCCAACCTGAGCTAGGGATAGGGCTAATCTAGCGTGCTTGCTAACTTTCTAAGAGTGGATAAATTTGGATAAAGGAGCAGGTTCCTTGATGATATGATCTCCCAGCAGCATCCTGAAATGGTAAGGGCCGCAGGACCACACCGGATGCTTCCTTGGAGCATGTAGATCTTATGTTAAATCTTGGATCCTTTTAGACATCTGTCTTGTTCAGTTTCTGTGGGTTTTGCTGGGGTGTTGCAAAAGTGTTTCGATGTGACACCTTTACTGTTGACAGGAAATCATACCTCTTGAAATTCTTTATTGGTACAGGGGAATCTGAGCAAAATACAATTCCATCTGCTAGCATCAATTTGCAAGAGGTGTCTGCAAAACATTCTATGGAGTTGCGAGCAAATGAGGTTTCATCTCATTGTTAACAAGGTTGAAATGCCAGGCCTGTCACCAGTAGAGATGACCCCAATGCTCCAACAGGCCTGTTATATTGTCTGTTCCAGATGGTGCTATATTGGTTGTTAATCAGAAGTGTTTATACTTTTCCATTCTCACTCAATTTTGTTCCTTCCTAGCCAACTTTGTATTCAAAGTCGGTTTGTTTCAGAGTGTTGCGGCAACCCGCTGTTGACATTTTACTGTCAGCTTCCAGTGATTGGTCAATATGATTTCTGCCACCCGTCAGAATGCAGGAAATTTGTGATCACACCAATTAGGATGCTTATTGTATCTTTTGTCTGCAAGATGGCAAACTCGGGCAGGGTTTTAAGCTAGACAAATCAAAACAAGGGGCAGGCATGACTAGCAACTACTGCAGGTGGAGCAAAGGTGGAGCACCTGATGCCGTGAAAGCAGATGCAGAGGTTCCGGGAAGCTCCTGCAATGAGCAAAGTACTGCAGGGGGTTTCTCTACAACACTCCTGCTCTCTCTCCGAAATGCAGAATTGAAAGGGGGGGATTGAAATTTATTTTGAGGAATTATGGAACAGAAAAGGTGTAAGGAAAGGAAAGACTGCCTTCTGCAAATCATTAGTCATAGCAAATCAGGATGTACATAGAAGATGGTTTTAGCCATGTGTCCCATCATTGAAAGTGTGGAGAATTGGGGCACATGACTTATTTCCTAAATCTTGTTTGCTATGCACCCAAAGGAATTTCCTCCTTGAATATGTTGCATGTGCTACAGAGATTAAAATGGCTATACGTTTCAGTAAGAAGGGATGGAGAGACAGAGACAGGGACTTGATTGGCTAACAGCTGTTTTTGAAGAGTTGAATCTTGCCTGCCCTATCTGTGGAAAGTCAGATGTGGGGATGTCCCGTTAGAGAACAAGGTTCTTCTCCAACTTGGCACACCGTGCCACCCACCTGGCGCTTTCCACATGCACTCTTCCATTGTATTTGCCTCAAGGGGGGCATCTATTGCTCCCCCCCAGTTCACATTCCATGCACAAAAGGAATCGCTCACACTCTCCAGAGTCCAAGTCGGTTGACTCTCAAGTGTCTTCCACGATTAGTCCCTCGAGAGCCATGTTTTTCCTCGGAGTAAGGAGAACTTGGGTTCCAGCTGTTATTGACTTGCAACTCTTACCATCCCCATCCAGTGTGGCCAGTCTTCACCACAGTTGGATTAGAGCATCTGGGAATGACTTACTGGTCTTGACTACAGAGACTTTGCTTCCAAGCTGCCTAGCTTGGGCGATGCACAAACAAGCTGGATGAATTACCCATTTCAATGTGAAATGTTTTACATATATTATTCCACATCCCAAGAGCCATGTTACATTGAAATTCCCAACAGTTTTTCTCAGTATCATCATCCAAGCTGTACCTCTTTGATGGTCATAGCTGCAGCTCTACAGTCCACTCTCCATTTCTAAAAACCCTGTGCTCTCCCAGAAACATTTTTCTATACCCATCAATTATATTCTTATTAGTGCTTTAAAGTGGTGGCAAAAGTAGAGAAGACTAGTTAATGCAATGGTAGGACATGCAGAGGGACTAAAGGAGTGAAGACCCTAAAGTCAAATCCTTGATTCCACTGGTGTGTGAGGGTGAGCCCAAACGAAGGAAAATATTTGCATGTTTTAAAAGAAAATATTCCTAAAATTTCCAGCATACCCTAGCCAGTATGGCTAGGTGGGGCATGCTTGGAGTTAAAGGATGTTTTCCTAAAAATGAATTAAAAATTAAAGATGCACCCTCACATGTGAACACAAGGTGAGCTGAAAGTAAGGGGGCTTTTTGCCAAAATTTTGCTCAGTGTAGAAAGTGCCATGGGACACAGGATATGACATTTTCCAGGGCTTTCTTTCATGGGGTTGCCACTTGGCAGCACATCACAGCAAACAAAAAGTGGCTTCTCCCCTTTTATGGAAATTAGGAATTTATAAAAATGTGTTTCCATACATTTTTTTTTTAAATCAGGGTTTTCCCAGTTTTCATCTTGTTGACTAAGCACAGACCTGGATGCAATTTCTGGTTCAAATCTGTACATTTCAAGCATTATAATTTCATTCACAGACCAAACAAAATGTGTTTGAAAAGTGCAAATGAAAAATGCATGCTTTTGATAAATATGCTGTAATGAATGGGGGAAAAATGCATATATTTCAAAGGTGCACAATACTGATGCCTACATTTGGGAAAAAAAGTCCAAATACATGAGGATTTCCATGTGGAAAGAAAAAAAAATAAACGTACAGATTGCAGCCTGATGTGGACTTGGGTCAGAATGAGGTTCAAGAGGAATTGTCAGAACTTTGGTGAGCTTGAATGTTGCTGACTTGCACATCTGCACATGTGTTTAGGAAAAAGGAAACCTCATGAAGAATCTCACATGAGGACCATCATTAGCTACTCAGGCTTGGCTACATTGTGACATCACTGGGGGAAGGCAGAGAAAAGTGATCTGTATTTATATATTTAATTATTTAAAACTTCTCTATACCATCCCATACTTAAAAGTCTCGGGATGGTTTGCAGCAGCTTAGTCCAAAAGCAAAACAAAAACAAGAATAACAACAATTGCCCAGCGTCCAATGATTAAAATGTAAATCCTCCACTAAAACAAATTAACAATTAAAATACTGGGTGAATAAAAAGGTTTTTGCCTGACACTGAAAGGAAAGAAGTGTTGGCACCAGGTGAGCCACTTTGGGTAGTGTGTTCCACAATCAGGGTGCCACCAAAGAGAAGGCCCTCCTCTGGGTAGTCACCCTCTTGATCCCTTTCAAGGATGGCTCCCAGAGGAGGGCCCCTGCCTTGGATCTCAAGGGGCGAGAGGGCACATCAGGGAGAAGGTGCTCCTTCAGGTACCTCTCTTCATGTAGCTCTGTCTTGCATGTCCCTGGGAAAAATGAACTTGCAATAGAAAGTGATGATGAAGCGAGGTTATGCAGATACCCTAACCTGTCGTGCAAGAGACTCTGAGCCAGTGGTTTTCAATCATTGGTCCGTGGACCAGTGTTGGTCCACTGAAGGTTTCCTCTAGACCATGGAGGAGGGGGGGCTGCATCCTGCTTGCTGCAGACTGGCGTGGGGGCTGGCTGTGCCCCACCACCTCTTCCACAGTTGGCATCACATTCGTTGGGGGGTGCACCAGTGCCAGCAGGGGGGCCAGGGAGGGGAGAGACGGCTGGGTGGGAGCTGGCTGGGAGCCACGTGGTGCCAGGTCCGCCCTCAGGGTGGGGCCCTGGGGACCAGGCTTTTTCTGCTGTGTTGTGGTGGGGAAGTGTTGGGGCAGGGTTGTGTTGATCGTGTTTTCTTGGCCAATCTGTGCTGGTGCGTGGGGCTTTGAGTGTGTGGTGTCAGTTGTATTTCATGATCAAGGCAAGTTATTTCTTGCATCAGGTCAATGCTGCCCTTTGTCTCTTGGAGGCAAAGCTGCAGCCACGATCATCAAGCCCTCCTGGAGGGAGGGAGGCAGCAGCGGATTTCGCACTGGCCTCGTTTGAACTGGATGTCGCTCTCTGGAAGTTTCAGTTCTATTCGATTGCATGTGATTTTGGTATTTTCTTCTTTTGCTGGCATTTTTTGTTGCTCGGTTTCTGGTTGTTTTGGAGGATTTTCATTCGTTTGGTATTGTGTTTGGAGACGAATACACAGAATACTGAAGTATGTGTATGATGCGTGTTTGTTTCTGCCTCAGCAGTCCCCGAGGTGGTTTTCCTGCTTTTGCTGGTCTCCAGCTGTGGAGAGGTTGAAAACCACTGCTCTAAACTTTCATGCAAGATACTCTAAACTATCTTATCATGTGAGTAATTGCAAAACCCTCAACAGAGGCAGGGTTTGGCCACCACTAACTAGGCAGGGGGCCTGAATTTTTCATCAGGAGCCTTGGCTTTCTGGAAGCCGTCTGCCCCACTGCCCTGCTGTGCATGGACACTTGCTGAAGTGAAGGTCCAAGGGCGCTGATGAGGTTCCCCTGGATTAGCTGGCTTTCTGCCCACCCATGCTTCACCTCCTGCTGATAGAATCTTTCTTCCCTAGTCTTCTTTCTTTCTGAAATCAAATGCCCTCGTCTCCCATGTCCATATATTCTCTTTAGCAAATGTGGGTGCCCTTTCGAGATAGAGAAGAGAGAGAGATCTAAACATGCATGCAAAGGAGCAAACAAATCCGTGCATTTTGCTCGTCCTGATCCTCAGGACCTTTCCAGTTCTGGCAGTGCCTCTGCTCCCCAAGGTCCTTGTTTTCTCCCAAAATGTTTGGCAGCTGACATTCAATGCCTGCCACGCAAGGGCCCACTCTACATGCAATCTGCAGAGTTTGAACGACACTCCTGTCAAGCACGTTTTCCCCCCATCAAGATAAGAATACGTTGTTAGGAAATGCACATTGGCTCCTTTTTGTTTTTAATTCAAGCACTGTAAGTGACAGAAACAGAATGTTTATGAAGTTGTCGCTGTTGAGCAGAGAAAGCTGGCAGTGTTTAGATCTCGGTATGCTTGATCAAAAGCAGCTCGCTAGACTAATGGAAGGTGCTTGGTCTCACGCACGCACCCTAATGGGCTCGTTGATTTAATATCTAATCAGCATTTAAGCTTCTCAGCACCACATTTTAGATCATCATGGGAAGGCAAGGTGGGGGTGGAGGAAAGCTGCATTCATGACAGGTTTATATACTATGGTGGGAGATTTACATCTAATTATGCCATAGATGCATGTGGCACTACTGAACATAGGTGAGGAACAGCAATCATTATCGTTATAGTGAATAAGCTACTTAGAGGGCAATTGTATGTTTCCTAAGAAGTAAGTCCTGCTGAGTTCAATAGAGGTTTTTTTTTAGGACCATTGAGTTTGCTTTAAATCCTTGATCCAGGCTGCTCTTCTGTCTCTCAGTCTTCTTCTAATTTCCTGGCTGCAGTCTCCATTTTAATGGATGATTGAGCCAAGGTATTGTACATTATGTAACAATATACCACGCTGAAATCAAATAATGGCTGTCATAGTGAAAGGTGAGCAAATGTGCAGTCCTAGATCAAATCAAGCCGGAGCTTTCCCTAGGAAATGACAAAAGTGAGGCTTTCATGAGAAGGCAAGACCATTTGGAGAAGACAATCATGCTAGGGAAGTCAGAGGAAGAAGATGAAAGGGAAGACCAAATATGAGATGGACTGAAACTCTAAAGTAAGTCATGGCCTTGAACTTGGAAGAGCTGAATGACGCTGTCATGGGCAGGACTCTTTGGATGGTGTACATTATAGGGTGGCCATAAGTTGGAGATGACTTGCCGGCAGGTAACACAACGAGTGAAAGGTCACTACAGCCTTTGGCACATTCTAAATGCGCTGGGACTCGCAAGACCTTTTCCTTTTACAGGACTGGTTGTAGGCACTTGCTGTGGCTGGCTTAGCCATGTATGAAGAGTGAGAGAGTGAGAGACATGGCACCAGAAGTCCATGCTGGAAGAAGTTCAACAAAGCTATATAGTTTGGGATGGGTTCCCAATGTTTCCTGAACATTGAGGCCTTCTTTGGCTTGTAGATAACTACACTAGGTCACGTCTTGCCCCTTTTTTTGTATGACTGAAATGTAAAAGTTTTTTCCCCGAGTTTTAAAAATGTGTTTGTTTTGTTGTAGCTGAAATTGTATTGAATAGCATTTTAATAATGCATTTAAATGCGCTTTAAAAAAAAAAAAAAAAGGGTACACGAACCACTTGGTGATTTTTAATATCATATGGAATAGCAATGCTATTAATACATAATACATGATAATAATTGATGTGAGTCTACCCCCTTCTGCTTCTTTCAGTATGGCTGAGTCTGCAAGCAATATTTTTAGGATCATCACTAAAATTTAGGCAGAATTGTGAAACCATTTCAGTTCTCGGGAATATCCCATCTTAGCTAGTTGAAAAGCAACACTTTGATGTTCCGTAGGGTGATAAGTTTTGTTTGTGGAAGGTCTGGATGCAATTTCTAGCATCTCCAGTGAAAGAATCTCATATGGAGTCTGGGAAACATCAAAGACAGAAGAAGAAAAGGAAGCCCAAATAAGAGATGGATCGACTCCATCCGCCAGAGCCAGAGCCTTCAGTTTAGAAAAGCTAAGCAGGGCTGTCGTGGAGAGGTCATTCTGGAGTGCTTGCCTTCATGGGTTGCCATACGTTGGAGATGATGGCACATAGCAACAAGGTATCTTCTGCCAGTTGGCGTAATGGAGCAGATGCAGCAATTGTCTGACTCAGCATGAGTAGCATCCTATGTTGCTGTGCCATTGCCACAGACACTGAAGAGGAATGAAAACGCACTGGGGTCCAATCCAGGATCTTTTTTCTTCCGGTGTTTGATGTTGAATATGATACTGGGTGTGTCAAGGGGGAAAAAATGACCCACGTGTCCAGTTTATGCAGCTGGCTTCTTCTTTAACCTTAAGTGCTCACCTGTGTGCCACATTAGCGTTGCAAAGATCTTGTCCTGGCCAGGTGCTACTGTGACATGTTACCATTCTGTTCATGGCATAAAGGCTGAGTGAGGCCCAGATGGGAATAGGAAGGTGAATGTGCACCTCGCCACTTCAGTAAATTTCTCTGGTTTGCCTAAAATTGGTTGGGGTCTATGGGAAAGCGCTAGCCCACTGGGTGAGTTTCCTCATCTGGTTTCATACAATATGGTGGTGTTGGGGGAGGCAGAAGCTCAGTTGTTATGAATTCTGCCCTGTCAACTCTCTTTGCAGTATTTGGCAGTGGATGTTCGGCAGAGTTTTCCTATTTTTAATCCTGGGTGTGCTTGTTTCCCTTCTTGTTTCATGGTTCCTCAAGGATTCATAAAGTGCTGACCTGTGGTGCTACTTTTTCTCAAGCTGTGCTTGTGGATCCTTGACAAGAGAAAGAGGGTCACTCTAATGTAATAAATAAATACATTCACACACGAACAGTCTTTATTTATGTTTTTAAGCCAGAGTTGCAACCTAGGCTTTGCAAAAGACGTGTGGTGACTAGAAAAATGTCAGAGCCTCTTCTCTTCCTCATCCTTCTTTTAGTTAGTTGTTAAACTATATGCTGTTCTAAACTATCACAGGGTAGACTTTTTTATACCCTCTTCATTGCTTGTTGTTTATGAGGGAACTGATGTGGTTATGCCATGTGATTTACTTCCTAGAGGGTATGACAGAGGTAAGGAGAAGGGCTGCCCTTCATCTCTCATTTCAAGGTATCTATTTCTTACTTATTTTATAGATTTATTTAGGGTACAGTCCAAGGACATCCCCTAGGACTCTCTAAACGTAGAGGATTATGAGCATCCTGTACAAAGTGATCCAGGTGAGGCAGTGGCTGTGCTGAACCGGTGCCTGGCCGAGGTAATGGGCTGGATGAGGGCCAACAAACTGAGGCTCAATCCAGACAAGACGGAGGTCCTGTTGGTGGGTGGTTCGGGCTTCGGAGTGGGGGACCTGACCCTAGTCTTGAATGGGGTTGCACTTCCTCTGAAAGACAGGGTCCGCAGCTTGGGGGTGCTCCTCGACCCGGAGTTGACCTTGGTAACCCAAGTGTCAGCAGTGGCGAGGAGTGCCTTCCATCAGCATCGGCTGATCCATCAGCTGCGTCCCTTCCTGGAGTTCGACTGCCTGGCGACGGTGACTCATGCGTTGGTGACTTCCCGGCTAGATTACTGTAATGCGCTCTATGTGGGGCTACCCTTGAAGACGGTCCGGATACTTCAATTGGTGCAAAACAGCTGCCAGGGTGCTGACGGGGACTGGGCGTGGTTCTCATATCACCCCAGTTCTCCGTCAGCTTCACTGGCTTCCCATTGAAGTCCGGGCCCAATTCAAGGTGTTGGTTCTTACCTATAAAGCCCTTAACGGCTTGGGTCCTGGTTACCTAAAGGAGCGCCTGCGACCATATACGCCCTCCTGCCCCTTACGATCTGCAGCTGATGCTCTCCTCCGGGAACCCTCCGTGAGAGATAAGGAGGGTGAGCACCCGGAGGAGGGCCTTCTCTGCGGTGGCGCCCCATCTATGGAATGTGCTCCCCAGAGAGGCTCGTCTGGTGCCGTCTTTATTTGCTTTTCGGCGCCAGGCGAAGACCTTTTTATTTAAGCAATATTTTAAATGTTAATTTATTTTAAATTTTAGTTGAATTTGTATGTTTTAATTCGGACCTTGAGATGGGCCAGTTTTAAGGGTTTAATATTGTGTAGGCTTTTTAATTATTGTATTGTGTTTTGCCTACAAGGTTTTCGAGGTTGTGAGCCGCCCCGAGGCTTGTGGCAAGGGGCGGCCTATAAATCTGTAAATAAATAAATAAAATAAATAAATAAAGTGGGAGGCACACAGAGCTGAAAGTTGTCTCCACACATTCCTCCCTCCATGCAAGGTAGATAGATGGTGGTTTTTGGCTAATTATGGTGCTTTGGAGGGGGAGGGAAGGGGCTGAGAAATTTCCAGAATATGTGGCAAGTTGGTGGAGATGGTCTCCTCATTCCTTGCCTCCTAGAACATCTCCTAAACAACTGCTCTGGAATCCTTCAGAAGTTCTCATATCAACATCCAGGATGGTTCTTCATATAGTAGCTTCATGGAGACCAGTTGCTCCACCTTGGAGTTGGAGATGAGAATTATCCTTTGGCCCTCTGGACACCATCTTGAGGCCAAAGGACTGCTTTGCCATTTATTTAATTTATACCTTTATTTCTACCAGGAAACAGCATTGAAATTGGCTGACAATAAAAGCCAACATTGAAAGGGAAAAGATAATGAAAGCAATCATGGAACAATCACATGAAGAACACAATTACGCACACAAACACGACAAGAAAAGAATGAAAACAGCACCCCACTGAAAGAACACTCTTGGCTAACTTGCTGGCCTTTCCATTCATACCCAGGCAAAAAGAGATACCCTTTTGAGAGATTCTTCTTTATATTTCCTTGCTCTGATGCTTCCCCTCCATTCTTGTTGATTTCTGAATGTCATACACCAGCCACTACATGAGTAAAGACCTAATTGATTAGGGATAATGGGAGTAGTTAAATTTTAATCCGGCCGTCCATCCCTCTGTGGTATCTTTCAGAAATTCCAATCAATACCCTTGCTCTTCGGTCTTCTCTGTGGTAATGATATAGGTTGTTGGTTGGGGTCAGAGTCTTTTATCAATTAAAGAGCGGGAAGTTGGCAGGGAACGATGCAATGGAGTTCAGTGCAGTTATCCTGATGACAATACATTATTTCTGTAAGCTAGGGAGAGAGGGGGGGGGAAATAAGATATGAGCAATATCTGAGGTAAATTAATTCAAGGAACCCTCTGGAATGCATTTAATATTGATTATTATGAGTCTCTCTCAGCAGTTTTATCCATGCCACATAGTTTACAGGCACCAAGGTTAAAGAGCCCCGAGTGGCTTTAAAACCTTCTAATGCACCTGCAGGAAAATGTCTCTGGCAGCCATTTCATTCTCAGATACTGCTACAGAAACATGGATCAGAGGAGCATCCACAAATGGTATTAAGCCAAAAATCAATTTGTTTTATTCACAGCTGAGGGACTATGGTATGGCTCTCACATGGACTTGTTTTCCTTAAGGTCCCCTCCTGAGAGAATTAACATCTTTTGAGGGAGATCTTAACTTGAGGGCCTCTTCACAAGGGTGTATCTGCTCATTGATGGGCGTATAGCAGGGGTGGGCAAGACATAGTATACACGTGTCCCCTGCAGAGCATCCTAATCCACGAGGGGAAAAATATTTGGGGGGCTTTTTGTTAGTTCGTAAATGTGTCTGTAGCTGCTATAGCAAAGGGGTCCAATGTAACTGGTTTTCAAGGTAAATTTGAAAAAAATCAAGTTTTAAGTTTAAATTTGACTGCCTCTCCTCTCCTCTCCTCTCCTCTCCTGTCCCACAGATGTCACAAGATTGCTCCCCCTCAGGGCAAAGCATCAAGAGGCATTTGACATGCCTCATCGAGCGCCCAGGAGAAACATCATGGATAAAACTTCTAGGTTATCCAACACATTACATTATAGCAGAGCCAGTTCAAACATTTTACTGTCAAAGGGAATAATCAAAACTTAAAACTTCTGCTCAGCTATGTCTACTGCTGAGAGTGCTTTAATATTTTATATTAGGCAAATACAAAACCTCCCCCATCAGGTTTGAGTTCCAGATTATGAAAATGTGTGTTTTCAAATAAGAATGCTATTCTCCAGTCTCATAGCTCACATCCTACAGTCTTACACACAGGAGATAGTATGAATATGTATATGTATTTACAACATTTGTATAACCCTTGATCCAGTAGATTCTAGGGAGGTGAACATTAAAATACACACTCAGATCATAATTGCATAATTTATAACTTATCATATAGCTCTCTTAAGTCTATCATATACCGTGTTTTTTGCTCTATAAGACACACTTTTTCCCCCTCAAAAGTAAGGGGAAATGTCTGTGCGTCTTACAGAGCAAATATGTGTGCGCAGTAAGTCTGTCAGATGTGCAGCCCATGGGGAAGTGATGGGGAATGTGCCTGTGATTATGTGCCCATTTGATTCAGAATATTTTTTTTTTTCTTGTTTTCCTCCTCTAAAAACTAGGTATGTCTTATGGTCAGACGCGTCTTATAGAGCGAAAAATACGGTATATACTGAATGTCACCAAAACGATACTTGAATACGGCAAGCAAGCAAACACACAGGAGGCCCATTGCAGAAGGATTCTTCGCAAGGCTAAGGTTGATTATGAGCTGAGACTTGCCAAGAATATCAAGAGCAACAAAAAGGGCTTCTTTCAGCATGTAAATAGGAAAAGGAAGGGGAGACAAGTGGTGGGACCACTAAATAAGGAGGAAGGAGATCCAGTGACTGACATGAGGGAACAGGCACAGATGCTAAATGACTATTTTGCCTCTGTGTTCTCCCCAAAGCAGGACGGGGGATATCCGTATAGGACATTGGATGAGGCTGGGGACTTAGGGGCAGAGATTAGAGTCACCCCCCCTTGAAGTCGAGGGGCTCCTCAGGGCATTGGACATTACAAAGGCGCCAGGCCCTGACGGGTTACACCCAAAAGTACTTAGAGAGTTGGCAGAGGTTCTCTCACACCCACTGGCCTCCATTTTTGAGACCTCATGGAGAACGGGTGAAGTTCCAGAGGACTGGAGGGTGGCATCGGTGGTCCCAATTTTCAAAAAGGGTAGTAGAAAGGACATGGGGAATTATAGACTAGTTAGCCTTACGTCCATTGTAGGAAAAACAATGGAAAGGCTCATAATAGAGAGAGATCTAGTGATGCTAGATAGGGAAGGGAGGCTGACAGCCACACAACACAGCTTCCGCAAAAACAGGTCCTGCCAGACAAACCTTGTGGAATTCTATGACAAGGTTTCAAGATGGCTAGATGGAGGGGATGCGGTGGATGTGGTATACCTGGATTTCAGCAAGGCCTTTGACAAAGTGCCCCATGATATCCTGGTGGAGAAACTGAGGAGTTTTGGGATACACCAAAGCACTGTCCGGTGGATTAGGGCATGGTTGACTGACCAAAAGCAGAAGGTAACCATTAGTGGGGAATCATCGGGATGGCAGCCAGTGACAAGCAGGGTCCCCTGGGGCTCTCTCCTGGGGCCGATCCTGTTTAATCTTTTCATTAATGACATGGAAGAAGGGGTGAACAGTCTGCTGATCAAATTCGCAGACGACACTAAAACTGGAGCAGTGGCCACAACTGAGGAGCAGATACACCAGATCCAAAAGGATCTGGACAGACTATGGAAGTGGGCAGGAGACAACAGGATGGCATTCAATGTGGATAAGTGCAAGGTCTTGCACTTGGGGCATAGGAATGGGTGTCATAAGTACAGGTTAGGTGACAAGTGGCTGGAGAGCAGCACTTGTGAAAGGGACCTCGGGGTACTGGTTGACTGCAGGCTAAACATGAGTCAGCAGTGTGATGCGGTGGTCAAGAGGGCGAATGCCACCCTTGGTTGCATAGGCAGAAGTGTGGCTTCTAGATCGAGAGAGGTATTACTACCACTCTACACGACTCTGGTGCGCCCGCAAGTGGAGTACTGTGTTCAGTTTTGGGCCCCTCATTACAGAAAGGATATAGCCAGGTTGGAGTCAGTGCAGCGTAGGGCCACAAGGATGGTGGCTGGTTTTCAGGGGATGCCGTATGAGGCAAGACTGAGGGAACTGGGTCTCTTCAGCTTGGAGAAGAGAAGACTCAGAGGGGATATGTTGGCGACATACAGGTATGTGAGGGGATGTCACATGCAGATGGGTAGAGACCTGTTCTCCCCTGCAGAGGAAGGCAGGACACGCTCCAATGGAGCAAAGCTCATGGAACCCAGGTTCCATTTGGATGCCAGGAAGCACTTCCTGACAGTTAGGACCCCAAGGGCGTGGAATGGGCTTCCACGGGAGGTTGTTGGGGCCCCATCTGTGAGGGTGTTCAAAGACAGGCTGGACATGCACATGGTGGGCATGTCGTGAGTGGAGCCGGCTGGTGCCGGAGGTCAGACTAGATGGCCCAGGAGGCCCTTTCTGACTTGCTCTGTTTCTATGTTTCTATGAAAAACAACCCCTGAGACTTAAATCAATTCTAAAAATAACAGTTGCTGATACATAACTATCCCAATAACAAGATAATTGCAGATGTATTAATTAAATACCTCGTAAGTACCTCAAAGGCTGTCACAAAAAGAAAGGTCAAGATCTCTTCTTGCTGATGCCAGAGTGTAGGACACGGAATAATCTGCTCAAGTTGCGACTACCCAGATTGAGGCTGGACATCAAGAAATGCTTCCTCACTGTCAGAGCAATACTACCTTGGGACCAGCTGCGTGGAGAGATGGTGGGCTCTCCCACAATGGAGACATTCAGAAAGAAACTGGGCAGCCCTCTGAGTGGGGTGGTGTGACTTGGTGTCCTGCAGCAGCAGGAGGTTGTACCCCATGGCCTTCATGGCCCCTTCCAACTCTACTATTCTATGATTCCATTCCTGCCTTCCCCTTGGAGCTGGGAAATGACTTGGCTTATTCTGAGCTACTCCAAATGAGTTCAGCCCGAATTTTACTTGGGGGGTGGAGGGGTAACGTCTGAACTTTTCTCCTTCCTGTGAGCTCAAGCCACTTTCTTTTTGTGGAATCATCTCACTGCTACTTGTGGTGAAAGCAACATGGGTGTTATTTCCCCCTTTGCTCCGGTGCTTGGTGTGCTTCCATACAATGCACCAGCCACAAGTAGCTCTGGGAAATGTAATGTCCTCAAGAGCTATTCTGAATCTGCGTAGCCCAGGGGAAAACTACACTTCCCAGCTTTGGTGTTGCACTGAGTTCAGCAATGCAATTCACCAGGCCCCTGAGAAATGATGGAGAGATTAATTTCCCTTTTTTACCACTCTCTCATTTACTGTCAGAGCACACCTGGCAGCCAGGCAAGCGGCTGGAATGGAAGTGCAGCAGGAGGTGCTTTGTGTAATGGGAAAGGTGTTGCATTCTAGGTAAGCATCTCTAAAAGCAAAGTAAGACTGCAAAAGATCATGGGGGAACTGCATATCCAAAATCAGGTATGAAGCACAGAGATCTTTGCAATTTAGTGGTATAGAACATGAACTGTGAGGTGTCTTCTTTGGTTCCACTCTCAGTATGGGCACAGCTATGGCTTTCAGCAAGTCATTCTTCCTGCTTTATTTGTGATGCCGCATCTGTTAGCATGAAGGTGCTATAGGCTTCCTATGATTATTAATAGGGCTTCTGAGATATTGCATGTAAAGTACTGCAAACACTTTTGGAAAGTGTTCCATAAAGGCTATATTGCTATGATTTTTATTTAAGAAATATTTTAATTGTTCATTTAATTGTTAATTTATTAATTTATTAATTTTATTATTTATCAGTTGTGAATTTTAGTTTTTGTTAGTTTTAATTGGGACTATGAGATGGGCCAATTTTAGTTTTTAACTGTAATTCGGTAGGTTGTTTTAATTTTATGTTGTATTTTGTCTTATATGGACCTGCTGTAAGACGCCCCGAGGCTAGCTGGCAAGGGGCGGCATAGAAATTTTTCTAATAAATAAATAAATGATTTCAGCGTGCACATGTGGGAAAAGGCACCTTCATACACTGTGGTTTGAATTTTAGCCACTCGTGGTCTACGTAGAAATAACGCCCCACATGCAAAGCTCATCATTTGTGTTTCCCCACGGCAAGGAAGTCCTTGTGAAAAGCATACTTTCAGCTTCAGCTTGGTGTTTCAGCTTGCTGGAGATGCAAGGGTGGATGTCCTGGGCTCAGAGATATCTGGATCTGGTCTTGATATGGACTCAAGGGTAACTGAGGAACCTCCAACTCACTGGGCAGCAAGAGCTGAAACAAATGGATGGCTCAAAGGCAAGCCCCTGGCTATAAATTCAAACAAAGCAACCCAGGGGTTGAGACCTGGTTGTGGATCAGAGCTAAAATCCACACATTCTGCCATCTTCTTTCTCACAGTGACCGATCAGAGCCATATTCAGAGTCTGTCCCCAAAGCACAAGTGACTGAGGGAGAGGGAAAGGCTGAGCCATTGGTGCACACCTTCCCCAATGTCCTCCTTGTCCATCTCTGTCATCCTCTAAATATTCAAAGAGGCACTTTCTGCAATGGGAAGCCATCCTCTGCCACCTGAGATGGAGGTCTGATTTTCAGGGGTGCAAAAGGGCATAAGATATTTTCATTGGTATCTTTAAAGGTCAGATGCTGTGGGATTTGTTTTATTCTCCTTATTTATTGTAAGCCATCCCAAAATGTTCTGTAGGGGATTGGATAGAAAGCTTTTAATAGATAGATAGATAGATAGATAGATAGATAGATAGATAGATAGATAGATAGGTAAAGAGAGGTCTCGGCCCCTAATATCTGGAGGGCTGCAAGAATGGGTGACAAAGATATGGAAGGTGTGAAGCCTCTTCCCTTCCCACTCGCTGGGTGATGCAATTCCAAGTGCAGGAGGCACCTTCTTCATAAGGTTCAGGTGCCGGGAGAAACATACAAAGCAATCATCAGAGCAGGGACGCAGCTGGGGAATGAAACAGACCTCTGGTGTCCCTCAAATGGCCCTACTCCTTTCCATTGCCCCCATTCCCATTTCTGTAGCCACTGGAAACAGACGGTTTCCTTCCATTTCTGTAGTTCTTTGCCCTTTCTGAAAGGTTGCTAAGCTCTCCTAAGGCTTCATGACATTCATTAACAGTGTCAGGCTAAGATGTGCCAAGAGTGGCGGCAGGGGTAGTTCAGTTTGGGTCTGCTTCTTTTGCCTTTGGAGCCAGCTCACCCACTGTCGCTCCTTCACGGCTGGTATGCAATACTGGCATTTTGAAATGCTGAGGGACAGATTGGCGGGGAAGAGGATTGAATCCGCTTTCCCTACCCATGGATGGCACAAGCCAAACCACTTGTGAGTGTCCCGTGGTTCAAAATTTCTAAGCTTTAAAAATAGAAATCAAAGAGAAGCAGGAAAGCAAGGAAGGGGAAGGGGAAGGGGAAATCATGCGGACAGCACCTTCTTGTTACTGGGCTGGGTTCACACTGGATAACATCTGCATGGTGAAGGACCAAGGTTCTGTGGCGAGTTAATGACCTGGGTTAAAACTCCCCTGTCCCCAGGGAGAATCAGTTCCATTATCATGCTCATTCACTCACGGCACGGATCGCATGCAGGATAACAACTACACACTCAGTCAGCCGAGCACTTAGTCCATGCTGCGGAATGGCAGAGGTGTGTTGATCCTCACTGGCAGCTGACCTTTTCTCGAGGAGGCAAATGGCAGTTGGCTTCCCTTTTCCAAAAGTACAGAATTCTCCATTTTATTGCAGAGTGTGTATTTCTTCCAGGGTGACGGTGAGGCCACTTGGAGGGTGGTTCTCAGCAAGGAAAAAGGTCTTTTCTGAATGTAGGCTTTTGAAGGGATGCGGCACAGTGTGCCTACTGTTTTGAGAAGCTGCCTGAAAGAAGGTGGGTCTGCCAAGAATAACTGAGCAGTGAGAGCCAGAAGAGATGCCCCAGCTTCGTTTGACCTTGCTGCAGTGGAGGCTTTGTAATGACATGACTCCAATGCCAGTGGGGTGGTGCAGCCACTCGAGCTTTTAACCTGAGTGAGGGCTGTGTGAGGGATCCAACAGGTGTGTGTGAAAATCTGACAGCCTCTAAGGTGGACTATGGTTTATGCATTTAAAGAAAGCAAGCAGGCCACTATTGAAAGTTGCAGAGAAACACTGATGTGCAAAACTGGCACCTGGAAAGCATGTGATCCTAGTGTGATTTGCACAATGTACTTGTGGGGTGCCAATTAATGCAAATCAATCAATTTCAATCAATTCTGTTTGGCTTTTTCTTTTAATTGCACAAATAAAGCCCTATGGTGAAGATGAAATTTGGCAGACAATTAAACTGAATTGGGCCATTTCTGAGTTCCTCAAGCTCAATTGAACCAGATTTGCCTGTTTAGGCACCTTGATCATTGAAGGAGCTGTTTATGGTGCTGGATCCTATCCCCACAATGGATTTAGCACCATGGATAGCTCATCAAAAGTTCAGAATGCAAGCTGGAGTGGATATGCTGCCTAACTCATGTTGGAGCCACTAGTCTCTATTGCCCCCCATGTTGGCTGTCCCCACAGAATATGGTGGAGACATTGCTGGTGAATTACTGGTGATCTTTACAGACATTTTCAGCTTGTTAGTTCACTGAAATTTCTACAAACTGATTGGTCAGAGCCTGAAGGATGTTTTGCATATTCAAATATCCAGAGTTGATTACAGCAGCTGCCTCTGAACATCCTACAGCAGAATAAGCAGTCCTACTTCCACTAAATAAGAAAATGGAATGGATCACCAGTGTACACAGCATGTATCTAGTTGTAATTCTTTACTGTTTTGTGGTTTGATCCAATTTAAGTATAAAAGGGATTTGCTTGCTTAGCACAGAAAGAGTTTGGAAAGAATGGTGGGATGTGTAGATCTATCATGTTTCTTGAAATTAAGAGTTCTTTCAAAGGTCACAAATTGGAATCTCACGCAGTGCGGAACTCACCATTTTTAAATTGTGGGCTAATTGGGGCTTAGTTCTCAGTGCAGTTTTTTCCACGCAAGTCGAAGCCCAAAAATGTGGAATGGTAGGATCTGCGTGCTTGCAAAAGTTCAGCATTGTGAAAGTATGCAGTTTCGAATGCAAACAGAAGTTGAGAAAATGTGAACATTTCCTCAGAACAGTGCTCCTGGCCATATTTGCCTTGGAGTTGGAAATGTGGCAAACGGGAAGGATATTATCATGCACGCCCAGCTTGTCAGGGATGCGGTTTCTAGCTTGGCTGTTTCTCTGATGGGCTTGATTGCCATGTGCCATCATGTGTCTTAGGATGGAGCAGTTGATCATGAAAGTGACACCTGCAATGTAAAGCAAAGCAAGACCAGGTACAGATTGGCTCTTTTATCAAATCATTGAAAACTGAGTCTAAGCCCTCCAAGACAAGGAGCAGCACTTAAGAAGCCAACCTTTGGGCAGTGCCAAAGCTGATCCTTTGTGTGCCATAAAGAAGTGAATCGCTTCCGTATGATATAAAGAAATAAAAGCGGTGCCCAAGAAACACTGTTGCCATTAGGACAGAGCCTGACTCCCACTTCCATTGATGGGGATCCTCCAAAGATGTGAGTACAACATGCCTTTGTGCAGATGGTACAGAAAGAAATGTAGAATTGCATAGGAATTCTGTTTCAGTCTGTTTCAGTCTGTTTCAGTCTGAGCTTACCCCATTGGAAACCCCAAGCGTAGCTGGGAGTGCATTAAAACAAAAGCACACATTGTGTTCACGCTGGAAAAATGAGTCTGTTTTCAAAACACTTTGAAGTGCACTTTCAATAAATGAATATGCATTTTCACATGAATCAATGGGAGGGAAGGGTGGATTTTTTAAAAAACCACACTGAAATGTGCACTTTCTACAGTCAAATGAACTGAAAGGCAAATAAATAGGCAGCTGAACCGAGCTTTGACCTGAAATTCAGAGGACTTTGAGCATGAAATGTCCTGGGTCTCTCAACATCATACAAATTCATGATGGAGAAGAGATCACTGGTTACCAAATGATGGGTATCTGTCACCTCCGGGATCAGGGGTGCTATATCTCTGAATAGCAGTCGCAACAGCAGGAAGCGGAGGCTATTATCTCCATTTTCTCTTTGGGGACTTTCCTGGGAACCTGGGTGGCTGTGACTGGAAATGGGATACTGAATTTGACAAGCCTTTGGTCTGAGCCAGCAGGAATCTTCCTCTATTTTAGGTGCATTGCACATGGTGTGTGTGTGTGTGGGGGGGCAGTGGGAGGGAGAGGCAGGCGTGTGCAGGCACACCCACACTCATCATAATGACAAGTATTTTGGTAGTTTTCTAATAAACAAAATGAAGTACAAGAGAAATAACATTACCAACCTATTGCGGGGAGATCAGCTCAACATCTGCACTCAAATTGAAATAGCTAACAAAAGGAGGGAGGTCTCGTCTGCCTGCTGGATAGGAAATGTCATTTAAATGTCAGAGATTTCCACATGCTTGACAATAGCTTCAATAAAAAACAATATGTAAAGTTTAACCAAATACCTTTGAAAAGTCAACCTTTGGGGGGCGGGGAGAGCATCGTGCGAGCACTCTTTTTAATATCAGTGCGATGTAGGGGAACACTGCCTTATGGCTGCCAGGGAGTTCTTGTGATTAGGATGTTATTCTGCCAGTGGGGCAGGAAGACAAGAAGATAAGAGGGAGGGAGGGAGGGAAGAGGAAGAAATGAAAGGGGACGAGATTCGCCATTGTCATTTGTGCCATGGATGAAGCTTGCCTGCCCCTCTTTGTCCACTTTGGAGGCCTTCACAGAATCCACAGCTTCAGTTGCCCTCTTGCCAAGATTGTGGCCATCTTAATAGCATGGCAACTGCAACAGATTCTCTGAATCTTTCCATGATGAGCCACATCAGGTCGTGATCTTGGAAAGACTGCTGTGCCGATGTCCTTCTCTTTGGTGAAGAATTCCAGGTTAGGGCCATTAAGGGCACAATTCTGCAAACCTAGAGGAAAAGTCCTTTTCTGTATAGTTGTCTCAATTCATGCATTCATTCATGCATTTTTGCCCAATCTACACCTTTTTGGAAGCAATTGTCCTAGTATCAGTACATTTTGATCAGTGCATAGGAGCTGACTGAAGACTCCTACTGCAAAAATTAGAGGAGTGTGAACTTGAAGTATTACCGCTCCCTCCCTTTCTCCCTCCCCCTCTTCTTTCCTGTTCATGTAGTGGTCCAGCAATACAAAACAGGAAAATGTCTACCTGAAGAGGCCAAATTGCTCTCTTAGCAGTAGCTACAAGACACGGTGCTATTCCAAAATTGGTCTGGCATAACTTTTTCAAGCTATTCGGTTTCTTGTCAACTGAGATTTTTTTTTTTCTGGAGGTTCCTACATGTGTTCATAGCAATGCTTTGGGTTTTAGACACCCATTTAAATCTTTCCACTTTACCTTTGGTTCTATTACATACTACCTCTCTAAGGAGTTTATGAGAACACAACAACTTCCGCATGGCTTTGTGTTATCACAGCAACCAAGTAAGGCAGATATGCTGAGAGTGATTGACCCAAAATCAACCATGGGGGTGGGGGCGGGATTTGCACCTAGCCACTAAATATAGCAAGTTGTTATATATAATGCAAATCATTCCTTTTCAACTCTTACCCAGTCTGTTAGAGACTTGGAAGTAAGCTCTGCTCCGGGAACCCTCCCTGAAGGAGGTAAAGAAGGTCTCTACCTGGACGAGGGCTTTCTCTGCGGTGGTGCCCAGACTCTGGAATGCGCTCCCCAGAGAGGTTCGCCTCGTGCCGACCTTAGATTCCTTTCAGTGCCAGGTGAAAACCTTTTTATTTACCTGTCATTTTAAGAATTAGAAATTTCAATCTGTTTTAACACTCAGAGTCGCTTTTTGTTTTGTTTTTTATTTTTATTTTGATTTTCTGCTAGTATTATGTTTTTGTTGTTTATGATTGCTAGTTGTTGTTTTTATCGTTGTTATAATTTTTGTAAGCTGTCCTGGGATGTTCTCTTCATGTAGGATGGGAAAGAAATATTTTAAATAAATAAATAAATAAATAAATAAATAAATAAATAAATAAAGCAAGCGGTTTGCATGGATGGCTGACCTTTTTCGGTGGAAAAGCAGGGCTAAACATATTTTCAATAAATACCTCCTTCTTCTACCCTAATCTGCGCATTGTCAGCTCAGAAGTTAGATGTGCTCAAGCAAATGAGTGACCCCTGGGGATGGGCCCTTCTTTTTCTGCTTTTCCCAAGCTTCATTTTGATGTTGTGTGTCATTCTTAAAAGGTAGGCAGTAGTTTCAGGTCCTTTTTGTAATCCTCATCATCTCCTGTCTTATCTATCCGTGGCCTCTTTTTTGAAATGTGATAGGTGACAGAGGGCGATTGGGAATGGAAGCTCAGGTCATGAGCCAGTAATGGAATCTCTGATGCAAGGCTACATATGGGAAGATAAAGAGCCACACTCTTGCGTTCTCCTTAATATCTGCTAACATCCCTTCTGCACAAAGCTATCTAGCAATTTTTCACCACCTTTTTTCTCTCTCCAAGGCTAGCAATTCAAGTGTCTCTTTGATTTTCTGAGCAACTTAGTCAGCCTAAAGAACTATAGTGGTTGGTTATCGGGGTATATTTCTGATTTTTTCCCCAGCCAAATTCAATTGAATCTTTTATCTTTAAAGGGACGGGGTTTGTAATTCCTTTGCATTTTGCTTTGCACCATCTGAAAACATACAGAGGAGTTTTGATTTAGTACCTAGACACCTCTCTGTGTGAGGAAACCTTAATGGTATTAGTTTGGGAGGTGTTCTAGCAAGCCAGGTAGTGCCTTAATTCTTTTAGGAATTCGCAGAGTTGTGTCCATCTCCAGACCAATATATCAAATGACCGGGCTGGGACAGGCACCAACCACCAGCAATATTTAAATAGGTTTCCTTCTGTGAACTTGCCTTTGTGAACTCAGCGTGCACCTAAGTACCTGTGTGCTCACAAAAAGGTGCAGGAGTGCATCTGCACAAATGTGCGTATGTGCAAATCCACATTTTCATGCTTTCACCTGTGAAGGAAAATGCAAAATTTCGCATGGGGAGGGAGAGAAAAATGCAAACATGTTGATAAGGAAAAATAAGCATTTAAAAGGTATATCTTCAATTGGAGAAGTTCACTGTTGTTGTTGTTGCTTTAGCATCCCAGTCCAAAAGAGAAGGAGAGAAAGGGGAAAGAAGAGGGAAGGGAAGGGAAGGTCATGCTTGCATTGTGAAATGCAAGTGCGATAAGGGAACTTAAAGGAAGAATTTGAAGCACTTCAGTTCACTCAAACCTCTAATGTTCCCCCATTGCTAATTACCAACTTATCTCGGAGCAAACTCCCCCTAAAATATATTGGATTTAATTCTGAGTAGAAGCATATAGGAATGGACTTTAGTGTTCTGGAACTCTTCTGGTCTATGGTCTTCCGAGCTCAAATCCTGGAGCAAGACACACACGGGGCCACTGTGTTGGATCCCTTTCAAGCTGGTTCTGAATTCCAGTTTGGAAACTTCTCTTAGGGGCCACACTCTGGTGTATGGTGCAGAAAGCCAAATATGTTTTAAAGCTGCCAGCATATTTTACCTTTAGGTTCTTGGTGCTTGTAATTAAGCCTTGCAAGAGGTATTTCAGAGTGGGCCAATGCATGCAAAAGTCTGTGAGACCACCAAATACTTGTGTCCAAGAGAAAAGGGTGGGACTACGGGGCTGAGGCACAAATGAATTCAAATGGGACTCCAGGTTCCTTCTTGGGAAATCATAGAATCTGCAACAGATTCAAATGAGTTCCGATTTCTGTGAGTCCAACCCATGGCTTCCAAATCAGACTGCTTTTCTCAAGTTGCATCCATTCTTCGGACTTGCACATTTGTTTCATTTCCATAATGTTATACAAATGTCACAACGAGATTCACCACTTTGGCAAAAGTGCACGGGGCTGTGTTTGCATATTTTGGGTAGAATTGCAGACTGTTGCAAGTGTGCATTCACACAAATTGCACAAATATATGCAAACACATTTGTGCAAAATCCTTTTCTGTGAGTTAGCAAATGACAGAATGAAAGATGCCTGACTCTCCATGAAAAAGGAATGGGACAAATATGAAAAAGTCCATATATCCCTCAATTTACTCCAGGCTTCAGAATTTGCGCTGGTTTCGTGACTGCACAGACCACCTCCCTGATCGATCCCCTCTGTTTCCCACTCAGATGATCATGTGCTTTTTGTCTTCCACTGGTAAACGACAGCCAGACATGTTTACTTGCATGGTTTAATCTCATTACACTCTTTCTCTGTGAATGGAGCCTCTGAGCTAACAGTTTGTAACTGGATTACACACAGTACCTTTAAATACACACGCACAATTTACTAAACAAGGTTATTCAAGGACTGCTACACGGCTGAGAGTTCCTCTTTGTGACATATTCTGTCTTTCCCTCATAATCCAGACACTCAATTCAAGCTTTCAAAGTGCTGTCTTTTCTGTGTTCCTCAAACCCCGGCTACCTTTAAATATTTTTGTGTTTTACATTTTCTGGCAATACTAAGAAGCATCCTATTTTTTCAGTTGCTGGGAAACTGCTTTGTGACTTATAAAGTCAGCAAGGACACTAGAATTAATCATCAATGCAGAAAATGTGCACAGAGCACATGGGGAGAGAAAATCAGAATTTCTAACAAAAGAGTGAGAGAGAGGTGGCTTGCTCCAATAACCTCATTTCTTCGTATTGTGCATGAATTTACTGTTTTGATGCAGATTGGCTACAAGTGCTCTGTGGAATCCCACAGTCCCAGCTCTCAAAGTCTACTTCAAGGGCAAAAATTCAATTTCTCAGACAATAAAGAGTGAAGGGGACAGCTACAGCACCCCCACCCTCCAAGTAACCTAACTCTGTGTAGTAAATTACACGGATGAAATTCTCCTAATAAAGCATTTTTAAATGCTCCAGCTCAACTGTGTTACGTATGTGTCTCCTCATAAATCTCTAGGAAAAATTAAATTACCCTAAGTTGACTTGCATCTCGTAATTAAAACAAGGCTGATTTCTCTAAGCCCTAAATATAAATTAACATTTCTATTTCCATTTTTATGTGCTCTCATTTTCTCAAAATTAAAAGCATAAACAAAAAGAAAACCAAGCAAACCAAACAAAATCTATGCTCTGCAGTTAGTGGGAGAGGAAAAGGAGAGGGAGAGTAATTCTCACAGCGAGATGGGAGTGGCCCACTGCCCTGCCTTGCATTCTAGCTCAGTTGGGCATGTGAGTCAGGAACACTGGCTAAGCAGTGAAGACAAAAAACCAAATACGAACAAGTCCATTTCCAAGGTTCCAACACATTCTGGTATGACCAACAGATGGAATGGGAGGCAGGACTAAGCAGATGAAGGAGCAAGCCTGCCTAGTCCGGAGCAGGTTTGACAAAGCCGGCCCTATATTGTGCAAAGAGCACACACATCCCAAGGCTCAACAGATCAGGGCTACACTGACATGTATGCACATACCTGCTCTCTCTCTCTCTCTCTCTCTCTCTCTCTCTCTCTCTCTCTCTCTC
>JAIXND010000762.1:9023868-9176733 GCA_023646645.1 Varanus salvator macromaculatus
CTCTCTCTCTCTCTCTCTCTCTCTCTCTCTCTCTCTCTCTCTCTCTCCCTCTCAGACACCTGAGTTTTGCACATCCTCCATCCTCAAGTATTTTCCACCACAATGCTGGGATTTTGAGCGTATGCAAGGCCATGACTCAAAGACATGGATGTAATAACTTGGAAAGATGAGTAAGCGTTTAGTTCCTGAACAGAAAAATGGCACCCTGGAGTCTGCCTATGAAATTCTTGATTTGTAAAACAGAGATGTTCAGTTGAGCAGCAGAGAGTTCTAGCTACACACTGGCTTTTGAGTGTCATCTTTTTTTAAAAAACAGACTTATTCCTGTTCATCCTTTTGCACAGAAAGTGACCTGTTTCTTCTGTACAGACAGTCAAAGAACATTGTTAGCAGGCAATGACATATGTCTTGGCTTGTCAAGCAATGATGCCAAGCAACTAACAACGAGAACATAGAAAACAGCAATCAGGGGATAGATATGGATGCCATCAATTAAATCAATAAAACTAATCAACAGGAGCTCCAGTCGAACAAACTGCAACATATATCATGCTAGAGGATAAGCACTGGGTGAGTCTTGATGATTTGTGTGATGTCGCCAAGTCCTCAGCTCAATAGATGGACAGAATAGATACACTGCATCAGTGTCTGGACTAGTGGCGAGGTCTAATTCCTTGGTTCCTCCCCAGTCTGGTACTTTTTCCATTTTCCCTGTTACATCTTCCAGATGCAGTGGTGGCCCTGGATCTGGGTGGCTTTAAAAGGGGGTTCAATAAATGTTTTGAGGATAAGGGTATCAGTGCCTGGGTCTCCAAGGCTGCTGGGTTATTTGTGATCACCAGATGTTATGAACCACCCAGAGAACTTTGGGTGGGAGGGCAGTATAGAAATGTCAGAAATAAAGAAATGGGATCAGATGGAGAATTGTCCAAGCAAGATTCAATCCCGCTTACAAGTGCAGGAGTATGTTCAGCATCTCCTGTGATTGTGTAAGATGGGATTGCTTGTTCCACCAGATATCACATCCTGACGCATCACATTTGCAGTTCAATTGTGAGCCGGTGTAGTGAGGACTCCAAGTGTTGGACTGGGACTCAGGAGATCTGGATTCTGCTCCCCAAACAGCCACGGAGATCACAGGGTGACTCTGGACCAGTCACAGGGTCTCAGCCTAACCTACCTCCCAGGGTTGTTGTTCTGAGGACAAAATGGAGCCATGTAAGCCACCGTGGGTTCTTCACAAGAGGGAAAGTGTGGGACGTAAATACGGTGCAATAGCTGTCATCATAGTAAGCACTGAAGTTTGCCCCCGGTATCCCAAGTGCTGCCTTCTATTAACTGCACTAGTTTAATCACAGCTGCACGTAGGTGCTTAGGCTCTTCTTAATCCATTACTGCAGCTGGGGCCACCCTTGAAGACTGCATACTTATTTCTGCTAGTCTTTCAGTGGAAACTGCTGGGATCAAAAAATGCCCAGCCATTTCCAAGTACAATTTGAGCCTCTACTGACCTGTAACAGAAATGTCTCTGGCAGAAGAGGCTAGGAAACAGAGACTCCAGTACAAATGGTCAGTCATTAAGTCGGAATGTAAGGACCTTGACATGTCTTCCACTCCTTAAAGCTACAGGCAGGCCACCTTTAGCCCTTGCCTAATTTCATGCAGCCCACAAGCTGATTTTCAATGCCCTCTGTCCATTCAGTGGCTCTGGCAGGAGAGACGTGGCCCTTCCCTGGGAGCACACTGCGCGGGAAGGAAGAGGTAGAGAGAGGAAAGTGGGTCACTGAAAGGAGAGTGGCAGAAAGAGGGAGAAGGGAGGTGGCTTTGGCCCTGCTCAGGGACAACCCCAGTCCTGCTCACCACTGGTGTGCCATCCCCAAGGACTATCCACGCCTTCCCAAACTCTTGGCTTCATTTCTGCAATGCATTTGGTGCAGGGTTGCCTTTGAGAATGGTTTAGCAGGTTCAAAATAGGACAGCAGGACTACTTTCTGGGACTAGCTGCTCAGCTCATATTAGGTATATCCATCACCATCTGTGCTGGCTGCCGTGCCGTGCTATGCCCAAGCCAATTCGGGATGTCCAGAGCCCTGAATGGGCTGAGGCCAGGTCACCCCAAGGAGCATCTCTCCTTATCCATGCCTGCCCAGGCCCTGAGAGCATCCTCAGTGGTCCTCTGAACCCCTGACAGGTGGAAGAAGCTTCTGGGGAGCCCTGCCCGACTTCTGTGCTGACTTCGTCCTGTCTCCAGCTGAAGCCTTCCTTATTTTCCTAGGAATTTTAGTCTTTCATTCTCTGATGCTTAAAACCATTTACCACATTTTATACCTTTGTACCGCTGCTAGGTTTTACTTAGTCTTTTAGTTCTATTTTATACTGTAGTTTCAAAGTGTTACATTTTTATATTGTTTTTAAAGTTGGGTTTTATGGTTTAAAATGGCTGTGAATCGCCCAGAGAGCTTCAACTGTTAGAAAGCATAAAATGAATGAATGAATGAATGAATGAATGAAAAATGTTGAACCTCTATAATTTGCCCTTGCATGCAAACATTCATTTAATGTCTTTGTAGGTGAAAAGCTCCCCTCTGCATTGTGTCAATATGGTCTTCTTTTATTGGGTTGCAATCTTAGGCTTTGTTACTGGTTTGCCAGGTGATGCATTCATTGCACTGTAAGTCTTTAGCATACACATGCCCTGCTTTTGCGTGACAATGGGTCTCCAAGGGACCTGACTCTTAGTAAAAATGAATTCCTAATGAGATACATCTATTTATTGTTTCGAGAAAGATAGCAGTGCTGGCCAAAGGATGATGGCAAAATGTCCACTCTTCAGCCCTTAGGGATGGCTCCTGCCATGGCTGTTCCAAAAACAATAACTCGACAGTCTAAGGACCCAGGACAGACACCCAATGGTGTCTGTCTGCGTGCATTTTTTCCTGTGTCTGTTTCCCATTTTTCAATACCAACCTAACTTGTCGAGGGCTCTTGGTTAAGGGATCTCCAATGTCCCTCTCCCTTAGTGGGTTGACCTTCTTACCAGCATGGTCACCACAAGATGCTATTGCTCCTCATCCTTGTCTTCATTATTTCTACTTCTTGTGCATTTGACAGGCAGAGAACTATTGGCCATGGCATCTCCTCCTCCTTCTTACCATCAATATTGCCTGGGTTAGAGGGAGATGCAGGCAAACAAGAAGGTTGCAAAGGTGAAGAGGAACAGCAAGTCAAGCAAGTGGACTTGTGCTTGGTATGGGACAACAGCAGGTCCTATGCATGCCTACTCTTGAAGCTTGCCCTGCCCGTTTTATATTGAAATGGGTCATGAAGTGGCATCAGCAAGAGCCAAAGGAATCACCATGTGCTGCAATGAACTGATTTCTCTGCAAAGCTACGCAAAAACTAAACTGGACATAAGCTTCTTCTCTCCTGTGGGAGGACAGGGTGTCTCCTGGCCCACAAGCTGATCAGGTTTTGCATCACTGAAGCCCAGGCAACGGTGTCATTCCAGGCCTGGGGAAGATCTCCGTTATGACAAAGAGCCATTCCTGTCTCTGGTATTGATTCTTTTGACTCCTCTGCTGGGACTTCTAACAAGAAGTCTCTTATTACAGGTCAGGGTTGTGTAATGTCAGCTAAGTACTGGGCTGAGATAACTCACTTAACTCATGTCAAACAGCCATTAGGTTGCACAGGCTTCATATCACTGTCAGCTTAGGGAAGGTTTAGCTGTGCCATTTCCAATAACAAGACTCTATATTTCCTGTCACTGGGCCCAAGAGTCCCCCCCACCCCTTTGCTCAATGGACCTCTGCTTTCGGCTATTCTTCTTTCCCTACTCAGTGAGAGCAGAGCTGGATTAACATCAGAATAAGTGCTTCAGAGAACAAGGGCTCCTTGCCAACTCCAGGAGCCACTGCATGGCCTACGTGGAAACACATATTCTCAACTTCGTAAATTTATGACTTCACAATGAGTGGAAACTTCTTTCCAAACATACTTAGACTGCATGAACTATACAGCCTTTCATTTGCTTTCGTTTCTTTGACTGCAGCTTCCTTAGCAAATGTTATCCACCCGGTCCTGCCTGATGTCCATAAAGCTATATAGCTAGCAAGGTTTTTGTTTTGTTCCTGTTTTTAAATAGTTGTTTAATTTAGATTATCTCTATTTGACCAGACACTGACAAATCACTACAGGCAAATAATATACATTTAGGTGAATAAATCATGTTTGTGTGTATGTGTGTGTGTGTGTTCAAGGAATGCAAATGCCAACAACCCTGTCAATAAAGGAGATGTTTTTCAGCACTGCCAAAAATATGCTGGAGAGAAAATAGCAGTTTCAGCTCATTTTCCACTCTACTGTAAATCCTCTTGAGCAAAATGGAGAGACCACACTATAGAACAAAAGTGCTACCTCAACAGGGTTTCAACTTTTCAACTGTAGCTGTTCTTTTTAATGCCAGCTTTATACTAACAGGAAATAATGTTTATCTCCATACTATTGGAAGCTTGATGCGTTGGTTTCTGTGTTAAACCCAGGGAAGCCATTTTCTGCTTTGTTGGTAAATATAGCGATTCCCCCAAAAAAGAAACATCTCCCTGAGTATTGGAGCAGCGACCATTTGGTTATATTCTGGAGAAAATGTATGTTTGAGTAAATTCAATGACAGCTTGGTGACTGCATGACTTCCTTTTTAATCTTCTCTGCTCTCTCTATTTTTTTTAATGGTTTTATACTTCTTGTAATTAAAAAGTTCAGTAGTTACCTGTTTCTAACTACAAATATTATCCTAGCAAAAATTTGGCAAACAGCAATGGAAATGAGTTTAGGACTATCATTGAAAACCAGTGTAGTGAAGTATAGTGTAATGGTTAGAAGGTTGGACTGGGACCCAGGAGATCTGAGTTTTAGACCTAAAATGGTCATGAAACTCCATGGGTGACCTTGGGTCAGTCACTGATGAAATGGAGAGGGAAACAGGTTGCTTGCAAGAAGAAAAAGTAAGGCTACAATAATTATCAATGATAATCAGAGTGATTGATAAAATACAAGGTATAAATTTCTACAAGGGAGAACAATGAACTCCATCCAGACTTTCCTCACAAATTGGACACCATTTATCAATTCCTGGAATAGACTGAGGCCAGAAAATCTAACCACTTCAGATATACAACATGAGCAAACATTGTAGTGTTGCAATGGGTCTGAATGATGGCATTAGAAAACAAAATGTCTGTTATTCAAAACTCATCCTTCAGGATTTGCACACTGAATATCTATGGCTTCTCATCACACTACAGTATACTGAATATCGTCTTTCATATTTTATCTACTTCTCTGCAACATCCACCTTCATAAGCATTGTCACTTCAGGGAGGTTGTATGCAGTTCCTTTGTTTTCCTCTCCCCACCACTTCTTTGATGGCAACCTCTGTTTCTCTTCCTTATCTAAATTCTAAACATTCCAATTGTCCTTCACGGCACCTTCCCCAGGGCAATACAGAATCTTCCCAAGCAAAGAAAAGTGACCTGAGCTGAGCACCTAAGGCTCACAAGTCAGATCAAGCTTTGCACAGTAATTATGCCTTCACTATTTGGCTTGCATTGTATTGCTCTGTTGATACAGCTCCTCTAGGGTGGTGCTAAGATCTCCCGGAATCACACACCGAGTGAAAACAATCACATATGATTTAAAGCTACAGTGCTAGTACATAAGAAGGTCTTGTAGTTCTGCATGCAGCTCTCGTAACAGCCAACCCGACACCTCTGGGACAGCCACAAGCAGGATGTGAGTGTAGTAAGACCCGCCCCCACCGCCCCACTCAGTGTCTTACTAATTGATGAACAGTTTGGTTAGTTCTGATTCCTCTTGCATTTGAGCTTTGGAAAGCTCAAGTTACTTCTCTCCTGAATGGGAAGACATGTGCAAATGTTGGTGAAGTTTTAGCAGAAGTACCTGCCTAGGATCCAGCGATTGAAGATGCGCATGTAAGGAAAAAAAATGGCAGTGACTGAATTCAGCACTAACAAACAGGGATTCAAATGGAGATTTTTAAGAGCAAAGTGATCTGTGCTCTGGACCTGGGTGGACCAAACTGTCAGCTTCAGTTTCTCCCACATTCGAGTCTTCTTTCCTTCCAGACTTTGGAAAAAAGTGTAATTTTGTGTTACATTTGAATCAAAACCAAACTAAAATCAAATGGGCCATCCTGGCCCACTTGCCAGCAGCTTTTCTCATTTACTTCATTTCTGTACCACCCAGTAGCTGGAGGTCTCTGGGAAGTTCACAATAATTAATCAAATGCAAAGGTTACAATTAAAGTACAAATACAAAAAAGTGTAAAATTCCTGTATGCAAATTTGAAACAGCTAAAAAACCTCTAATATACGAAAATACAAGACAGTGTCTTATCTAAAACACTTTCATTAAAAACCAGACCTCATTAGTAGACATACCCATCATCTGTCGTCAAATGACATTAAATACCAGGAAGCCTATAGGCTATGCACTTTTCAGTGTATAGGCTGACACGGAAAAGTTGATCATGTTGGTGGTGCTAGGCAGGCTTTAGCAGAGAGACTGTCCCACAACTGTGGAGCCACCACTGAAAAGGTCCTCCTCATTGTTGCCTCTTTCTGGGCTTCCCTCAAAGGTGGCAGTTGAAGGAAGGCCCTAGACATAGATGGTAGGTTCAGAGCATATTGAGATTGGGAGAGGCGGTCCATTGGGTATTGAGATACAGACACAGACACAGAAACTGAGCGAGTCAGAAGGGGTCTCCCAGGCCATCTAGTCTGACCCCTGGCTCCAGCCAGCTCCACTCATGACATGCCCACCATGTGCATGTCCAGCCTGAGCCCCTGCTGCAGATCCCAAGCCATGTTGGGCATTATAAGTTAAGACCAGCCCCTTGACTCGTACTTGGAGGTACATTGGCAGCCAACCGGATTAGTAGCCATGGATGGCCGCCTTCCCCACGAATCTCTCCAATCCCCTTTTAAAGCCTTCTGCATTGGTGGCCACCACCGGCTATGAACTGTGCGGAGAATTCCTTCCTTTCATTTGTCCTGAATCTCCCACAATACAGCTTTATGGGTTGATTTTGGGGTCAGGTACTATGACAGATGGAGAAAAACCTTCTCTTGGTCCAAAGGCTGGGGATAGAGGAGAAGAAAGTAGGAGCTTTCTTCTTCTTATGTACCAGTAATAACAATAATAAAAGCCTGGGGTGGCCCACTCCTGAATTGGGAGAACAGTCAAGTGGTGATTAAGAAAGCCATTCTGCATGTGGTCAGAGGGACCGTAGTTCCCATCTTCTGTGTCTCAGCTGCAGTTGGCTGCAGGAAAGAGGAGGAGCCTATTCTTAGAAGAAGAAAGGGAAGCAATGGCTTGAGGTTTGGGACGAGGGGAGAACGTGCTATTTCAAGGAAGGGATTCTTTTCTGATAAAGAGCAGGCTGCCTGCAATCTTGGATGCAGCTTACAGACAATGGAGGAATGGTCAGGACGCAGTGTCCACTCCAGGCTTGGAAGGACTTGTGGTCAAGGCATACACAGGGGGCCCTTCCTTTCATGGCTCAGCCTTCCCTCCACCATTCGTCCAGCAGTTCCTCCTCCTCATCCTCTTCTTCCTCATTGCTACAGGGAGCAAGTAGGCAGGGGCATCTCCTGCCCCTCCACCTCACCATCTCCACAGTCTAGGCCAGGGCAAGAGACCAGTGAACAAGCAAGTTCCTCTTACTCTTGCATTGCAGCAATACCCTTTTCCTCCTTGCAAGGAAGCCATGGTTGCTTCCATATTTCTCCTCCACTCCATTTTTATCCTCACAGCAAGAGCCCTGCGAGGTAGCTTAGGCCAAGTGTGAATGAGCACCGCAAAGCCATCCAGCAATTTCACAGCAGAGAGAGGACCGCACCCTGCATCTCCTGGGTCCCCAGTCCAGCCACCTTCGCAAGGGTGGAAAAGAGACCGTGTTCTATGCATGCACACTGCCCGAGCATGGATCTCTTCTGGATGAATAGCAAATGGGTGTCCACTGGAGAGCATGGCTGTGCCACAGGATGAAGGTGTGAGAGGGCTAACACATGTGGGTCCAGGACCCTTTCTGTACATTTATTTAGTGTGTGGATGGAGCCCTGCATAGCTCCTTCTAATAAGCCCCTGCTTCTTAAGAGGGGACGGTGGAATTACCTAGTAGCAAAGACATGGCCCTTTGCATGAGCGTACGAGTATTTCATTTAGATTTGTGTCAGTAGCTTCTTACATTTGTACATACTTGCAAGTTACAAGTACTTTGCAAACACTTAATAGCTATTTCTACTTTGGAGTCTGTCTGACGTATTTATTCTTTTATTCACAATGTTTATACTGCATTCTTCGGCCTAACGGCTTCTGGAGCAGTTTATACAGACAAGAAATGAGCAGCCACTGCCTTTGAACTTACAATCTATCAGATATGACATTAAAGGTAAGAGGACTGGGAGGGAGGAGGAAAACAGCACATGCCATGGACTCACTGGATGGTCCCTTATTGCTGCACCTCTATGGTCTTCCACAGTGTTGGGAAAATTTGGATAAATCCTGTCAGAAAAGCATTACTTCTGTGTGCTTTTGCATTGTGGGATCAAATCCTGTTTAAAATGGCATTCCTTCCCCGCTCCTTTCTCTCACCTTTAGCCCTAAGCTACAGTCGACAGGCCATTCAGTCCAAATATGCATTGCATACCTTCACAATTGTTAAATAATCATTGTTGGAATTCACAGTTTACAAGGAAGCATCTTCCTAGCCCAGAGGGCTTCATGTGCCCTGGTCATTCAGAATGTCTAGAGTCTAGATAAGGGTCTGAGCTTATCATGAATAGTTTCTCAGTAACTTGAATTTACATGTCTAAGCAGACCTGAAGATGGCTTCAAGTTACTCAACTAAAGTGTCAATACACTGCAATCAGAAATATTGTAATCTCATTGCCTCTGTATGATTGACTGACATTCCTTCATCTGTTCTGTATGTGATGACCTCAGAACCTTATTGTAATCTCTGCATTCTGTCATCAATTGCCCTGTACCTGTGACGTGACCAAGAGGGTATAAAATGTCCTGTAATGGTATTGAAGCTTTGCAGCAGAGTTTACCTCTGCCTGCCTGGTAATGCATGCATTATCAAGAGCCTATCACGGGAACCTGGGTAATGCAATAAAGCCAAGATGGTCTGAAAGCTTGATCTTTCCCATGAACCCGAGTTTTATTTCCTCTTCTCAAATTGAGATTCCGGGATTCTGACAACAGTGAAACAGGTCTCCTGTTTCTAAATAGTTTGACGGCTAGGGAGTGGGTGCACATGTGTTCGCCTTCCTTGTACCCAGTGCTTTGCCTCACTGTTTCCTCCATTGTCTTGCAAGAACTTAACTCCCACTTTCTGCATCAGGTACATTTGAGTCTGGAGTGTGCTGACCCCATATTCTCCACCAGATTGTCCACTGGGAGAGAGATCCACAGCTCCAACCCCCCTGGGTGACAGGATTGTCCCAGTTTTCATCTCTGAACTATTGGCACGCTAGAGCTTGATTCGCCTTCTGTCTTACTTGGAGGCTTTTTGGTGGCAGCGAGACCAAACTCAGACCTGAGTAGTTCACATTCCTTTTAGATCTTGCTCTGAAGCTCTGTTGCAAGTGCAATTATTGGTTTGTTTCTACCATGCTATTGGGAACAAAATTCTCCCCATGTTGTCCAATAAATTAAGGATGTATTTGCTCAGCAATGGCTCTTGAGCTTAAATGAGGCCTCAGCTGTAATAACATTTAAAAAATAGCATTTTGCGTCTTTACCATGGCTTTCGGAAGTGAATTGTTTTTAATTGTCACAGCTGTTCAGTTGAGAATGAAAATGGAAGAGTTCTTTTTAATTATTATAGAATAATGCGTTAATGTGCATATTTAACATTTTCTGGTGTCATTTCCTGGCTCTGCTCCTTTCTTTCATCTGTAGGGACAAAGCCAATTTCATAAGTTCTTGCTTTTGATCTGCTTTTTCCCTCTTTTCTTTTCAAGAACAACATTTAATGTGGGGAAAACACATGTATAAATTGATCATTTATTTTTAAATCTAACATTAAATCACATTAATGTTCTAAAGCCCAGAGAAGGTGCTATTTTTCTGAAGCCCACAAGCACCTACCAATGACGAGGCCTTCTTGGTAGTGGCACCAGCCATTACAACAGTCATTGTGGGTACCCAGAACACTTGGATTCTAGAGAATTATGGGCAACCAGTGGAACTCCTGGGTGGCATTGTATGAGGAATCTGGATTGTGGGAGGAAATTCATTGGATGTCCTTGAGCTGTCTTCCTGGACCGCTTTCTCCCTGTCCTTAATCTACCTTGCACTGAGCATTCATATAGGCATCTGGCAGGACACATGATTCATGGATTTTGCATACTCTGTGTACTCTGAACAAAGAAATGTGAACTTTGTATACTTTGCACAAAGTCGAGCAACCATCCTTGAGCATTTCCGGACCTGATCTCAGCTCGGGTCACTTCCCGGCCAGGGGCACCTGCAGGATCAAAGTCTGGCAAGGACAAGAAAGCCAAATTACTGCTGGATCTTCACGGGGTTCAGGCTAGGTTTAAAATATCTTCTGGAAATGCACCTGTCCTTTCAGATTTTCCCTAGCTCGTAAGTGAAATAATCATAAAGCTTTATTTTTACTGCTGCTGTATCACTCTATCTGAATTTCTATCATTGTGTTGCATGCAATAATTTTTTTAAATGTATTTTAAATGTGATTTCAAGTATGATTTTTATACTTATACAGAAACCACTTATGGATATTTAAATATTGAGGAGCAGGTAAATCGTATGGATAATAATAAATAAATAGGATTACCACTTTGCTCCCCCCCCTCCCCTCCCCCCAGATAAGGAGCAATCCTACGGCCTGCCAACACTGTCCCAGAGGGGATGCAGGATTCGCTCCTGTCTGGAGTCTGCCTTGGAGAGGAAGAAAAGAGGCATGGCGGGGAGGGAAGGGGAGGGGAGGGGAAGTCTGGCCTGACAGATCCAAATGGCTTTCCTGCCTCTTTCCTTCCCCTCCATGTTGCCTCTCCCAGATGGCTTTCAAGATGAAATGCAAGCTGTCCAGCTTGGGACAGAAATGGCGCCGATGCATCCAGTCCTCTGGCACAGAGATTTACGTGGACAGAGTGTGGAAGGCATTGGCCCGGACCTTTGATGCCTGACTTGGCCATCTAAAAGCAGTTCCTCTCTTCATGGGGCCGGGAGGATGCCTTGCTTTGGCCCCAAGCTCCGCAGATGGTCTTTCTTCACCATTCTGGGTGCAAGTGTAGAGGGAGAATCCCCAGTTCAGCCAGGAGAGCTGGGACTCTGACCTGTCTCATGGCCCCTCCCTGCCCAGAGCAATGCGGGGAGGCCATGGGCTTGCACTTTACAGGGATGAAAACCTCCAAAACGTAATGCCACATGCGTGTGCCTGCCTGCATGGGTATGTGTGCATATAGCAGTTTTGCATACAAGCAGCAAAACAACCTTTAGAACCAGCAATAAATTCATTGATTTATTACTATGATGCTTCCTTCTAGTAGAGATTTAGCTGGCTCCACGCTGCTGTCATTTAGGCACCGCTTAAAGATTTATATTATTTGTAGAAGCTTTGGCTCCACTGGGAAGTGTTCTATCTTTTCCTTCCTTCCTTCCTTCCTTCCTTCCTTCCTTCCTTCCTTCCTTCCTTCCTTCCTTCCTTCTTTCTTTCTTTCTTTCTTTCTTTCTTTCTTTCTTTCATTGGAGGGGTGGGGTGTTGTAATGTTTGTTTAATTGTATTTGTCATGCATTTCTCATTTTAGTTGTGACTTTAACCGTGTGCATGGATTGTCTTATTTGTAACAGGGCTCCCTGCATTATATCTATTGAAAGTTTAATAGTTAGATAAGGAGATATCAAATAACATTGGCGGTTCAGCATTTTCGGGAAAATTTAGGCTCAGCAATACATTTGAACTGGATAGCTGCTTTTCAAATGTATCACCATTTGCCAAAGGACTTTGTGTGGCCCTTTGTCTCTCTCGTGCACACACAAAGCCAATGAATTATGCATAGCTCTCCCACACTTAGTCCTTGTATTAGCCCATGCAGTATTTGTGTGGAATCTTAGCAAATTCATTACCAAAGTATTATCATATTAATGGCTATGGTAACTGAAGTTATCAGGAAGATGGAGAGGTGGAAAAATGAATATTAAAAACACATACAGCCCATACCACGTGATTTTGGAAAATGGTAATCATCAGTTGCTGAAAAATTGGACTGTCCAGAAATATCATCCAACCTTTTCAATGGGAGAAATACCAGAGATAAGTTTGTTCTATGGGGCAGGGCTGTGGCCTTTCCCTAACCTTGTCCCCACACTGTAGCTGTATTGTATTTCTATTCCTATCAACCCCAGCCAGCATGGTGAAGGGCCACCCTTCAGTCTAGGTGCTGGAGCTGACTGACTGAGCGGTTGACTACAGCACTGGACAGCTTCTTGAGAGCAGCTTTCTAGCACTTGTTCTCTGTCTTCTCACACTTCTGCTGCTTACCCATCAGTCCATCTGCTACTTATTCACGGTCCACTTGCAAAAAAAAGTGCCACCCTGCAGGACCAGTGGAACCAGCAGGCCCTGTGTGAGCAGAGCAGCAAAGGTGTACTATTGATGCATACTAACCGAAGGGTGTGGACCAGCTTCTGTGCCCCCCTGCTGTGTGAAAGGTCTTTCACAGTAGGACTGCTGGCATTCTGTTAGGATAAGATGATGTAGGCAAGTTGGGCAGACCAGTAAACTAGCATGGATCACAGGGACTAGGACACCACATGGAAGCTAAGCAGGGTCGGGTCTGGTTGGAATCTGGATGGGTGACTTAACGTTGTGAACTTCCCAGAGAGCTCCGGCTAAGGGCTGTATCAAAATGTAATGAATGATGATAAGGATAATAAAAATTCTGCCTAATGGTACAACAGGTAGGTCCTTCTGGAAGCCATTTCTGACCCAAATTCTAGCTACCACATATTTCTTTCTTTCCCACCTAGCAGGATCCCTCAATCTGAATGTGGAGTTGAAAGTGGAGTCAAGCTACATCCAATTGATTTGGGGATGTTGAAATGAGCCAAGGAGATTTGATACCCAGGTTTCACCATCATATACATGCACTGTTGCTTTCCGTTTCTCCCCCCTGCCCCACACTTTCTTTCCCTGGTTCTCTTACCACAAATCCCAATAACATTTGTCTATCTCGGCCTGGAGTTCATTGAGCTTCAGAGAATAAATCCCCTCAAACCTTTCAAATCAATCTGAAAACAGTTCCAGAAGAAAGCTGCCCATCTATGAGCAATGTGTGGTGCATTTTTTTTAAAGAAAGGAGACATGGAAAACCACTCAAAGAGAAGAGAAATCAATGTTACTCAAACAGCATTGGAAAATTGAATGATTTGGGCTTTTGGAGTCTTAATCTGTTGCATGAAGCAACATCAGACAGTGCAGGAACAATGTCGGCCACTTCCTGATCACTTTTTTTCCTGTGCAAAAAGAAAATGGAAAGAAAATGAGTAAGATTTCATATATTTCCTGCTCTCCTCATGGGGCCATGAAGTAATTGAGTCACCCTTGCATTTTCAAATGGCATTAACACAGTATTAGCCTGATAACAAGCATTATACCAAATCCCTTACTAATGGCTTGGCAAATGCTGATTTTGTAGCGTGGTCTCCTGTGGTGTTAAGATAAAGCAGAAACTTACCAAACTGGAGCAGGGCGCCATATGGCTTGCCACTACCAAAGTGCCCAATCCCAAAACTGATGTCATTCATGGTGAGAGCCAAAAGTGGCTCAACGCCTAACTGAAGCCCTGAAAGATGAGCCGAGGATTGTAACATTATTTGCTTCTAAGTTGTGCGTAGGATCTCTTCCTTCTCCAACTCATGGAACATGTTGACCTAGTTAATCACATACATAAGCATCGTTTGAGTGGTTATGCTTGTGTTCAAATTATTTCTGTGGTGCTGTGAACTACTTCTGAAATCAAAAAGTAGTGTAAGGGCTTGGAGGTTTGGTGAGGTGGAACCTTTAAAACCAGTAGAGCATTGGAATTAAAACAGTTTAGGATGGAATGACCTGTTCTTGGAAAAACCAAACAAATAATGTTCCCTCATAATGAGTCCTCACCCTCCACATATGAAATGTGTAGTAAAACTTTCCCCAAATTTGATCTGATGTAGATTTTTGTTTTCAACATGGTAGAGAATGAAATGAGATGGTGAAACTCACCAATGGTGCATTAAAATAGTATGCAAAACATTGCCATGGAGTGGGGGGTGGAAGTCAAATTAGGAGCATTATCTTTGAGATCAGCTCCAATGTCTCTTATATTATGTCATTTCCTTCTTCAGAGTGTTGCCTTAACATGATGTAGAGGACGAAACATTTTGATACAGATAAAATGGAGAAAAAATGACGATACAATTGACCCTGGTTCTCCTCTGGACTTGACTCTCCATGATGGTGCTTGGTGAGAAGGTGTAATGGTGGTGTGGTCCTTTCTTGAGTGGTGCTGAGTAGGGATGTGTGAGGAATCTTCTTTGGGTGGAAAATACACTGGACTCCAGTGGCCCAGAGTCTGAGTCATTGACGAGCATGTCCTGGGTTCATGGGGTACTCTCCAAGAATTGAAACCCATGCATGTGTGCCATTCTTCTACACCCATTGCTTCTGGAAGGCAGCTGCAAGTGGAGAAGACATTTGCCCACTACTAATGGTGGCAGATGCACCTGCTTGCTGCACCCCGTGTTGGCACTCACTGCTGCCAGCCAGAGTGAATGGGAAGGCAGGGGCCTCCAGGCAGGAATGGCGGCTGGAGAAAGTTGCCAGTTGCGCAACTGAGAGTCTCTAAGCATTTGTGGACTTCCTCGTGGCTCTGCTGGACTGGGCTGACAGGACAGGGAACCTGTGGATTCTGGAAGGGTGGATTCTGAAAGGGTTCATCCGAACTCTAGCATTAGGAGACTTCTATCCATCCTTTCTTCACTGACTTTTATGGTGCCCGAAGGTTCTCTCTCACCTCTCCCATTCTTTTTTAACATTGGCATAAAATCACTGGGAGAAACATCCTGAGGTTTGGCTGAGATGCCATGGGTGTGTGGATGAGCCTCAGTCCTACCTCTCTGGTTCAACATCAGATCCCCCAGTGGCAGCTGAAACCCTGAACTTGGGGTAGAACTGGGGCAGAGGAAGGTTTCACAAGGTAAGGTGGAAGTCTTGTGGGTTCACAAAAATGCTAACCTGGGTGGAAGATTCTATCTGGCTTTCAGTGGCTTCGTGTTCATAGTAAATCAGGATGAGGAGCTTTTGGGACTTGGGGTGCTGCATGGGTATCACAGAAACCTCGTGTTGGCAATAATAAAATACTCATACGCATACTAATACTAATTGCAGACCACCTCTTCCACGTCAATGTGTGAGGCAGACATCAAAATTTTTACATACATATTTCCCCTCTTCTACTTGAAATGCAGGTGCAAGTGTACAATTTGGACTGCTGCTTGGATTGCTTTTTGAAATGCTTGGTTGCCATCTTTGCATGAAATTAATCCCCTGCCCCCAGCATTTTAGATCATCTTTTGGAGAGGCAGATTTGCTTCACAAATAGAAGCTGCTGAATGAACAGATGAAGCTGCCTCAGTTGTGGGAGAAAAAAGAACTGGGAGCAGATGAAACTTTGCCGTGACACCTTGTTGCTGAGAGAGCCGCAGCAGAATCTTGGTCTTCGGCGATGCTGCGTGCAGGCAGATAAAGACGTTTGGCATGTGCTGTCAGTGCTCTTGCGGATGGGTAGGAAAATGAGATTTGTGCCCCAAGTGCCTAGACAAAACATTGAAAGAACAAGAATGTCAAAATTATATGCAAGCTAGTCATTTCTTTTTATTTTCCCAAAAGTGGAAATGTGCCTTTTTGGCATCCAACCTCAGCCTGAGATGTTCTAGTGAAATGATCCTCTATGATTACTCTGAGCTTTAATGAAAATGACAACTACACCGTCCATGCACCCAAATAATACCTATGCAGTTTCTTTCCTGTCACTACTACTTGGGCTGAAATCTATGATCATCATAACCATCATCTCCCCAGAGAATCAAATTTCTTGTTCCTGTGTTCCTTTAGAACAAGATATGTTTACCATGACAGAAAATGGAATTGTAGAATCACCCTGGAGTTGTTTAATTACTGTGATCCATTTATCCAAATAGATCATTATTCTACTTTAGTTAAGAATAAAGCAAAACCAAACAACAACGACTGCAGAAGAATGCCTGAAGATTAAGTATTTCCATTATCAGTTACAAAATATATACATTTTTGCTGCTGCTCTTCTTCCTGCAATTGAGTGGCTGTATCAAATTAGCTCTTAACCAAGGCAAGGGTCCCAATGTCATCTTTTTGGCAGCATGTCACAAAAAGGAGGTCCTTGGTGGGAAGTGGGGAGGAATCTGCATAACTCTTGGTGATTCCACATAAAGTGGCAGTAGTCCACACTTTCAGAAACGGGAACCATATTCAATCCCAGCTTGTAATATGGGATCCAATTAATCCCTCTTCTCCTGCTCCAATGTAAATCGTATTCACAGGAATGGTCCTACTCTAATAGGACGTAGCATTGCATAACACCCTTTCTCAAGGTATGTCAACACTGAAGACATATTTTATTTTAACATTTTCCCCTTCCTTGTTGTTGTTGCTGTTAGTCGCAAAGTCATGTCTGACCCATTGTGACCCCATGGACAACATTCCTCCAGGCCTTCCTGTCCTCCACCATCTCCCAGAGTCCACCCGAGCCCACATTCACTGCCCCAGTGACTCCATCTAGCCACCTCATCCTCTGCTGTCCCATTCTTTTGCCATCTATTGTTCCCAACTTTAGACTCTTCTCCAGGGAGTCCTTCCTTCTCATTAGGTGGCCAAAGAATTTGAGTTTCATTTTCAGGATCTGGCCTTCTAAAGAGCAGTCAGGGTTGATCTCCTCTAGGACTGACTGGTTTGATTGCCTTGCAGTCCAAGAGACTCACAGGAGTCTTCTCCAGCACCACAATTCAAAGGCCTCAATTCTTCAGGGCTCAGCCTTCCTTATGGTCCAACTTTCACAGCCATACATTGCAACTGGGAAAACCATAGCCTTGACTATACGCACTTTTGTTGGCAGGGTGATGTCTCTGCTTTTTAGTATGCTGTCTAGATTTGCCATAGCTTTCCTCCCTAGGAGCAAGCGTCTTTTAATTTCTTGGCTGCAGTCCCCGTCTACGGTGATCTTGGAGCCCAGGAAAATAAAATCTGTCACTACCTCCATTTCTTCCTCATCTATTTGCCAGGAAGTGAGAGGACCGGATGCCATGATCTTAGTTTTCTTAATGTTGAGTTTCAGGCCAACTTTTGCGCTCTCCTCCTTCACCCGCATCAAGAGGCTCTTCAGTTCCTCTTCACTTTCTGCCATGAGAGTGGTATCATCTGCGTATCTGAAGTTGTTGATATTTCTCCCAGCAATCTTGATTCCAACTGGTGATTCATCTAGCCCCGCCTTTCTCATGATGTGCTCTGCATATAAGTTAAATAGGCAGGGTGACAGTATACAGCCTTGCCAAACTCCTTTCTCAATTTAGAACCAATCAGTGGTTCCGTGTCCGGTTCTCACTGTTGCTTCTTGACCTGCATATAGGTTTCTCAAGAGACAAATAAGATGGTCTGGTATTCCCATCTCTTTAAGAACTTGCCACAATTGGTTGTGATCCACACAATCAAAGGCTTTAGCGTAGTCAAGAAGTAGATGTTTTTCTGGAACTCCCTGGCTTTCTCCATGATCCAGCGTATGTTGGCAATTTGGTCTCTAGTTCCTCTCCCTCTTCGAAATCCTGCCTGTACTTCTGGTAGTTCTCGGTCCACATACTGCTGGAGCCTAGCTTGTAGGATTTTGAGCATCACTTTGCTAGCATGTGAAATGAGTGCAATGGTGCGGTAGTTTGAACATTCTTTGGCATTGCCCTTCTTGGGGATGGGAATGTAAACTGCTCTTTTCCCCTTCCTACTTGGCCCTTTCAGAGATTTAGCCCTGGGGTCTCAAGTTCATGGGTAAATAGGCCTTTCTTCCTGTGGTCAGTACTCTGACCAACCTGTGAGTCTGCCAAGAAGAAAGCTGCAAGAGTTAAACTAGTAGAGAACTGATATGCATTTGTGGTACAGATCAGCTGCCTTGGCAAGCATAGTGAATATTTGCCCTTGGAATTTAGACAAGATGACAGGTCCAGAGCAGAACTGAATTTTCTCCAAAGACAGTTCTCTGAGAACATTTCTGGGTCTTGGAGTTTCTCCAGAAAATGAAGACCTCTTTGTTGATTCTTCTCTGAATATTCTCCAACATTTTTTACTGGCAGCTTCCATTTCTCCCCTAAAACACCCCAGTACAACATGAAGTCTAGAGTAGGGATGCCAGGATCAGGCCAGAATCCTGTACTTGCTGGGCTTCTTCTGTGTGCTCAGGCCTGTGAGCCAAGCTGAGATCCAGTCCACCAATGCTCAGGAAAGCTAGTGGCTTCTTTGTGCTAAGTATGGCATTTTTGGACAAAGAATGCAGAATATACAAAACCTGCAAGTCTCTTGTGTGCAAGCAGAAGCTTGCAAAACAGGCATGTGGGTGGCATGTACACAAAATGGTCTCATCGACTCTCTTGGACTCATTTCCTGCCCATGTGACCACTTAGCACAAGGGAGGCAGAGGAAAAGCAGGCCAGAGTCCAGGGGAATGGCCTGGGCAGAGGAAATATGATGGATTCCCACCCCCTACTAGATTCCTCACCCATAGCTAGTCCAGAGGATTGTGGAGGCATCCCACCCTGCCCCTCACACAATTTAGGAAGAAATAAATGAACTGCATTACTGCCACTGTTCCCATTGAGTCCCATTCTACTGATGAATTTTCTCTCTTCTTGAATTCATTGAAAATCCTGACAGACAGACAGACACACACACACACACACACACACACACACACACATCCTCTGCCCAAAAATAGGGTGAAGAATTTAGAGAGGCCATGGGCCACAGCTCTTGTTGGAGCTGAAATTATAATTCAGACATGATACAATTCCATCTGTGCTTGATCAGGACCAGAAAAAGAGAAGCACAGCTGAGACACTTCCCTAAGAAAAGAGATGAGACTAAAAGGGCACACTAGGTGGTATATAGAACTACATTTTTTTCACTTTACATTTTGATGGACAGATGTCTGCATTTAAATAATCTCAGGGGTTAGAAAGAGAGATGTAAGATATTTCATTGTGATTTTTCCTCTGTCGCACACACATTTCCCCCCTCTCCCTTTGAAGTTAATTCTGCTACAAAGATCATTGCCTCTCAAAGTACAAAAGAGCAATCCAATCTTAGACAGAACCTCTTACATCAGAATGACTCCCTTGCATTTTCTGTGAAATGCTTCTATCCTCCATCTAATGCCACCTACATTGTGCTTCTCCGTTAGAAAAGCTAACCTTAGTTTTGCTGGAATGCTGCTGAGAATGGTCCCTGAGATGAGCAAAGCATTTATAAATTCCCCTAACTATTGCATCCGTGTACAGTGATGTATGAGCTGGGGAAGACCAAAGGATATAATGTTGGTTTTTGAAGGTGGAGAGATTTGGAGTGCACCATAGAAACATAGAACAGAGTGAGTCAGAAGGGGCCTCCTGGGCCATCTAGTCTGACCTCCGGCTCCAGCTGGCTCGACTCATGACATGCCTACCCTGTGCATGCCCAGCCTATCCTTAAGCACCCTCACCATTGGGGCTTCAACCACCTCCCATGGAAGCTCATTCCATACCCTAGGAGTCCTAACCATCAGGAAGTACTTCCTGGCATCCACCCTAAATCTTAGGAAGTGTGAGGAACTGGTTTAGGGGGTGGGAATCCTCTGGCTTTCCCGGGCCTGGTTCTCCAAGCCCTGATCTGCTTTGTTGAGGACCTGAATTGGCGTTCCTGGTGAGTGCACCCCGTGTGTGGGTGCACAGATGCAGAAGAAAGTAGTATGCATGAGGCTTGTCAAGAATGGAACCTCACACATCTGCTGCACAAACCGTGTCCCTCTTCCATGCTTCCTGCAGCTGCCTTAATGCTGTAGGTTCTGCAGCCTTCACTCCACAAGGTTTCATGGACTTCCTCTTCTCAGCTCACTTTCTAAGACTGGGCAAAGCACAAGAGGAAGTCCACAAATGCTGGAGGAACAGACTCAGCTAGGTGTCACCTCAACCCGATGGACTTCATGGCCCCTTCCAACTCTACTGTTCTATAATTCTACAAAACCTACCATGAACTTCATGGATGGTTTTTGCCAGTGCTCTTTTCCAACCTCTTCGTTTCCTGGTGAAAAAGGCCATCATTCTTCTTTCTCTTTCATAGGGATGTTGAGGCTGTAGAAGACGTTCTTGGGCCATAGAGCTTCAGTGCTTGCCATATTGTAAAAAAGTGAGAGATAGAGGATTGGCGCTTGCTTTTGCTATATCTTTGCTTTCCATCCTTGCAGCTTCCCCTGCTCTTTTGCTTTGGCTTGCTGTTGTTGATGATGATATAAGTCATTGCTCAGCTTTCAGGAACTCAGCAGGAAGCAGCACTGGAAAGAACCAATGGATGAAGTCTAGGCTAAGCCCCACAGGTGACTTTCCAAGAAGTGCAATCAGCTCGTGAGGTTGCATAGGCAGAACTGGGGGAAGCACACCTATACTTCTCAGCCATCTTCTTTCATTTCCTCCGCAGGGCCCAGGCTGAAGCCCTGCACCCTGAGAGATCCCTCCCAAATACACCCCCCTCCTTTGCATGCTCCTCAGGAGCGTGTCCTTTTATCTCCTCTCCCCACAATGAACGGTCGAAGATAATTAGAGGAAAACATTTGGCACCACGAAGGTTGTTTGGGGATATCTGCACAAACCCTTCCTTACTGGCCTATTGGCTAAAGAGTGGCCAGCAGCCATTCTATGGCACTGATCATCTGCATGCAGGGCCACTTCCAGGTTTGAGGGTGCCCTGGACAGGGTGTTCTTCAAGGGTGTCCTGGCTCAGGCTGGCAGCAGCGCTACCTTCTCCTTTCTGCTGCCAGCACTGCCCTGCGTCTCCTCCTGTTCCTTACTAGCCAATCTACTTCTATCTCACTCCCACATAAACTCAGTTATGCAAGTACCATCGGAAAGGCCTCTTGCTCTTCCTTTAAGATACCAGAGGCGGCAGGGAATGCTGCAATGAGCCCGAAAATAGCATTGCTGTACCTCTTCAGCCCTTGGAAAGGGGTGGCCCAGACATGGCAGCCCAAAGTCTGGCTCTACTGGCAGGACAGTTTGCATGCAGGATCGACTGGGGTTCTCCAGATCTTTTCCACTAAGATCATGGGTTTCTGATGCAGAAGATTCGCTATACACATGAAAACTTATTTAATGGGCTTTCTATCCATGCAGCTGTAGCTTTTCCTCGAGCAGTGGACATATGCCACCTATGTCTATAAACGGCTTTTGCCTGTTTTGGAGGTTCTCTCTGCAGCATCCCATAAATCCATGCAGTCTTAAGTCTTCTGTACTTCTCTGCAGGAGCCATTTGTTTCATTTTCCCCTCCTTTGTCTTTGTTGCAATTGTAGAATTCAAGCATTCATGAAAGGTAAATGTGTCATGTTGACTAAGTGGATCTTTGTCTTCCCCCTCCATTAACCCATGTATCTCATTTGCCTCTCCGATGATTATTGCAGATTCTGTTTTACAGGACACCAGAAGAGCAGTTCATTCAGCACCATAAATTAGTGTCCCCTGAGCGTTACCCATGATGAAAACTAAGGAGCTTAGTTCACTGTGGGATCCACAGCCTAATGCAATTTTTCTCATGAAATAGGCATGGCAAACATTTACTTGGCTTTCCAAATTAAACCCTCCTGGGATTGTTCCCTTTGAACTGAGGCAGGAATATCAAAGAAATTCATTTCAGTACTGATCAGAATTGTACCCAGTTCTCACCTTTTGAGCTGAACATGGACTAATATGTGTTCTGCAGTCAAAGGGATAGTGCACACCAAAATGTGTTTGGCAACAATCACAGGTTAGAAAAAATGTGCATGCAAATAGGCACACTTTTGAAAGATATGCACAAGTACGGTTTAATCCATGGAAGAAAATGTGTGGTTTTCAAAAATGTATACAATCAATGCATGCGATGCAATATATTGAGGCATGAGGAATACAATGTGACGTGGCTGCAAAAAGGGCAGATGCTATTTTAGCTGCATTAATAGAAGAATCCCAAGTAGTACTTCCAAATCCCTTGAAGTACTAGTTCCCCTCTACCTGGCACTGGCTAGGCTTCATCTGAAGTACTGCATCCAGTTTTGAGCACCACAGTTAAGAAAGATGTAGACAAGCTGGAAAAGATTCAGAGGAGGGCAACAAGGATGATCCAGGGGCTTGAAACAAAGCCCCATGAGGAGAGATGGAAGGCCTGGGCAAGAGAAGGCTGAGAGGAGATAGGGTAGCACTTGTCAAGTACCTGAAGGGTTGTCACTCACAGGAAGGACATGATCTCTTCTCAGTTATCCAGGAGATGGAAGATTGGGCTCAGGCAATTTCTGGCTGAACGTCAGAAAGAATCTTCTGACTGTTAGTGTGGTATAATGATGGAACCAGTCACCTGGGGAGGCTGTGAGCTCTCCCACACTAAAGGCATTGAAGATGCAGATGGATCTGAGAGGGATGGTTTAACTTGGCCTCCTGCACTGAGCAGAGGGTTGGACCCTCTGGCCCCTTCCAGGTCTACTCTTCAATGATTGTATGATTTTATGCATTTGGAATATATACATGAAAATGCACAAAGATTTTCACTTGCAAAGGGAAAAAAACAGTAAAGCTCACAATCTGATTTGAAATCATGTTGGAATAGGTTTCAAGCTGGAAGGCACAGAACTGGGCAAGATCACATTTTGCTGGTTCACACCTTCCTAGCTAATGATCAGACATTGCTGATCTGGTTATAACTGATCATCTGTATGCCTGGGGAAGATCTCCAGTTATTCATCTACCAGCTGTTGGGCAACATGGGTACTAAGGAGGCTGTAGACTTTGGAGCAGTAGTGGGACTGGATTCCAGATTCGTATTGCTTATACTCCTAGTAAAACTCAGCATTGTCCTGCCGCCACCGCTGATAGGCTTGTACTGTCCAACCACATGTATCAGCATTTGCTGTCACCGCATGTTTTTCACCCCATGCATCAGCATTGCTGTCACTCCACCTTCAGTGTGTTTTCCTGTGTTAGGCTAGAGGTGTTGTAACTACAGGAAGTTGTAATGAGCTCACTCTGTTAGTCCTGCTGCTTTGATTCTGCCATCCAGAAAATGTAATTTCTCACTAATGAAAAACAAAACAAAACAATTTCCCATTAATGTTCATATGCCATATGCCTTTTTTCTAATTTGTGCTCCTCTCCAGGACACACTGGAAGCCTACACCAAACTGGCACTGGTCACATCTCTATTTCAGGAATTGCATGTGTTTATTTATGCATGGATAATGTTTTTATGCCATGTAATATAAGAAGATTGCTAAAAATTTTGCACTAAAATACGTACTGGCACTACATAAAATATAGAAATAGTAAACAGGTTAAAATGACAGCAGAAACAAGGAGCAGTAAAATACAGAGGTGTCAAGATGTGGTAATTCCCCATGTGATTATATTCTGGAAGGGAAGGCATCAGAAATAACCATTAATTGATCTATCTCATGTTATTTTCTTCATAGAGATGTTACTGCAGAACAGGTGGTAGATCCACAGGGGAAGTGAATCCGGTATGCTTGGGATGCAGGAATAGATTGTGCATGTTACTAAATATTTAAGACTCCAAAGGCCACTGTCAGGAAATCTCCAAATCACAGAACCGGAATGTAGATTTGGATTACATGGAAGATGCTGCATGCATTTTCAGCAGTTTATTGGCAAGAAACCCCAGTAATCCCTCTCTAACAGAGACAAAACAATAGTGCTTTTAGGTAGCCATAATATGGAAGTGGCTATGAGCTTCCAGAGCATAGACAGAGTTTTTTATAAGTCATGGGTCACATGCATAGTTTCAAGGCATTGACAAAATTCTGAATGGGTGACATGGCGAAGACAATGGGGAATAATACAGAAACAATAAGAAATCATTATAGGCATCAGGAAAAACATCATGACTCATCAAAGGTTTGAGGAACAGATAATAAATAAAATTATAAGGAGTTGCAGAAATCTAACAAGTTTGAAATGTTGTGGTTTTTGCAATCAGAGATACTGATTTCCTTAAGACAAAGCATGAACTGCCTTAAGACAAAGCATGATCTGGCTAGGTATTTTTACATTGCAAAGGAAGCACAGGTGCCCCAATCTTGAAACTTTGTTTCAATTCTGTTTCAGCTGGACAATCAGGAGCTGAAAGATGTCAGGACCTTTTAGATTATTTGCACAGCTTGGGGCTGTTTTTCCTTTTCCTGGGAAAGGAACAAGAAAGGAAAAACCCTGCTGATGGGGAGAGGGAGTAAAGGCACTGCTGCCAGATTTTATATTAAAGGACATGCAAAAGCATATTGCTTTATTTGAGAATTTATTTGGACTTCCCCAACACTACCCAAATAGATGAATGGATGATTCAGAGCAGTGAATTGCATGCTGCCTTGTCTAGAGATTGCAACACATTCACACACTGAAGGATGTGTGAGAAATCTGTTAGGAAGGGAAAATCTAATATACAAAATTTACCTTACCCCAGATCCTGGTTCAGCAGCTCTATCCTGGTACGGAGTTGTCATAGTGCAATTCAAGCTATCCCACAGACTTCTGTGTCTAAGGATAGATATCATATGCATGTATGAAACATAGCAATTTGCAAAATTGGATTCCTGTGATTTGCACAAATTATGCTAGAATGATGTGGTTTTCAGCTTCCAATTTGTGCAAAGTGTAGAAGTCCAGTTTGCAGAAGTCAAGCAACTTGCATGCATTTCTTTAGCCATTTTTAAATGCACAAATTGAGGCCCATCTTAAAGTTTGATGTCTGCAACACTCCCCACAAAAATCTGATCAGAATCAGGCAGAGAATCTATCAAGTTCAGATGAGCTGGATTTTCTAGCATCAGCCCACACCTTCCATCCCCATTTTGAAGCACTTACCTGCTCAGGTGGATCCATTTGACAGAGACCTATTCCCCTTCTGTATCCTACTGGTGTTAATGTGATGGTTGATTTTTGAGCTTGTTGCATTTCAGTGTTGGAAATTCAGGTTCAAACCTTGCTCAGGTCTGATAGTGAAGCTCACACACTAAACACTTTGGGGTTCAAATGCTTGCTTTCCAAGCGACAGATTTATGAATGTCAGCAATAATATACTCTTGAAGAGAATCCTAGCATGGCACAGAAGTTTCTGTGCCATGGTTAAAGTGTGCACACTTTCACTGGGTATCAAGCTATCCTGTTGGAACACATTGCTTCCTCCTTTCAACGCAGAATGTGGGTTGCATAAATAGACTGCACATTGCTGCAGAAGACAATGAGTGCTACCCAAGGAGTTTTTTTTGGTGGTCAGGAAGGCTTGCCCACCATTACCAATCTTTTCACTGAGAAACTGTTGAAATTCAGGGTCATGTTTTGCATGTAAAAGGTCCCAGGTTTAATCTATGACATCTACAGAGAAGTCTTGGAAAAGGTCCTGTCATCTTAGAGACCCTTCTAGTCAGCAAGAATATTGCTGAACTACATGGGCCAATGATCTGATCTGTTATCCAGCTTGTTAGATAGAGAGAAGTGGCCATCCCAGGTGGCAGCTGCTGAGGGGTGGCAGCGGATGTTGGAGGAGAGATGGATGAAGCTTTCTGGCTGGCCCTGGACCCTCCAAGCTGGCCTGCTGTCCATGAGAGTGCCAGAGACTTTTCCCATCATCAGCATGGAGGAAATGCTCAACATTCCAATTTGTGATGGGAAGGGGTGCCATCTTGTTTTTCCACCCCAGGCAGCAGAACGCCTTATCCTTGCTTGGCATAAGGCAGCTTGCTTTGCTAAGCGTCCAAGATATTTCAGAGATCCCCAGAACACAGTTTGAAATCATTGTGTTAGAGGAAGAGGCTTCAGCTGTGATATACAACACCTCCAAAGTCATCCCCAAGCCAGTAGTAGGGAGACTTTACGGCACAACTCCCCCATCAATCAGTGTGGCAGACAAAAGCTTTCAGATCTGAAATCTTCTCAACACGGCTACATTCATTGATGTAGTCAGTGGATGTGTAACATAGACCATTAGTTTAAGTACAGAAAATATTCCAAAAAAAGTCTCTCTCCAGCAAAGTTAAGTAGTTCAGTTACCCATTATGCAAATCCTTCTTTGGAAGAACAAGGAGAAAGAACCAGCAACTAATGATACAAGGAAGCATTGCTAAACAATAACATTAAATGGCGAAAAGGGAAAAATCACACTCTCAGCAACTAAACAGATGCTTTCTCTCCACTAAATTCTAATTAAGTTCCTGACCCGTGGAGTATGGCAGGTAGACAGAACCAGCTTTATTGGCCATGAGGAGACATCACAGTGCGATAATAGCTCTGCCTGCTGTTCCTATTGATCTCCAGGAAACTTGGCAAAGTAATGCCAGGATTATATGCGAAGGATCTTGGAGTGATCCAGCCTTTGAACCCTGATCAAGCTGGATGGTAATAGGATGAGATTTAGGAAGGTGGCCTGAGAAAGGATTGCAGTAACAGGAGGGCAAGCCAAGGTTGTTCATTTTCTGGAGCCACCTGTGTTTGTGGGCGAGTGTCACCGGATGTCATTTTGCCATGCCTTGTGCAGAACAACCAAGCCTTACACACTCTCGGGGGTTAATTCATGCAATCCATTCTTTCTTAGAATGTTTGGGCATTGTTGGGAAGGAAAAAGGCAATTGCTGTTTGTGTGAGTTTCAAGGTCACAGAGATTCAGACCCTTCAGATGGGGAGGACGGAGGACGCAAAGGGCTTATCTCAAGGCTGCTTCTCCAGGTGCTCAGGCAGACTCTGAGAATAGCCAGAATCTGCAGCTGCTGGGGCCGGGGGGGGGGGGCATGGGACAGAAGCTCCAACAGCCAGCCAAGCCTTGTATGACTCCTGAACCCATGAAACAGGGTCAGAGAGAAGGGCTAGTGAAGCAGAGGGGTGGCATACAGCTAAGGGGCTTCCCACTGCCTGGGCTTACTCAAAAGTTTCTCGATTGCATGGTCAGAGAATCATTCTTTGTGTTTGCTGGATGTACATTGGAGAATAAAGAGCTCATACCAAAGAATGCTCTGTTGCTTTGAGAGTGAAAAGGGGGAAACCTAGCTTCCAACAAGCATGAGAGGGGCAGCTGTTCAGTGATGGGGCACAAGCTTGGCTTACAGCATACCCTATATTCAGTCCTTGGCATCTCTAGTCTCAGCTAACCAGGCTGGGCAAGACTTCTACTCAGTGCTAGCTCAGGCTTCCATGGGCCCTTGAGCAGGACAGCTCCCCATGGACCCCAGCCACAGTGACTGTCCCATCTTCACACCATGAGCAGAAGCTTGACCATGTTTATCCATGGTAGCTCTGTCTCCAAACCACGTACCTTCCCCAGCCCCACTCCAGAATATTCATATAAAACCTCGGTGGGCGAGCCTAGGGTTGGGACAACCCCATTCAGAATCCATTGCACTAGCATCTGCAGACTTCCCCTCCTGCTCAGCCTGGTCCTGCAAAGTGAGCCGAGCCAAGAGAACGCCTGGGAACTTGTGGACCAGTGGTTGCTCAACTGGTCACCTTCCACAGCAGGTACAGCTGCCCAAAGAGTGGCTGCAGCACTTGGAAGAGGGCTGCTGTGATCGGCCACATGGCACCATTCCCAGAAACCCCAGAAATGAGCCAACAGTGGCAGCACTGGAGGACCCAGAGTTTGCAGGGGACTCTGGGCTACTGCAGAATGGACTGGAGTCTGGGAGCCTAGCCCAGGGTATCCAGTGGGTTCCCACTCCCAAATGGATTCCTGGTGCATCCCTGGGTGAGTCTACTTTCTCAAGGTTGTTGTCTCCAATTCCTGATGCTCTTTGGCCTGTTTCTCAACATCCCCACCACCAGTTTCCCAACAGGTAGAAAGCCAGTGGCTTTGGCAGCCCCTGTTTCTCAGCACCCCTGTGGTCTGGGTGAGGCTGAAGGGCAGGTGAGCAAGCAGGTTGCGATGGTGAAGAGGAAGATCATGTCCGGGGAGCTCTTGTCTGTGGATCCTTGGTTGAACCTGGGCCCTGGAGAGGTTGCCCAACCATGCAGCTCTTGCCTCTGCAGCTCTTGGAGAGCCATGGTCAGAATAGGCTGCATTGGGCTAAATCGGCAGAACGGAACTGTTTATTTTCTGTCAAGGCCTGCTCCATCTTGTTCCTTCAGGAGAAAGATGCCAGGCTGTGTGAGCAGGGCCAGGCACTTCAGTTCCTTATTTCATCATCTTCTTTCTAAGCCTGGAGAAGACTTATCTTCAGAGAGGACAGGACAGGACAGGACAGGACAGGACAGGACAGGACAGGACAGGACAGGAAAGGGCAATTAGGATAACACTGTGGAATGGGCAGAAGAAGGGATGCAGATTAGGGATGGGTAAGGATCTCAGTCAGGGTTTTGTTTTGTTTTTCTTTTTGATAAGAGTGTGCCAGAATCTGAATGCTTCTAAGCAGGTTGGCAAGACGTTGTCACTAAAAAACAAATAAAATGAGAGAAACTAGAATGTTAGCACTGCTGAATTTCGGTTGCCACCTCTTCCCATCTTGAAAGCTTAATTTGGCTTCATTCATCTTGGATAAAAACCTGCCAAGATTCACAAATGCCTTCATATAGGAGATGTGTAGAAATGTGTGATTGACATCACGGGAGTTAAACCAAAGCCTGTCCCTGGAAGGACACATAAGATGAGGCTGGAGGTCTGAGTTTCACCACCAGTAGCCCAGGTGGACCAAAAGTCCAATTCAGTCCCAGAAAGCACTGTCTTCTCAGGAATGCTTTGACGAGCGCTGTACTCAGCAACACAACATCTGAGGCCTTCCTGGTTTGGTTGCTTGAATAAAGCAACTTGCTTGAATAAAGCATCTAAGATATTTCAGGTATCTTTCTTTTTATCCCCTCCTTTTCCTTGTGCCTCCTCATTTCTCCTAGTTTTACTATAACAAGATGTAAAGAAATAACAGATGTCTCCTTCTTGCTCATTCCTCTAAAACCTATGTGACTGTGGGAGGGGAGAAGAACTCACCTCAGATTTGTTTAGTACACTAATTATCAGTGAGCTACCTCAGAGGCCTTAAATATAATCATATTAAGCTTAATTACAGATAATTAATTAGAGAGAAACTGTTTAAATAGTTACCTGGATTTGTGGAACATCGGTAGGCGCTGTACATTTCATCAGATGCAAAGAGAGATGACTGCAGAATGTCCAGAAACTGGCAATTTGACTGATATTTACAGTGATGGTAGGAGTGTGTGTGTGTATGTGTGTTAGCACATGTGTGTGTGTTTACTTAGAAGGGCCAATAGAACTGTGTAGAATAATGAGCTGTAATTGCTAGGTAGCATTTCTGTAATTATAATGTTTTTGCAGTTACCATCTGAGCTGGAAATGGAATGTGGATATATAGGACATGGCAGGTCTGTCCCTCTCTGTAGCTTTTGCTCTTTCACAGTCCTCACACTTGGAAGACAGAAACCTAAACAGTGGGAACCTGTTCTATGGGGTGCTAGGGCCAGCCCCACTGTTAGGCAGAGTGGGGCGACTTCTTCAGGCAACAGATGAAGAGGAAATCTACTGACTCTTCCTCTTGAATTCTCTTGCTGCCTCTCTCCGTTGGAGAAATGAGCTGTGCATTGCATGCAACCCGTCTGCCTCCCCATTGCAGATAACCTGACTCCTCAGGTGTAGCAGCGACTGGGGAAAAGACACGTTTTTGTCCTTCACTCCAGGCAGCAAAATGTCCTGAGTACCCACCTGCAGTTTGAATTCAATTTCTGTATTGAGTGGGGCTGAAGATAAAATAGATTAAGCGAAAACATCCCAAAAATACTTCAGTTTAAAGCACTTACTGTCAGAAGCTACTTCTTCCGAGAGGGGTTTCAGCTCCTAGAAAGGGGTAAACCAAGCAAAATCCGAGAAGCCACCAAGCTACTTGCAGTTAGGAGAAAGGAGCTGGCCATCCTGGCAACCCCAGAGTGCCAATTTGGGATCCCAGCTGTGCCTGGTTTGGCCTGCAGACCTTAAGCTCAATGCCTCTGCTTTACCCATTATATTAGCTGTAGGGGAACTGCATTTCTCTGCAGGAAAGCTGGGATAACACCTGCGTGATGCAACAAGGAATCACACACCAGTGGTGTCTTGGATGGGCTGTACTGGAAGGTTGTCAAGTAAGTTGTGATGGCTCAAAAGGAAGTGTGGTGAACTTCTCCAGTGTCCAAAAGGTGGAAGAGTTTTTTGAGGTCATGCCAAGCCCTTATAGTTTTCTGCTTGGTAGGAAGGGCAATGGAGTTAGTTGCCTTACAACTTCCTTTTCCAGTTATTCTGTAGATGAGAGCTCTTTTTGCTGTGAGAATGAAGCTTCCTCCCAGGAAGGAGGATTTAGGCCCTGTGTGCACACAAAAGGAGTGAGAGGAACATTGTAAAATCCAGAACAAGAGGCATTGTCCTTTATTTGTTTATTATTTCAATTTATATTCTACCTTTTTCCTACAAAGGGCTCAAGGCAGCTTACATCATTCTCCTCCTCCATCTTATCCCCACAACAACAACCCTGTGAGGTAGGTTGGGCTGAGAGTCTGGCTCAAAATCACCCAGTTGGCTCCCAGGTCGTCTGAGTCCCAGTCCCTTGCTCCTAATCACTACACCACCCTGGCTCTTTGTTCTTGTCTTGGGAAGAGTAGCTATTGTTGCTTGCCCAAGTCACTCCAGATGTCCATGGAACATCTCTGGCCTATTCAGAGAACCAACAGAGCCACAGAGAAGGAGAGAGGAAGAGGAAGCTTCCCTTTGGTTGTTCCAATTCTGAATCCATATTTCACCATTCTGTTAAATAACTATATGGCATTTTTGACACAGCCATCATTTCTGACAGTTAGGACCCTGAGGGTGTGGAATGGGCTTCCATGGGAGGTCGTTGAGGCCCCATCGGTGAGGGTGTTCAAAGACAGGCTGGACATGCACATGGTGGGCATGTCATGAGCGGAGCCGGCTGGTGCCGGAGGTCAGACTAGATGGCCCGGGAGGCCCCTTCTGACTTGCTCTGTTTCTATGTTTCTATGTTTGTTCCTTAATATTCCAGAATCTAAAGGGATGCAGCTTGGATTAGCCAGGCTGCTGTGATGAAAACAAAGGGACAGTGTGTCCTCGTGTTCTTGAATCCTCGAAGGACTTCCCCATTCATGTGGAAAGAGTGTGAGGCTCATGGAGTGTGTGGCTAGAACAGTGTCTCAACTGCCCCATAGAAGTGGGTCCCAAGAAACAGCCATTTTATTTGCTCTTTTCTGAGCTGTTTGACCTCTTCCACTGTAATGTGCCACCTTTCAACCTTGTTGTTGTTTTCCTTCTTAGAAAACTGGGTTGCAACAGTCATTCAATTACACATTTATAATAGGTATGAGTTCTTTCACCAGCTGCAGCTTATCCGTGACTCAGAACTCTTGGGAAAACATTTCAGAGATTGTTTTATAGAACAGCAAATTACAGCTCAATACCATGATCCTGCTGGGAGAAATGTGCATCACGTAAGCCTTGCCCATTTACACTGGTCCACCAAAAAGAAAAAGAAAGAAAATCATCCACATGGGAGATGCAGTGCTGGGGTAGCTTTTTCCCTGACAAGATGTCTGTCAGGAGATCCTAAACCTCTAAACCTAATCTAAATTTATTTCTAGTTTAACTTTAAGATTAGAACTCTCTCAAAGTGGTGTACAAGTTAAACCCCACCAACGTGGATTCATTTTTTCAGCAATTTCACTCAGCAGATAGCAATAAAATCAACAAACACATTTAATATTCAATTAAAACAGAAAACAAAACTGCACTGCAAACTCAGAAAAGAGGTGAGCCATCAGAACTTTTCTGAAGATCTGCAAAGACAGATTCCTGATGGAAGTCAGTTTCAGAGGTGTGGGGCCACCCTTGAGAAGGCCCCACAAATTGATTTAGATGGAGTGATCCAAGGATCCTTGCAGTCTGCCTCTGGCACATTCCTCCCCTCTGCCGTTGGCAAAATATCTCTACTCATCCAACTATAAGAGATATTAGGGGCTTCTGGTTGTTTTCCAGAGGTATAAGTGCTGCCTTACTAACAGAACTCCTCCATGTCCTTTATCTGCAACATCTTACGGTCTGTAGGACTTCAGAGTTCATTGATAAACGTATGTTACTTTCAATAACAGAAGGAGGTTTGGGCACTTAAATCATGCAGCCAGGCGAATGGGCGGCATACAAGTTGTCCAAATAAATAAATAAATAAAAAGAGAGGATGATACTGGGTTTGAGTTTCCCAGGAGAGAGTAAGTACTTAATTGTGGATGACTCCTAAACTTGTCTTCCAGGGACAAGTAATTCCCAGATTCCACATGAGATGTCACTCATGAGAGACTCCAGGGAAGTTCAAAAGGCGTTTCCATGCTACAGGAGTGGTCCATTGATTATTTGAAGATGTATGTGTGCGTTAAGTTATAGATCCTGCTTCATATACAACAACTTGCTGAGGAAGCCCACCATCACAGATCTATACTCTGGTCTCTCCATTACTTCTCTGAGCAGCCCAGGGTCACCAAGTGGCTGCCCATGAACTATGAATGAGAGAGAGTTTGAATCATCTTTAGCTCTGACGATAATGGAACATAATTAACACGCTTTTCCATATTTGGAACATTTTGGAGGGGAGATTCTTTGTTGTTTAAAATGAATGTGGGGCAAACTAAAACTGACAGGTCCATTTGTCCAGGCCCCAGCAGATCCCCCCCCCCCCACCGGCAATAGGAAACAACGAACAATAAACAGCTACAACAACTCTTTTTGGATGGCTGGGGCAGATACCCTGAGGAGGATTTTAAAGATGCCATTCAAAATCAGTGCCCTCACTCTCAACTGGCTCTGCCTAGCAAGATCCGATTGGCCATATTGCACTGTGATGTCATCGCCCTCACCATATTGCTCCTAACTGGCTTGTTTTTTGGGTTTTTTGTTTTTTTATTTTTGTTTTCAGGGAGTATTATGTTGTTGTAGTAGCTGTTGTTGTGAATCAAAGAGTACAAAGAGAGGAACAAGATGAGAAAGGATTTGCATAAACATGTTGCCCTTATTTTCATACACTCAGACCTCTGCAGAATTTAAATAAGTGAACATATTGGTGCAGTCTTTGTGGTAAGCCTCACTGCAGAAACTACAACTCTGGAGCCTTTCATTTGTAGGGTATCTTTTTTCTCCATGGTCCAGTTTGGCTTGGGTTTATCAAAGCAACAGCCTAGCAGGCGGCTTCATTTGCATCCACGCCTTTGAGAAGGGAGTGGTTTTGACAAAGCCCCTCTTGACAGCCCCGCCTTCCTTCTGACAGTTGTGGCCAATAAAGGAAAATTGATTCCTGGCAGCATTCACATCAGTCTCCCTTAATTTATGCAACATTTCCCATGGGACAACAAGGGGGAACAGATACATTCTGCCTCTTAGCCAATGGGTGCTGGGGAGACCCCCAGGCTCACCAACTGCTCTCCCAAAAAGAACAGGCAGTAAGCCAGGCAGATTGCCCTTTTCAGCATAAAATAAAGAGTGATAAGGGCTTGGGAGACAAAGAAATGAGCATTTGATGGGTCATCCATCAGCAATCCCTGATAAGGGTCATGCGCAAAGAAGAGAGAGCTACGTCAAAGTGAGCTCGTGTACGACAGTTAAAAAGTTTTAGAACAGAAGCAACATTTTAAAATATATGAAAGAAGGAACACATGTTCTTTTTCCCCAACAAGATTTTACAGATCCTTTTGCTTTCATGTTTGCAAATACCCAACCCAATCAAGAACAGCGAGTGCAAAAGAAAATTATTTATGTTTCCTTGTTTCAGTGAAGGTCAGGGAATGGTGGGTTTCATTCATGCTGTTAAACTTGGGAGGAAGAACAGAGAGAATAATGATTAAAGGAATTCTTGTAATGACAATGCTTGTACCATGGGAAGAAAAATGTTCTTTTCCTCATTTTATTAATGTCTCTTTGAAGGCTACCAGGAAACTTTGAGTGGGACCAAAGAATGTATTTGGATGCCATTCCTAACTAAGCACCATACTCAAAGGAGTAGAAGGCCACGATGTGGTGCGTGTTTACATGGGAGGAGCCAGGGAGTTGGTATTGATGTATAATCCTGATGTATAGCCCCTCTCAGTTTCTATTCATCCATAGGAAAGAAGTAGAATATTAATCAAACAATGCTAATTCTGCAGAGACAGCCCCAATTCTTTCACACGTGTGTGTGTGCGCGCGCGCATGTGCCCCTTCATATTTCAGTTTAGGTTTGGCCAAAAATTATCCAGTTTTCAGCTCCTAGAACTGAATACGGTCTTGAACACAATCTGCAGTCAAAATCCAGACATTTCTGAACTTGTACTGAAATTTGCTAGAAAAACGTATTCAAAAACTGGGTACCTCTGAAAATGTGCATTAAGGAATGCATGCTTTCGAGGAAATAGAGCATAGAAACATGTTTTAATCAATGGGAGAAAATGTGCATAACTGAACCACACCAGTGCGAAGAGGTTATTATCTGATATTGATACCAATGTCAGGGAAAAATTCAAGGTAAATTTGAAAACTGTGGAACTGAGCCCCATTCCTCCATGCCTGCCACTGCCACCAGGTGCAGCAAGAAGGAAGTTGGCCACCAGGAATGGCCAATGGGGAAGGTTGCCTGTTGCACGGCCAGGGGTCCACAAGTGTCCGTGGATTTGCTTTTGGCTCAGCTTGCAATGTATGACCAGGATAAGCCTGAGAGGAAGTCCACATATTCTGGATGGACAGATTTTGAAAGGCTTTTCCCTAACCCTAATTCCTAAAAATGACCAAAGATGCAGAATAATCTCCCATGAGCGGTCTCATACAATTTTCAAGGACACATTGTTGTCCCTGTTCTGGTACCGTGTACTATAACATAACTATGCTAAGCAATCTTCCCCTCCCCTCCCCTCCCCAAAATTGATAATGCCAATCCATTTCAGTGGCTGGCTTCAAGCAAGTAATCATTGTCTCTCACTGTACTTCACAGTGGAGAAGATACATCCGGATATTGCATTGCAATGTGTAACCTCTATGGTACATGCCACCCCTAATCCATCTTTTAAAACATAAATTGAGAAAAGTGCCTCATGGCTTAGAAGCAATCAAAGGGTCAACATGTAGAGCCTTTGGTCACCTCATACTCACTACTGCTGCCATTTTAATTCTTTTAAAAGAATGGCACCTTGGGGGAGGGTTGAAGCCCATGTGGGGGTCGAAACCTCTGAAAGTTGTCCATTTCTTCCATAATGACAGAATTTATTTGTTTTTGTTTGGCTCAAGTAGGAGAAGTAACCATTTCGGTGGTGGTAATGGGACACACAGAAGGGTTAATCCCCACAATCCGATGACCCCTTTTAAATCAGTTACTTTTAAAGCATGGGATTTCTGCATTCTGGTTGAAGTGGACCTTGAGGGTTTCAGCAAACATGCAAGAACCTTTGGTCCAGGAGCAGTGCCACCCTGCTCTCTCTTTCCCTCTTCTTCTCTCTTCACATATTAGTTATTGGTTTGCTGACCTCTGCTGGGCAGGGCCCAGGATTTGCATAGCCTGGTCTCCCTGCCACTGATGCCTCAGAAATGAAGCCGCTTCTGGAATGGCGTGTTGCCATGTTTCTGAGAAAGAGGATCAATGAAACCATCACAGCATCCGTTTCTCCCCCGCTTCCCTCCCTTCTCATTCTGATCACACACGGCTGACCACTAAGCACTGGGGAGAAGATTCTCTCGCCATTCAAACCAAAAGCAGGATTGGAACTGTGACCAATTAAAAAATGGGGTTGTTATGATAACACCAAAGCTGGCTTTACCTATTTCTCTTTTTCTCCTTGGAGTCAGCTACCTTTGTTCCACACAGAATGCCAAGTGGCTTTTGTGATCTTTTTCCAACATGGGTTAAAATTCGCACATATGCGCACACATCCAGATGACGCCATATTTCCCTCTGAACCTTATTTACCATCACAATGGGGCTGCCTCATTCTTTGTTGTTCTGCTCGGTGTGTGCATGCATGTGAAGGGACAGACAGACAGACAGACAGAGACAGGGAGAGAGAGAAGCAAGCAATTGAGGGAATTACGCTATATATTCACAGCTGAATTGATACGGCGATTTTATTGTATTTGTGAAAACTCAGTGCAGAGTGAATTGAGTGTATGGGAGAAGAAATTACTGGGTAGCTTCCCCATTGGTATGAATGGGAACTCAGCAAGAGGACAGCCATTCACAGTTCTTATCAAATTCAATGGGGCTTGTTCAGGAAAATGGTGCAGATCATATCCTAAACTTGATTTTGTTCATCTCCATGGTGACTGGAATCCATTAAAGGCAGCATCTCCACATTTCCAGGGAACATCTCTGAGATGTTTTCTTACCTTTCTAGAAAAAGAAATCCACTTTACCAAATGTTCTCCAAATCTTTCGCAACTTTTTTTTGTGGTAGCCCTCATTCCATGTTCCCACCACATGCTCTCTCTCTCTCTCTCTCTCTCTCTCTCTCTCTCTCTCACACACACACACACACACACACCCTATCCTAGAATGAAGCTGGCCTGCACAAAGGCAGCAAAAGAAACAAAGAGAAAAACAACATAGCACCTCAGCTAAAAGGAAGAAACAGGGGTGTGGGGAGAGCCATAGGAATACGGAAGAATTTTCAAAAGGCCATTCGTGCAAATCTCTATTTTCATAAACTACCAAAAGTGGATGCTCATTCAGACCAGCAATTGCCCTGAGAGAATGGATGTCTTGATTCAGTCATTTGCTTTTGCTGCTGTGGCCTAAAGCTGAATGTTGCATGAAGAACCACATTTTCCTACAAGAGACTTTGCATCAGAAGCATTTTCCCTGTCAATTCTGGAACTTGTACTCCAGGTCCCCAGCAAAACAGTCACACAGCTGCAATTCGAATGTGTCCACCCTTAAGATTCCAGCATGGTGGAGGCTCATGGTAGAGAAGATGTGTTATACACTCGAGATCCCACTTTTGGTTCCAAAAATCTTGATGTAGGAATAGAAAAGAACCTTGCCTAACACCTTGGAGAGCTGCTGTGTACATAATGCTGGGTAGGTGGACCAATGTCTTGGCATAGCATAAGAGCTTTCTAGAAAAGATTGGTAGCAGAAGCAGCCGTTTTGCAAGGACCAAACACTCACAAAGCCCTTGAGCATTTACAGTTATTCAAACAGAACATTCCTCAATTTTCAACCTCTTTTGGAATGAGCTGCGGGATGTTCATGGAACCATCCTCTCCATCCATTTTACATGCGTGTCATGCACTAAAAGAACAAGCTCACAGCTGAGAGTTCCCTGGTTGGCCTGTTGCGAACCCCATGGAATGGCATTAAACTTGGGTTCTTCACATACAGCCTTCTGGATGTCTACAACTCCCCTCAACACCAGCCAGCATATCCAGTGCTGAGGGATGCTGGGGCTTGTAGGCCAAAACATCCGGAGGGCCACAAATTGCCCACTTGTATCACGAGCAAATGACTATATCTCAGATTGATAGCATCTACAAATTACAGGGGGGAATCATGGATATCTATCTGACAGGATCCCTTGAAGACAACGTAAGAAACAGATGGCCCAGTGGTCCAAAGCGGAATGAGGCAGGAGAACTGAGGTGATAAGTTTTTGAACTGTAGCATTTCATGGGTTGGTATATATTTAATGGCCTCACTAGTTCTGCTTTGGTTTTAAAATCCTTATGTGCCCTACTTATGGTATTGCTATTTATTTATTTATTTATTTCCCATAGCCGAAGCTCTCTGGGTGGTTTACAACAAAGTATAAAAACAATGAATGAATACAATGAATAAAACATGAACAAGAATTAAAAGTAATTTAAAATAATATAAAATATATTAAAAGACAGTAAGAAGGCCTGGCCAAGAATAAAAGAAAAGTGCCTGGATAAAATGCCAGGCCCCTGAATGACCAGAGAGGTCTTTAAAGGCCTCATCAAGGAAGGTTGTCTTATTTATTTATTTACTTACTTATTTAAAATTTTTGTATCTTGCCCTTCACAGTGTCTTAACCTGGTACTGAAAAGAGGGCAAAGACAGGGATGCTGGAAGAAAAGGGGTTAGGACAGTTCTATCCCCGATACAGAGCTGGCTACACTCATGGAATTTTTGAACTTTACTGGAGCTATTCAAAGTACTATCGTTAAAATAGGAGCACCATGGATAGTTCCTCTAGAGCTCAAGATGAAAGCTGCAATAGATTAAGAACCCCTATTGGCATAAGGGTCACCAGCCTCCCCCAGGGAGAAGGCATTTAGAGAGAGGACTGCTTGCCTACAACACCATGTGGTAGAGCCCAAAATTCAACACCTTTTGCAAGGTTTTTATTGTCTTTAACAGCAGGCGATAAAAAATAATTAGGCATTGGCAATTGTTGGCCTATTGTTCCTGAAGCAGTTGAGGCTAGATATGAGCAAATGTGAGATTCACACTTGCTGAAGTCCTCCCATTTTGTCCTTGAAGCTCAATTCATCTTGGTCATGTCCCTCCCCTCCTGTAAGGAACTTCCTTCTCAGGGAAAAATTAGTACACGGACCTGCGGAGAACCTTTAATTCTTGCCTGGTGATGTCCCAACAGCCTCCTTTGCTTCTCATATTGGCAGATCCTCTGCCATGCTGCAGGTCAAACTGTGGCTGAAAAAGGATTGGTCAACCAGCACTTCCGAGGGTGCTTCGAAACACAAAGCCCATTGTGCAGATACGAAACTTCCTGGCGAAGGCAAGCATCCACAGATGCTAGTTCTGTGTTCCCATGGGGAGCTTTGGATGAGAATTCTCCACAGCAGCTGTCCTCTGACTTTTCATCTTTTCTTCTTTTTTCTTTTCTTTTCAAACTGGATGACTTTTCAAAATTATTTTTTGAGATGCCATGTGGCTAGGAGCACAGAACCCCTTGTTTATTATTATTTTATACCATCTGGATGGAGTAAATATATTCTTCACCACATAAGTTTCTAGCTGAAATGCGAAAAGTGCTCTATATGAGTTTAAGAGGCATCACATCTTAAGAGAGACATTTCCATTCAGGAAAAGCATTGACTCCACACAAGAAATCAAAATGCTTTTTTGCCCATTATTTTATACCTGAAAGGTTTCTGCTTGCACATATCTTAGTTTATGAATGTCTCCATGCCACAGCAAAACTGAATCCATTTTCTTCCGGATCACTTCCAAGTTCTATCAAGAGTAATTCTCTCAAAGTGACCTTTTCATGATTTAAAACAGATGTTCTGTCCAGAGTTCAGTGCATCACGCATCCTTTCTAGTATCAGAATAATTGAGAGGCCATAATATCTAACAAACAAATGTGCATATCTCTGCACAGTTCAGAATATTCACCAATTTTGAATTCTCCCTTCTGCAATAAAATAAAAGATAAAAGAAAATAAACCTCACCTAACAGTTTTTATAGGCTGAGCAATTTCTTCTAATTCTCCCCCACGAAAAAGAATAAATGAATGTGTGTTTATTTATCTTTTTTATCATGTGTAGTGCACTGTTTTATTTATTTCTTTAAAACATGTGTATGCCGCCCCCATTGCAACAAAGCCTCGCGGCGGCTCACAGCAATACAAATGCAATAATTTAAAACTATTTAAAACTGGCCCATCTCGAGTAACCAAGTTAAAATACAATAAATACAATTTATAATTAACAATTAAAATAACTTTTAAATAAAAAGGTCTTCGCCTGGTGCCGAAAAGCAAATAATGACGGCGCCAGGCAGACCTCTCTGGGGTTATAAAACAAATCCCCTATGCTACTGCTGCTTCCCAAATTAGTTATGCAGGTGATCTTCAGTTATGCAGAGCCAACCAAATTTAGCTACTTGATGACATGACAGAGGAAAGGTAAAGGCAATTAAGAGCAATGGCAAAGAGAACAAATCAGGAAGGGCATGCCCGAGGATGATGAATTTTTGCAAAAGAAACCAATCCAATTCTGGTTCTAAATCCTTATTAAATGAGAATCCTGTTTAGCTTGAAAATCAGCACTGATGTATCACAGAAGGTGATGAAAAATTATCAGGAGAGGAGATTTTTCAGGAAGAGAGGTCCACGCTGACCTTTCCTCCTTGCTAGACAGAACCGCTTCCTGGGAATTTTGCTGCCTTTCTTTGTTGCATCCTTTACTGATGCAAACGCAATCTTCATATTCAGCACAGTTCTTCAGCAGCTCGAATTGTATGCCTTCAGTTCTATAACTGCACTCAAGGAAGCCTATGTAGTTTAAGAAAGTGTGTGCAAATGAGCAGTTTCTGCAATGACATGGTCAACGACCTTTAGCAAGAACAGTGCTACGGATAAGCCATAATTACTTCTGCTCTCTCTTCTCTGTGGCTTGCACAAAGCATCGCGACTGTCTTACCCAAGGAGATTTATGCAGGGATCTGTCCTGGCAGCATAATTGTGTTCTATACATTTCTGTTAAGTGTGAACAGCGAGTGGGAGGGGGAGCCAGAGGGAAGGAGCGAGAGAGCGCAGGAGACGCCGACTGCCTGTAGTTAATGCAGCCAGCAACAATGGACAAAGATTTATTTGCAGGTCAACAGCTATACATTTGCAGCATTTCTACCTTCTGGAAAAGCCAAGTCATGATTTATTGTAGACTTCACTTCTCATGGGCCGAGTATGTGGGTAAATGGGACCTGAGAAAAGGGCACTTTATATATTTACATTGCAGGGAAGTGGTTGCTAAACTATAAGCTACCAAAAGATTTAATTAACCCCTTTCTCTAGAAATCTCTGTCCATTGATCATTTGGCTTTTCCCCCCATCCCATATCTGCTCTCTCTTTCTAAGGATGGATATGCATGTGGGAGAAGGTTGAGCTACACTGGACAGTCACATTTAGGGTGGACAGACCATAGTTTGGAAGGGTAGCCCGTCAGAGATGTTGGAGATACCTGTGACAGATTCACAGGGGCATGGGTGTCTATGAATCCTGCCCGTGGATTCATCAGCTGCCCAGCCTTTTCCAAGTCGAGCTGATTCTGTAGTTTTTTTGCAGGGGCTATTTGTGCAAAGGTGCATTTGCACTAATGAGCATTCATGCTAATGTTCTCACAGAAACAGAGAAACAGAGCAAGTCAGAAGGGTCTTCCTGGGCCATCTAGTCTGACCCCTGGCTCCAGCCAGATCTGCTCATGACATGCCCACCATGTGCATGTCCAGCCTATTCTTGAACACCTGCACTGATGGGGCCTCAACCACCTCCCGTGGAAGCCCATTCCATACCCATGGGGACCTAACTGTCAGGAAGTACTTCCTGGCATCCATATTGAACCTTGGTTCCTTAAGCTTGACTCTGTTGGAGCACATCCTGCTTTCCTCTGCAGGGGAGAACAGGTCTCTACCCACCTCTGTGTGACACCCCCTCACATACTTGTATGTTGCCAACATATTCATGTGGATTGAAATTCATGTACATCCCTGTACATACATAAACCTGGTTCTGCCCATGAGTAGATGATAGACTGAAGGACAATCCACAACACAGAGATGGAACAGAGTTGGTGAAATCAATGCAAAAAAATCCAGGTTGACCTGGATGAGAAATTCTCCCATCTGAAACCCTCGATTGCTGCTGCCGGTCAGTGCAAGATGCACTGAACTAGATAGAGCAATGCTCTGATTCTGTGCAAGGCACCTTCTCATGTTTCAGTCCATAGGTGAGGGCTATATCAGCTGTACCCCAATGGGGGAATCTCAAGGAGAAAGTGAGCAACAGCAGACAGAGCTGGACTAGAACCTGATACGATGAAAGCCCCTTTGGGAGATTGTAATGCTCTAGTTTCCCCTCTGATTCTTGCCTAGTGTGATTTAATCCCATTGGGTACAGCTGTTCTGTTTTCTCTGTGTTCACAGGTTGGAGACAGTGGCATAAGAAGCATAGGGACACACCAACTGAGCTAGCTAACATTCTCCAATTTCTTCCTTCAAGCCCACTTCACCTCATTAGCATTCTGAAATGTGAGCTAAAGAGTAAAAATTCAGATGTGGGGGGTGCACATTTTTCAAGTGTACATTTGCATAAATGGGATGCAGGTGGCGCAGTGGTTTCAACCGCTGTGCTGCTGGGCTGGTTGATCGAAAGGTCGCCGGTTCGAATCTGCACATGGGGTGAGCTCCCGTGCTCCATCCCAGCTCCTGCCAACCTTGCTGTTCGAAAGCATGCAAGTGCAAGTAGATGAAAAGGTACCACTTCGGTGGGCAGGTAACAGCGTTCTGTGCACTTCGGTGTTTAGTCATGCCGGCCACATGACCACGGAGACTGTCTGCGGACAAACGCTGGCTCCCTCGGCTAGGAAACGGAGATGAGCACCGCCCCCTCGAGTCAGGCATGACTGAACGTCAAGGGGAAACCTTTACCTTTTATATGCATAAATACACACTTTCAAACATGAACACAAGCTCAAGAAATGATGAACATTTCCCAGTGATTGCATTCCTGCTTACATTCATGTTTATGCTGACTTGTCTTTAATATGTCTATTTGTGTGTGGATTTCTCCTGAGACAAACTGTACCAGGGAGCTTGCAAAATGCAGAATTTTCAGTCTTGGCTTGCTTAAACACTCAAGAGATGCAAATTGGAAATTTTCCTCAATGGAGTGAATTTCTGAAGTATCCCTAGTGATTAATCTTTGTAAGTTGTTCTTCCTTGCTACATGATTGTTATTTTTAATATGTTATATCTAATAAGGAGAAGATATTTATAGACTTGTCTTTATCATCTGGGTGAGAGCCAGTGTGGCGTTGTGGTTAAGAGCACAGGGGATTGGGACTCAGAGGATCTGGACACTAGTTTCCACCCAGCCATGGAACCAACTGGATTACTCTGGGGGCAGTCACAGTCTCTCAGTCCAGCCTGCCTCACAAGGTTGTTGTTGTGCAGATAATACTGAAAGCAGGTGGAGGAAAGCGATATGAGCCACTTTGAGTTCTTTGCAAGAAAAAAGGTGGGATATAAATCTAATAAATAAATAAAAACATCAAAAGCTAATGTGTCGTGGAAGCCCAAAATATGTTGGCAACATACAGGTATGTGGGGGGGTGTCACATGGAGGTGGGTAGAGACCTGTTCTCCCCTGCAGAGGAAGGAAGGCAGGACGCACTCCAATGGAGCAAAGCTCAAGGAGCCAAGGTTCAATTTGGATGCCAGAAGCACTTCCTGACAGTCAGGACCCCGAGGGTGTGGAATGGGCTTCCACGGGAGGTCATTGAGGCCCCATCAGTGAGGGTGTTCAAAGACAGGCTGGACATGCACATGGTGGGCATGTCGTGAGCAGAGCCGGCTGGAGCCGGGGGTCAGACTAGATGGCCCAGGAGGCCCCTTCTGACTCGCTCTGTTTCTATGTTTCTATGTTAAATGAGTAATCCACCATGGGTACCATAAGCAAAGAGGAAATAGAATATGAATCTTTCTCCTTGATGTACAAACTCTTTATTTATAGAAGCACATTCACAAATGGTATACCCCTCATTCAGCGATGTTTGCTTCTGTTTCTTTCTGGAAGGAAATTCATTGGCAGACCACTAAGGAGAAAGAATGAAATTTACCACTTCAGATTGCAAGTGAGGGATATACATTTTGAGTGTTCCCTGTGTAGGACAAACACACCTTTCAACAAGCAGGATGCAAAGAATGGGGCACATCAAGGAAGATTAACTGCTGGCTTCTCTATAGCCGTTGCCTTGCTCTGTTTTGTTTTTTGTTTATGCAGAGGATCTGACATTCAAAAGCATACTTTGCCCACCCAATCCCCCCGCCCCTGAAATGGTGCAGTCCATTTCACCACAACATTCTGCTGTGAGCTTATAGATCAAGGTTGGGGAGATCTGGCCTTATTATTTTTATAATGGGATTTAGCGCCCTTGGGCTATTGGACTTGAATGTTACATCTTGAGGACAGACTTATTTTGGACCCTTATCTTCCCCAGTAAGAGAAAGCATATCTTTCTTTGTTGTGCCCACCATCACCCTTGACCCTACATAGCTACTGTATTACTTCTGCCAGCCCTGATAAAACTCTAATTTAAAATCAACATTACCCCCAAAGGCCATGGTTGTCTCGAATCCAACATCACAGCATTCCTCACAACCAAATATTGTGCATAGATTATGGAAGGTTAAGATGAAAGCTATATTCCTTCTTATTTGAGATCACGTGACCATTCCATGTTTGTTTGGAGTGAAGATCCTGCACTTTTCACGGGGAATTTGGTTCTCTAAGTTTCTGAGAACAGAATAATGTTGTTGGGAGCATTTTGTTTGTTTGGCCCAGAAATAAGTTTAGCTATGATAGATATAATAGCTGAAACTACACTTTACTTAAACTTGTGAAAGTATGCCTTATTGTCCTAAGGTAGATCCAAAGACTAGGAATGAATGAACAAGTGATGTTTGAGCTCAGTAACAAAATTCCGCCTCCCATAAATTAAAGCATGGGGAATTTGAAATGCACGTTTTGAGAAAATAGAACATTTTTCAAGTAGATATTTTATGGATGTGATTTTGCGAACATTTCTGTACTCTCAGATGTCTTCACATTGAATATGCATATTGCCAATGAGGCATTTCTGAGTAATCTGTGCACCAAAACAAAAATGATCATCCCGGGGGTTTGGTTGAAACCTAGTGGGATTCATCCCTCCTGCACTTGTGGATTTCCTCTTGTGCTTAAACCACTTTTGCAAAGCGAGCTGGGCTGGGAAGAGGTCCACAGACACTCATGGAATAAAGCTTGAGCAAGTGCCCAGTTCTTCTGTACCAGGTGCAGCAGAACAGAGGCTGCAAGAGAGATGCTGCTGCTTACACAACACGCGGTGTTCCGTTTCTGGTGCGTGCTTGATGAATGCTTGGGATGCTGCCCAGGAACCTGGACTCTGGGCTTCTGCCAAGTGGACTGGAGCCCAGGGAGCTGAGTCCAGGGAACCTGATGGACTCCCAGCCCCAGAACACATCCTTGGTGTGTCCCTTATCATCCCTACCAAAGGCCTCAGCCTAGCTGAATCTATATGGTGATTAGGAGATAAGAAACAGGATGTAGGGCTGAGTGCTCCTTCATCTAGCTTGTCCGTTCCATGGATGGAACTATTTCCTGTTCCTTAACTGCAGTTAGGAGAGGTAGCTCTATTTCACCAATATCTGAAACTGAAGTTTAATGGTTGATCTACCCCATGCAGGGTCTCATGCAGAAGTATCCAGAAGACCACCAGGTATCTGAACCTTTTATTTGGAGATCTCATGGGTTAGACTTCCAACCTTCCAACCAGAGAGGCTCGCCTGGTGCTGTGTTTATTTGCTTTTCGGCGCCAGGCGAAGACCTTTTTATTTAAGCAATATTTTAAGTGTTAAATTATTTTGTTTAAAGTTATTGTTATTATATTGTATGTTTTAATTCGGACCTTGAGATGGGCCAGTTTTTAATATCGTGCTTTTAATATCGTGTATGTTAATATTGTGAAAGTAAGTGTATGTTTTTAATATTGTGAGCCGCCCCGAGGCTTGTGGCAAGGGGCGGCATATAAATTTGTTAATAAAAATAAATAAAATAAATAAACCTTCTGCATGCAAAACAAGTGCTCTACCATTGGGATTCTGCAATGGATTGAAACAGGTCTGGATTGGTCAAGTCTGCCCCATGGATTCCTCAACAGACCAGCTTTTCCCATGTCATACAGAGCCCATGAGGCTCACAGACCAGTTTTTTAAATAGCGAGTTTGCATTTTTTGTGAACATTTAGCCACAGGAAAACATGAGAGTTTGAAAATACGTATGGGGGGCGGGCGTGTTTTCCACTGGGGCATTTGTACCTTGTGGGCATGTAATTTTGGGAGAGTGAATTGACGCACATGCACATTTGTGCAAATTCAGGGTCTACATTTGGAGTCTACATTTCACAGTCCCCTGGCAGAGACACGTTCCCTTCACACATCCTTATTAATCACTGAGCTGCAATAAGCACATGTATCCGGTGAAGGGTTGTTTGCATGAAAACCCAAACACAGATTATGGACCCTCACTGGCACTTGCGTTCAGTGAGGTTCTCTGAATTCCATCTTGCGGGTCGGTCCATCTTCCCAAGGGAAGGCGCTTCATTATTGTTTGAACAGGAAAGTGTGAATTTAAATGCCTATTTTTAAACTTCATATGCCAAGTTGACTAAGCAAGAAAATATATCCCTCTCTCCCAGTGCCCAGTAATAAATGTTTTCTGCAAATGGGATTACAAGCTTTGGAACAGATGAGCTTTGCCCTCAAACTGTGCTCTCTTTGCTTTTGGGGTTGACAGCAAGTTGTGATGTTTAACACACTGAAACAAAACTCGTAATGAACTGAAGCAATTGTTGTTCAAATCTAGCATCTCAGGGAAATCTGCTCAAAAAGGATGGCAGCATTTTATGCAATGTAACCTCAAGATTGGATGCTTGCAATGTGCTAAGTGCAGAGTTGTCCTTTTTGTGAGAGCTGGTGCAAAGTGCAGCTGCCTGGAGTTGTTAGGAGCTGGCCCTTTTCAGCATGCAGTACCTCTGCAGAGGGAACTGTACCGGCTTTCTAGCTGATTCTGTGCCAGATTCAAGGTCTTGGTACTACTACATGGTGCCCGATGCAACTGGAAACCAGAAAACCTGAGAGAGCACCTTCTCCCTTGTCCACCTGTCCATTCACTGAGATCATGTCCCATCTGGGTCTGGACCCCAGGCTCAATTGGAGTTTATAATTTACTAAAGTTATTGCTTTTATCTGTTTTATATGATGTTTGCAGCCTTTGTGAGCCACCCAGAGAACCTTCAGGTTATGGAGTGGCATAGAAGTGGAATGAAATGATAATGAAGATGTTGGTGTTGGCATTGGTGGTGATGCTGCTGATCTTTGCAGAAGAGCTTTCAGCTTACCTTCTTTCCTCTGGAACTCCCTCCAACTGCATCTTTTTCAGCACCTCCTGAAAACAGTCTTATTTCAAGAAGACTTCCTGATTTAACACAGCATGGTTTTCCTGTATAAGTTATGGTATATAACTTATTAAACTATAAGTTTTAATGATCTGTTTTTTAACCCATTATTTTATTATTGATTTCTTTCTTTCTTATTCCTCACTGGTCAGAAATCCCCATCCTGGAGTCTAAATCTATTGAAATCCCGGAGCTAAATAAATGGATTTAGCAGGGCAGCATTGCGTGGCACGACCTCCAGCAGGGCTAGCAGGAGACGTGTGTGGCTCTCTGAATGGGCCTTGAGCCTTTCCATGGACACAGTGGTGGAGTCACCCCTGCAAGGAGTCCCTTCTCTGAGCCAGCTTCTTCAGTCCTGCAACTAACCAACATGCATATTCTGCCATTTGCCACTGAAAAGTAGGCTAAGGACAACCTTGTTGTGCAATTGGCACAGCTCTGGGTTTTTTTTTTTTTTTTTTTTTTGCAAAGCATCTCATTAGAGATCTTCCCTTTCAATTACAATGAGTTAAAATGCATTAAGTGCAATTTTCTTCCTGTTAGCCATTGGGGTTTATTAAGCTCAATTTCCTTGTGCTTTAACTGAAGACTTGCACCAGTATGCCTCTAACTCAATTTATATTAGAAAAACATTTAAGCTTAGTTAGAACATTTCCAAAAATACTCATGTGGAGGCCTGAAACCAGCAGCGTGGGTGTGGGGGAACCCTATTTATCTTGGTAATGGCGCTGCATTTATAGCATGCTACTAGTTGCCTGGCTTTACGCTGTGTTGTGTCCTACCACAGTGCATTTTGCTCAGGGAGCTGTCACTGGGAAATGTTGCAATTGATTTTAATTTGTCTGGGAAATATACGATGCTGTTGGCACACAACTCTAAATGTTCTTAGTTCCAAGACTCATAATTAAACGGATTCCCAGTAAGCCCGACCCTTTATTTCCTGGTCAGTTTTATTCTGCCGTAGCTAGTTTTGTCATAAATCTTATTTATTTTTACCTTGGGAATGGCAGGGCTTCCTCTAAAAGGCACTCTAGAAAATGGCACACGTGTAATGAAAGGGTGGCATTTGCTGCGCAAGATAATATATAGAGAACTCCACTTCTATCAAACTTGGAACTCTTTATCATTGGCTAGAGAAACGGGACTATGCGTAGATTTGAATATACCAGTTTTTTTGCTCTATAAGACGCATTTTTCCCCCCTCAAAAGTAAGGGGAAATGTCTGTGAATCTTATAGAGCGAATGTGTGTGTGCAGTAAGTCTGTCAGATGTGCAGCCCATGGGGAAGTGATGGGGAATGTGCCTGTGATTATGTGCCCCTTTGATTCAGAATATTTTTTTTCTTGTTTTCCTCTTCTAAAAACTAGGTGCGTCTTATGGTCAGGCATGTCTTTTAGAGCGAAAAATATGGAATTTACAGATTGCTATAAAAAAAATGGGGGGCTGACCCAGCAGGTCTGATGTTTCTGATGACTGATTTTTTTTAGTTTCTTTCTTTTTTTTAGTTTGTAGAAAATAATAATAGAATTTACTCATCAAATATATAGATAACTCCATCTACTTATCTAGCCCTTTCCACATGGCATTTCCATTTAGTAGAGAAGCCCTACATATTCCCTCAAAAGAGGAAAAGCAAACCTAGAAATGAGGAAGGAAAAAAGTCAATATGCTAATCTATAAGTATGAATATTGATGTAACTACTATAATTTAAGCAAAAGCACAAGTTGTTGTTCCATATTGGGCAAGCCTGTGAACAGGTGATAGAAACCTTGATTGGTTGGCAGCCGCAGAACCTCTACATTCCCTTTGTATTGTTCTCAGTCACTCTTAAACTTTAAACCAGACTTAGATTACAACAGCTTTCTCGTTGGCCATGCTGGCTGGGGATGCTGGGAGTTGCAGTCCAGCACATCTGGATGAGAGGTGTGTATCATGAGAAGTCTTGCTGCAACTTGGATTCCGTCTTGAGGCTGGAAGCTGGGGAAGGCTGCTTTAGCTAGATTTTCAAAGAGAGGATTCCTTCAAGAACACAAGCCCAATTCTAACCTTTAGTGGATGTACACTTGTCCACTCTTCAGTGCCAGGTAAAGCTAGTCCTGTTTACCTGCCTCACACATTGACCAAGCACTCAGAGTATTTGACATGCATTATCGTACTTGGTATGGGCTCCCCTATAAATTGTTTGCTTGTTTGTTTATGTATTTATTTAATTTAGCCGTACACTGTTTGGGCAGCTTACAACATTTTAAAATCCAATAACATAAAACAATACAAGTGCAATATGACATTCACTACAAACACAATGATAATAACCATAAAATCCATGAATAAATTAACAAAGTTAGATAAAACCAAAATAGGAAAAAAGGATTAATGAATACTTTATAAATATATAAAACCCAAGAATAAAACATAAACCATTAAAATAAATAACTAAATATCTCTCTTTAAAATCTTGTCCCATTGGCAGCATCATAAAAATAACATTATTAATACATAATAACGCACCTATTAAAATAACTGTTAAATAAGTCTTTAGACCAAAAAAGTGCCAACTGACGCTTGAGCAGGATTGAAAGTTGGGGTGCTACGCAGGAAAATACCCTCTACCTTGCAAACTTTCTCCTCACTTTGTGAAGAGGAGGAACATGGAGGAGGGCTTCATATGAGGACCGGTTGCTACATATGGAGAAAGGAGTAAATTAGTATTATTGATCTTCAGCACGTGAACAAAGAGTAGCTGAGGCTGAAACTGTCACTATGGCAGCTGTGGGGTTAGGCAGCTCTGCTTTGGACTTGAGGTGAAGGCTCTTACATACACACGCGGAGAAAACTAGAGGTTACAAAGAGAAGTGTTGGTCGAACATTCAGTGCATTTTGAAAATGAAAGCACATATGGCGCACATACAGATCCACAACATCCTGCAGGGGTCCAAGCCAGGTTCTGCCTTATCCCTCCCGGGAGAGCTAGACCAGAGAGAGAGAGAGATGCTTAACTTGTGCATATCATGAGTTGGCGACTGCTTGAACTTAGAGTTCCTCGGTCAGACCTCACACACTCTGCTATTATACTGAATCATCTCTTGACATACCAGAGTGTTTTTGTATGCCTTTGATCCATGTTTAATATGTTTTGCCTGCAAAGGCCCAACTCAGACAGGAAACACACATGGGGTCTGGCATGCAGACTAGATTGGCCGGGTGTTCTGTCTCACAGAAGACAGACAGTGTCTGAAGACATCCTCTATTTGAGGTGATATCTGGGCCAACTCCAATTTAAAGATAAACAACTGTGAGAAGGTTGTTAACTTGAGGACATAAGATTGAATGGGCAGCCATGCAGCTCACTTGATAACTGGCTTTCACAGTATGCTGAGATGTCCCATTTTCTATTTCAATTTAATAATAATTTCTAAATTTGCACGTGGACACACAAATCAGTATATGCAGACATTATGCAAACTGCAGCTTCCATCATTGTCGTTGTCATTGTCATTGTCATTGTCGTTGTTGTCATCATCATCATCAAAGTTTGTTTGGATTATATGTTTCCTTTTCTTCCACAATTTGTGTGTGCTCACCTTTCCAATCTCAGGATGCCTTAAGGCCAATCATTTCATTGATGGAAGGAAAGGGAAGTGGATTGATAGATCCTTTCCTTCCACTCTCTGTGCACCCCAAATAAATCATCAAGTCAGCCTGGCCAGGCTGCACTTGCACTTTCTAGCCCTAGGAAACATAGAAACATAGAAACAGAGAGAGTCAGAAGGGGTGTCCTGGGCCATCTAGTCTGACCTCCGGCACCAGCCGGCTCTGCTCATAGCCTATAGTTGAATACCATCACCAATGGGGCTTCAACCACCTCCCATGGAAGCCCATTCCATACCCTGGAGGTTCTAACCAACAGGAAGGACTTCCTGGCATCCATGTTAAACCTTGGTTCCCTAAGCTTTGCTCCATTGGAGTGCGTCCTGTTGTCCTCTCTGCAGGGGAGAACAGGTCTCTACTCACCTCTGTGTGACACCCCCTCATGTATTTATATGTTCCCAACAGATCCCCTCTGAGCCTCCTCTTCTCCAGGCTGAAGAGACCCAGTTCCCACAGTTCTGTGTCAATGTTTCTCCCTTTTGGTTAGTGGAGAATGCATCCTGTTTACTGCCTGTGCTGTCCCAAAAGTTCATTTGCAGACTGTATTCCCATTTTATTTTTCACCCATTTGCAAATCAGGAGTGATACTTCCTGTGAAATATGCTCCTCATAATTCTCTGGGCCTGCAAGATGGGCAACAATTTTTATTCAAGTTCAGTCATTCAGAGTGAGAGCAGGAAGTTCTACCCACACTCTGCTTTGGCTTCGTGATGTCATCGCACTGACTACTAGAGACGAGCTTTGTCTGTAGTGGCACCCTGGTTCAGGAATTACTGCCCGACCCACCTCACAGAGGAAATACCTCACCTTGCACCTTCGCGCAGTCTTTTCAGCCCCAGATGAAGACTTCTTATCTTCCTGCTTTTAGCTTTTCACTGTTGAAAAGAATGTTAGTGCATTGTTAGATCTTTGTACACGTGGTGTCTTTGATTCCAGCTATAATTTTGGTTTTATTCTCTTACATAAAGTGTGATGCTCTCTTTTTGTTCTCTTATTGTATGTTATGATGCTAAGCCTTGTCTTGTCAATGCCCAGGGAGCAGTTCCTAAGAGGAGGTAAAAAAGAAAGAATTAAAACCATTTCTTTTAATAAGAACTTTTAAAAATCAAGGCTTTGGTGCAGGGGACCAAACTTACTTTTTTTGTACTGAAAATGTTTGACTATCATAATGCACAGAATTCATGGCAAAAAGAAAGGACGTGCATCCCCAAATGACAAACAAGATTTGGCAAACTGGCACCACAACCAGTAATTTTAACAAATGTGACTGATTTCTCCCACAATTAAAATCCACTTCAAAGCTTATTTCCCTGAATAGCTGCCTCCATTTATTTTACTCTAGATAATGATACAATTATACCTAATCATTGACAGAATTCAATATGTGACACATCAGTTGCTTTGTTCACAGCTCGGGGAGCCCTCTCAACTGCCTGGCTTTTGGAGAGCATCCATGCTGTCTTGGCCAGGAGCGCCTTGGGAATCTCGGACATTTTATAGGACATTAGTTCAAGCCAGTGCCTCACATGTCCCTGGTGGGTGTTCCACCATGCAGCTGGCCCACCCAGTTGATGGATCAGCATTTGGCATCCATTGCAGAAAGTGCACATCTAGGATAAACTCTTTTCCTCCTTTTATAGATGCAGGGACTAGGCTGTTGTGAAGTGATCTCATGCACAGGGAAGCAACTTAGAGTCCCACTGTCTGCAGATAAAAGTCCCTCTTTATTTCCATTTGCAACATAAATAGCTCATATCTCAGTGGCAGAAAATATGCTTTGCATGTAGTATCCCATGTTAGAGACTCAGGTCAGGAATTCCAGGCTCGGCACTGCAGGGAGCTGCTGTCACCCAGTGTAGACTGTATTGGTTAGATATGCACAGACAACCTGGCAGAATATTGTTTTTCTAAACCCAGGCAGAATGTCCATCAGCCTATTGGTTTTCCAGACAATTCTGTTTGCTCAGAGATTCCTTTAACACAGACACTTGCTCACAAGCTTTGAATATTGAGTCCATTTCTCATGAGTGTCTCCCTGCAGCTTGGGTTTTGCAATGTTAAGGCTGTATAAGGAGTTCTGGCATACTGTTGTAGGCAACTGAAGTGAACAAAGTTGATGTGCAAATTTGCTCAAGTAGATATTGCTCAGGTCATTATTTCACTGAGATGACTTACTTTAAATAGGAATCTTAGCTTAAATGTTCATGATTTCTGGTTCACAGTGCAAATGAACTTGGTCTTAAGGAACTGGGTGTTGCTCAAAGCATTCTGTGCAATTGTCTTCATTGTGCAACCCCATCCCCTGATGCTGCTTCCTCTTCCTGCTTTGGAAACCTATACCCCTTTAAATGTACACATTTCATCCCCAAATATGAGCCACCTCAATACTAGTCACATTTGTTACCAGCTGAAGGGACCGTTTGAACATGGACACAAATCTCTGAGAAGTTATTTGAGCACAAGTTGTCAAATATTTGGTGTGCTTTGTCAGTGAGGTAGAACACATGGCCTTTCTTTGCAAGCATGTAAGGAATGCAAAGCGGACACCCCAGGAGCAGGTTGGGAGCTCCATCCTAAGTTTCAAGGAAACATACTTAACCCGTGTGGAACCCAAAGCCAGGCTGACAGGTACAGCACTGATGGTTTCTAAACCCCACTGTAGAAACCTGCAAATCCCACCCTCCCTCTGTTTCTTGTCTTTTGATCATTGCATGCTTTCCATAAGTCTTACATTTTAGAATCTTCTTTTTAGTTCCAGATTCCTCAGGTGTGTGTTCTGCTGCTGCTCCCATTGCACCCAACTGCAATGGTATGGGCCACAATGGACAAATAATCCGATATATCCAAGATGAAGAAGGCTGCTATGGATGCTTTTAGCTCAAAACTTTATATTACTATCCAGAGTCAGTGGGTAGAAGGAGGAAAGAAAGATTTGCCATTTGATTTATGTCATTCCATCTGTTAGTGGAATAGAACACATCTTCCATGTCAGATTCAGTGAGTCCTCACTACAGACTGACACACTTAAATCAGTTATATGAAAGGCAGGGCATATTGGATAAAGCCTTAAGAGATCGTGACTTATACCAGGTCTGTGCATACATCCTGCTAAAATGTAGAGTTCTGTGATCTGAGTCAATTGCAGAAAATGACATTTTGCATCATTTGTAATTTTTAAATTATTTTTCAAGCAATTTGTCCTGATTGAATGAGCATGTTGGAACACTGAGATTTTTTACAAAGCTGAATTCACTTTTTCCACGAAGGTTGTAATTACCTTACCTGAGATTTGGCCTTTTTCAGTTCACAGACTTCCTCTTCTGCTTGACTCTGTCTTAGAAAACAAGCCAAGAGAAAGTCCATGAATGCTCAGAGAACCCTGCTGGCACAACCAGCAAGCTTCTTCCACATCACGTGCAGCACAAAGGCTGGAAATTATGTGCACAGAAGAGGGAATCTGGTAGTGTAGCGGCTATGCTCTCGAATTCCTGATGCTCCTTGTGCTTGCCACGAGGTTGAATTCATGACCAAAGAAAGCTGGCCAATCTGGGAACTGAGCCCAGGGAATCCAATGGATTTCCATCCCAAGAATGGATCCACACTTCCCTAATTCCCATTTCCTCTACTTGTTGCATGCTTCCGTGTTATTGTGTCTCATTCAAACACCTGTGCCTCAGGTGTGCCTCCTTTTTTCAGCCATCTACAGGTGTAAGAAGGGAATGTTGTTGATTGCAGGCACAACTTTGTTGTGCCTGACCTTCTGCAACCCCATGTATTTCAGCATGCCAGGTTCTCTTGCCCTCCACCATCCCCCGGAGTCCACCCAACCCCAGGCCCACTGCACCAGTGACTCTACCCAGTCACCTTATCCTCGCCATCCCCTTCTCCTTTTGCCTTCAATCGTTCTCAGCATCAGGGTCTTTTCCAATGAGCCCTTCCTGCTCATTAGGTGGCCAAAATATTTAAGCTTCAGCTTCAGTATCTGTCCTTCAGGGTTGATTTCCTTTAGGACAGAAACAGTGCCCTATTCCAGAAAGTGGCTGTAAGATTATAAAACAGGGTTATAAAACAGGGAACCCATGGTTTTGAACTCCAATTCTCATGAGCCCCTCCCAGCATTCCCAATGGTCAGAAAAGTTGGAAGTTGATGACCCAAACATCTGGAGATCCATTTTTTCCTCCAATCTGTCAGAAAAACCGGAAGGGGTTCATAATCCATAAAGTTTGAATTAAAAAAATGGATTAATACAATAAAAAAAAATCAAAACTAGTGTGAGAGTGCTTTCTAGCCACAGGCTTCTGCTTTCTTAGTATGCAAGTGGGCATGGAAATGGGTACTGATGGGGGCACTAGACATGAATAGGCAATTAATGACGTAAATAGAATGGCCTTCTTCCATGGCATCATAGAGGCTAAGCAAGCTCCATCAAAGTGCAAATGGACAACAGAGTTCCTGGCCTCCGTGCCCATGGCAAAAGGCACCATTAAATGCCAAATGGTTGCCTGAAGGGCTAAGTGGGAAGGTTAGACCTGTCCACCATCCGCCTCCCAAATGCTTTTCCATCAAGGCATGCTGCAAGCTCACACATAAGCTTCTTTTGTCCTAAGTGGACCGGAGCAATTCATTTCTCTTATGATGCAGCCCGAAGTGTTTTTATCGGCATTAGGAATGCTGCAGCGAACGTTGCACAGCTGCCCCCCGAAGGTCTTGTAGCAGGAAGGAGTCCAATACGAGTCAAGGATTTATTTCTTGCCTCCTACTTGGCCTGCCATTTTGAGGCACCGTATTTTTAAAAATGGGGGTCATAAAATGGGGGTTATTGCTCATATTAGTGGCGTGGAGGAATGGCTATTTTCTCACAGAAGCGCTGAAATGCAATTGTGGTAACAGGGTGGGGTAAAAGCTGTGAGAGACAAGTAGGGCTTTGCTCTTCTCAAGGTCCCTTCTGGAGCATCATGGCAATTCAGAGCTCTCCTGATTCCCTTTCTCAGGCCACAGTGACATCTGCTGGGAGGTTTGCCATAGGGAGAGATGAGAACGGCGTCTCCGTTTCTTTTTGATCAGATTCACCTAGTTCACACCATCTGGACGAACCACGCAATTGGACGCAAACTGACGGCCAAGTTCATAGGTTGCCAAGTTTGTAAGGTGTTTGAGAGCATGCGTATGTTTGAAAAACATGCATGAGAAATAGCGTCTGGGGAAAAATGCAGAGAAAGATGCTTAATCAATGGGAGACACTGCAGAGCATTTCCAAGAGAGGCGACCCTGAATGCTTGTATTTCAGAGGACACACGAGTGATGAAAATATGCACGGAAACAAGCAGACGTGCTAATGCAGAAAGGAAAAAAAAAGTTTCCCATCTGAAATGGGAACGTGAACTTCAAAGTGGGATTTCAAAATCTTTGACAGACTCAAGTTTAGCTTGTATGAACATTTCTAGTTTGTCTGCCATAGAAAGTACAGCACTGAATGCATTATGGGGCCACAGCTATTTGCTTGCTTGCTTGCTTGCTTGCTTGATTAGGGCCTGGAACTTGTTCAGGAGGTGGCCCAAGTTGGATCAGTACGTTTTTTTTAACTTTAAGAATTCTGGGATATTCAGATGCAAGGTGCTTTATAGTAATTGTAGTTGCTTTATAGTAATTGAGGGATTTGATCTCTGTGAATTCCAATATGAATCGGCTGGGTGAGCAGCCGTTCTGATTGGTCTGCATGGATATGTGTCAGTAGGAGCAGCCCAATGTTTAGGCATAATGAGGTGGTCACTATGGTGGTCCATGTGGCAGATGCTGGGAAGTGGCAGGAAAATGTTTTCGCTGAGCACCCCTTGACCTGTCCTGTACCCCTGAGCAGTGATGGTTATCACTAATTGGTGGAAGATCCTGACTTATTGCCAAGGTTGAATAGAAATTCAACTGCAGCAAAATGTGGAAACAGGCTGGAAGGAGGGCTGGGTGAATGATCCCTGTACAAGATCACCAGGATTCTCTGAACATGATCCCACACTTCACCTTGTGGCTGATTTCCATTTGTGTTTGCAATTTGTGTTTCCATTTGTGGCTGCTCATTTGGCATGCAGGGGAAAATTGCACCCATTTACTCTGTAAAGATGAGCTGATTCAGTTTAATGAGGAATTAGGGGCAAATTAGGAAATGTGCACATATCGGACTGAGAAGCAGTAAAGAGGAAAAGAGGAACAAGTGTTCAAGGCTTGGTGAATACTTTTAATGGACAGAGGTTTGCACTGGTGCTCAGAGTTTTACATGTGGCTTCCTTGCATGGTTTGTAAGCAAAACCAACATGGTGATGTATCCCTAGATGGAAGTGATACAGACTGAAGGCTGATGTGTGCATCCGTGTCTCGCAGAGACACTGAAACAAAAGAAACCACTCATTGTCCCAAGATGCTCTCAAGTTGACTTGGATCAAAGCTCCCCATTTGCAAATTTGCAAGTTACTTTGGGGCACTGTGTGTGTGTATACCTACATACATAAATACATACATATATCACATTTATGTGATCTTTCCCTCTCCCTGCAGCCCAATACCTGCTGCTCTAAAACCACTGCATCAGAAATATTTGGTCACATGTTACTTTTGGGGCGGGGGAGGGAACACAGTAGCTAACATTCTCCAAATGCAGGAATGCATGCTTGCACATTAGGGAGGGAGGGAGGAAAGGAGAGAGGGAAGTAATTAGACTTCCCCTCCAAATTTAAGGGCCGTAACAGTTTCATCAAACTGCTTCAGCCCAGCTCTTCTTGCAACCTGACAGTTTGGAAGCCCTTACTGTATATTACTGTTATTATACATTTAATGTATTCAGAAAGGTTGCACTCGTTGGCGTCTCCACTCTAGAAAACAGCCTATGAGTGATAAACTATCACTCATAGCAGCTGGAGAATCTTTTGCAAAGCAGATCATTTTCTGCCCAAAATGTAAAACATCTTCCATCTTTTTAAGAGGTCAGATATTTGCTTGAAACACACAATGCCGCCTCTGCACTGATGAGCTGGAGTCGGTTCCCCTCCCAACACTCCAGCACTTAACAGCTGAGCAAAAACCCGCTGGAGAGCAAAAATGTGAATACGTATTCTCAGTTTGGGAGGGCAGGGGGCTTCATCTGAGGGACTGCCTTGACCCATGCCCCCTGCTCCCTTTGCTGGCCCAGACATTCCATGCAAGGGCAAGGCAAAGCCGTGTTCAGAGAGGTGGCATTTGGAGGAAAAGGCTGGTGGAGATGGGTTCTCAGGGTGCCCCCTCCTCTGACTTGGGAGGTGCTCTGAATTATTTATTGTTATTTATTGTTAGTTTTTCCAGCCCTCCATTTCTTCCTCCAGAAAGGCAATTCAAGGCAGCTTACCAAAAAAGAGGGAGATAATGTTAAAAAAAACCCTCACATTCCTCAGTGCTCTGACAAGAACAAGAAAACATATTACGGATAGAATTTGTCCATATTTTCTGTGAAGGCAGAATTGTGTGCCCAAGCAGAACTTCCATTGGTGCTGCAGCCTTCAGTTTTCCAAACATGTATTTGTGAAGAGAATGCTTTGACAGGCTGCAAAGAGTAATGGGAAGCATACTTTTTAAAAAAGCCAGTGAGGGCAAGTGGTTTTGTTGAAATACAATGTGCAATGGTGCCATTTATTTGTCGTGCCCTGCCTGAACACACAAAATGTCAGGGTAGGTAATGAGGGGCTGTAATGACCAGCATTAGACAGGAATGCCCTGTTTCTGGCCCCATCTTTAATAATGGGAAACCGTGAGCATTACCACTAAGGAGAAGCGTGCCAGAGTTTGCTGGCAGTGAGTGCCCCCTGTGATAAGAGGGCCATGAAGTTGCCAGCTGGGTGTGGGCAGAGACCTAGACGAGGGACAGCTCACGCCCCCGTGAAGGAGCCAAAAGAATCACAGCAAGTACATGACCAACTCTGGGTGAAATGCCAGTAGAGGGAAGCATGCAGAAGGGCAGAGAGGAAGTACTAAGTCTGCTGCCTTCTCACCGGGAGACAAGTTGCTCCTACTGCAGATGTGTCTGAGATAAGCCCAGGTGGAGCATTGTCACCTCCATGGGTCACCAGACTGCACTCTCAGTTGGCTGGTGAGGTTTGCAATGCAGCCTAGTCAGAAACTAAGTTGAAAGACTTGAGTGGACTCAGGAATTCAGGGGATTGCTTACTACTGAGTCAACCCTGTGGTTCATCAAGGCATGTGCTCTTCCAGTAAGCAATGGCCCTTCCCCTAGCTGGCTCAGTGATGTGTGTGGTAAGATGTTGGGGCTTCCTAGTCTGACGTTAAACAGAATTAGTGAATTTTCCTTTGGAAGCATTTTTCTGCAAGATGTTAAGAAATAGCCATATACTTTTCACAGGAATGCCCCAAAGTATGGTGATTCTGGCCACTTGTGCTACAGAATCACTTGATACTCTGCCATAGGGGTAAACGAGAATGCCAAAAGGGTTATTTAGTTGCTAAGTCATGCCCGACCCATCATGATCCCATGGACAACATTCCTCCAGGCTCTCCTGTCCTCCACCATTCCCTGGGGTCCACCCATGCCCACACCCACTGCCCCAGTGACCCCATCCAGCCACCTCAGCCTCCGCTGTCCCCTTCTTTTGCCTTCAATCATTCCCAGCATCAGGGTCTTCTCCAGTGAGTCCTTCCTTCTCATTAGGTGACCACAATATTTGAGTTAAGGGTTAACTTAGGGATTAATGGAAAAGCTGGAAATAGCAGATACTGGCCTTGTGGAAATCAGGCACTCCAGGTCTTCGGGGAAAGTTTGCCTCCTTTCTTGGTTAGGGAGAGGAAGGCTAGAAATAGATCTCAAGGAGGCAGGAGATAACCCACAGTGATGGATTAATGGAGAGCACCTGAAGTTAAGGAATGGACCTTGGAGAATGGGACTTAGACTATCACCCCGTGCTCAGCTGATCCTGGTGCGGGAGGTGGAGGATAAAGCCTGAAGGATCACGCTGTGCTTTGTTCCTCTCTTGGGAGAGGTTCCATTCTACTGCCAAAGCTCTGGATGGCTGCTGTGGTATCTGGAAGCTGCTGTGTTGGAGAAGGTAGGACTAATGTACTTAGCCAGGGGTACAATTGATTTGCTCTTTCAGTGTCTGAGTGAGCAAACACTGGTTGGCTGTTTTGGGATGTTGCTTTTGGGATGCTGCTGCCCTCTCCCCCTTCTCCCTCTTCCCAGATTATTTCCTTTTAGAAGTGTATTATTTTAGTTTCTCCACACCTATTTTTAACCTTTGGATAACATTGTTTGTTTTCCCAAGCTTGTGCTTGTGGTGTGCTGAATCCAGTGGCTGGTTCAGGGTTCTGGGCCAGGGATTTCTGGGCAGGAGTTGGCCCGGTGGGCCAAAGGAGCTGGGAATCTGGGCTGGCTTTCCCTTATTAGAGGGTTGCCCCCTGCAGTTCAATGGTTCACCTCATGGGACAGCTGCAGGCACACCCAGCAGCTCCTGGTGGAGATGTGCTGAAATTGCTGCAGGTGAAAGTGTTGTAGGTGTTGCACTACATGGTAAAGAACAAGAAGTTCCTCGTTCAAAGCATAGCTTTGCTACAGAGCTCACTGAGTGAGGTTCAGTGAGTCTCTAACTCACAGTCTAACCTACCTCACAGTTGCTATGTGAGGACAGAACTCTGTGTGTGTGTGTGTGTGTTGCGGGGATGATTGTATGTTCACCCAGCTCCTTTTATAAATTCCCAATGCAGCAGCTAATCACCATGTTTCACCATCCCTTATGAGGACCTTTTTACATTGTTGCACATGTTGGTTACATCAGTATTTCTAGCACAAGAACACACGTGCACAGGACTCCAAATCCATTCACTTCACATTCTCCTCCAGTGTACTTTCTCCACCAGTGTGCTTTCTGCTACTTGCTTTTTAAGATCTTCCCACTTTTAATATCCCAGCCATAAATTCTACAGCACTGCAGCTGCTTAGCTCAACTCACTAAATAAAACCTGACATTTCAGGATGGAGTCTACACTGCATTAGTCCCTGGGTGGTCATTTTGTGGTTGCCAAAGTGGGCAACAGCCAGGCATTATCAGAAAAGGGTACTTATTGACCTATATCTGTAAACTATTTACATCAGGTCTTTCCAAGTGATGTGCATTTAAACAGAAAATAAAACCGCGGAGGTCACAGATCACAGAAGAACCAATAAATTGCAACAGGAATGTGCACGTTGGTTTGAAAAAGATTGGATGAGAATTCTGTTTTCAACTTTTGAGAAGAATTTAGCAAGATTCACCCATTTCTTCATAAATGGTGTTGAACTTTGAATATTTGTGTGCAAATGTGTAAGCATATAGGTATACTCATATATGGTGAGTAAAGACTGGTTCAATGAATCTCTTACTATTACTGTGTGGTTTGTGTGTGTGTGTTTTGTGTTTTGTTTGCTTTGATTTTTCCCCTTTTTCTGCAGGTAAGTTTGTGGTTCTATTCTTGTTCTGTACTCTCAGCAGTTCTTCAATGATTTTTGGTTTTATTGAAAGTTTGCAAAAATCAAACTATAAATATTTTTAAAATGGGATGGAACAACTTTGAGATTATTGTTAATTTTTATCTGAATGTGGGAGAAATCAGATTTATCCAGCCAGGTCCTGAAATTTGAGTGTGAAGTTCTTACATTTGGATATGAACTGCTGTGGATTCAACCACATTTGTAGTGCTGAATTCAGGTTGCCATTCCTCTTTCTTTTCCCTGGAAGGCTCCTCATTCTTCAGTTTGGAGTAGGCAGGAATGTTATGGTCCTCTCCACTCTGGGAATGGTTTTACCAATTTATTTTGTTCTGTACAGGTCAGTGATAACTGATCTTGGGTGTGTTAGTTTTTCCCATAAGAATTCACCAGAACCTATGGGTTTCACCCTTGTTGGTTGGAAGCCTTTGATTTAATGCCCTACCAGGCTCTTTCCAGCAAGGTGGGAAGTGATAGGGATGTGTGAGGAATTTGATGGGGTGTGGGCATGCAATTTCTTTTGGATTTCCGATTTATTTAATTTAGTTTCCAATTTGTATCCTGCCTTTTTCCTACAAAAAGCTCAAGGCAACTTACATCTCCTCCTCCATCTTACCCCCACAACAACAACCCTGTGAGGTAGGTTGGGCTGAGAGTCTGTGACTGGCCCAAAGTCACCCAGTTGGCTCCATGGCTGAGCGGGGACTAGAACCCAGAATTTTCTCTACCCAACCCTGGAGGCTGTGTTCCATCAAACCCACACTGACCTCCTTGGACCGATACCCTACGTCAAAATAAATTGGATTTAGATATTTCTCCTCACCCTTTTTGGATTTAACCCCACACACCACCTAAAGTGCCCCCTGTGAGGATTCCCAAAAATGAATTTTGTCCTTGGACTGAAAGGAATCCAACTTCCCAGCTTTGAGGTTCACAGGTCAAAAACAGTACTCTAAATTAGCTCTGGAATGTAGCAGTAGCCCGCACAGCTGATGCAATATCAGCCTCACATGGAAGATGCTACAGCAGTTCTGTTGGATGTACCAGAGCAGGAATACTGGAGGCAAGGTCAGTCTGCTTCAGATGAGGTTGCAGCAGCTGCTCTTCTGATGGGGAGGCATCGGCCAGTTGGCTCCTGTGCTGAATTGGCATGCACAGCAGTTGATAAGGAGTGAAGGAAATGCCATATGCTTGTGTTTTTTCTTCTTTGGCTAGGGTCACATTTAAGTCAGCCCAAGTAAACATAGACATGTTCATGCTAATGGCATGTCTACCAGACACACATGCAGCCTATCCTTGAACATCCTCACCTATGGGGCTTCAACCACCTGCCATAGAAGCCCAAGGGTCCCAACCATTCCTGGCATCCATCCTAAATCTTGGTTTCCTGAAGTTTGTTCCATTGGAAGGTGTCCTGCCCAGGGGAAAACTGGTCTCTACCCACCTCCATGTGGCACCTCCTCACGAACCTATATGTCGCCAACAGATCCCCTCGGAGTCTCCTCTTCTCCAGGCTGAAAGGACGCAGTTCCCTCAGTCTCACCTCATACGGCTTCCCCTGCAATCCAGCCACCATCCTTGTGGCCCTTCGCTGCACTGATTCCAACCTGGTTCTATCCTTCCTCTAATGTGGAGCCCAGAACTGAACACAATACTCCAGTTGTGGGTGCATCAGAGTCATAGAGCAGCAGTAGCTCCTCTCTTGATCTAGAAGCCATGCTATGGCTTAGGTATTGCAAGCAGGGTGAGAGAGGGTTCACTGGCCACTTGCTCATATGCAGCAAACCATATGACAGTAAGTCATGGGGATACCTGTGCCCATCAACATTTGGCAGGGCCTTCTTGCATGCTGTGCTTTTCCTTCTCTGTGAAATGCAACTTGATGTCCATGGGTTCCATTTGTTTCTTTAATACTATTATGCTAACAGGCAGCTTTTATACAAATGAAAGAGGAAGGAAGGAAGGAAGGAAGGAAGGAAGGAAGGAAGGAAGGAAGGATCTGCTGAATGATTGAAGTCCTCTGGCAGATTACAACTAGTTGAAAATTAAAAGGCCATATTCAATACAGTTAAAATATAAAATACAGGACAAATATGAAACCATAAAATACAAGGTGGCAGAGGAATTATTAGAATTGCTGAAATGACTTAGAGCTTGGTCTCTAAAATGCCTGGGAAAAGCAAAAAGTCTTTGCCTGCTGTTGAAAAGAGAACAGCACAGATACAAGTTGAGCCTCTCTGTTCAATACATGGGTGCCACCCCTGAGAAGAACCTCTTCTGGAGCCACCACCTCACTTCTGCTGTCTTAGGAAGTCCCCTGAAGAGGACCTAAAGGTCCAGGTACCTGTGGGAGAAGACTCAGCTTCCAAGTGATGTAGGGCTTTACAGTCTTAACACCTTCACCTCAAATTTATTTATTTATTTTATTTATTTAAATATTTATATGCCGCCCCTTGCGACAGCCTCGGGGCGGCTCACAATACAAAAAAAAAATTGAGCTCAGAAATGGACCAGAAGCTGGTGTAGCTGTGAAAGCACCAGGATAGCATATTCAAATGAGCCAGTCCCAGCTGGCAAACTGGCAGTGCCCTTTTGCAATAGCTGAAGTTTCTGAACTATCTTCCAGCATAGTAATCCAACCTGGAGGTTATGAGAGTGTTGGGAATGAGAGGGGTGGCTGCTTTGGGCACACATTCTCAAGGGCTGCTGGCTGAGCTTTGGAGAAGCAGAATGAGACGGGGAGCACGGGGTGCTGGCAATGTGGGCTATTCTTCAAGGCTATGTGAGCAAGGCAGAGCTGCTTATCTCAAGGCCGGACTCCTCAGGTGGGAAAGCAGTCCCTGGGAATTGCCAGGATGCACAGTTGGCAGGAGGGGAGTTGGAACAGTCAAGTTTCCTGCTGTTTCGAGTTTCTCAGACACGGTTGAGGTGGCCCCCACTCTAGACCCCATGGCACACCAGCAGGGGAGGGGACAGCCCATCTGTAGGACTGGCAAGCAGCAAGGAGGCGTGGTCATTTTCAGGTGGCCCCTTCTGAAGGGATGGGGCCCAGGCATGGTCATAAGGAAAGTCCTGGAGGTGTATACCAGACTAGGTTCAACAAACTGCTCTGCACATGCTCAGAGATTCATTCTGGACGTTTTGTGCTTTTGATCACCAAAGAACATTTTGCAAGGAAAAGGTCTGTGGTTTTCAACCTTGGCTCCTGCCCAAGAGCATGAAATAATTGTCACCAGAAAGGACTACAGCTGGTATATCAAGCCAAGCTTATAAAAGTCTTAAAAGCTGGCATGATACATGATAACTTAATTAAGACTTACTTCCTGAAAGCAGTATCTCCTACCTTCCCCTCTAGCCAGGTGAGGAAGCCCATATTCCATCTTCAACAACTTTGGAGGAGCAGCTCCTTGGGCAGAACAAGGAAATCTCTCTAAGTATGAAGCAGCCAGATGGTGTACTGCTTCCCTTTCTGTATTCTTGCAGCAAAAAAGGGTGATTAAATATTTGCCTGTCATGCAAAGTCCACTGAGCCTCTGACTATATACTTATGTGTGCTAAGTAAGAGGCAGTTGAGAAGCAAGGATGACAGCACTCAATTCTAGAGGTTCTTTGAGCATTCTTGTTGTAGCTTATACACTGTCATCAGTGAATGTGATAATTTGCAAAGCCAAAGATCAGGTCTGCAGGAAAAACAATAAAGGAAGGAGAAGGAAATAGAGGCATGAGCAAATGAGGGAAGAAGGCGCTTTTGTTCAGTAATGCATGCCCGGTTATTCAAGGCCAAGATCATCCACACTATTGCATTCCTGATTTCTGGGTACAGGCATGAAAGCCAGACAGGGAAAAAAACAGATGCATTTGAGATACGACGCTGGAGGACGCTTCGCAAATACTCTGGGCCAACAGAAAGATGAACAAGTGGATACTAAATCAAATCAAGCCAGAACTTTCTCTGGAAGTAGAAGTATTGAAACTGAGGCTGTAGTGCTTTGGGCATGTCACAAGGAGGCAAGACTCCCTGGAGAAAACAACCATGCTAGGGAAAGTTGGAGGCAGAAGAAGCTGAGGAAGGCCAACCATGAGATGGACTGACTCCATAACGGCCACACAGCCTTGAGTTTGCAGGAGCTGAGCAGGGTTGTCAAGGACAGGATACTTTGGAGGGCTTCGTATGTAACAACAGCAACAGTGAATATCAATGTATGCATAAGTTTGTATGGGACACACTGGAAGCATCAGATGCTGTTTTTTATCTGTTCATAGCTTTATTAAAGAGGTGTCAATGGAAGACATTTCTGCCAGGAATATACTCACAAAGCAATGTTCTGAAGGCATATACATCTTGATTTTAATTCAGAATAACCCTTTGCAAAAATTTTGCTTGTATAACAAGAGGCAGGGGAAAAAAACCCTTTACCATAAAGAAGATAAGGCCTTTAGTTAAGGATGGGTCAGTCTTTCCATTTCACTGTCTCCTGAATTCAGGTTTCCAAAATGTCAAGATTTTTTCCTCCCTGAAAACAGAGATCTTTGCAAATTAGCCTGTTTCTTAGTGGGTTGTGCAGGGGGTTGGGGGGGTGGGTGGATAAACCGAAACAAAAATTTTGTCCAGCAAGCCAAACTCAATAGATGCAGCTACCACCAGCTTGGGAAGGCACTGTTGAATCTGTCCCCAATACAGCTGTTAAACCCAGAGGCTGCTAGGGAAAAGATAGGCAGCGAGACTAATTGAACACTAATAAGGTTGAATACACATGCATACAAAGCCAGACTGTTTAGAGCTAAGCACCCAAAGCCCTGGGCCTACATGAACAAATATGCCATATTCATCCCACATTTGATTTTTCCCCCCAAATACTTTCAACACTATATAAATTTAGACAGGGAGAAAAGAAACCCAACAACCCCTTCACAGCTGGCTCGTGAATACTAGAAGCTGCAGGCCTTCTTTCCTTCCAAAATGTTTAGGCTTATCTTTGCCCCCCTTATTGTCTTCATCCAAAACCTGAACATGGCAATTGATTCAGGGTTTGGGAGGATGTTACCTAGGTGCCCCCCCCCCCAATTGTTCAGTACAGGTTCTCAGAAGAACAAGTTTCAAATAAAATGCAATTGAATCGCACCATTACACTGAGAGGCATGCGAGTTTGTTTGTTTGTTTGTTTGTTTAGCTATGATTAATTGAAATGGCTTTCTGTTCTTTCTGGGTTTATCCCTCGAAAATCTAAGACACCTCTGTTCCATCTATTTTTCCTCTCCCTAATTAATTGGCATAATTGGTAGAGATGAGCCATTTGGGAATGCAAGCCTCTTTAGTGCTTTGCTAAAATTACTGAGTGCTGTTTATGGAGGAAATATCAGTGATTTGAAGTAAAATGCTTAACTGTAACCTTCTGCACTTCTCCTGCTCTGTGTTTTTTTCATAATATTCTCTACAGTCGAGTCTATTTAACTCTTCACTTGACTCAGCATACTTTAGAAGTACTGATTAAAGGCAGGAAAGTAGCCTTGGAACACACAGATCTGGGCAAATTCCCTTGATTAGGGAAGAATAAGAACTTATCCAAAATTTGCAAGTTGAAGTTTGGTGGGATGCAGGGAGAGCAATGTGGGAGAACATGAAATTGGCATTCATTCATATACACCCTCGGTAAAATACTCTTTGTCTGTTTTTTGGTTATTTTCTATATTCACCTGAACACATCTCTGTTGTTTTTGAGGCTAGTTCTCATTTGTATCATAACTCCCATGGTGCCCTTCCCAATGTTGGTTTTTAATGTGGGGCATTCAAGTAACTTACTGGGATCTACCAGATGTTAAACAGATCTTGAGACCTTTCTTCAAGCTATTTATTTGTGTGCATGCAAATTTGGGAAGAGGAAATCTGTAAATAGGAAGAGGAAGGGGAAACATAGAAACAGAGCGAGTCAGAAGGGGCCTCCTGGGCCATCTAGTCTGACCTCCGGCACCAGCCGCCTCTGCTCACGACATGCCCACCATGTGCATGTCCAGCCTGTCTTTGAACACCCTCACCGATGGGGCCTCAACGACCTCCCGTGGAAGCCCATTCCATGCCCTCGGGGTCCTAACTGTCAGGAAGTGCTTCCTGGCATCCAAGTGGAACCTTGGCTCCCTGAGCTTTGCTCCATTGGAGCGCGTCCTGCCTTCCTCTGCAGGGGAGAACAGGCCTCTCCCCATCTCCATGTGACACCCCCTCACATACCTGTATGTCGCCAACATATCCCCTCTGAGGGAGACAAGTAGTGGGACCGCTAAATAAGGAGGAAGGAGATCCAGTGACTGATATGAGGGAACAGGCACAGATGCTAAATGACTATTTTGCCTCTGTGTTCTCCTCAAAGCAGGATGGGAGAAATCTGCATGGGAGATTAGATGAGGCTGGGGATTTAGGGGCACAGATTAGAGTCACCCCTCTAGAAGTTGAGGGGCTCCTCAGGGCATTGGACGTTACACAGGTGCCAGATCCTGATGGGTTACACCAAAGAATACTTCAAGAGTTGGCAGGGGTTCTCTCGTGCCTGCTGACCTCTATCTTTGAGGCCTCATGGAGAACAGGTGAAGTTCCAGAGGACTGGAAGGTGGCATCAGTGGTCCCAATTTTCAAAAAGAGTAGTAGAAGGGACATGGGAAATTACAGACCAGTTAGCCTTACATCCATTGTAGGAAAAACAATGGAAAGGCTCATAATAGCGAGAGATCTAGTGATGCTAGATAGGGAAGGGAGGCTGGCAGAAAACAACATGGCCGCTGCAAAAACAGGTCCTGCCAGATGAACCTTATGGAATTCTATGGCAAGCTCTCAAGGTGGCTAGATGGAGGGGATCCAGTGGATGTGGTTTACCTGGATTTAAGCAAGGCCTTTGACAAAGTGCCCCATGATATCCTGGTTGAGAAATTGAGGAGTTTGGGGATAGACCAATGCACTGTCCAATGGATTAGGGCATGGTTGACTGACTGAAAGCAGAGGGTAACCATTAGTGGGGAATCATCAGGATGGTGGCCAGTGACAAGTGGGGTCCCCCAGGGCTCAGTTTAATCTTTTCATCAATGACATGGAAGTTTGCTGATCAAATTCATAGACAATACTAAAACTGGGGCAGTGGCCACAACTGAGGAGCAGGTACTGCAGATCCAAAAGGATCTGGACAGACTATGGAAGTGGACAGGAGACAACAGAAAGGCATTCAATGTGGATAAGTGCAAGGTCTTGCACCTGGGGCATAGGGATGGGTGTCATAAGCACAGGTTAAGGGACAAGTGGCTGGAGAGCAGCACTTGTGAAAGGGACCTCGGAGTGCTGGTTGACTGCAGACTAAACATGAGCCAGCAGCGTGACGTGGTGGTTAAGAAGGCGAACTTCACCCTTGGTTGCATACCAGAAGTGTGGCTTCTAGATCGTGAGAGGTATTACTACCACTCTACACGACTCTGGTGCTCCAGCAACTGGAATATTGTGTTCTGTTTTGGGCCCCTCATTACAGGAAGGATATAGCCAGGTTAGAGTCAGTGCAGCATAGGGACACTAGGTTGGTGGCCACTTTATAGGGGATGCTGTATGAGGCGAGACTGAAGGAACTGGGTCGCTTCAGCCTAGACCTACAGAAGAGGAGACTCAGAGGGGATTTGTTGGTGACATACAGGTATGTGAGGGGGTGTCACATGGAGGTGGGTAGAGACCTGTTCTCCCCTGCAGAGGAAGGCAGGACATTCTCCAAGGGAGCCAAGCTCAGGGAACCAAGATTTAGGGTAGATGCTAAGAAGTACTTTCTGATAGTTAGGACCTCAAGGGTATGGAATGGACTTCGTTGGAGGTGGTTAAAGCCCCATTGGTGAGGTTGTTCAAGGATAGGCTGGACATGCACATGGTAGGCTGGAGCTGGGGGTCAGACTAGATGGCCAGGGAGGCTCTTTCTAACTCACTCTGTTTCTGTTTCTTTCCCGGCAAATGCACTGGTTTCCTCTTCACATATGAGCTTATTTGAGTTAGAGGATATATCCAATAAATCTCTAAACCAGGGGAGGGCTACATGGTGTCTCCAGTCAAGAATGCATTCTCAGAGCATTTTTGGTGTTCCCTGGTTATGACACCTGAAACAATATCCCTGCAAGCAGGTGCAATTGCTTCAAATTGTAGGAAGAGCCTCCCTTGGCTGCTCTCTTTGTTTCACATGAACCATCTGCTGTCAGGAATGTCCCCAGGAAGCTGGCAGGGAGAGAGGATATCTATGGTGGCCAAAGAGAGTTAGAGAGTGAAGAAAGGAGTCCTATGTGAATGGCTGAATGGATGGAGGGCTGTGTGTGAGAAAGGGAAGGAGTAAGAAGAGCTTTGGGAGTGCTTTGGAGGGTGTGCGTATGCTTTCTTGTGTTCTTACTATGAGAAGGGAGGGACACGTGTCTGTGCATGTGTGTGTGGGGATGAATGGAGAATGGGTGACTGTGTGTGTTTGTGCAGGTGTGTGCATGTGTGTGAGAGAGAATATCGATCCTGAGTGTGAGAGAAAAAAGTCAGGGTGGGGAGGTCTGGACTGGAAAGTTCTATGGAGACATAGGGCTGTATTGGCTCTGAAATCTGTGGGGACAAGTGGCAAACTGCGTAGGGGCCTAGGCCCGACCTCTGCTTTTCCTCAGTCCTTTGAGCAGTGGCTTGGATGCGTCTCCTGGCAGCCATTTTTTGGGTTTTCTAAGAACACTTTCCCCAGCTGCCGAATGTGCAGTGTTTCCTTGGCCACCTGGGGGTTTGTGGGGGATTCCCAAGAACCCCACCCCCTCCTTGTCATTCTTGGGATTGTCTTCACATCGTGTGTGTTATCATCCATTTGATCTGTTTTAAACTTTTTATTTTTTTCTGATGTAATTGTGCTTTATCATCTGTTGTTATGGATTGCACAAACCGTCAAGAGAACTTCGGCTGTGGGCCAATATAGAAATGAAATAAAAAATGAAAACAACATAATGTAATGTAACATAACATAGTGTTACATATAATAACATGATGCTTCCTATCCAATGCCTGGGGAACTCCAGTGTATGGATTTTCTGTTTGAACTGTCTGCAAAGCAGGGCTACTTCACAACGTGAATCTGTAATGCATTCCTGTGACAGCTTTTAGCATTCATATATTACATGATGGTCTTTTAGGCTTTAGTTGCCCAATAGCATCTTGGATAGTTATAGCCCGAAAGTGACTCTAGCTGCTGGGCTCTCTGGTCTCATGAGCAGCGACAACAGTACCCATCAGAGCCAGGATAGAAACCCAGGGCCTTTGCCTTACCTGGATGATGAACCATTATATACCCTGTGTTGGCTGGTGGGTGTGTGCATGTGTGTCTATCCATCCACTTGTCTCAGTGTATATCAGGGCACATGCTAAAGTCTGTACGTGTCTGCATATTTGTGATTTCCTCCTTTATGCTACCTTGTCTTCTCCTATCCCATAGCCATTGACTCTAACAGTCACTAAACTTGTGCTTTGCTCTTTGTTGTTGCTAGTTGTGAAGTCGTGTCCAACCCATCGCAACCCCATGGACAACATTCCTCCAGGCCTTCCTGTCCTCCACCATCCCCCGGAGTCCACTCAAGCTCACACCTTACATAATGTTGATTCTTTAAGGGATTTTAAGGGGCCTCTTCTACACATGTGGAGTTGCAATCTGTCACACAGACCTCTAAAACTGCCTTTGTGCTTTTTTCCCCCCATTCTCCCCCACTTATATTTCAGCAATTGGTAAGTTACAAAATCAGAGCAGAAGGCTGACTCTGTAGCTGAACGGTATCTATCTTGCGGATATCCTGACTGCATGAGTTCTTATCGCACTAGCAACTATGTTTGCATATGCTGTAGCTGCTCCCTAGTCAGGCATGGGTTCAAGGACAGTAACTGTTTCCTAGATCTGGTACCACCTATCCTTTAGATGATTCTTCTATGGAATAGTCAATTCAGGCTAGACATCAGGAAAAGCTTCCTCACTGTCAGAGCAATACAACAGTGGAACCAGCTGCCTGGAGAGGTGCTGGGCTCTCCCACACTAGGGACATTCGGAAAGAAACTGGACAGCCCTCTGAGTGGGATGTTGTAACTTGGTGTCCTGCAGCAGCAGGGGGTTGGACCTGATAGCCTTCATGACCCCTTGCAACTCTATGATTCTACGTATGAATCAACTTCCTGATAGTAAAACGGTATGAGTTGTTTCAGTATAATGAACTGGAAATGTGGTGCTGCCGGCTTGTTTCTTCCTAGCTTGTTGTGAAGTTATGACACACAGGTAGACTATCAAACAGTTTCCCTCTAATGTTTTTATCGAATAATGAAATCTGCACAAAGAAGCTCTCCAAAAGCCACACGGCTCTAGTACAATTGGTGCAGAATAATCAGATCGGTGCAAAGCAGCAGATAATGCCAAAGACATGTGTTCTTCGGGTGCTTATTTGCCCAAACTTCATTAGCAGGAAAAACTATGTGCAAATGGCCATGTGCCTTGGAAACAGAAGTCCACAAAAAGGTGCCCCGAGACTCGGTCCACTTCTGATCGTCAGATTGAAAATGGAGAGGGAATTTGTTGAGCTCAAATGAACTGGATTTTCCTGTTCTAGTGCATCCCTAGGTACATCACATCTTTAGCTCCTATTTCAGTATTAAATAGGTTCATACATCAGACACAACCATCTAGTTACATAGAATGCTCTGTCCTTGGCACACATCTTTATTTCTGAAGTATGCAAACATCAGAGTTGCTTCCAGTCTTCAGCTCAGCATCCTGACCTTCCAGACTGCCATTTTGCTAGGTTTAAATCAGTTTCAATGAAGAACGACACAGCGCACATAGAAATCATTACAAATCGAGGCAATGTGTTGACAGTACTCGGGGGGCATAGTCACTGTGCTACCGCATACGGAATGGATGGGGTCATTATCTAAGCCTCTGTTGTCATTAACTGCTGTGAAATGATCCATCCTCCCGATCAGTCATTTGCGGATCTGCACAGCTGACTCACAGCATAAACGAAGTATACATTTTTGATGTCAAAAGTGGAATTGCCGCCAATATCACCCTTGCTTGAGGGAGGCAAATGAATTTAAGTCTGGCAAAAATTTCTCAGGGAAACTTTTCATATCTATTGACATCCTTCAGCTAGCGGATCTCAGTGGCTCTAAACCAGGGGTGCAACATATTTTGGCAGGGGCGAGATAAATCACTCTCCTAGCAGGTCCGTGGTGGACCAGATGGTCTCAGTAGGCATTGCCTATGCTGCTTTTCTCCATGCTGAGAAAGGCATAGATTTCTGTGCCTGCTAGAGGGTGGAGAAGAGAGTTTGGCCCTGCCTGAAACAGCAATTCCTTCCACTGGTGCTGTACAGACCCTCTGAAATAACACCTGGGATTGCTCCAGGAGGCATCCTGCCAGATTCCTGGGCATCAAAGCTGAGTTCTTCACACTTGGAAGCTCCTTGTTCTCCACAGGCCAGGTTAAGCCTGGGGATCGGACATCCCGTACCCTTGCTCTAAACAAGGGCCAAGCACAGGGCAAAACCAACCTTGTGTCTCCAAAGGCCCAAATCCAGATAGAAACATAGAAACAGAGCGAGCGAGTCAGAAGGGGCCTCCCAGGTCATCTAGTCTGACCTCTGGCACCAGCCGGCTCCGCTCACGACATGCCCACCATGATGGACTATTGGACTATTCATGAAAAATCACCTATGGCAGGTAAATTACGTCTTCATGTTCAAATGCAAGCTTGCCCATCTCATGAATCAGCTTGGCTAGAACTAAAGGAAGGTGTCTCTTAAAAACAAGGAAATATCTTCAGTACCACACTGAGTGCCAGTTTCCAGCAGCAAACAGGGTGGGCAGGGGACATTTATATACTTCCATGCTTATAGAATTTCTTGAAATATAGGTTGGCCAGAATGGGGTGGGGGGGAGGAGTAGGAGGAGAAGGAGAAAAAGGAAGAAATAGGATGGTGTACTAGATGGGCCATTGATCCATGTAATCCAGCTGTGATTTTCTCATGATGTGCACCCCATTTCTGCAAAGAATGAGAAGTCCTAGGGCCTTCAAGAAACAAGCATCACTTTCCAGCAGATATAAAGTGAGTCCGCCCTAGAAGGTGAGGCTTACCAGTGATCTGGGAAGTGTGAGCAGTTTGATTAATTTCTTTCTTTGGGCTCCAGACTGACTCATTTTTATTCTCCTTTCCCATCCCTGCAAGCGAGGAACTTTTGTGACGCTTGCAGAGTCCCAGTTTGACAATCATGCTTGCTATTGAGCTTCTGTTCACTTTCAGAATGTGCATTTTGCGGGGGTGGGGAGCATGTTTGTGCTTTAATAAATGGGGAAAGCACTCATTTGGGTGTGCATTTTTAAAAATGAACTGCCAGATGTGCATTTTTCATGTTCCATGGACAATAACAAGAACTGGTATTCAGGAATGAGAATGAGATGGACCAAGCTTGGAGGGAGAACTCAGAAAATCTGCCTGAGCTCGAGCCTCACAGAATCCATCATCCATAACTGGAACCAAGTCACTTGCTCCCTTATACACTGGAAGGGATTATAAGGACACCTCTGGTCACTGGGCAGCACTGCTGGGTGTGTCTGCTACTTTCATCTGGACAGAGATGCATACAAGGGATCACGTCCTCCCAGCATTTCTCATCCTCTTTCCAAGGCAGCAAGAATGTTAGTATTTTTTAAGCTCTGCAAAAGGCCCGCAACTGGCTAAGGCAACAGCCCTGGCATTTCTGAGAGGAAGATCTGTCTATTCTAGTGCCTCAGAATAACAAGTGTGAACAGCTCCATTGCTAAATATGTCCTCCGAGACAAGTGATATTAGAGGGCAGTCCATGCAATTTGCTACTCACATCAAAATGTGATGCCACCATAAATCAGTCACTTTTACACTTGTTGCTAAACAAAACAGAACAGAACAGAACTTCCACTTGCCATTTCTAGCCTCTTATTTGTATGTTCCCACAGCATTTATCACAAGAAATGTTTGTTTCTTTCCCGGGGGGGGGGGGTTGTGGGGTGTGGGAAGGGGGGGTTGGGAGTTTGTTACCACCAAAAGGAAGCAGAAGGAACAGGTCCACATTAAATTATTTGCTTGATTGGGTTTCCAAATAGAAATCACAAATATTGCAAGTTCAGTGTTGCTCCGACACTGAGGTCTATTGGAAACAATTTTCAGATTGGAATATCACCATACGGTTCTGTTGATTTCAGAGGGAAAAACCTAGTCATGTAGATAACACTATGCAGATGGGATGTTGGCGTTGGGATGCCAGCCAAAGCCATGCCTGCTTTTGGCCACCCTGAGAGCCAAATGCCTCCTGATTAAAATCCGCATGGATGACAAGCCATGCTAACGGAAAACTGTACACCCAGATATTAATCATCTGTCTGCACAGGCAAACGCTGCACTTGCTGCCATATGACTGACACTTTTTGTGCCAAGCTCCATAACACAATGGTTCCATGCACTTTCCGTGCAGTTATCCAACAGTTGCCCTGTAGGAGAACCTGAGAGGTGACTTGCTATTTAGTATGGGAAATGTGAGAAAGGAATGGAGAGGGAGGGAGGGAACAGGACTCTGACTTGTATCAGAAGTGAAGGACCTTATGCCCATCAGTCAAATCTAGGCCATTGACCCAAGCATCCATTCTCAACTACGGCTATCTAGTGGGGCTTGTCCATCCTCTAGAGTTTGACCCAGGAACTTCTTCATTCTGCTGACTTATAACTCCTCTCCCTGAACATCACAGGCAAATACTATTGCACCTAGAAATTGAGGATAAGGAGATGCCTATATTTACAGTCACATATAAATTTATAGATCTCCTACTTCCTTGTGGGAGGTGTTGGGCATTTGTCAAGCTGAATTTTGTGAACCGGTTGGCTATTGCACATCACATAACATATTTTGGTTGGGAAATAGCTTATGCTTGGCCAAGAAAAGGGAACATAGATTTGCATAAAATCTGTGCATGCTAATTTAGAGGTATGGATGCAAATTTAAGCATAGCTGCTGTAATTTAGATAAAATTATCATACTCCTCAGGATAGCAGGAAGGACCAGGTGACCCTGCTGTTTCTGTACTCCTGATGCTATTACATTTGGAACTGTCCTTCCAGTGCCACCTCCAAAGGAGGCCCTTTGGACAGCCTAAGGTGGACTAAGGTGAAGAATCTCCTGAATGGTGGATTTATTAGTTTGTTTGTTTCAACTTGTATGCCACTGTAATAGGCCATATCTGGGCTTTGTGTGCAGCTGACAACAATGAAAACAACACAGACATTTAAAATCAAACATAAAGTAAACATATCAACAGCACAATCAAAAATATAAAAATTATATCAGGATTAAAATATTAAATAAATGCAATAAAATAAGCAATTTAAAATTTAAATTTAAAAATGTGGTTGCTTAAAATCAAGCACTACAATTAATTAATAAAATACCTGGAAAGGAATGTTGTTGTTTGGCACTGAAATAATAGCAGTGATGACATCAGATGCACCTCTTTCAGGAAACTATTCCAAAGGTGGGGTACAACCACTGAGAAGGCCCTTCTTCTAACCAACATCCCCATCACCTCCCTATGGAATGGCTCCTTGAGAAGGACCTCCACACTCAATCTTAACAGATGAGTAGGGACACATGGGAGAAGGTGATCCTCCATGTACCAAGAACCCAAGCTCTTTAGGGCTTTATATGCAAATACAAGCATTTTACATTGGGCCTAGACTTCCACTAGTAGCCGTGTGGATGGTACAGAACTGGTCTGATATAGGCCGATGCGCTAGTTCTCGTTAGCCATCTCAGTGGGAAGGTGTAACTTGATGTCCTGCAACAGCAGCAGGGGGTTGGACCCAATGGCCTTCATAGCCCCTTCCAACCCTACTATTCTATGATTCTATGAACCAGCTGAAGTGTACAGACTGTCTTCAAAGGAAGTCCTACCAGGTATGAGACCAGGGCATGGGTAACTGTGGTTCAGCTTTGTCTGTCAACATATGACTGTGGTTGGTAAATCAGCTGCAGCTGAAGGAAGGTGCTCATGGCCACCAAGTCCACTTGGGAATTGTGGCATGTGGCCTACCTAGTGCTAAATTGGTCGTTCTTTGTGAGCCACCTTAAGACAGCCCTCTGTGCTAAGGCATTGCAAGATATTCAAATCTTTAAATGTCTCTTTTCATGTTAAGTAATGGCTTGATGGAACACCCATGAGAGATGTTTCTTATCAAGTCAATTTGCATGGAAGATTCTTTTAGCGGCTAGATTGTTTTGAAATTTTATACTGCTTTTACAGGAAACAAATGTGGTTGTTTTTTATTTTATTATGGTTTGGACTGCAACTGATGTAAACCGCCCAGAGAGCTTGTGCTTTTTGGCCATATAGAAGTTAAATAAATAGATGCCTAAATTATTAATAGGCATATTCAAGGTCCCTGCTCACCCTGTTTTCCTTTTTGAAATATTTAAACTCTATTTGGAGCAGACAGCCCTTCAGAGACAGGACGCATTCCCAGAGAAGGCTGTTATTGGCAGTGCAGGGTATATGGTATGCTATCCAATAGGGTTTGTCTGTAGGATAAGGCAATCAAACTGTGTTTGAACATTGCTTTACCATTGCCTGATTCCTATTTTTGCTTGAGATCACTGCTTGTTCAGCACAAATGGGAACATTGTGCAAATTGATCAGTGACTGAATGTGAAATTTGCACAAAGTTCATAACTTGCTCCACTTCCTTCCATGGAATAAAGTGGAGTTGATTCAGTCTACAGGGAGAATTTGTACCAAATCATACTGGGAAGTGATACAAATTGAACACAAGCAGATGTCCTGCAATTTGCAAACATTTCCAGTAGATACATGCTCATGTTGGGATTTTGACTAGGTCATGCTCACATGTTTGGCAAGTAATTCTCAAGCACCCCTCTCTACCTGCCCACAGAACAGAAACCACTGGGAGAAGAGATTCCCAGGGGCCTGTACACTGCAAATTCTGCCGGAACAGCTCAGATGAAGTGCAGACCAGCACAAACCAATGGAGAAACCATTTGAACCTGGACAGTTCTCCAGCAGAAATGGGAAAATCTGCCTCTTTTGCTTTTCCAGAATTTACTTTTTCCCCAATCTCAAGTTATTCCTATCCCCAATATGAAGAATATTGCCAGTTTCATAATTATTAGTACAAATGAACTCAAATTATATTCTGCCAATCTCACCAATGAAACTTCACGAGTACAGCTATTCTCCAGCAGAGAAAGCAGCAGCACATCTCACCTGTCTTCCACATAGCAGACAGATGTTAGAGATAAGGAGCCTGCTAGAGAAAAGCAGGTGGTAGCCATAATATATAAACATTCAAACCCAAACTTTTATGATAAAAACACTCAACTGTTTGGGCCTGAATGTGTGAATCTGTCCTGTTGCATTTCTCTTACTTCCAATCTCAAGAACATTTTGCTCTGGATATTAATAAGGTTGCAAATTTGGGTAAATTCTGAGCAAAATTGAACTGAAACAGATTTTCTATAATTCATGTACTCCAGTGCTCCACATTTCTCTCATTTCTTCAACTTGTTCCCAGGCAGCTCTCAATATATGTTCTCAAGTCATCTGGGATCTATGGTGACCAGATGAATTAAAGCTCTCCAAAATGTCCTATCATAATATCCCTGATTGTTGTTGTTAGTCGTGAAGTCGTGTCTGACCCATTGCAACCCCATGGACAACATTCCTCCAGGCCTTCCTGTCCTCCACCATCCCCCAGAGTCCACTCAAGCTCACACCAACTGCTTCAGTGACTCCATCCAGCCACCTCATCCTCTGCCGTCCCCTTCTTCTTTTGCCATCTATTGTTCCCAGCATTAGGCTCTTCTCCAGGGAGTCCTTCCTTCTCATTAGGTGACCAAAGTATTTGAGTTTCATCTTCAGGATCTGGCTTTCTAAAGAGCAGTCAGGGTTGATCTCCTCTAGGACTGACTGGTTTGATCACCTTGCGGTCCAAGGGACTCTTAGGAGTCTCCGCCAGCACCACAATTCAAAGGCCTCAATCCTTTGGCGCTCAGCCTTTCTTATAGTCCAGTTTTCACAGCCATACATTGCAACTGGGAAAACCATAGCCTTGACTATATGCACTTTTGTTGGCAGGGTGATGTCTCTGCTTTTTAGTATGCTGTCTAAATTTGCCCTAGCTTTCCCCCTCAGGAGCAAGCGTCTTTTAATTTCTTGGCTGCATTCCCCATCTGCGGTGATCTTGGAGCCCAGGAAAATAAAATCTGTCACTACCTCCATTTCTTCCTCATCTATTTGCCAGGAAGTGAGAGGATCGGATGCCATGATCTTAGTTTTCTTAATGTTGAGTTTCAAGCCAACTTTTGCGCTCTCCTCCTTCACCTGCATCAAGAGGCTCTTTAGTTCCTCTTCACTTTCTGCCACTAGAGTGGTATCATCTGCATATCTGAGGTTGTTGATATTTCTCCCAGCAATCTTAATTCCAACTGGAGATTCATCTACCCCCGCCTTTCTCATGATGTGCTCTGCATATAAGTTAAATAGGCAGGGCGACAGTATACAGCCTTGCCGAACTCCTTTCTCAATTTTGAACCAATCAGTGGTTCCGTGTCCAGTTCTCACTGTTGCTTCTTGACCCGCATATAGGTTTCTCAAGAGACAAATAAGATGGTCTGGTACTCCCATCTCTTTAAGAATTTGCCACAATTTGTTGTGATTCACACAATCAAAGGCTTTAGCATAGTCAATGAATTCCTGCTTAGCTGTCCTAAATTCAAGGCTTTGGCTTCCTTTATGGAGTCCATCCATCTCATATCTGGTCTCCGTTTTCTTCTGCTTTTCACCTTCCCTTGCATGCTTTGCCTTCTCATGTATCCAAAGTATGACAGCCTAGGTTCTGTCATTTTTGCTTTTAGAGAAACCTCTGACTCAATATTTTCCAACTAGATGGAGAGCAAATAACACAGTGAGAATGGATTTCAAGCCCAAACATTTTGTATGACAACTCTTGAGGAAGGACATGATGCTTGTGTGTGTGTGTGTGTGTACATGCATATGCCCTTCCTGTAATGACCATTCTGTTGCCCCAGGTAGTTCATGCCTTTGATCATAACCACTTTATGCATTTTGCAAATTCCTTCCTGTGAGTTCTGAAAAGCTGAAATAGGGTCTTTGGTGCCTGTTGCTCGGTGGCTCACCAGGGTGTTCTCCGCTTTGTATCTGTCCTGAATAGCGTCATTCCTTTGCTTAACAGTCGCATTCATTACCTGAGCAGCACAGTGTCTCTCTCTTTCTAATGACAATCATTCTGCATTTCTTCTTCCCCAGGCTTTCTTTCAACGAAAGAATGGGAAGAGGAAAGGCATTTCCATTCAAGAAAAGCACTGGCACAGCCTTTCTTATCCTGCCTATGGAATCATGATAAAGAGATTCTGCCGCTTGTGTGAGAGGGAGTGTAAGGCATTGTTGCTTCTAGCTGTGCCCTAATGTACAGCTGCGGAAAATGAGGAAGCATTTCCATTATCTCTGTTCAGATGACAGGTGTGCTGTTATCGGTTCACGCAAGGGATGAGACACTGTTTAGGCACAACGGCTCTTCCCAGCAGAGTAGGCTTTGGCTCCAAGCCAGAGGAAGTTAACAGGGATGGAGACCCGCTTGTGGTCCAGTTAGCAAATCAGAGCTACCGGGGGAATCCTTTCCACCTCAGATGGACACTGGAGGGAATGGGAAAGGATGCAATAGTGCCTTTGCTAGTGGAGAAGTATTGGTGTGGGAAGTGTGTCCACCATGGACACCCTGTTACGTCCATGGGATGCAGAATGGCCATAAACTGGAACCTAGAACTCCAGGCTGTAGGGGAAATTTGAGGGCCTGATCTTGTCCTCGGGAGTTGCTCGGATGACCATGAGGCATCTCTCTGACACTATCCTCTCCCCTGAACATTTATTCTTTCATGATTTCTGCCTTTGTGCAGTCCCTATCCCCCCATAGAGTCCGATGCCTCTCCTAAGGTTTTGTTACTGGTATTAACAGCTGTGAAATCATCCTTTCCAGCCCTTTATGGAACAGCCACTTTTGCTCTTGACTCCATCTGTCACCAATATATGGCCCCCTAGAACTTTGTTAAAATGGAATTTGGCCCAAGGGCTGAAGAAAGATCAGCAGACATAGTGTAAATCTTGCAGTAGATTTTCTGCTGGTGGCAGTCCCAGAACCGGGATCCAATACCTCTCTGTTCCCTATGAAGGGTCAGCAGGAAACCCCTCAGCTGTGTCAGCTTCAGAATTGTATAGCTATTTTCTTTCCTGCTGGAACCACGAGGAAGGGTCTAAAAGCAAATAATTCAACAGCAACACTCCTGGAGATAATTTTGAAAAAATAAGTTACGAGCTGGCCAGATTTGGAAATGACAAGTTGGGAAGCTACCTCATGGTGTCATCACCAAAGTCAGTTATGGTGTAACTCAACAGTTGGTTGAAAATAACTTCCAGTCAGAGCACTGAGCTCTTGAAGTTGTGGAAATTCATGCAGTGGAAGTGGAATGTCATCACCTGCATGGATTAGGATTTGAGTTGGACAAGGATTTGGGATTTGTATTGTTCTTAAACATTGTTTCTTTTTAAAGGTAGTTCTTCTCCAATCTTGGCATTGTGGGCACCTTTAGGAAAAATGAGATTCATTGTGTCAAAAATAAACAGATGCACACACGCCATGTGTGAAATATCAGGAGTTGACACTATTTAATTTCTTTTGAACCTTCTCTGGTCCTTTTTCCTGAGAAAAACTTTTGTACTTTTGGTTGGGATTTGGTTGGGATTGTTAGCAAGTGTTTTTTCGTAAATTTCTGCCTCACTGAACAATGCTGTTGCTCAGGAAGATTGCTTGCCAACTTCAGGCCCAAACATCAGCCCTGGTGACTTGAAAAGAGGGATAAAGGAAAATGTTATCTCAGTTTGCAAATCTCAAAACTTACTTATTAGCCTCTCTCAGTGAAAATGTTCCTATTTTTTAGTTTGTCTCAATGAGATTTTCATTGCAACAAACCATTGCACAAACCATTGTATGCATGTTCCAAAAAGTAAGCGTGTATATGTGTGTACAGGTTTTGTGTGAGATTACACACACACACACACACAGGCAGTTTGAAATGCACACTTCTCGAAATAGAAGAGCACATTCTTTTTGCATTTTTGTCAAAGGGGGACGATGTGCATATTGCAAACAACATAATCACATACGTCACTCTTTTGAAATATACAACTTTCCATATTGTGAATAAAAATGGAAGCACACCAATCTGGGCTTTGAAGTTCACATCATTTAAATGGTTTGAGCATCACTGATTTTCTCAGTCCTGCTTGTAATGATCAACCAAAAGAAGAAGGGAGCATTCAGAAAGTCTGACTTTTTATCTAGCTCAGATCAAAATGTGTCAGAGAAAAATTCCCACCTGAGACATGAGATTCAAACTCCCAGCCTACTTCTGTTTATCTTTTTGGAAGAGACAACAGCCACTACGGTGCTTCCACAATGTGAAAAGGAAACAAGGCAGAATTGATCTTTTTCTTTCTTCTTCCTGGGTAATACACCAGGGAAAAAGTCCCAATGATCCATGAGAAATGCAGTATGAAGGAAAACTTTGTTCACTATGCTTCAAAATTTGTACTTTTCCAAATGTTGCACTGGAAATCTCAAATAAACAAGCAAACAAAAAAGTGTTAAACAGGAAAAATAATACTAAAATGCATTATGTTAGGAGAAATCATTTCAAAGGTATGAGTATTAGGAACAAACTTATAAGGACAAGTTAGCATTAAACAACATATAGATTCTCAAAAGAATTTAAAGAAAAAGAGTAAAAAGTTCAGGAGAAGCCAGAAAGAACGCTACTGAATTTCTGAAAGTTTGAGACAAAGCAAACCAAGGACTGGAAAAATTGAAAGATACCCAAAGGGACACTTCATACCTACAGAATATGAACAGAAGAACAGGTGGTATTTCTGAAGTTGGTTTTTCCTCCAAACTAAGCTCAACAGTGTTCAGTTTTGAGGAACTGCTCCAGCTCAATCTCTGAGGCATTTTAACAGGAACAAGGAACATTATTTATCACTAACTCAGACCATGCAAAAGGGTCAAAGGCTCTTCATTTCCCATCCTGTGCATTTGGCTTGCATTACATTAAATTTCCCATGAGTCACTGCTCTTTTTCTTCTTGGAAGAGTGTCCCCCTTTCCAAAATCAATTGACTTAGGAATCAGTGGCAATATCTAGATGTTTCTCCAATAAACAAATGAAGTATTTGCTGCATTAGACAATAAAGCTAAAATTCACATATCCTTGGTAGTGATCAGTGTTGGAGATAAAGTACAATTGACTTGTACTTCTTAAAAAAGACCTGGCTGCTCTGAATTGTCAATGCAAGCTACAAGAAACTCCCAAGTAAGTATGTGCTAAATATGTGATTATATATCTGAATCATTATTAATATATTTATCCAAAATGTTTTCTCCTTTGTATTCAGAACTTTCAAAATCAAAACAGTTTTTTAACAAAACAAACCCCATGTCTTTGAAATTAGCTGGCATGATTCTTAATCTGCTTGTCCAGCCATCCATCTTATCCTATAGTTAAGTACCCAGATAGCACAGAAAATGTAGTATAAGCTTTGTTTATTGAGCAATTATGCCTTGAAATAATAGGAAATTATACTAATTTCAAAGTTGGAGAGAGCAGACTTAATAACTAAAGACGAACAAAATGCACATTCTGCGTTATGGATGGTTAATCCAATGAACAAATTCTTTATGTCACATATAAATCCATGCATTTCCAAAGATAATGAGGCTTACTACTATCTTTTGAGTTTAGTCAATAAGTGAATGAGATTCTTAAATGCTGAGAACTCAAAAATAACAATCCTAGAAAGATATGTGAAAAGCTCACTCAATTTCATTAGTTATGAGATTCCACAGCTGCAATTCTTTGAGAAGTTGTCTTCTTTTATTTATTTATGTATTTATATTATTATATATTAGTGGTATTTCTAAAATGTCCAATTACTGTACATCTCTGGACGGCTTGCAATAAATCACCCAATGAATACATCACAATAAATAAAATCACTGAGGATAAAAACATAATTAAAATATGTTTATTTTACCCAGTAACTTTAAAATACTGGGTAAATAAAAAGGTCTTGACCTGGTGCCAAAAAGTACCATATAACATCAGTGCCAGGTGAACCTCTCTGGGGAGTGCATTCTGTAGCCCAGGCGCCACCACAGAGAAAGCCCTCCTCTGAGTGTTCTCTCTCCTGACCTCCGTCAAGGAGGGCTCCTGTCGCAGGGACTCTGTTGCAGATCTTAAGGGGTGGGAGGGGATGTAGGAAAAAAGATATTCCTTCAGGTATCCTGATCCCAAGCTGTTCAGGGCTTTATAGGTCAATACCAGCAAACTTTTCTGGGTGCCATATCCAGATAAATAGCCAGGTTGCCTCTTTTAATGAACCCGTTCCACCATTTACCCTTGTTTCCTTGGTGAAATTCTAACGTCATACTTTCAATGCTGTATTCACTTCTTTTTTGAAGGTTTCGGTTTGCTTTTAATAGGAGTCCGGAGACCTTGATTCAGCAAATCCTGAACAATCCTTGCAAAGTGTGCTAAGCCCAAGCTTATTAAGGCTATGGTTTCTACAAAATTCTTCCTAAAATGCATTTTAGGGAATCATGGGAAATTCCATAGAGCCAGCAATGCTTTGCAAAGTTCCATCACAATTTTATTGAATGGGAATCAGCATTGCATTAACAGAAATTGCTTGCAGCTTCACCCAGGAAGCAATTTCAGTTACCATATTTTTTGCTCTATAAGACGCACCTGACCATAAGACACACCTAGTTTTTAGAGGAGGAAAACAAGAAAAAAAATATTCTGAATCACAGGCACATTCCTCATCACTTCCCCATGGGCTGCACATCTGACAGACTTACTGCACACACATATTCGCTCTATAAGACACACAGACATTTCCCCTTACTTTTGAGGGGGAAAAAAGTGAGTCTTATAGAGCAAAACATACGGTATATTTAAAAAGTGTATAACTGAATGCATAATATGTAAGCCTCACAAATGCATTTGATGTAGATGAGGGGTACTATATGCATGTATGGGACTGAATTACAGTCAAGGTACTGATGCAGGGATATTGTCCTTTGAAGTGTTCAGGATGCTCTGCATAAACCGTCTTGTAACCCTTACCATACAAGAGTCTTGAAACTTTAGGAGCAGTGCAGTTCTATGGGTTATGGACCATGTTTTCAGTACACCTCACAAGGAGGTGCATGTTTTTCAGTTTTCTAGCTGTGAGGTGATAAATATCAGTCCGCCCTGGGAATATGCCCTTGGGCCTCTTTCCCAAATTCATCCAGTGCAGAAAGAACTGCTCCAGCAGCTTCTTCAAGATCACAAAAGCAATCTTGGAGAAAGGGTGAAGAGTGCAGTCCAGGGGGAAGGAGGGGAGGAGATCAGCATCACCAAGATATGACATACCTCGGTGGAACCAGGACTTTCTTCCCCCATGTTTCTTCCCCCACGTTTTACCCCATGTTTCAAAGTGTGGCTTCTAGATCGAGAAAGGTATTACTGCCACTCTGTACAACTCTAGTGCACCTGCAACTGGAGTATTGTGTTTGGTTCTGGGCTCCATATTACAGTAAGGAGATAGCCTATAGTCAGTGCAGCATAAGGCCACAAGGATAGTGGCTGGATTGCAGGGAAAGCTATATGAGGTGAGACTGAGGGAACTGGGTTTTTCAGCCTAGAGAAGAGGAGACTCCAAAGGCATCTGTTGGTGACATACAGGTGCATGAAGGGGTGTCACATGGATGTGGGTAGAAATCTGTTTTCCCTGCAGAGGAGGGCAGGACGAGTTCCAATGGAGCCAAGCTCAGGAAACCAAAATTTAGGATGGATGCCAGGAAGCACTTCATGATGGTTAGGACCCGTAGTGTATGGAAAGGACTTCCATGGGAGGTGGTTGAGGCCCCAGTGGTGAGGGTGTTCAAAGATAGGCTAGTCATGCACATGGCAGGCGGAGCTGGCTGGAACCGGGGGGGGGTCAGACTAGATGGCCCACAAGACCCAGGAGGCCCCAGGGAAGAGAGTTATTCCCCCCATCTCTCCATAACAATCCCCTAAGTCTGCTTCATGGGTAGGGAGACTCCTTTCTTCGGATGGTCACCCTCCATGTGTTGTGGGTACAAGCACGACAGAGAAGAGGGCAGAAATGCAGCGCTCCTTCTCTCCATGCACTGGTCCTACTTGGCTTCAGAAAGCCAATGCAAGGCTCACTTCTCTGTTCCGTTCCAACACTGCTACTGGTGGGCTCCCATAAGACTCAAACAACGGAAACTACAGGTAGATAGCTGCAGAGAAATAACTTCTGAAAAACAACTTCTTACTACATTCCCTCCTGGCGATGGAGATGCAACTCAGATATTTGGCCAGTTTTACCTTTCCCTCATGCTTGGACCCTGAGCTGAGTTGACTGAGGTGTAATGTCCCAGGTTTCCACACAAGGTGGCATCCGTGGTTCTCATATTCCCTGAGCACTGTGTTGTATGATAGCTCCACGCAAGCAGGAGTTTAAGTGAGCCCTGAGTTTGGGAATATTGTTCCCAAGGGACCATAAATTACTCTGAAATGTATTAATGTATTTATTAGATTCCCCCCCCCCCACACACACACACTTTGTTTCTTGTAAACAAGTCAAAACAGCTTATGTCATTCTACTGCTCCTGCATTCAATCTTATTCAATCTTTGAGGTAGGTTGGGATGGGAGTCTGTGACTGGTCCAACATCATCCAGTTGGCTGATTGGCTGAGCGGAGACAAGAAACCAGGCAGCCTGAGTCCCAGTCCCTTGCTCTTAACCACCACACCACACTGGCTCTCAAAGGAAATGAACATTTGCTTCCAAATTTATTCTGGAAGTTCCATGTGGCCCCTTCCAATGCTGGGAAACAGCTAAGCTTTTTGCTGTGGAGGCTGATCCAACTCATCCCATCTCATTCCCCTGCATAAACACATCCTTCAGTCCCAATGAAAACTCCTGCGCATAACTTGTGTGCAAATCATTAAGATAATTGATATTTATTAGTCTCCCTGTAATTTTCTGCTTTTTGTTTTGGGATGTTGGAGATAAATCACAGCTACAACAGGCACCGAGGACACATTTTGGGTCTATTATGCTGTCTTGATAAGGGTAGCTGGCATTGTGCTCCTTCCTGATGTGATTCATTGAGACTGATTGAAGTGCCAGGCTTGTCCTAGCTGAAATGCAGTGTAATTAATGTACTCCTATGCTAATGTATGCAAATGCAGGAGTGCACATAGATTTGGGAGGGGGAAAAGAACAAAAAAAGATTAAAGAGTTCACTCCAAAGAACACATTAATTTATTGCCTCACTAAAGGGCTTCTGAAGAAGGAGGGAACCCATCAAAGGCATGAGCAAAAATGGAGCCAGGGAAATGAGTGTAAGTGTATTACCATTATCAGACCCTGTTTTCTGCTGGATGTGCCACTTGAGCAGCCAGAATGAGTGTATTCAAAGAAAACTCTGGATTATTAAGAGGAGTAGCATTCCACAATTAAGGCTGCCTTTGAAATGTCCATCCATACCTCTGTCCATCTATCATCTAGACCTCTCTCTCCCTCTCTCCCCTCTTTAAAATTCCCTCTACTAATCAGCCTTTTCAGTGCCTGAAATTAGTACTCAATTCTTCTTGCTCTATCAACACATTTAGATAAAATAAACTTTCCAATTTTTCCTCTTTGAAATTTGCATTGCCTGAAGGCAAGACTAGCCAATGTCATGCCCTCCAGATGTTTTGGATGGCAACTGACCATTGACCACGCTGGCTGCAGCTTGGGTGTTGTAGTCCAGAACATCTGAATGGCCCCTGCCTTGAAGTTCTGGTGCTCAAACGACTATATTTAGGCCACTGCTGTGCACTTTTGACAGGCAATTGTTCTGTAAGGTTCAAGGCAGAGATCCTGCTATCTAGGATCTGTTGAACCTGGAGGTCTTAGGAGTGTAGCAGTTGAGTTCTACTTAGCCATAGTCTGGTCCAGACGAGTGCCAAGGACCACACCACTCCTCTGTTCTCTGGATGAACAGACTCCTTTGAGTACAATCACGGATGCTGTAGGAAATAGCTTTTGTGGGGAGAAGGCATGCAAGAGAATTAGATCAGCCATTGTCCACTAGCTCTAATGGATCCTATTGGGTTTGGATCCTTCCGTTCTGATTATTGTGAACAAATATTCATTTGCTGCATTTCTATCTCACCTTTCCTCCAAGGAGCCCAGGGCCATGTACCTCCTTCTCTCCATTTTTATCCCAGGCAAGCCTGAGGGGCAGTGCCTTTGCTCCACTGTCTCACTTGCTCTTTCCATGAGACACTGGGGGAAAGGCGCTGCCCCTCACCTGGAAGAGAAGCTATTCCATCTGACTCAGCACACTCAGAGAACCTAGGAAATAATCTTCTGTTTCATATTGATAGAGTTAGGACTTACACATCGGGGCCATTGACCTTGGTCAGCAGTGCTCCCTTGTCCACATAAAATCATCCTTGTTTTTGCAGCACATGATATCCCAAGTACTTGTTTGATTTCATGGTAGGTTTTAGGATTGTGCCATCTGGTCGACAAACTACAGCTGTAACTTGCTTGTTTTGTGATGTGACACTCTTATCGGTGAACAAACGATCATGGATGGTTCTTTATCTTTCTGTCATGTCATTGTGTAACCAGGGGAGGTAGGATGGAGCATGATAAGAAAGATCCATGTTAGTCCATCTGAAGATGCATTTATCAGAGCACTCAGATAGCTGCATTGATCCTTAGATAACAGCATTGATCCTTGATAACAGCCCTTCACAATCAAGATAGTCATAAATTTCAGGTAAAGGCTTACTTGTGCTGTCATGCTAAATAATTTTATGAATTGGTCCATGTTGTTACATTGGGGCATTATAACACTAAACCATTTAAATATAAGACCACTTCACAACTAGCATTTGTTTAGCTAACACTTGAAGGTATGACTAGAGGCAAATGAACCTGCATTTTGTATGCAATTTTGCCAAATCGACACATTTTTGTGAGATATTTTCCTACTATAATGTATTTTAATCTTATTTTCACTAAAACATGCACTCTTCTGAATTAACCTTTCCCATATATAAACATTTTCTGCATTTTTTATTTTATTTTTTTAATTGGAGAATTCAATCGCAAAATTTGAGCCAGTGTGAATTTCAGAAGATAGTTGAGTTACATTTCATGTACTGGTTTGAAAGCATTAAATGAGGATGTGGGATAAATTCATTTCTGCAGCATCCTAATTTCAAAGCAATGACTTTATTGCTGAAATATGAGAATGAACTGGGTGCAGATAAGAACATGGAACATAAGGAGGAAAGCCATACTGGATCTGACCAAGGGCCCATCCAGTCCAACACTCCATAAAATGGGTACAAGAGCATTTCCTGCCCAAGTTCCTCAGCAGCTAGTACACAAACACACTCCTCTGATGATGGAGATAGAGCATAGCCAGTCAGGCTAGGAGGCATTATCATAGAATCATAGAATAATGGAGTGGGAAGGGAGCTTTCAGGACAATGAGTCCAACCCCCTGACCATGCCAGATTCCAAACTGAAGCACAAGCTTTGATAGCCTCTATCCAAACCGGTGGCCATTAGTACTTCCTGTGACAGTGAACACCATAGCTTAACTATGCACTGTAGAAAAAGTACATCTTTTGATCCATCCTGAATCTTTCACCAGTCAGCCTCATGGGGTGACCCTGGATCTAGTATTACAAAAGAAAGGGTGGGGGGAGTCTCCGTCGCTACTTCTTCCACACTGTACATAATTTCAAACACCTCCCTTGCAACAATTTCCCCCCCGAAGCTGAACAATCCCAATTGTTATAACTGTTCCTGATGTGGGAGTCGCTCCAACTCCTTGACCATTTTTGTTGCCCTTCTCTGCAGTTTTTCCAACTCAATATTGTTCCTTTTCAAGTGTGCAGACCAGAAATGTACACAGTGTTCCAAGTGCGGTTTCACCAAAGAGTTTTTATAAGGGAGGTATGATCTTGGCAGTATAAAATCAAAACAGAAGAGAATAAAAATCTGATCTTACATGGTCCTTGTAGAATTTAACCATTTAAAATTTTAACCATTTAAAATTGTAAGTTTTATCAAAATGTATCGCAATTCTATCCAGCGAAGAATCCTACACCCAGTTGATTATGCGTAGGCTCCCATTTTCATATATCGTATTTTTCGCTCTGTAAGACATGCCTGACCATAAGACGCACCTAGTTTTTAGAGGAGGAAAACAAGAAAAAAATATTCTGAATCAAATGGGCACATAATCACAGGCACATTCCCCATCACTTCCCCATGGGCTGCACATCTGACAGACTTACTGCACACACATATTCGCTCTATAAGATGCACAGATATTTCCCCTTACTTTTGAGGGGGGGAAAGTGCGTCTTAAAGAGCAAAAAATACGGTACTTGGAACACTGAAATAAGGATAAAAAAAGTCAGATCTATGTATTATGTGATGCTGGGAACAATTGAGGGCAAAAGAAGAAGGGGACGGCAGAGGATGAGGTGGCTGGGTGGAGTCACAGAGGCGGTTGGTGTGAGCTTGAGTGGACTCCGGGGGATGGTGGAGGACAGGAGGGCCTGGAGGAATGTTGTCCATGGGGTCGCGATGGGTCGGACGCGACTTTGCAATGAACAACAACAAATGTATTATGCATTTTAGCATAGACCTGACTGATCATTATTTGTATTCCATGCTTCTAAACATAAAAGGAAGGTGGGAAAAGATCACACACTTTGGCCCCAAATTAGTATTCTGCTTAGTATTCTGCTGTTGCAAATAAAGGAGCAGAGCACTCGGAAGGGGTCTATGTGCAACTTTTTAATCCCAGGTGAAGGACATGGACTTATTTATTTATTCATTCATTCATTCATTCATTTATCATGTTTTCACACTGCCCATCAGCTCAAAACCCCCCCGGGCAGTTTTACATAGCACTTCAGCAGACAACCAGAAACTGGTTATGAGTTTGCATGGGAGTTAGTGAATGATTCCCGACCAAGGGAAGCCGTACAATCCCTGATCTAGCATGTTCCAGTTTGTTGAGATCTCTGTCAGGCTTTTGAATATTGGATTATAACATGAATTGGTGAATCATCACTATATCTTTTACCGTGTAATCCCATGGCAGGCCTGGTTCTTCCATGGATCTGACTCACTGCAAATATGTTTAAGATCACAGGCCAAGTATTAATCTGCAGAATTATTAAACTGAGAGTTGTTCATGCTACTGTATATAACAGAGACCCACTCTGTGGTATGAAGTTGTGTTCAGAATGAAATATCCTGAAGTTTACTACTGGTGCAGTTCTAAGCTATGTTTAAGATTTACTGAAGTTAACTCACACCTACAAGGGAGAAAAAAAAAAAAACTGGAGCCCAGAGGCATATAGAACCCCTGACAATATATTTTTAATTGTTGTAGCAAGGTACCAAAGAATCTTGCCCGGTGTTCAAAACACAGTTTGTTGTATGGGTTTCTCTTCCTCTCTCTCCATCTCCCATCTCACTCTCTTAGTTCTCATACACTAAGAATACATTTTTGAAAGATGGAATAAGCCCAGCTGTGAAGCTTTGCTAGGAATTGCAGGTACTTGAAAACAGAAAATACCTATTTTCTTTTCAACTTTATCACATATTATTAAGAAGAAAGTGCACCCAACTGCACACAATACAGGGCTGTATTTTCTAGCCCAAGTCTCTTTCAGGTGACACGTTCATACTGCTTGAGTATTGATCTTGTGCCTTATACCTTTGTCAATAAAAATGCAGCCTTATGTTGTAGAGTTAGGTATAGTTTATTGTCCCAATAGCCTTTTAAAATGGGTAATAAGTCATTAAAACTTTGAGATGTACTACTTTCTTTCTTCAGTGCAGCAAACACACACACACACACACAGAGCTATATCTATATCTGCACAATTTTTATATATTGGGGTTAGGTAACCTTCACAGCAGGTGCAGCCCCTGTGAGTTCATTATCTAACCCACCAGCTTCTTACCCAGGCCTTGCTCTCTCAGCCTCTCAACAGAGGAAAGTTCTTATCTCCTATCACTTGCTGATCAGAGATAAGAGTTTTTCCATGATAGGAAGAGGGAGATGGGACTTCTAAGGAAGCTGCTCTGTGATCCTGACTTACTTGCTTCTGAGTATATTTGAAGACTCTGGGTCTGCCGACTTCTAATAGGCTTAAAATGGTTAATAATCACATTTTGGCCCATTTTACTCTGGCCCCTCCCAAAGAGGGGAAGAGGGGAACCTTGACTGATTGACATTGGTGTTTGGATTCAAAAAAGTGGCACTGTGGTCATCAACTCTTCAGCTGATGCCACTACTAAATAATTACAGATAACATCTCAGAATGCCACCACATAGAATCCCCCCCTCCCCCAAGCTGGCCTGCATGCTTCTATCCACTCAAAGTGCACATCTAATGGGAAGTGAATGTTCCATGTATCTGTCCAGTTTGATCGATCTTCCTCTCCTTTCCTGAGGGACAAGAAGGTGGGCAACTGTGTGATCAGACATTCACATGAAAATATATGTTTCACTTTCATGGTGGGAAGGGACAGTGGATGAATCCAGCAAGAATGAACTCAATGCAGATTTTTTGTTGTTATTCAGAAGATTAAAATATATTTAGTATGAATTTAGTTAATAAGCAGGTTCAGAACATGTTGCTCTCATGTTCGGAAAATGTCAAAACATCTATGGGTGCATTTGTTGAGAACTGAGTTGTACCACTTAATGCTATTTTATAAAGGCATTTCTATGTTCTTCTTATACAGCCATCCCATAGTTTTGTAAAGAGTTCACCCTCCAACACAGACACACACACACACACAGACAAGGATGGTCTCTAGGTGGGGAAGATGGCATTTCTCAAGCAAGCTTCACACAGGTCACCCTCTGCATCACTGACTCTGCATGTCAGTGTAGCATAGTGATCAGAGGATCATGCTTGGGCTGGAGAAATGGTGGTTCAGATCTCTGCTCAGCTGATGCTTATAGGATAACCTTAGCCAAGGCAAGGTCTCTCATCCTAAAATTCCTGCAAAGGGGATTACTAGGGGTTAGGACCTGGTTGCCTGACGGAGCATCTCCTTCCATATGTGCCGGCTTGCCCCTTAAGATCTGGGGCAGAGGCCCTTCTTCAGGAGCCCTCTCTGAAGGAGATTAGGAGGGTGACTACCCAGAGAAGGGCCTTCTCTGTGGTGGCGCCCCCATTGTGGCATTCGCTCCCCAGAGAGTTTTGCCTGGCGCCATCACTTTATTCTTTTTGGTACCAGGCTAAAACCTTTTTATTTTCTCAATGTTTTAAGATTCAATTGTTTTAATTGGGGTTTCATTGTTGGTTGGAAATTTTATTAGGACGCTGTGTGTGTATTAGGATGCTATTGTCTTACTGTTAAACCATCCTGAGACCATGGTAAGGGACAGTCTAGAAAAGTTTTAAATAAATAAGTAAACTACCCCTGTGCTGCTGCCAATGTGCAGTGGTTCAAGTTCAGTCATACATTTCCATCAATAAGATGGAGTGCAAGTCGGATATTTTTAACCGCTGCTAAAAGTTGTGTAAAGGAGCAACTGAATCCAAATCACTCTAGCATCACTTGTGTAGAACCTGTGGATTTGCACAACTTGCACTACAGTCCTATGGTGCCTGACTCAGGGCCGTCTTAAAGCATGGGCCTGATGGGCACTTGCTCGTGGGCCCCATACTAATCTGTGTATGTTAACCCTTGGAAAATGGGAAAGCTCCCAAAATTAACAGCAGTTGTAGTTGTTGTAGGGGCCTCCGTACCCTGCTTTGCCCAGGGCCCGTAATGCTGTTAAGATGGCCCTGGCCTGGGTGCTTACTCGCCCAAATTTCATTAGCAGTTAAAATAGGTGCAACTCATGGGCTTGATCATAAGTGGACAGAAAATCTATCACACCGACATGCGTGAGATTGCTCTCTTCCAATATATCTCCCTGAAGTCAGGACAAAGAGGTTTTTAGAGTACATTAATTGCACTATAGCCTCCAAGGCTTGGGAAGTAATAGTTCTCCTGGATTCTAGTCAGAGCTTGTTTGGAGTATTGTGTCCACTTCGGGGCACCATATTTTAAAACATGAGTTGAAAAAACTTTGTACCAACACGTTGATAATGGCTAAGGCTGCAGCAAATTTCTAGGACTTAAGGGTTATCGGGCTGAGATTTAACCTGTGTGTCCCACCAAGCTCAGACCAAAGAATGAGATTACTGGGATACCATCCAGTCTAACAAGGAATTCTCTTAAGCACCATAAGTCAGCTGGCTTATGAAAACTTTATAATGGGTTTGAGCAATCTTGGGATTACTGCAGTTCCTACTGGCTACAGACTGCTTATTTTGCTTCTCCCAGTTCTCACAGACCAGTTTGATGGGAAATGGGCCTGAACATTCTGTAATAGAAGAATTACAGTGTATTTATTTGACAGACTTATAGTTCTAATTATGTGAAAATACACCCAGATTCTTCCTCCCAAATATCTTTATAGTCACCATTTCCATTTTGTTGATAAACTTTCCTGTTTGTTGCAATCAGCCTTCCCCAACTTGGCATCATCTGGATGTACTGGACTACAACTCCCATCACTGCCCACCTAAAGCCAAGGTTGACCAGCTGACCATTGGCTATGCAGCCTCTCAGATTACACACATCAATGCTCACATGGAACACAGCAAATAGATTAGATGAGATTCTGATGGCTTTAGGTGTTGAGAGTGAGAAGGCATTCCCAAGACATATTGGTTGGGAAGAGAAAGAGGAAGAGGAGGAGAAAGATGACCAGAAATGTGGTTGCAACACTAGGTGTCAAGAAGAGAGAGGTGGGGGCACTTGTCTCAAGGCCAGACTCCCCAGGTGGGCAGGCAGCCTTTGAGAATAACTAAGATATTCAACTGGTGGGAGAGGGCTTGGAACAGGGATTTTCTTTTTCAGAGACAGATGTGGTGGGTACAGCTATTGACCCCATGATGTGAAGTCATGAGAGGAGGGCTGCCCAATTCAAGGATCAGCACACGTAGGCATGCTTCTTTCCAAATGGCCATCCCAAAAGGATGCGCCACAAACATACACAAAAGGAGAGTTCCTAGAAGTTAATTCTAGATCACTTCCAGCAGACTGCTCTATGCGTTCTGGGTGCCTGTGCTTCTGGAAAATGCTTGGTCAATAAATAATGTTTTTCAAGAATGGTCTGTGATATTGAATGTGGGAAGGGAGGAACCCTGGATTTCAAATCCAGCAGGTGGAACTATCTTGGTCATTCTCCCAAGTCTCAGGCATGGAGAGAGAGAGAGGAGCACTGTCTTCATTTCCCAGTTTTTCTGAGCCTTTTTCTGAGCCTTGAAAGAACTCCAGGCACGTGACTGTGTTTGCAGGGACAACCTGAGCCATGCGGGAAGAAGCTTGGTCAGTCCCCAAAGTCTCATCTTGGGCTACCTGAAGAATCTGCAGAACCTGTGTTAGAAGGATTTCACAAGCTTGGCCAAAGGATGGTGGCCTTGCTTCTTTACCCCTGAGGTTTGTCCACCAAGGTTTGTCCATTCTTGAAAAATGGGAAAGGAAATACACAGTGGCAGTTTTCAAGTCAATATATCAATTTACCCTTTCTAGAAATATATTCTTGTGAGACTAGCTACCAGCATATCTCAGTGTGACTTACTAATACAAGTTCCACAGTTCCAGGGAAGAAATGTGGCAAAGAACACTTTTCTTGAATGCACAATGCCCTGGATTTCCCTTCTGTCTTTTCCAGGGGTTGTGTTGTGTTGTGTTGTGCTGTGTTTTTAAGGAATGGGTAGCATGTAGGTATGCAGATGCGTTGCAAAATCTGTTCTATGTTTCATGGATGAACGGGCCATTTTCATTCCATTGTCCACTCACTGATAGAATTGGATTTGATGCGCATGTGTATCTATGTACTAGTGTGCACCCCTGAAAATGTGCAACTCCCACCATGTACATTTTTATGCTTTAGCCTCTGGGGAAAATGCACATTTAAAAAAATCTATGAATGAATTTACAGCAAGTAAATCTATGACTTTTATTTACTGTAAAATTGTGGAAAGCTTCCCCCCCGCCCTGCCTCCCCTAAGAAATCCACAAGCCCATGGAATCTGTGTGACTCAGAAAAAGTACTCTGGAACTCATGAACGGGATCCTTAGAAATCGGAATTCATTTGAGCCTATTGAGTGTTTCTCCAATATTCTTAGCAACATGTGTTCTGAAAGGCCTCTCACTGAGTACGATGCTGGGCTAGTATCTTAACCTGCTATGAGTTTGATTTTAAAGAATGTTGGCCTGGGTTAGACCTGGCAGAGGCAGAAAAGAAAGGAAACATGGCGGAAGGAAAAGCAACCACAGTTATGGCTAGGTAATCAATACCATGTTCTTTGTCATACAAGCATGTCTTACTTATGGCAGAAAAGGTGGACATAAAAACTCAGCCACCATTATGATTGTATGGCAGTCATCTAGACAAGAGAAGCTGAAGTGGCAGGGTGTCAGCAAGACAGAATGCTGCGCATGCCATTGGCCTGCCTGCACCACTGAAGCTAGCTTGCTGCCTCCAGTGCCGGACAAGAGCCTATCTGCTTGCCCGTGCTGACGTTGGATTGATCTACCAAAGTGCCCGAGTTCTATCTGTGGAAACGGTAGAGGGAAACAATCTGGTATTTTCCATCAGGAGGCCAAAGGACATGTGATTGTTCCAGACCACTGCTAGACAGCGGGTAATGCTGGGCTTGTAGGCACATTGTCTGCCCTGGCAGAAACCATTTCCTGGATGGAGGAGGGGCTGGTTTGCATGCAGGCAGGTGGAGGTAGGAGTTTGCCATATGAATGCCTTCACTTCAAAATGCCTAAGTCCATTGGAGAGCCTTCCAAGGTGTTTTTGGGGTGCCTCTCCCCAGTGACTCACCCACAGTAGGGTAGGAGCTCATTAGGGCAGGGAGAATAAAGGGATGGGGATCGGCTAATTTGTTCACCTTTGCAACCATGCCTTGTCAATGCATGATGATCATGATGAAGGTGGTGGTGGTGGTGAGAAAATAATGGGAGTACTTTTTTCCCAAATCACAGCCAAGGAAATTCCCCAAAAGGGTGCTGGAATTAAAGAAAGTCAAGCATAGTTTGAAGAGAGTGCTAGGTACCGCAGGATTTCATTACATTTCCCCTGCCCTGCCCATGGACACACAGAACATCCCTCCGCATGGAGACAGGGCCACCTGCTGTTAGAGGTGGTTGAATAATTGATGTTCAAGCTTGGCTAGATTCTTCAGACACCAGCTTGCTGCTCGCTCCTCTTTAATTTGCACAGATGGGAAAATTGCACCATACACACCATTATTGGATGTCAAAATTACACATGTGCGCATGCGTGTGTTCTTCAGCAAGTGGTGCATTTAAAGACAGCTGAGCCATTTGAGAAAGTATTTTTTCAAATACATGTTTCACAAATGAAGGCAAGTTTGCACATTTCCATTGACTGGCTGCAAAAATGCACTCCTGTCCCCATTTGTGTGATTTAGAATTGGAATGAAATTCTCATGCATGCCTGTCTACTCTTAAAGCTCGACCATGTGCCCTCCTACTGCTCTATGCTCCCTCCAGTTCGGTTGGGTAGCCCTTCCAGATAAGTAAATCCAAATGCCAAAGGGAGGTTGTTATGCTACCATTAAGCCAGGAATGGATGGGGCTCTTAAAAGAGCCAACCAGGCCCTTTGGGCGCTAGAGGATATCACATTGGACACCCATTGTCCACATCCATTTCAAATTTGCTCGATACTGGGAGAAAGGCATACCATTCTGGTCTCTCTCAGCATGAGGAAAAAGACATGGCTGGTATTGGGAGCACTGAGAAAGAGACTCTCTTAGTGCTTCTCCCTGTACCAGCTGAGTTCCTGACTGTAAGTGGTCCTTGGTGACACTGTGGAGGAGCTGCATGATATCAGAGGGAATTTTGCTGGCCACTGCTCCCTGCTCACTTCCATCTCCATTTATACTCAAATCTTCAGTTGAACAGTACCACGGAAAGGACTTGATTACTTTTCCAGGTAAAAAAGGATTGCGTATTTGGATCTTTTCAGCAGCTTCTTGGAGAGAAAACATACAGTTCTGGTGGAAGGTGACCCAGTGACTCTTGCTTCTTGTTCTTTCACCACTGGGTCATGGTGGAGTCTTTAGGCACCATAATTTGGAGGTCTTCCATTCTGATCGCATTCTAAAAATAATCTTCACAAAGTATTCAAGCTGTTAAGCATCATATACCAGAGTAATCTGCAGCTAACGGTAGTTTTTTGAGTGAACATGAATAGCTGAAATTGTGACTCAACGGCCAGGGTAATTGCATGAAAAGAGAGTTAATCTTTGTTTAACTCCTATGACTTTATGTACTCGGCACACTGAAAACTGACAGAGCGCCACTGTTACAAAATAAGTGGATTGTTTTCCTGTGGTAATACATTGCTAGCATAACGTTGTAAATGGTTTTGCTAAAATGAATGACATCTTGAGCAGGGGTGGTGGTGTGAAGAATAGTTCTAAAGAAACTGGTGGCCGTCTCTTTTGAAGTGACAGTGAACATGGGGAGACAAGCATGTTTTGTAGTGTTTTAGGGCTAAGACCAGGGATGCTCAGTGTCTTTTACACCGTGTCCTGACTATCACGTGGGAGAAACCTTCCAGTGGGCATGGCCAAAAGCAAAATTGACAGGGGCTCCAAATATAATCACTGTAGAAAACACTCGTGCTAGGAATGTTGAAGGAAGAAGAAGAGGAAGACCAGGTATGAGATGGATTGAGTCTGTAAAGCAGTGTTGTCAACCTGTGGTCCACAGACACCCCCCCCCGGGGGGGGGAATATTGTCACAGGGGGTCTGTAAAGGCTTGAAGAAATGCTATGGGCTTTTTTGCAGTTAAACATGAATGAACAAAATTCATATGGAATCAGTGCAATAAAGATATTAGGAGTGTGTGCATTAACAGATTAACTTATTCCTCTTCTCTCCAACTTTGAAGGCTTTTCATTAGAAAATTGGAACAAAGATCGGATGTAGTCTGGTGCTTTCAATCTTGAGTGAAGTCTTGGTGGTCTGTGGTCATAAAAAGTATTTAAAGGGGGTCCTGGTGAAGGAAAGGTTGAGAACCACTGCCATAAAGGAAGCCACAGCTTTGAGTAGGGATGTGTGAAGAATTCATCACATCTGGGGGGCACCAAGTTGGGGAAAGCTGCTTTAAATTATAAGCTATAGCCTGAAGTGAAGAAAAGATGTTAAAAGGAAAGAGCCTTAAAAGGGCTTTAAGGAGGGCACAAACTGCTGAAGTGTTTGGCTTCATTGTAATTTTCTGTTAATGAAGAGAATAGGATGATGTAAGTGCAGAAAATTCCTAGGAGGGACAAGTTCTTTTGCATTAGAAAAGTGTCTGCATGCACACACCCCACTCCCCTCTGTATTAAAGCAGTGGTGAACAATGAATTTAAAAAATTATTTTGATGCGATTTTGAACCAATCACTATGCTGGAATATTTGGGAAATGTGAATGCTGGTGGAGACTGAAGTCCTGATCTGTACATGAGTCTGGAAAGTGCAGATTAAATCGGTTTGCATAGAAATACGCAAGATCAAAGTCCTCCAACCCCGCTCCTGATTCAGGCTGATCCAAGCCTGTGGGTGAATGCAAGCTGCTTTGCTCAAGGTGTTGGCAGGACCTGCTCTCAACTGTCATGCCGTCTGGCAATGCAAACCCTTGATACATTTCCGCGAGATTCCAGTGCCTCCCAGGGCACCATTTGTATCCTCTCTAATAGAAGTCAGGGACTTCAAAGCTGCACAGATCAATTTGGTACGTCTTTGAGCATTTCCCTTCTGGAGGATGCTGGTGTACTGGTTTTGTATGGCAGGGTGTGCAGGGGGGTTATGTGCTGGTGCATTTCAAGGAAAAGCACACACTTTGGACTGGGTGAAGTGCAGATTTGTTTGATCTTCTCTTGGAATTGCTGTATTCAGGAAAACTCCGGTGAATACTGGAAGTCTGCTTGGGAGCAATTTATACTTCTGTGCAATAAGTGGATGCACAATCAACAAAACATTTGCAGCTTAGCCTGCCAAAGAAGGAATATGTTGATATGAAGTTGTTGTGTTCCTACTTGAGCAAATTTAATGCTTGCTCTTCCTTTATCAGTATGATATCCAGACATGGAAACTCGCAATCCTTCCGGGAGATCGAGTTGGCTTCTTCAGTTACAAATTAGTCTCTCTTCCCTTGTTATTTTGTTTACATAGTTTGAGATATACTAATATATTCTTGTGCAAGTTTGTTCAAAGAAGTCTTGAACGTGTTTGCAGAGGTGCCACCAAATTTTCCCTACAGCAAAATTCAAGGCAGATTGAGAGGGCTGTGCTTAGGTGAGGGATTATTTTAATTTCTCAGAGGGTTTTTTTTTACAAGCTTATTTTGTAGTCAAACGTTGCCTAAAGTGAGAATCAAGGCTTATTTGGATATTCTTTCCCTGACAAACATTGTTTGAATTTCTCCAGAGATTTTGCCTGCTCCAGTGCTCCCACAGTCCATGACTACTTGCTATGGTGTCTGGGGCTGATGGGAGCCATTGTCCTGAATGTGCATAGGACATCCAATTCTCATCCCCCCAGTCATCCTAGTGTTCAATGGTCAGAAACTGGACTTTTCTTCCATAGTGATGGACTAACTGGGCTCTTTTTGGTCGTTCTTTCAACAGGATCACAAGTTAAGGGATTTACAACACTGCGGTTCCTGATTGAGCCTTCGGATGCTGTTACCATGCGGGGAAGTAATGTATTGCTCAACTGCACTGCAGAATCAGATCAAGGGTTTCCCGTCATCAAATGGAAAAAGGACGGCGTCTTTTTAAACTTGATGGTAGATGAGAGAAGGCAGCAGTTTTCCAATGGATCTCTTTTGATACAAAATATAGTCCATTCCAGACACCATAAACCTGATGAGGGCCTTTATCAGTGTGAAGCATCATTAGAAGGAATTGGAGCCATCATAAGCCGGTCAGCTAAAGTCTCAGTTGCAGGTAAGAAATGGTTCTTTTGTACTGTGAGAAGATGGATTCATGCTAACTAGTTTGGTCTGTGGTATACTCAGCCTATTTCTTTTGTTTGCAAATGGAGGATAAATGTTAGTCCTAATCTTTGCCAGGGTGAAAGCCCTCAGTGGGTCTTGGGTTGGGGACCTGCCTGCTGCCAGTCAGGGATTCAATCTATGTACTTCCAACCAGTTGAAGACTAAGGATGGATCTGCAGAAAGGTCACCTAGATGAGTCAGGAGGAACATCTCAATAGAGCAAAAGGTTGGAGAAACACAGGAGGTAATTCTGAAGCCCAGTAAGGCCTTCCAGGTCAGTTTTGTTCACTAGTCTGCAAATGTAGGGATCTTGATTTTTGTTTCTTGGACTTTTTCCTTCAGCATCAGCTGCCTTTACCATCTCCTAAATTGACAGGTATTTGATTTCAAATCACAGCAAAGATAACTGTACTGTGGTGTGAGGCAGACCCTGTAATTGTGAAGTGCTGCAGAATGTTAGAGAAGAAACATCATGAAAGGGTTATTGCCATGGTACCATGGTAAACATCTTGGTGGCTGCTGTTGGAAAGAACAGGAAGAGGTGCCTCCTGTTGGCTAGAGTTGCCTCTGGTCAGTTCCACCATGACATTTCTTACACCAAATTTAAATCACCAAATGATTTAAAATTTTTATAAAGGACGACTCAATGCACAAGCTTCAGAACTTTGTTCACCAGTACACCAGCTTAGCTCTTCCAATGCATGACCATGATGATTAGCTGCAGAAAACTTGTTCTCATGTAAACAATTTTAATCTGAAATAAGTACAATGGACAAAAGGGAAAAGTTTTCTGTTAAAAGTGTGTTGGTTCTCCTCCACAAAAAATGAAGTTAGACATGACATTACTGCCACAGTAATTTATTTCTGACAAGCTTCTATTCATGCTTAAATATGTCTAATCAGCCCTTTGTTGCTGTGTGATATTTGAAGCATGTTTATTATCTTCAAAAACAAGAGGAAGCCTTTGAAGCCAGAAATTAACTGCTTTCCGGATTAATTCAGGGTCAGAAAAAAATAAGATATCAAAGTTTTCCAGAATGCGAAATGTACTTTTAGTATTATTTTTCCCATTCTACTGAGCTTTTCTTGGCTGACAAATTTGGTAGAGAACTTAGTGGATTTAGAAGCATTCATTTATGGAGCTCTTGTGTGTGTCTGTACAGGCACACTTGTGTGTGTCTAGAGTGCCTCTTATGCAGAACTGACACAAATTGGCCACTTCTGGAATCACAAGATGATTTGGGGTGTTTAACAAATACTTGAATTCAGATTCATGACCCTTGTGAAGGTTGGCAAATTCAACACTTTGCTCCATTAGGATGTTGAACAAGTTTCACAATTCATACTTGGTAATCTGCTTTTGTGCACTTTTGGAAATGTGCTCTTTTAAGCTTGTCATGAAATATTGGCTTATCCAATCAATAGAACTTTGAAGAGAACCTTCAAGATTATGAATGAATGCAAGGAGAAGGAATACTGATGCAAATTTGTTATTTAATAATCAGGACATGCTAAATGCTCCTTAACCAAAATACTCAGGGTGATCTTGAAATGGACAGCATAATCAGGAATTCAGCCATAGAAAGATAGAAAGTACTATAATAATGGATGATTTCAATTGCCTTCACATAGATCAGAAAGGAATGCATACTCTAATCATGACAAAGGAAGGAAAAGACAAGTGTACTTTAAGAGCCTTGGTTGTGGAGTTGACCAGATGGGAGGAAATCTTGGATTTAACTGGAAGTGGTACTAGGTCCTAGTACCTGATATGAAAGTCCTTGAACCAGAAGGAAATAACTATTCCAGTGCTATCAGATGTAATGTATATGTAAATGGACAATTGCCAAGGAAGTCCAACTGAATAACATTTGATTTTGAAAGAGAAAGTTCCTCAGAAATCAGGAGACTAATAAAAAAGGAAAGTGAAAGTGAAAGGAAGACAGTGGAGGCTGGAAGGGTAAAATCTCCCTAGAATGCTTTGGGGATATTCAAAAGCAAATCTTGGCAACTTGTCTGGTAAATGATGCTTCTGGATGACAAGTCCCTGGTGGTCCCAGAAGAACCTGCAATCTGGCTGAAAACCACCCGGAGAAAGGTCTTCAGTGTAGCAGGTCCGTTTCAGCAGAATTCCCTTCCTTTGGAAGTTATGCAAGTGGCAACATGACATTGATTTCAGGACCTCCTAAAAACAGAAATCTGTCAGAAGCCTTCCTAAAACACCTGTAGTTCCTTTATCTGCTTTATCCTTTACTGTTCACTTCTCCAAAATCTCCAGACTACAATATGGAGTACCATATCCATTTCGTGTATACATAAGTATATAAATAAAACAATAGTACAAGCTTAGCTAAAAGGTAAGCTGCTAGCTAGATTTGCGAATAGTTTGACATTCTGTGCTGGATAACTGTTTGTTTTGCAGAATTTTCAAGTCTGTGCAGGACAGACAGGGTGCATAAATGCAAGCGCAGATCAGGCAAGCTGATATTCAAAGACTCTTGGCAAGCTTGCGCATTGCTCATTAACTCATCTAAGTCATTAACTAAGCCATTCCAAACAACAGAACAACAGGAAGCATGAAATGACACAGAAGAAATGCAAGCGGGCAAGCATTTTGGCAATAACCACTTCAAATAAATCAATGGGCATATGCCTCCTCACTAACTAAAAAAGAAAAAAAAAGTTGAAATATATCAGAATCAGAAAATGAAGTCAAGAAACTGATGGATCATTGGATGATGGGACAGTTAAAGGAGCAGCAAAGGGGGATCAGTTAAATTGTCGATAAACTAAACCTGCCTGAAGGTTGCACAGGGCAAATACCCTCACCTGAATGGATGTTTTCAAGAAGACAGTCTGTGATGCTGAAGCAAATTGCAATGGCCAGAGATGTCATCCCACATTCATGTCTTTTTAATTCTCCAGTTCTTTCTCTCCCAGATGAGAATGTTGTGAATGCCGGTGAACAAACTCAAAGGAAATTAATCATTTACTCCAGCCAACTTCCATGGATACACCTATTCCCAACAGCAGGCAGACTATGATGTACCTACCTGCCACCTTACTTTTTAAGATGTGATGCCTGTTCAGGGAGGTGGGAGTGGGAACATGTAGGAGTATGGCTGAATACACAGTTTTGAAAGCAATACAAAAATCAGAATGTTCTTCATGAGGTTGTATTTTTCTCCAAAGATGAATATAGGAAAAACCAGAATCTACAGATCTAATCTTTCAGACTCAGGGATTCAAGTCAATCATTCTTAAATGCACCATTGTCATGTGCCATCAAGTTGCCTTTGACTTATGGTGACCTTATGAACTAGTTCCCTCCAAAATGTCCTGTCCATGACAGCTTCATTCATCGTTTCCAAGTTCAAAGCTGTGGCTTCTTTTATGAAGTCCATCCATCTCATAGTTGGTCTTCCCTTTCATCTTCTGCCTTCAACATTATTATCCTCTCCAGAGGTGGGGAGACAATATGGTTTGTCTTCTCGTGAAAGTATGATAGCCTCAGCATTATCCTTTTTTGCTTCTAGGGAAAGCTCTGGCTTGATTTAAGAGCATGAAGATGACTGAATACATAGGGATTCAGAACCAAAAATTTAAGAACAAAACACTCAAAGCCCTGTTTTGGTTTCTCTAACATCCATCTCCAACAAACAAACAAACAAACAAACAAGAAACACAAATCATGAAGTTCTCTGAACTTCATAAATTGTTGGGAAGTTCTAATGAAAACCATACTGAAATGGACTTTTCACCCATCTCTATGTGTCATTGAAGATGATCTGATAAAAAATGTTTGAGTTTTCCAAAGGCTTTGGACAAAGATTCTCATTAAAGTCTCAGGTGAAACCCAAGCAGCCATAGAATAGGAGGAGAGGGCCTCTTGTGGATTGGTAGCTGGTTAAAAATGAGGAAATAGAGAGAAGTTGTAAATGATCTTTTCTCTGAATGGAGACATGGAAACAGTGGATCTTTGCGGGTTATTTTAACTTCTTCAACAATGACCTGCATTCAGGATGATCACTGATATGGCCACGTTTGCTGATCACACCACAGAATGTATGGTGGTCAAAGCAAAAGAGACAGTGAAGTATTGTAAAAGGATCTGGAGAAACGGTATCTCCATGCTGGAGAAATGGACATCACAGTGGCAAACGTGGTTCAATGTAAATGTAAAAGATGCACCCAGGGGCAAACTTCACATCTACTCTGATGGGAATCCTTGTAGTGGCGATTCACCAAGAAATGGATCTTGGCATTTTGGTGCACACTTCAACAAAAATGTTGACTCAATATGCAACAGTGATTAAAAAATGTAACTGTTCCCAATTTCAGTTTACAACAAGAATTGAAAATAGGTCTGCCAATGAATGCTCTACATAGTTTTGGCCATCACACCTCAAACATAACATTGTAGAGCTTTAAATGACGTAGAAAATGCTGTGGCATCACCACAGTCACAATTTAGATATGGAGAACATGAGTGCTGACAATATCCAGTCTTCAAAGAAAACCATGTGCCAGGATTCCCCACCGTTATATGGCCATCTCTTTTGATTTCATTCTCTTTTTTATTTCTTCCATGGTCATGCAATTTCTAATGTAAAATCTTGTAGAAATGCATGCCTCTCAAGGTAACTAGAACGCATCTTCCTCTATGGCCTATTTTGCCATTATTTCTTTGCAATATTTTCTCCAGCTTCTTCATACGCCTACCTTCATCTGCCTACCCTCCCTTTCTTCTTTATTTTATGGATTATTTCCATATCATCCAATGGCCAAAACCCTGGGTGGATCGCATCAATTAAAACCAAAACTACAACAAACAGTCCTTGAATTCTATTCCACCTTGGACAACATCTTCCTGTCCATCTGAGAAAATCAAAGAAAGCCTGATTCATTTGATATGTTTTGGACCCCTGTCAGAGAGCCAGTGTGGTGCAGTGATCAGAAGCATGGGACTGCGAATCAGGAAATCTGGGTTCAGGTCTCCACTCAGCCATGGAGCCATAGGTGACTTTGGGCCAGTCACGGACCCTCAGCCCAGCTGAGCTCATAGGCTTGTTGTTGCTTGAGAGCAGGAGGAGGAGGAGAATGTAATCCATTTGAGTCTATTGAAAAAATGGGGTATAGATTTGATGACTGAATGAATGTTGGGATAGCTTCATGGTTGCCATGTTGGCCCAGATCCAGCATTCTTGCTAGGGAAGTTGCAATTTCCCGGAAGCATCATTCCAGCAGCACTCAACACCCCATCTGGGACCATTTCCATCAACTGGGGTGGGAGGTCCAGCAGAATCCCTGTTCTGTCCTGGTTGCCCAATGTAAGGTAAACAACCACATCCAGTACATACACTTTGCTCCAGTCAGAGCTGTGCTGCAGTGATGTCTGTCAATCTGAATAGCTTTAAGGGGAACTTGAATATATTCGTTGTCAATGGCAAGTAGTGCTGATGGCAAATGCATTGCTACCTCTGAGATCAAAGGCAGCTGCTGTGGAGCATGGATGGGACAGTGCAGGTGCACTCTTGTCCCATGGGCAGCTGGCTGGCCACTGTGTGAACTGCATGCTGGGTTAGATGGAGCTTGGCTTGAAACAGCAGGACTCATTCCATTCTTGCAAACAGCTGAAGCTTCCATCACCCAGAACCCAGGAATGCACACATAGCAGGTCATCCCTCTCACCCACAATCAGATCATTGGGGATATTTTATTTATTCAGCAGCAGCACCAGACCTGAGATCAAGCCAATAAGGCACCCAGGAACCATCTTGTTGAAGGCAGAACCAGAAGAAGGAATAGGCATAAGCCCCAATTCTCCTCAGTTGGCCTGTTCATCCTCCAATTCCATATCTCCCCGTCCCATGAGCACTCTGAGACAGACACTTCTTCCCCAGATTATTAAATGAATGAATATAACCACATAAAAGAGAGATCCCTGGGCCCAGCAGAAGATGATGAACAGCTGAATGTCCTGAATTGCTTTTCCAGGCTGCTCTCCTCTCCCCCCTTGGAGTGACCTCTGCAGTTACTTGCTACATCACATTACCTGTCATGTCTCCCTTACGTTCTCTTACACTACTCTTTGCTGTTAATGGAACCCCTGAAATGTTGTGAAGATGCAGTGACTGATTCTAAGAGGGTCAGAAGATTTCAGTATGGGGGAGTGGTGGTACTTAGCGTGAAGAACTTCTACAATCAGCAGAACAGAGAGAAATATTTGCTTAGGTGAGGAATAAAAATATTGTTAACTGATCTGGAAATGTGCTTACCATGACCCTGCTTAAAATACTGGCAGAACGTCACTGACTTAAGGCGCTGGACAGATGGAAGATATGAAAGAAGAGAGAAGTACTAAGGACAAAAAATGAGAGCGCGCATATTTTTCATGCTAAATGCAAGGCCAAACAAGGGACTTTAGAAAGCTATCACTTCCAAATGAGGTTGTTGCTTGGGGTGGATTTACATAATCAAAGGGTCAAGATAACATATATTTTTATACAGGTAAGCATGGTGCACAAAGCATCAAATACGCACTGATAACACTAGAACTCTTTGGTACCTGATGAAGATGATTTGGCATCAGAATCAAGATAGATATGAATAGAGGCTACTTCCACAATAATAGGCTTAGACAGCTTTAAAGGAGGGTTAGAAGCATTCATGGAAGCCATCATAAGCTATCAACAGCTATCAAGGCTCTGTGTTCAGTGATGGGATGCCCTCCATTCCATTTGGTTAGAGAGTGTCAGGATCTGGGCAGCTTCAGGGCTCCTCCTGCTGGCCAAACACCAGAATAACAGCCTTGTAGTTGCAGGATCGGTCCCACAATCTGCTGCAGCTGCCAGGGCTTTTATGAGTACCACCTGGGGGCCCTGGGGGAAGGGCTATTGAAGAAGTGGCCCTTCCCTCCACAAGCTGCAATATTGGTCTCCAATGTACTGGAGCTCCCATGTTTGGTTCCTGTTCCCGGGCTCCGTTCTTGCTCCAAGGTACCCAACTCTTTTATGCTGTTTTCCTGGCTCTTGACTTTTGGCTTGTGTTCAACGACTCCCATTTTCTAGACTCTGCTGTGAAGGATTCCTGGTTTGACTTTGGTCTGTTTAATACTCCAGTTTGGGCTTGTGACTTGGACTGATGATTGGACTCCAGCTTTGACCAGCTTGCTTTTTCTTCCCTGGCTCCTGGTGCATAATCTGTTACCCATTTGCCCCTGCCCTGGACCCTTGCAGAAGGTCACATTAGGGATGTTTTAATGCATTGAATTGTGGGTAGGCTGATCAGATGATTTTAAATCACTTAAAATGCCCCAGTCACAATCCTCAGAGCAAATGTATATGAGTGTATATTTTCTTCCTAAATCTTCATGCATTTCCAAGCTTTCCTTCATGCCTGGAAAAAGTATACTTAAAAAATGCATCACTTTCTCAGAGTATACAACTTTTGGGAACTGTGCACATTTTAGAACACCCATGCTTTAGTCTTTAGAGAAAACGTGTTCAATTTCTGAAATTTACACTAATTTGGGAAGTTCTTGTACAACTTACAGCTTCAAAAACAGTTTGCTCTGCACTACTTTCCCATTCGTGAAAAAATGACCTGTGATCCCAAGCATGAGTTTGAATTATGGAGAAATGAGCAGTAACTTGAGGAGTGGGAAATCTTGGGGAGCTTGAGTGGTGTGCATTTCAAAGAGGCACGTGGCTGGCCTCTTGTGGAAACAAAGGTAGACCAGATGAAATCAGAGTTGCTCTTACAATTTTAATCAATCCAGTCACACGGTAGTCAAGTCACATAAGTTACCCTTAATTAAATTCAAGTCCTTTTGTAGACCTCTTCCATTTCCTCTTTCAACAAGGCTCACAGGGTCTCATACAGCATAGGGAGAGGCTGTATGAGACATGCACATGCTGGGCACATGGTGGGCATGTCATGAGCAGAGCCAGCTGGAGCAGGGGGTCAGACTAGATGGCCCGGGAGACCCTTTCTGACTTGCTCTGTTTCGATGTTTCTAAGATAGCCAACTGAGTCCACAGCCCTGATCTTGCACATCTTTTCTGGTGTGAGATGGTAGAAAGAGGATCCAACCGGGGCAAACAAGTTGTCTGCAGGAATTTGTCATGACTCTCCACATCACTTTTCAACTGCAACGCCAGACCTCCAGCACTGCTTTATGCTTGCTAGGCATCTTAAGAGCCAATGTAGCCAGGGATAAGTCCGGTAGGATGCAAGCTGGAAGGAAAAGCAATGTGGTAGGGAATGAAAAGAGACTTTTTAAAAAATCAAACCATTCTATCACAACCAAGCATCTTGTATCCTAAAGCAACCACACACATCTCACAGTGTGCCTGCTGGTAGAAATCCTAGCATGGTGGGAGATCTATCTCTTTTATGATATGATTTAGAATCCGTAATTCAAGCACTGATCTTCCTTGTAATTTGGTTTTTGCTTCATACTGATGGCTTGTTTGCAAGGGGGCGGCATACAAATTTGTTAAATAAAAATAAAAAATAATAAATATGTAACAAAAGGATGGCGAGAGGTGCAAGAAGGGTTCCTCTCATGGTACAACTTATCCATAAGAATGTGGGTCATTGTACAGGACAGTCCCCCACCCCCATCCCACCCCAGTGCACTAACTCAGATGCTTCATATGCCAATACAGAGCCAGGATACTGTGGAGTATCTACTGTGGAGGTGTGTAACCTCATTGCCGTGAACATACTTTCATTTCTCCAATTTTTATTTTTCCATCTATGGAAGAAAGGCTTTAGATCTTGGAGTGGACAAGCAATAGTAAATTACTTGCAGAATTAATTATCCACAGCTAACTTAAATCACACACTATAGTTAGTAACTTATGGGCTTGATGGGGCCTTTCCCCCCCAAATTCACAGAGCTTGTTTACATTTGAGTATATTAGCCATCAATATGTCTGAGAAGGAACAACGCAAGACTCGTACGGGCTTGCCTGCTACCTGGCATGCTGCCTTGAAAATGTAGCTATTGTTGGCACTTCTTTCTGAGACATAGGAGGCTGACTCCTGTTGAGAAAGACCATTCTTTGATCTTATGCAGATGCTATTCTGACTGGTTTTCCAAGGTCTGAATCATGCATATTTCTAGGAACTGCTGCTTGAGGTCTTTTAACTCCCAGTGCAGTGGATTAACTCTGGAGCTCCATATATTCAAAGCATGTGCTTTTGCACATCTCTGGCCCTTCCCTCAAAATACCTGCTATCCCAGTTATGGATAACCTTACTACCTCTAACCAGTGCAGGAAGCAACTTTCTTTTTTTTATTTTTCAATTTATATCCTGCCTTTTTCCTCAAAGGGCTCAAGGCAGCTTACATCATTCTCCTCCTCCATCTTATCCCCACAACAATAACCCTGTGAGGTAGGCTGGGCTGAGAGTCTGTGACTGGCCCAAAGTCACCCAGTTGGCTCCATGGCCGAGCGGGGACTAGAACCCAGATCGTCTGAGTCCCAATCCCACGCTCTTAACCACTACACCACACTGGCTCTCACCACACTTTCTTGAGACTTTTGATAATGCAGATGCACTAAGTAATGTTACTTTCATTTATGGCCCCGCAGACTTTTCATTCAGTTTATTTATCTATCAAATTTCTATTCCACACAAACAGTCCCATAGGACTATTAATCTTACTAATGTTTACATCAGAGTGATTTATCAGCAGGGTTAAAACAAAACACAGATCCGGAGAAAACCAAGGAAATTATGAGACTACTAACCCTGTGCTATGTAAACAGGTGGGAGTGCAGACCAAGCATGGGGAAGGGCTTGGGGTGCCGGCAAGAAAGGGAAGGGGCAAAAGGTTCAGAGGAGGGAAGAGGTGAGGGCATGTAAGTGCAGTCAGGGGAACAGATGGAGGTACAAACAAGGCAAAGCAGTTTCCCTCCCTTCTGCGTGGATGAGGTCTTTGCTTCTGCCCTGCAGAATGGCGTTTAGTGACACCAGGAGGATGTGGGGCCATAGAGATGGCCCTCTGCAAGTCCTGTCTCTCCCCTTCCGCCCAAGGGAAGGCATTTATGTGCTCCGAGTGACAAAGGAGGACAACATGTGCAAGGCATCCTCTCTTTTCGGGTGAGCTCTGGAGAATCACTGCTCCATCACCAAGAGTCCTGGAGAAGTGGTCCTCCTGAGATCCTAGAGGTGGGCTTTGAAATGCAGGGCATTTCTCTCAGGGCAAAGAAGTAGGAGGAGATAGTAAAGGCCCTCCTCCCAGGACAGCCCAAGGAAAGTCACAGGCTTGGCAGGGTGAGCTGGAAGCATCTATCTTTTTCTCTGGGTTGGTGTTAAATTCAGCAGTTTCCTTCTCCTCCTTGCAATCTTCTAATCGACCATGAGGTACCCCATGGCAGAGACACCATCTGCTGCTGTCCATGATTATGAGACTCATAGTGTCCCAATACATGTCAAAACACTTAGGATTATAGAATAGTAGAGTTGGAAGGAGCAAAGAAGGCCATCCGATCTAACCCCACACTCATGCAGGACACCAATTTTTATCATTCCACTCATATGGCTGTCCAGTTTCTTTTTGAATGTCTCCAGTGTGGGAGAGCCCAGCACCTCTCTAGGCAGCTGGGTCCACTGTTGTATTGCTCTGACAGTGAGGAAGCTTTTTCTGATGTCTGAATCTGGGCTGTTGCAACTTGAGTTGATTGTTCCGTGTCCTTTATTCTGCCACTAGCAAGAAAAGATCTTGACCTTCCTCTTCATGACAGCCTTTGAGGTACTTATACAGGGATATCATGTCCCCCACTCAGCCATCTCTTCTCAAGGTTCAGCTTGCCCTCTTCTTCCAGCCTCTCTTCACAGGGCAATATTTCCAAGATAGGGATCATTTTTCTTGCCTTCCTCTGGATCACATTGTTGACTCATATTTAGCTTGTTGTCCACAATAACTCCAAAGTCTTTTTCCTTTTGAGTTTTGTTGATTCTGTGATCCCCAATTTATAGTGGTGGAACTTGATTCATCTTGTCAGGCCCTAGCTAAGGTTGTATCCTTGTTTGTCCTTATACAGAAAATATATGGGATAGTTGCAGTGGTGGATTTTTACAGTGAATGGAGGCTATGGTTAGAAAACCATAATCCTAGCTGGAAAAGTCTGTCCCTAAACTGATATAGTGACAGATTTTATTTTCCTGGGCTCCAAGATCACCACAGACGGGGACTGCAGCCAAGAAATTAAAAGACGCTTGTTCCTGGGGAGGAAAGCTATGGCAAATCTAGACAGCATACTAAAAAGCAGAGACATCACCCTGCCAACAAAAGTGCATATAGTCAAGGCTATGGTTTTCCCAGTTGCAATGTATGGCTATGAAAGCTGGACCATAAGGAAGGCTGAGAGCTGAAGGATTGAGGCCTTTGAATTGTGGTGCAGGTGGAGACTCCTGCGAGTCCCTTGGACCGCAAGGCAATCAAACCGGTCAGTCCTAGAGGAGATCAACCCTGACTGCTCTTTAGAAGGCCAGATCCTGAAGATGAAGCTCAAATACTTTGGCCACCTAATGAGAAGGAAGGACTCCCTGGAGAAGAACCTAATGCTGGGAACAATTGACTGCAAGAGAAGAAGGGGATGGCAGAGGTTGAGGTGGCTGGATGGAGTCATTGAGGCTGTTGGTGTGAGCTTGAGTGGACTCTGGGGGATGGTGGAAGACAGGAAGGCCTGAAGGAATGTTGTCTATGGGGTTGCAATGGCTCGGACGCGACTTTGTGACTAGAAACAACAACAAAGCTGATATAGAACAAATGTTTCAGATGACCAAAATGATTCAGTCAAATTAGGCAAGAACTTTACTCCCCACTTTTCATTATGCTGCTAGTGAGGAGTTGACACCATGTCCTTCTTGTTCCTCCGAGCTAATGGTGGAAACTCTGAGTCACATGGGAATGACCCACATCAGTTACCCCCATTTCCAATATGAGTTTGTTGCTGTCATTTGCCATTAATCCATCTCCAATTTATGGTGATCTTATGAATGAAAGCCCTCCAGATTATCCTCAACATCCCTACTTAGCTGTTCTAAATTCAAGGCTGTGGCTTTCTTTATGGAGTCAATCCAGATCTTATTTGCTCTTCCTTTTGCCTTTGACTTTCCTAGTCTGATTGTCTTCTCCAGGGAGACTTGCCTTCCTCTGATGCATTCAAAGGATGACAGCCTCAGTTTTGTCAATTTTGCTTGTAGGAAAAGCTTTTGTGTGGTTTGATCTAGGACCCATTGGTTTGTCTTTCTGCCAGTCCAGGGTATTCACAAAATTCTTCTCCAGCACCACATTTCAAACCCATCAGTTTCCTTCCTGTCTAATATGATTTACATAAATAAAGTGTTTTATGAATGCATGCAAATACAGACTTATCTATTTAATATCCTGCCTGTCTGCCAACAAAAGGCACTCAAGGTGAATAACATTAGCGAGACTCCAACACACACACAGTGGAATGCTTCTGCTGACCTTGATCTACACAGGAGCTACATGCATTCCTCCAGCTGTGACCTTCAAGGGAGGCCCAGGAAGAAGGCTGCATCTGCAGCACCTCCACATTTATGGAGGGATCCCCTGACTGAGCCCCACCTGCAGCCGATGCAGTCACCTTTACAGGTTGAGACTGCCCGCCACTTCCAGACATTTAGCAGCGCATGAGACACATCAGCTGTTTCCATGGGTCTACGCCACACTGAAACTGTTTCAGTTGTTTAAGTGGGTTTAAATTGTGCATGTTGAAATGTTATGCTGCTTTCTATTAGTATTTCTACTGGGGATTATGCTTACTGCACAGGTGCTTGTGGATTGTTGTGAACCACCCATAGACTGTTGCCTACTAGGCAGCACAGAAATGCATTGATGATGATGATGATGATGAAACGAAATGCACCACATAGGATCTTCCCATTTGACTCTTCTTGTGTCTCCTGAAGTTTGCAATGATGGTGCTTCACAGGAGCTCCTAAATGCCGTTTTTTGAGAAGGGCTGGCTTTTATATATCTTCATTTTCTACTTTGCAGTGGATCTTGAAATGTGTGCATCTCTTATTACTCCTCTCCCTAGTCTCAAACCAGTTTATTCTGATTACAGAGTCAGATATAAAATCATCCCTTTGAAGCAGCAGCAGCAGCATAACTTCCTGCAATCATTTTTTGTGGAACAGCAGGAAGACTTATCCCTCCTTCCACACTAGTCAAAGCCTTTCTAAACAAAGTACTTGTGAGAAACATTTTAAAGCAGCATTCCCAACGTGGTGGCCTTCAGAAGCACTTGAACTGCAACTCCCAGAATCCCCAACCAGCAGGACCATTGACTGGGAATTCTGGGAGTTGTAGTCCAAATGTGTCTGGAAGACACATGGTTGGGGAAGGCTGCTTTACAGGCTGGGAGGAATCAAGTCAGTGAGAATTTCTTAGGCATAGTTTCTTCTCGACTTCTGACTGCACAGCAAGACACATTGATAAACATGGTTGATTTCAGCTTGTCAGTTTAGTGAACCTGGAAATCTATTTAGCAAAATCTAGACATATTGTTTGCAGTACTGAAGGCTTGGGATGACATGGGTGCTGCAGGCATGAGGTAATGTGGTTGGAAAAGCAAATCTGAGCTATTTCCAGGAATTAAAGTGTCTCCTAACCTGTTTAATGATGGTTAAGATAAAGGTCCTCTGCTGAATTTTTGATGTACGAAAGAAAACTACTGTGCTGGGCAGAGAGGTCTAATGCATGGAAAGAATCATTCTGACAAATTCTACATCTGATGTTTTCTCTGGGTCTTCTGTGGGCACAATCACATGTACATTCATAATGCTAATATTGCCCAGAAACCTTGAGGGAGGGAGGATAAAGTAAGTTGCCCACTCCACCCCCAAATTGGAGCATTCTCCTTTCACATGAACCTTTGGAGATTCTGCAGGTATCATATCTTGGTGCCCTTCCTCAGAGCCTTGCTTCAATTCAGAGGCCATTTTCTGAAGCGCCAGACAGGGATATGAGTCAAATCTAACGATTACTGCACACCTTTGCTCTACACGGATTATGCCATCCATGCATGCGGGCCAGAAGAAGCCAACAAGCACAATCCTATTCCTGTTACCAAGAGTTGACTTCAGATAATCTCAAAACCTGCTTTTGTAACTAATGCTCCATTTCCTATGGAAAAAGTATGTTTCTGCCTTTTGCTTGCAGATAAAGACATGTTTTATGTACTGTGGAGTAAGCTACATGAAGTTAAAAATGATAGACCAATGTAGTAACAGCTCTCTTATTGTAAAAAACTTCATGCTGAAATTCTTTGTAATTTCATCCTACTCCACTGGAACATTTTATTTATGTATTTATTTAAATATTTATATGCCGCCCCTTGCAACAGCCTCGGGGCGGCTCACAATACAAAACAAATACAATATTAAAAACATATACAATAATTAAAAAATTGTATAACATGCCATCATCTTATTAAAATCTTGGTTCTATAAACTTTTTTTACCCTTACATTTGCATCTAAGTATCTTTCTAAAGAAGATGAAACATATACCCAATAGTGTTGGAGCATCTTGCTTTCCAATGGTGAGATTCCCAATACTTCTTGTGCATAGTTCTCTATAAAGATAAGTAGATAGTTATAGATTATGTGCATCTGTGTTGTTATTAGAGGGATGCACTGATAACAATTCAGCATGTAAGAAAATGGAAGATGGCCCTATTATTCTGCTCAGAATAAGGAGGGCATACTCGGCCTTGAAATCCTGCAAAGTTTCGGAAGGATAGGTTTAGCAGCTGCAGAGTTGTAATGGTTGCAAATGAGTTTAAGGTTTTCTTTCATAGTAATTCCTGCATGCGTTGGAAGAACGGCCATTTCACACTGCCATGTTTGTCTGTCCCCCAAACCCAGTGATTAGGAAACATCTGATCAAGCCTGTGCTGTGATTCAGTGGCAGGCCTGTGAAGAAGTGCCTCTGCATCCCTCCCACAATCTCCTGCATCGCTGTTAGGTGAGGGGGAAGCAAGAAGCACTATTTCGGGAGACATGTCGTCTGCCCTTCAGAGGCTGAACCAAAAATAAAGCCTTACAGAAGTCCGGAGGCAGCTCTGGTCACTTCAGAGGAAGACTTTCCCCTCCTTGGAAAGCACAAAAAATGGCCTGCGAGGTCCATGCAGGCCCACCTTGGGCTTTGGAAAGGGAAAAGGAAAGCAAAAATACACCAGCACCACTCCTTTATACTTCTGCAGCTCTTCACACTTACGTATAAATCTTTGAGTCTTTGATGGAAACCAAACCTTATGGTGAGAGAAAAGGAAAGGTCACCAGATCCCTATCTTATGATATCAATTTAGGCAATTTAATCATCTGAGAGATGTGTGCCCCACAATATAATACCCATGGCAACTTACAACATCAAAATGCAATAAACAAAATATATGCCGACTCACAGCATATATTAAATCAGTCACGGCCACTTGGAGCAACAGAGAGAGAACAAACACACACCGCGGACTGAATTGAATTAGAAGGGCAGAGAAAACAAAAAGGGTATTTGCTTGGTGCTGAAATGGCGTTAGCAGGAAAGCATTCCACATGCGAGGTGGTGACTCTAAGAAGGCAGGTTCCCCTGCAGCTGCCCCCCGTGTCTTGCATGACAGTGATTTCTGGAAAAGGCTCTCTCCATGTGTATGGACAGGGTGGCACACAGACTCACGTGGTTCTAAGCCCTGACAACTTTAAAGGTCGAAACCAGTACTTTGAATTGAACGTGTGATAGGACTGTGGGTGCAACCCAAAGCTTCATTTAATATATGTCTAAGGTGCTGCAGGTGGCACAGTGGTTTAAACCGCTGTGCTGCTGGGCTGGTTGGTCGAAAGGTCGCCGGTTCGACTCTGCACATGGGGTGAACTCCCGTGCTCCATCCCAGCTCCTGCCAACCTTGCAGTTGGAAAGCATGCAAATGCAAGTAGATGAAAAGGTACCACTTTGGTGGGCAGGTAACAGCGTTCCGTGCACTTCGGTGTTCAGTCATGCCAGCCACATGACCACGGAGACTGTCTGCGGACAAACGCTGGCTCCCTCGGCTAGGAAACGGAGATGAGCACCGCCCCCTAGAGTCAGGCATGACTGGATGTAACGTCAAGGGGAAACCTTTACCTTTACCTTTTAAGGTGCCTTTATCAGCTCAGCTCAGCTCACAAGTTCTACACATTGTGTGGATATTATTATAAACAAGTCAACAAACCTTTGTACGTGGTATATGTACTTTAAATGCCCAAATCAATAGTGGCTACTATTCTCTACTGACAACATCTATAGATACTATGAGGTATAAAACAGTAAACAATGACATACAGTATATACATGTTTTACATTGATTCTTGACTATATCTCAGAAGAGGCTTGTGGATGCTGCTTTGCACATTCCAGACCATAATCCCAATGCCCTACTTCTCTGAATGGTGTCCCTGCTTAGAAGAAATCCCTTTTTGGACTTCTGAGATCTCTCTTCGGCTGGCGGACACACAACTGGGTTTGCATAACTGCACCTGCCTCCAGTACCTTTGCTAAGCTTCCAGGGGTCTGCTTCCAGACCCCCTTTCCAAATTGTTCTAAATCAAAAGAAGTGGTGATATAATATGTTGGCTTGTTCGTGATATATGGTCTGAGAAGAATGTTACATTGTTTTTAATGCCTTTTCCCTTCCAGACAAGCATTTTTCTTTTCTTTCCTTTTTACTTTAAGTGAAGGATATCATTCTAGGAAGGGTATTAAAATACATTACTTGAAGTTTAATATTTTATGCAGTGGTCGGGGATGGATTTGGTCGCTGAATTATTACACTCTTACATTAGGCAGCATCAACTAGAGACAATAGGATTGTTTGCTGCATTTTCAAATTATGATTCTGTGTCTTGGAAACATGAATGAATCAATGTCTTTTAGAGTTATGAATGACAAGCCACAGGGATCTATTGAGTCAAACATATTTTCTTCCGATAGAGACAATGTGCTTGATTTCATCTCATTTTTAAGGCATTAGTAGTTCATAGAGCAGTTCCTGATGGAGGCAATCAATTTTACTTAGTGTAACACTGGTGGATGCTGAAAGTGTACTGTTGTTTAAACTGGAGCTGTCAGTGAAATTGCACACGAACCAAAAGCAAAAGTAAAATTTGGAGTTTTCTTCTTAACAACATAAAAAACCCCTGCAGATTTAAACTAAAGCCAGAGGAATGGGACCAGAGTTGCGTGCAGAAAATCCTTAATTAGAAATGAATTTTTGTTTGCGTAGGTTCTGAAGGAAGGTTCTGCTGGGGCTAAATCCAGAAAGCTGCATGTTTGTCCACAACTGCCTTATGAAGTGAGTCACCAGGTCTATACACTAGAGATGCGTGCAAAATGTATTTCTGCTCACATTTTTACCAGCAGTCCTCACCGTCAGGACTGCATATAGACTTGCATGAAAATGGTGGTCAACCTTTCTATGTTTCTGAGCTCGCAATGGAATTTGTGGACCAAGACAAACACTGTGTTGGGCAGCATGTGTCCATTTGCAAAATGTGTTGGAAAACTCCCTCAGTCTGGCTCCTGCTTCTAGTTTTGAAGTAAAGCAAAACATTTGTGGAACTCCCAGGATTGCTGAAGGGGAGTTGTGCCTAGCAGTGTTTCTCAGGAGGTTCTACCTCTCTTTTTACATGGTGATACCGTGATGAAATAGGCATAGCATCCCTACTGCCCTAGCAGGCCTAGAAAATTAGGCATCCATCTTGCCACCATCACAACAGCTGGATCACACTGTTTAGAAGTCATGGAGTAGCTACAACATCCCCAGTGTTGTCAGAGTCAAAGGCTGAGTTCACCCCTCACAACCTGTAATGCTGTGTTTCATTCCCTGCCACACTTTGACGCTCCAGTCAATCATACTCTGGGTGGTGACTCGCCTCCCTCCCAGCCCTCCAGGTGGTGACCCAGGCTAGAGGGAGGTGGTCATGAGCCAAGCTTGGCTTGCCAAGGCTGTCTTGCAGTCTGTGGCTTTCTGCCCTGAAGTGCAACAGCAAGGAAGAGGGAACTGCTCAGGGGCTCTCACCCCATGCTCTGGAGTGGACTTCTGGAGCAGGATGGGGGGCCTGGTACCTGCTTGGGCAACAGGAGTGTGATCAGCTGGCTGGAGCTGTGGAAGGAGCAAGGATGCTTAGCTGATGCTTCTGCTGCCCTCTGCAGGTGAGAAGCCCCTCACAGGTGCAAGTGGAAGAGGGGAGAATCAGCTGGGCAATGGTGCCCAGCTTGGGGGAGCACTGCTCACTTATTCCCCTGTGGCCCCCCATTTCTTGCCCCTGCTTGCAAGAGACACATCCCCAATCCAGCACTTTCTCGAGTGCCTTCCTCGAGTGCAGGACTCACCCCTCCTTCTTGCTCCTGTGTGTGATGGGGACATCCTCAACCTGGCACCTGCCTGAGCACCTTTTTCTCAGTGACTAGGATGAGGCGGCAGCTGCCCACCCATGGCTGCCAGCTTGGGATCACCTGCTCACAAGTGGGAGCAAGGAAGGCAGTCAGCTGGGAGTCAGGGAAGACGTGCTTCTCTGATTGGCAGAACTGCCCAGCCAATCACCCACTCCTGCCCCAAAAAAGATCTACAGGACAGGAGGCGGTTGGAGCAGGGATGCCTCTGGCAGCTGCACAAAATGGTTACTGTCTGTGGTGCTTCCTGTCTTGGTATGACTGGCCATGGCCGCTTTTGCCAGGCTGCCCTCTGGCTCTGGTCTTTGTACCATGTTCATCAGGGGCACCTTCTCCAATTGGATGGCGGAAACTAGCAGGGTGCCACAGGGTTCGGTCCTGGGCCCAGTGCTCTTCGGCATCTTTACTAATGATTTAGATAGGAAGTGCGAGGAAAGGTAATCAGATTTGCAGATGATACAAAACTGGGTGGAATAGCAAACACCCTAGAAGACATAATGAACTTGAACATAATGAACTGTTGCTCAAAGCAACAGAATGAGATTCCATAAGGACAAGTGCCAAGTCATCCATCTAGGAAAAGCAATCCAAATGCATCAATACAAGATAGGGAGTATGTGACTCAACAGAACTGAAAAAGAAAAAGATCTCAGGGTAATTGTAGACAATAGGCTAAACATGAATCAACAATGTGATGCAGCCACCAAAATAGCAAATGCTATTTTGGGATGCTTTAACAGAAGTATTACTTCCAAATCATGAATAGTAGTAGTTCCTTTATACTCCTCACTAGTCAGACCTCATCTGGAATATTGTGTCCAGTTCTGAGATTTAAGATTTAAGAAAGTTGAAGGAAAATTAGAAAGGATCAGAGGAGGGCAACAAAAATGAGCCAGGGTGCCCTATGAGGAGAGATTGAGAGAAATGGGCATGTTCAGCCTTGAGAAGAGAAGACTTGGTGGGGGGGGGGCATGATATCCCTCTGTAAGTACCTCAAAGGCTGTCACAAAGAGGAAGGTCAAGATCTCTTCTTGCTGATGCCAGAGTATAGGACACAGAATAATCAATTCGAGTCGTGACAACCCAGATTCAGGCTGGACATCAGGAAAAGCTTCCTCACGGCCAGAGCAATGCGACAGTGGGACCAGCTGCCTGGAGAGGTGGTGGCCTCTCCCACACTGGAGACATTCAGAAAGAAACTGGGCAGCCCTCTGAGTGGGATGGTGTAACTTGGTGTCCTGCAACAGCAGGGGGTTGGACCTGATGGCCTTCATGGCCTCTTCCAACCCTACTGTTCTATGATCTATGATGGTTTGTGTTTTCTGGTTCAGAAGACACCACAAGCCATTGTTGTTGGGGAAACCATAGAAGAGAGTGTTGTTTCCGTCTGGTTTCTAAACACTGAAGTAGTCCATTGAAATACTATGGCAGGGTTCAGATGTCATGGCAGGTCAACAGTGGTTCTGAAGGGCTCAGTTGTGTCTCGTGAGCCAGCCAATGTCAGCTAAAGCAGGTGGGGGCCCTCTAACTAGGAAGCCATTAATATCAGAGTTGCAGCTAGACATATTTTCAGCTGAGCAGCAGCCCTGTGCAAGGGCCAGATGAGGACTGCAAGCTGCTGAAGCCAACCTGAAGTCCACTTTTCTGATCTCCAGCTTGTCTTCCACTTAGAGCTGGACTTGAACTTGGCCTTGCCCTGCCCAGGCCCCATAGACCTGTGGCCAGCACTTGAAATGGAACGGAAAAGCTCACTGTTTTCAGCCAGCTCAGGCTATTTTCGCCTGAATGTTGACGTTGCACCGCTGCTGATATTCTTCCAGGACTTTCTCAAGGGCTCTCCAGAGCTGAGGAATCACCATTTGTAGAATTGCTCTTGGCTGGAGAGGGAATGGAAGCAGTGAAGAGAAACTAAGAGGCTGCCTCCTACTTTAACATCTTATTAAAAGTCCCAATTTAACAGGCTACTGATTATTGGTATTTCTCGTAAATGGTAGGTCTGAAGATAGAGACATTATGCTAAGCCATTTGGTTTTCGTTTTTCATCAACAGTCCCTGGGTCAAGGCACTAAGTTTTCTCTGGCTTTATTTGCTTTCACAAGCATAGGTCGTGTGTGTGTGTGTGTGTGTGTGTGTGTGTGTGGAGGGCACATGGAGAGGGAGGGGAGAAGGACATTTTTCTTCCCATATCAGTTCCATGCTTTGGTGGCCATGAGAAGAATAACGGCAGAGATGAGTCAGCTCTGAACAGCTGATCGAATATGGCACGATATCCAGGATGCAGGACAGGTGTTTTTCTCTCATCGCCGATGCTGCAGTTTGCCTTGTATTTTGGCACTTGCACATCTGGAAGCATGTTAAAAAGTGGCACTGATGCAAAATGCCAATTTCGGTGATTTCCCTCCTGAGCCAATAAAAACAATTTATTTCCTTTTTTCTCTCCAAGACACTCAAACTGGGGGACATGATTGTTTTCTCAACCCCACTTTATCCTTGCAAGAATCCTTTGAGGAAAGATAAGCTGACTAGACACAGGTTGCCCAGTCTGCTTGCGAAATGCTGAGACTCCCAAAATTATTATAATTGCTATTTTTAATATCGCTGTGCTATTTTTAATTTCTATTTTACTTGCTCTTTGTTCTAAACTGTCCTGAGACACTAGTATAGGTTTAGAAAAGTTTTAAATAAATAAATAAATAAATAAATAAATATTTGGAGTGTCCAAATATGGATATGGGCTTTTGAAACAAAACATGCCCAGTATTACCAATCTCTTCCTGCAAAGTATAGTTTCAAGGAAATGCAAGGTACATCCTAGGACACCATGTTGAGTTTCACTTTCGTCTTGTTTGTAGGGATACATGATAATTTTGCCTTTGCTTGAGAAACTTGGAAGGATACCTAGTCTGATGCTCCAAGTGTCAGTGGGAGCACACATGCTCATGTGTCCAAGAAAAATATGTGTAAATTGCCAAGGACATGTTCATGCTGGTCTTCCCAATCCCCAGTTCAATCTGTCCAGCTTTCCTAAGTTTTGCAAATGCCGCAATAGGCCAAAGCAGTCTCACTTCAGTCTGTGGGAGAAAGTTGTGCATATTTGGGGGGAACATGTGTAATGTTTAGGAAAGAATGCGCAAATCTTCTATTTGTGCAAGTTTCCTGTTTAAGCAGTGTGAACAGCAATTGCAAACATGAATGGGAATCGGGCACAAGGCAAGAAGCAAGATTCTGCTTGGAGAATGATGGCTTTCTCAAACATTATTCAGTCAGTCACTTGTGCGCATTCACTAGTTGTGTTCACTAACAGGCCCGGTCAGTTAAAATTCCATGCATGTGAGTCTGAAATGCCCTGCAGCAGCTTTAGAGGTTTCTGAAATTTCTGAGGGATCTCCGAGGGAGAATTTGTGGGAGAAATTAATTCAGTTCTCATTGCAATATGAACTCAGTATATTTCACTCTTTCAAATTCATATTTGAACCAGAACTCAGACATTTGTCAATATTCAAACTTCTCTACGCATTACAATGGAGGTCTCCAATCAAAAATAGATAAAAATGTGTGCAATGGGAAAAAATATGCCCAGAAAATATGTATGTGAATGAAAGTAACATTAAAATGGATTATATCAGAAAAATGCTAGCAGCAATTGTGCATTATTAGACAAAGACTGTGTACTCATACATATATATATATATATATATATATATGGCATATAACCCTAACCATAAACATTGTTATGTGCACTTGAAAAAAATATCCATTTCTATGCAGTCTTCCACTGGGGTATTAATAAAATAACAAAAAGGCAGAAACATTTAACCACCCCCTGCTCTCACCCGAAGGGCAGATTCTGTGTTTTGGTTTTGCAGTTTGGTAGGCAGCAGTAAAATAGCAAAAGTATATAACTTGATGACAGACAAAGCTGGTGAAGGGGAAAATTGGACCCCCAAAATGTGACCATTCAATTTTACCGGAATGACTGTACTTTTTATGAATTTCATATCATCAATATTTCGCTGATGTGGATTTCTTTTTAATGCATGTCTATTATGCTACATAACCTTGGAGTAAAATAGTTTTCTACCACAAATTGAGCGCAATTTTGAAGTCCAACTGCACTGAGTCCTCAAAATTAATATGGTATGGAAGACTTTAGCAGACCAGTGAGAATTAGGAAATACCGGTATTGGTGCTTTTCCAGCAGCTCTGATGCATAACTTTGTCTGGAGATACTTGATATTCCAAACCAATTTCTGTAAGAAGTTTGATGGAACAGGAACAGGAAGTCCCTTGGTGTGTCATCTGTCTGGGGAATGATCATGTTTGAATTGGATTGAACTGGAAGAATGCCACGTGTATTTTCATGTTTTGCTGGAGAGTATTTGGAAAAGTATTTCAGAGGCATATTAAAAGAAGGGTCTCGTCTTCCTGAATAGTCAGCACTTTCAAGGCTAAGCTTGTTTGATTTGCATTTGCTCTTCTCTGGGCTGCTTTATGCCTCTCTCTTCAGGCGTCCAGTCATGGAGGCATTCAGAGGAAGCATTCTGACCTTCACCCAGGGTGTGAAGGCTTCTCTGCCTAAAGCTTATTTCAAACAGTTTAGGCCACTTAAGTATCCCCACGGAGTCAATCAGATTTCAGACTGCTCCAGCAGGTGCTAATTGCTTCTGGAACTTTCCCTCACGAATGTTCCTCAGGGGCCTATGAGCGTCAAATGGCTGGAGAAAGACGTAGTAGGGAAGATCTTCACCATCTGGGTTGATTTTCTCCGGACAAACAATTTTGGCTGTCTGGACTTAGCATGAGGGAGGAGGAGGAGGAGAGAAGGCTGGAGTGAGATGGACATCTCAGCCTTCTCCCGTCCCTGGCCCCTGGCATGCCTCTTCTCCCCTTCCAATGCCCTTCAGAGTGGGGAGGCAACTGGCACAGTTCTTTCCATGCCAACTGTAAGAGGCTGTTGGGATGCAGGGATGCAATAGGATTCTGGTCTCAGTAGCTCTGTTTTCACTGCTTTAAGGAGTTTCCATCCATTCAGCTCCGTTTAAAAGTGGTGGGGGGTATACAATCATTCCAAGAGATTCCCTACATATTTGCTACTAGAAATACTAAGAAGTGCAGTCAACAAATTAGTCATTACTAAGTAAGTTTTACTAAAGGTACGGAAATAAGGAAAGCTCAAGCTTGCCCACATGCCTCATATTCAGTCAGAATGGCTTTCAAATGGAAGTCCTTATCAAATTGCAAGCAATTTTTTCCTTTTCTTTTCACATGAAGATTAATGCATATTTGCTGTCTTATTTTTACGAATGCACGCCTCAGTTATGCACATCTTTGAAATGTGCACATTCTTCTCCCATTGGTCAAAGTGTATCTGTGTGCATTTTTCAGAAGCACACATTTTTCATGGACCTTTTCCAAAAGCACACAAGCTGTTGCGCACATACTTTTGGTCCATAAATCTCATCACAAGCTTGGAAATGTATGGGCTTGAGCTGCAGATTGCATCAGAATCTGTGCTTGGTCTAGAAGGATTGGATTTAATAACCCCTGGTTAAAAATGCACTGGGACAAATTCCTCATCCATCCCTGGTCAATACTAGTGCTTGTAGTTATAGAGGAACTTCACTTTTTACTTTCAATCATGTGGACAGCTGCAATTTCTTAAGACCTAAACAGCATTTTTGTATCTTCATTGAGAGAGAGAGAGAGAGAGAGAGAGAGAGAGTTTGTGTGAGTGTGTGGTGGGGCTGCTGAGTCTAGCAAATATGCCCATGTGAGCGGCAGTCACACTATCTGTGACTATTTATCTTAGGGAAAAAAGCAGAACTAATATTGATTCAAAACTGCAGCTTTGGAGCTCAGTACATACCTCTGCCTTATGCTTAGTTGCTCAGGCAAGTTGCATTTCTTTTAGCCTCACCAGTTTGCCTCTGTGAAATGGGCATGGCGTGATTGGCCATATCCACCATGGCAGCCATTTTGTGAGTGGGTAAACTTCCCCTTAGTTGCATTTTGCAGCAGCATTCATGGCATTTTCTCAAAGCTCCACGTGGAGCCACAAGCAGAACAGTTGTGGAAGAGCTTCCTGGTCCTTGCTCTGCCTTTTGAAGTCAGTATCTGTCCAACAGGACTGAAAATGGCATAAATGCCAGGGAAACCCTTACAGGGCTTGGGATACCATTACTCTAAATGTCTCGCCTGACCTGATCATTGTGAATATTCATGTTGCCCAATTTTATACCGGTGTCCCTTTTGCTCCTCTCATTTCTAGCTAGTGCTGTAAGAATGAGATACATCATGCACTCTCAAAGCACTTGGTCTAGAAAGGAACATAATATGGAATCAGGTTTACTGTACTTCAAGCATCATGCCAGCAGGAGATGGGGACCAAGGGCTTAAGCCAAAGGCTTCAGAGCAACCAGGTACTGGAGTAGTGGAAACAGGAAAAGGAAGAAAGGTAGCACCAAGTAGATGTTCTGAAGGCACAAGGGAAATGGGAAGCCTTGTTTTAGAGGGAAGGACACTTTGGGTAACCCAGGTCAGTCAAAGTGAAGATACAATATTAGCGCAAACCTTGCTTCATGTAATGACAAGATCTTGAGAAGTACACCAAATGGAGATCTAAGAGAATTTAGCTTCCGTGTATTTAGGACTGGATGCTATTGCTCAGCCAGCTTAACAGCAAAAGAAGCCCGCTCTCCTGCCATCATTCTCCCTGGCAGATCTGCTGTAACAGTTCAGAACCCCGTTGCTATAGTTGGCACACTTATCAGCAGTTGCAGATATGAGCAATTTACTCCTGAAAACATAGTGCTGATATTAATTGAATCCTGAGGGCAATGGATTGTGTGTTCAACTTGCAAATGCAGTTATATTTAGAGCCTACAGCATGCAGTTACCTTGGGGGAAAACATGGAGACGCACACGCCTTACGTCTCTTCATTGTTGCCTGCACTGCATGAGGTTGCACTGAGGTTGCCGGCAAAGAGTCAGAGTGGCCAGGAGCATCTTTTTCAGCGAGTTAAACTTTGGAGCAAAGGGAGAGGCCAGTGTGGCCATTAAAGATGGCCTCTTTTTGCACTTCTGAAGATCATCCCCCACTCGCTGCCCAGCATGTTTTCTAATGCTTTCTACTGGAGCTGCATGTTGCTGTTCTTGTTCTTGATGCCATCATAATCAACAGCAAATGAAGTTTGTCCCACTTCCTGAGAGGAAATGAGAAAATGACCCTTCTCTGCAACCAGTGAGTCAGACCAATCTCACTTAATTTCCTTTTCTTTTTTGTAATCTCTTTTTTCATTGCACCACATTGAATAAGTTTATGCTTTCCAGTGCCCATCTGGGGAAAAGGTTAAATAGTGGCTCCTTTTCATGTAGCCCTTCATTCTTCTCCTCACAATGCTATGCATGTCCTGCTCTTTCATCATTTCTTCATAGTGCTTTGTTTCCAACCCCCTAAAAATTTTTGGTGCCCTTCTATGAACGTTTTCTAGTCTGTCTGCATCTTTCTTAACCTGTGGAGGCCTGGCCTGCACTGTGCATGATATAGAAGGTGGGACTCATTTGTGCCAAACAGAGGGGAACCAGTACCTCGCATGATTTGGAAACTCTACTTCTCTTAATGCATCCGAACATAGCATTTGCCTTCCTTGCAGCCATATCACATTACTGACTCATTGTCAACTTTTGATCTTCAGCAGTTCCATGATCTGTATCACCAGCAGTATTGTTGAGCCTAGTATCTCCCATCTTGGAACTGCATTTGGTTCCAGTTTTCTTGGTGCAGAACTTTCCAATTGTCCTCATTGAGTTTCATTCTGTTGCTTTCAGTCCAGTGTTCCAGCCTGTCAAGATCACTTTGAATTATGGCTGCGTCTTCCAGCATTTTAGTTTGATGTTGCTCCTTCTCTTGTTTCTCATGGTTGCAAATACTTGCATCCTTGCCTGGCAGAGAGTTACTGAGGAAGGAGGCTGAAACGTCTGCAGCTCTGCCTCCTCATTGCCTTGGCAAGCGCCAAGGCAGGTGAAGTTGCAGGTTGCAATGGTGAAGGGAAAGCAACTCCAGGGGGCTTTGGCTATGGGGCCCCACTGGGTGGGGCCTACCTTTCGATGTGCCTCCCTTTCGATGTGCCTACCTACCGATGTGCCTACCTTTCATGCCAGATCTGGGTAGCAACCCTGAACAGAAAACTGACCGATATGAAGTAGAGATCCTGGCTTCCAGTATTTTGACTCTGGAGAATCCTGAACCTCAGTATACTTGAGGTCAGGCTCAGGATGTACCAAAACAAGGAAATCCAGTTCTTTGAACTTGTTCAATTTCCTGCCCACTTGTAATATGCTGATAAGTGGCTTGAGCTGCCTCCCTGCACCTTCACTACCAGCAGACTTCTGTCTCTAAGACTTCTGTCTCTAATTAGTGATTTTAAGCACTAATAACATTTTCACAAATAAGCAGCCCCACACCACATAGTCCGCTTGCAGAATGGATTAGCCCATTCTGAAGTGATGGCCACAAAGCCATGTGGTTTTCAAGTGCATTTGGAGCAGATACCATTAGCGATTAAAGATGCACAAATTCAGGTCTGTCTTAGACGAAAGCTCATGTGCTGACTCAAATCATGGCAAACTGGCACCACAGCCCAGGGCTAATTAAGTAGAATCCAGGGTGCCGGGTCATGAAAATCCATCCAATTTTCACCTCCCTTTTGGATTCCCCAAGTCAGGCCATCACTATTACACAAGATGGTGGCACGGCTTCAGTTGGGCAATGCTTGCCTGGATGTTGCCAATGTGTGCTCATCTGTATGGCTCAGCAATTTGTGCCTGGACAGCTCCATTGCCATTTAAGCACTCTGGTCCTCTGAACTTGACACTTGGTGCATTACTGTAGACTCCTGGGGAGTATCCTTGCTTAGCTACCACAGTGGACATAAAAAGCTGCCTCATTGTCCATCAGTGTGTCTGCTGCTATGGAGAAACCAGCCCTTTCCCTGCTCCCAAAAGAGCCATTTTTACTCCTGACTCTATTATTCCAGTACATGAAAGGAGGGAAAAGATATTGTGTGATTTCTGCATCAATTTGATGGGAAGTAAAGCAAAGCATTGCAATGTATGGCTGTGAAAGCTGGACCATAAGGAAGGCTGAGTGCTGAAGGATTGAGGCCTTTGAATTGTGGTTTTGGAGGAGACTCCTGAGAGTCCCTTGGACCGCAAGGCGATCAAACTGGTCAGTCCTAGAGGAGATCAAGCCTGACTGCTTCTTGAGAAGGCCAGATCCTGAAGATGAAATTGAAATACTTTGGCCACCTAATGAGAAGGAGGGACTCCCTGGAGAAGAGTCTAATGCTGGGAACAATAGATGGCAAAAGAAGAAGGGGATGGCAGAGGATGAGGTGACTGGATGGAGTCACTGAGGCAGTTGGTGTGAGCTTGAGTGGACTCCCGGGGATGGTGGAGGACAGGAAGTCCTGGAGGAATGTTGTCCACGGGGTTGCCATGGGTCAGACACAACTTTGTGATTAACAACAACAAAGTAAAGCAACATTTCATTCTTATTTATTCTAAACTGTTTAGAGCATGTGCTTACATCCAATGTGATGATAAGTTTGAACTGGTCTAGAACTAGAAGAATGAGACTTGTGAAGGTAGCAATGAAGGAACCAGAAAAGATCATGAAGTATAAGGATGTTTCATTGGAGATCAAGGTCAAGATAATCCATAGTGTTGATCACTAGGCATGGGGGTGAAAACTGGACACTTAAGAAAGCTGACAGGAAGAACATTGGTGTGTTTGAAACACAGTGCTGGAGGAGAACTTTGTGAATAGCTGGACCAACAGAAAGACCAACAAGCGGGTCCTAGATCAAATCAAGCCCTGGAAGCAAAAATGATGAAACTGAAGCTATCATACTTTAGGCACATCATGAGAAGGCAAGATTCACTGGAGAAGACAATACTGCTAGGGAAGGCAGAAAGTTGAAGGCAGGAGAGGAAGAACAAAGATGAGAGAGATCAATTTGATAGATCTACGCAAAAGTGTCTAGCAAATCCATGAATGAGGTTATCCTGGATCAATTTCAATTTGTAAATCCTGATGATGTTGACAGGCTGGTTGGATGGGTAAGAAAAAGCACCTGCCCACTCATCCATGCCTATTTTGGCTGGTAGTCCAGGGAGTGGTGCCACTGAGGGAGCTCTTATGCCTTATCTTCAGTGCCTCCTTCACAGTAGACAGGGATCCTGCCAGCCCAAAGGAGGCTATTGTATGGTCCCTCCTTAATAAACCAAATTTGAACCCCCAAGACCTTAACAACTTTAAACTAGACTTGAATATTCAATTTGTAAAATGATTGGGAAGGTGGTGCCTCTCCAACACTAGGCAGTCCAGAGTGATACCGACTTTCTAGACTCATTTCAAACTGGTTTCAAAGTCAGATATGGAATTGAGAGTGCTTTGGTTGCACTAGTGGATGATCCATGACCCAGAATTGACAGTGGGAGTATGTCCCTGTTGTTTCTGTTGGATCTTTCAGTGGCCTTTGATACTATCAACCTTAGCATGCTCCTGGATCATCTGAAGGGATTAGGAATTGAAGGCACTGCTTTGCAATGGCTCTGTCCCTACCTCTGAGGTCATGGTGATGCTTAAACAGGATCTGACTTGGGGAGCCCAGCAAGGATCCATTCTGCCTCCAGTGCTGCTTAACAGCTACATGAAGCTGTTTGAAGGGATCATCCAAAGGAATGGTATTAGATGTTTTCAGTATGCAGATGTCACCCAGATCTACTTTTCCTTATCATCATCTCCTGCTTTTTTTCTAGAGACAGTTTTTTTATCTCTGAATGACTGCCTGAAGCTGGCAATGGGCTGGATCATAAAAAACAAATTGAAGTTGAATCCAGTAAAAATGGAGGTGCTTGCACTTAGTGGGTCCAAATCCAGGATTAGAGCTGTGTCCACTGGTTCTAGATGGTGTCACACCCCCGCCCCTGAAAGACTGTGCTCACAGTTTGGGGGTGCAGCTTGACCCGGGCCTTCATATGTCAGCTCAGTTGGAAGCCATGGTCAAGAGTGTCTGCTACCAGCTTTGACTGATTTGATGACTGGCTCTCTTCCTGGAAGAAAGTGAGCTTAAAAATAGTAGTGAACCAGGCCTGATATTTGCAATGTGCTCTGCATAGAGCTACCCTTGTGCCTGCTCCAGAAACTGCAACTAGGACAAAATATGGCAGCCAGGCTGGACTGGGAATTCTGGGTGCTGCAGTCCAGACATGTCTGGAAGGCTCCAGGTTGGAGACGGATGATCTACTTTAAAATCTTAGCACCGGTTCATTTCTCAGATCAGTTTTAATTAGTGTGCTGGTTTTATTCAAATTTTTATAATTGTTGGTTTTAATTCCTCAGAAGCCACCAAGTGCCTATGAGAATAGGCTGGTATCTACACATGGTAGGCATGTCACGAGCGGAGCCGGCTGGAGCCTGGGGTCAGACTATATGGCCCAGGAGACCCCTTGTGACTAGCCCTGTTTCTATTTCTATGCATATAAAAATAAGATCCACAAATCTTCACAGCCTTGGTTTTACAAGTTTTGCTGAGCAGGGCAGTGAAGGACAACACATTCTGGAGGGTTCTCATTCACAGTGTTTCCATAAGTCAGAGATGACTTTACACCATGTAATGAAAGAAATTGCAGGCTCATACTGCACCCTACCCCATAATAAAGTGTATTTTGTCCCAGAGTTAAGAGGGAGAATTTCTCATTGTCCGATGTGATATTTTGGATTCTGTTCTATTTACACAGCATGATTCTTCTTTTCAGAATCGGGCAACATAAAACTGACTTCTAGATGGTTCACATGATCCCATGCATTGAAATATGCACAGGTGAATGGCATGTCCTAACCAGACTCACCAAAATCCTGCCTGTGGCACAGTGAAAACACCAAACTTTATATGAGAAGAATGAGAGCAAAGGTGAAATGGGGAAATGGGGAAAGGAAATGTCCGCTTTCAATTTGAGTCAGATTTCATTCAACAAGTGAAACTGAGTAGGAGCAGACCATTAGACAAAACCCCTAATACATATTTCTTTCTGCACTACAATGTAACTTGACAATGGAAATCCACACAGGTTCTGGTCTTATGAATGCTTCTAAATGTGTACTGATTTCATGGATTCCACCTACGAAGAAGACAAACCTCAACAATTCTTCACAATACAGGAGACTGATGCAGCTGCATTGCTACAGAAAGTCTCCTTCTGATAGGGAAAAAGATCTTTGGAATTCAATCTCATTTATAAAAACATACACACACAAGACCAGAGACAACGACCAGTGGGAATTTGGAGGCCTAATCATGTTGAGCACAATGATCCTTTGCCCTGCCCTCATGCTCTCCTGGTTCCAATTTAACCTCCTTGATGACATCATGTCCTCCTATGTTTGAAATCTATTCATGCTTTAATTTAACAAGAGAAGAGGCACCCTTTGCTTTCTGGCCTGCAGTGATATCACCTGTATGAATAACAAGAGGGTTGCTGGAACCTACAAGATATTCATATAAAGAAGGTGTTAGATCTGACAAAGCTAAAGATCTAAGGAACAAACTAAACATAACATTAAAAGTATATTCCTAGGCATGTATATCCCCTTGGACCAAGCAACATACTCAGTTATATATTCTGACTTAAAAGCCATTAGAAACAGTATGTTTGTAAGCTCTTTTGAAGGACGGAATTGATGAAGGCCGCCATATGTCCCTTGGCAAGAATTTTCACAGACTGGGGCCTAGCATTAAACTGTATTTTCCAGTCTTACAGATCTTAATGCTGGGCCAGCGCCTAGAGATTTTGGTACCAACCTTAGGATTAGGGTAAATTCATATGGATAAAAGTGATCCTTCAAACATGGGTCATTTGGGACTGTAGAAGTACTGAAAATTAAAATGGTTCAAGTGGCTGAAACCCATTGCATACATTACTGCAGGAAAAATAATTCAGCATAAAAAGCTTGCTTTCAAGATATTATGGGGTTCAATCCTGTGTGTGTGGACATGTGTGAGTGTAATAGTGAGTTTCAGCAAAAAGGGCAGTAGTTTAAAGGTCGAAGCTTAGCATTCAAGGGTCAGGAAGTTTAGCTCTGAAAGTAGGAAAAGACCAAGATCAGGAGAAAGGCAAAGGAAGAAAGGAAATGTTTTAACACAGGAAACAGAAACTTAGCTGCCAGAAATTAACAGGAAACTACCCTTTGAATTGGTTAGAATTGTGTAGAGAGGAGAGGGGAAACCCTCATCTTTTAAAATGAAAACATAGAGACACAGAAACTGAGAAACAGAGCAAGTCAGAGGGGGCCTCCCAGGCCACCTAGCTGGCTCCATTCATGACATGCTTACCATGTGCATGTCCAGCTTATCCTTGAACACCTTCACCGATGGGGCTTCAACCACCTGTCATGGAAGTCCACTCCATACCCTTATGGAATAACAAATAGCAAAAAGATAAAACCAGAAAGAGATGGGGAAGGGGAGAATGAGAGGTGGAGAGGGAGGTGGGGAGGGAGGGAGGAAAGAAAGATGTCTAGATTCTTAGTTGGAAGGAGAAGTCAAGAGCCACTTGAACTGATTAACTTGTGGAAAGAGCTGGACTAAGGACAATAAGATTTTGCATGCATGTGTACATTCCAAGTTTAAAACTTTTTCCTATTCTTTCCTTAGATGTCAACTGTGTGATTTGGTATTTTGTGGATTCTTTTATGTGTTATCAACTCAAGTTTGACCATCACTCCCCTATTTCCAGACACTGTTACTGGACATCCAGAGTCTTTTGGACTGATTTGATGGAGGCAGATAATGCATGAGTGTACACTGGGTGTGGGAGATTTCCAAGTGGTGGCAGCAGAAAGACTCAGGAAGGGAAGAGCAGAAAGGATTGTAGAGAACCTACTTGGCTGACTTCCCTTTGGGTCCTGGTTCTGGCCCTGGCCCTGGCCCTGGTCATGATGGCGTTCAATGTGGATAAGTGCAAGGTCTTGCACTTGGGGCATATGAATGGGCATTGTGAGTAGAGGTTAGGAGACAAGTGGCTGGAGAGCAGCACTTGTGAAAGGGACCTTGGGGTGCTGGTCGACTGCAGGCTAAATATGAGTCAGCATTGTGACACAGCAGCCAAGAGGGCGAATGCCACCCATGGTTGCATATTCAGTAGTGTGGCTACTAGATTGAGAGAGGTATTACTGTCACTTATATGACTCTGGTGCATCTGCAGTCGGAGTATTGTGTTCAATTCTCAGATGCTGCTGAAAAGTAGAGAACTGCAAAGTACAATTAAATGACTTTTATTTTGTGCAGGTTTTCTGGGAAAAGGGAATGGAAGGAGTGTGGGAATATACTGGTGGTCGGGGTGAACATCTGCCTAGATCACAGAGCAGTGGCCTTTGGAAGCATGGCAAGTTCATACATTTAGATTTTGCTCCAAGTGGTGAGAATTTAGCACCCTGTGTTTCCTGGTAACCCTTGGTCGCTTGGACTGAGACTATTTAATGGAGAAAAGGATTCAACAAATACCCATTTACTTCGTGATGGCAGTAGCATTGGCTGGTGTCTCCCTGAGGGCTTTTTAATCTACTTCTTCATTGGGAGTTGAGTTCTCCATGGATGGGTCTCAGTTCTGTAGCATGAACTGGTGGACTAGTTTCTTGGAAGTGATGCAAAAGAAAAATGTTCGGGAGATAATAGTGACAAGGGTGTTGCCAGTGTATGACCTCAGCTCACTTCCTAAGCCAGGTCCAGGCAGGAGAAGTCTGATGGACAAAAGAGGGAAGTATTTTGGGTAGGATCACTGTAATCCTAATCTACAGTCAGAATGCTCTAACCAACAGGGAGGAGCTGACAGATGAAGTACAGATTAGGGGAGCTCTGGATATGAGTGATCTCTCCATCCTTTGCTTTGAGATCAGGGGACTGGGGCCGTGCAGCAGGGTGAGCACTAGAAGCTGGGACTTCAAGAGGGCCAACTTTGGCCAACTGAAGACCAGACTGGGGAAAGTCTCCTGGGATAGGTTACTGGAAGGCAAGTGAGTAGAGGAACAGTGGATGGCACCCAAAAGGGAGGTTTTGGAGGCGCAAGCCTTGACGATACCTCTAGTTAGTAAGGTGGGAAGGTGAAGGAGAGCACTGCCATGGATGCAAAAGGAGATGGTTAAAGGGATTAGACGCAAGAGGAACCTCTGTGGGTACTGGGGCAAATAGACAAAAGGGTATACCGGGAGGAGGAGGCCCATTGCAGAAGGATTCTTCACAAGGTTAAGACTGATTATGAGCTGAGACTTGCCAAGAATATCAAGAGCAACAAAAAGGGCTTCTTTCAGCATGTAAATAGGAAGAGGAAGGGGAGACAAGTAGTAGGACCACTAAATAAGGAGGAGGGAGATCCAGTGACTGATAGGAGGGAACAGGCACAGATGCTAAATGACTATTTCTTAGATTTCAATGGATTCCCTGTTCACCCAGCATGAAGGGCAGGGCCAAGCTCTTTGATGCATGCAAAACTCCCTTTATGGAATGCTGCCTTTCCTCCCTATTTCTATGCACTATTTAATTCTTGGCATCAATTTCTTCTGTTCACCCATATGCAAAGCAGCTGCACACCGACAAAAGATTTGTGAAACATCTTCATCTCTGACCTTGATCATTTTCTAGCCTTGCCAAGATTTTCATGTAAATTTGAGCATTTTAAGTAGCAGGATTTTATGCGGTATTAATGGCAAAACACCTTTTGAAAAGCCTGGAGCTGGAAAATATTATAATGGTTAAAAAATCATTATGTTCCTACTTTCTGTATGAAAGTGGCAGTAAAAAGATTGCCTAAGCTGCATTTGTGATATAAAATGAGAAGACCAGGTTCTAGCATGGAGGTTTTGAAACGGTGTCAAAATTTTCATACCAAGAACATGCTTATTGGGATCAACATTTCTGTTTCAGATATGTGGTCCATATGGATACATCCCATAACTCCTTCTGTCATGCTGTATGAGGCACAGTTGTAGCTCTTTAATCAAGTAATGAATGTCTGTCAGAAAGTAAACAGAATAGCAAAGAAGTACATTTTGCATCACATGGTCCCAACACGATGGCAAAGAAGCCCACATTTCGTACATGAATGGTGATTTCCATAGAGGAGGCCATGCTGCTGGTCCCACCCTACATGTCTGGGCCTCCGTTGCCCAAGTCTTGGGCCTCAGTTTCCATGTTATCTGGAGTGGTATGAAACATCTGTATTGTGTGAAGCTGATCACCACTCTTGGTAGGGCCAGAAGTATTCTGAGGGGGACCTTGAGACACAGGGGAGATGGGGGCTGTGAGAGAGCAAGCAGAGGCAGAAGCCTTCGAAGCACCCTCAGGGTTGCTGTCAGCATGTTTCCAGGCCAGTCTGGAAAGTGGGAATGTTTGGGAAGGGATGGGAGCAGTTGAAGAAGAGGAAAAGGAGGAGCCATTGCATGTCCACATCTAGCAATGTGAGATCAGGAACTTGTGAGCTTCATATGGTCTACAGAGACTAGTCATCTAGTCATGGTGTTCATCCAAAGCCCTACCAGTTCCGAACCCTTTCCCACAGGGAGAGGAATCCTTGCGATTATCCCCATAGTCCGCCCAGGAGGTAACGCAATTGATGCCTGAAGGAGCTAATCCTCCAAATGTTGGTGAAGTCCATTTCTTCATGCAGAGAGTGGCACAGAACTGTCTCTGCACAAGGGGAGACAAAATTACCTCCAGAGATGAATGTTGTCAATAAATTGAATGTGTGTTTGACCCCTGGACAAAAGGATTTCTCAATCCTGACTATTATGGACTATCTACCAAAACTCTTTTTCTCCTTGGCTTGAATCTCTGCTTGTCCGTGTCTGTCTAGATCAGTGAAATTTTAACTCAGTGTAACTTGGGTTGGGAGCTTCTAACTCCATTCCAAAGGAAAGAGAGTTTCTGGCGCCCCTTTTCCTTGCATATATAGCAAGGTAAATACATATCAATATTTGGAAATCATCTGCAACGGAGAGAAAGACTGTTTGGAAATGTGCAAACCCCTCCCCACATTCATGTTTGCCATTTGAAGTCCAAATGTGACCACCAAGCCAAAAAAAATTTGAGGATAGTTGATCTAGACTATAAGGATGGGCTTCACACATTATATTATCACCTCTGTGAAATTCCCTACATTAACAGACTAAATTAACTTGAGAAATGCAGGGAACTGCCGCAAGGCTTGCCTAAAGCAGTCATTCAACTATACCAACATTCTTGAACGTTCTCAGAGAAGGCTCAGGAAAAATGTGGGGTGGGGGGAATAGGGTATAGATGGGGTGAGCTGGGGAAAGAGTGGCCGCTGTCATCATCACCATTCCATTAACAAGCATCCCAGCTCTAGCTTCTTGGCTTTTGCATTTTCGATTACATCACAATACAAGGTCATCTACTAGGCAAATGAGTGCTTGAGGGGTGGGGGGAGAGAGAGTGTAAGGCAGAAAGAGAAAGAGCTTTGATCTAAAAGCATGCACTTATAGTCACCAAAAAATGGAAATTTAAAGGAAAATAATTCTAGAAGTGGGAAGGGGAAGGCAATTTAGTGCAGTGCAAAAAGGTTTTTTTTAATTCATCGCAATGCCATTTCAGAAAATGAAGTGAATTATTGCCTTCTCTTTTATTGCCATGCTTCCCACTAGTGGACCCATGTTAAAAGCCTGCTTGCAATTTCCATTATAGACTCTATTTTCCTCCTCTCATGTGTAAGAATTCACCTGGATTGGGCTTAGGTCTGGCGTACCTGGCTTAGTTAGGAATGAATGCTTGCACATTCAGAAGAGAAGGGTGTCAGGCATTTCTAAATAAATCATAGGTGCAAAGAAATATTTCTGTATTGAAGTCAGCAGTGGTAGGAAATTCATACGGGAAGGCTGCCAAGGGCTTGACCGTTCTCCCACGGTGGCTGATGAGCTCCTTCCAGATTCACAGCATCATGATGCTGTCAGCAGTGAAATCCCACAGAGCAGTCCAGTCTCTAGTATCCATCATGATTCCATGCCAAGAGTCCAAAGTGCACAGAGCTGAAGACAGAATGCTAGGGAGGAGTGGGGAAAGGTCCACTATTTTCCAATATGTGATGGTGGAAAAGATCCACTTGCTGGACATAGACATGTTGAACAACATCCAGATAGGTGCCTGCAATTAAGTTTGTGCAGAAAGTGGATAGATTGACATTTCTCTCCTGTCTTGTAATACCAGCACCTGGAAGATGAAGTGGCAGATTCAGGGCAGATAAAAGCAATCACTACTTCTCACAGCACAGTGTTAAACTATGGAATCTACTGATATGAGTTAAGAGAGCCTGGAGGAATGTTGTCCATGGGGTCATGAAGTGTTGGGCGCTACTTTGTGACTAACAACAACAACCAACTTGGAAGGCTTTAAAGGGGGATTATAAAAATTCATGGATGATCATAGAAACAGAAAAAAGGGAGTCGGGGGGCACCTCCCAAGCCATACAATCTGACCCCTAGCCCCATTCATGTAATCCCCAACATGTGGTTGTCCAGTCTTTCCTTGAACACCTCACCAATGGGGCCTCATCTACCTCCCTGGAAGCCCATTCCATATCCCAGAGCTCCAAACCATCAGAAAGTACTTCCTGACATCCACCTGAAGCCTGGTTCCTTGAGCTTTGCCCCATTGGAATGCATCCTGCCCTCCATTGCAGGGAAGAAGAGGTCCCAGCCCTCCTCCACATGATATCCCTTCACATACCTTTAATTCACTAAAAGATCCCCTTGGAGTTTCCATTTCTCCAGACTGAAAAGACCCAGTTCTCTCAATCTCTCCTTATATGTCATCCCTCCCAACCTGGCTACCATTCTTGTGGCCTTGCTCTGAACTGATTCCAACCTAGCTATGAATTCTCCTATAATGTGGAGCCCAGAACTGGACGCAGTACTCCTGTAGTGGGCACACCCTAGTTGTATAGAACTTCATCAACACTTTCCTAGATCTGGAAGTCACACTTCTGGCTACACACCCAAGGGTGGCATTCACCCTCTTGACCGCCATGTCGCACTGCTTGCTCATATTCAGCCTACTGTCAACAAAGACCCTGAGATCCCTTTCCCAAGTGCTGTTCTCCAGCCACTTGTCCTCCATCCTGTACCTGTGACACCTATTCCTGTGTCCCAACTGCAAGACCTTGCACTTATCCACACTGAATGCCATCCTGTTGTTCCCCACCCACTTCCACAGCCTGTTCAGATCCTTCTGGATCTGGATCACCTGCTCCTTAGTTGTGGCCACCGCTCCTACTTTGGTACTGTCCACAAATTTATGATCAGGCATGGTGAGGAGAGTATTAAGGGAGAAGGCATATAAAAGAGGCGAACAGAATTAAGCATGGGGTGAAGAAAGTAGGTAGAAGGCATTCTTCCCACCCCTCAAAACACTACAGCATGGGGCCATTCATTGAAGCAGATTGGTTGGTAAGAGATTCAGGGTAGGTAAAGGGACATACTTCACACAGTGAAGATTTAAATGAAGGATTTTGTTACCTCAGGACATAGTGATGGATAAAGGTGTATACATAAGTGATGATATTAAGGTAGTGATAGATAAAGGTATATGTTAAGGTAGAGAAGAATATGTTGTTAATTTCACAATAACAAGAATGGGGAATTAGACAAAATCAGGGAGGATAAGGCTATCGGGGCCATTTGCGTTTGGCTAGATGACTTACAGTCTGGATCCAATATGGCAGCTGATCCCACCACCCAATGTTGCTTCATTTCTTGCTTGCAAGCTTCTCTGAGGGATATGGCTGGTCTTTGCAATTACCTTTGGAAGGACCACTCTGGTCTGATGAGCATAGCACACAACAATTATTTAAGAAGCCTGTATATAGACAATGCGTACAGCTTATGGCCTTACTCAAGAAAGAATGATCAAAATGATATTGTCAAATTCATGGAACCTACAAGGTTCATGCAGAAGAGGCAAGACTCTTTACCATGGTTTATGTCTCCCTCTGTTGTGTAATGTGTGATATATTCTGGAAGTGGAATGAAATAAGCGTATTCCGGGGAGAAAATTCACATGGGCAGCTTCTCCCTGTTTCTTATGCCATGCTGCCATTGTTCATCCAAGCCATTGCTTTTCACCTTTTACTGCCATGAACTATCAGTGGGAAATGTGGCAGTCTCTAGAATTTACAAAATCCAGGAAGCCCTAAGTATAATCCGCTAATTCCCTCACTAGGAATGGTTAAGCTCCACCTGGAGCTGTCCAGTGATTTTCAGGGATGGCTTAGGAATCTGTGGGGAATTTGGGTGGGTGGGTAGAAGCTGAAAACCCACAGATGGACCTGGTTTAGCATCCTGGATTCTTTTTTTTTTTTTAAGAAATTTTATTAAAATTTTGAACAAATACTACAAACATTGATCATCACACACATCGGACTTACTGGGTCAACCCCCTACTACATATATTTTAACATTCTATGATCATACTCAAATCCATTTATAATAACTTGCAAACAATTTTAGATCAAAACCAAGTCCCACTTCTCCAGTCAATAAAAAAAATATTTCCAAGTTTGATAGAAGTCACTATCTTCCTTCTCCTTCATCAGTAAAATCAATCCCTTCGTTTCTTGCGAAGTCCTGTTTCTCTTGACCAATGTTAAAGGGAAGCATCTCCAGGTTGAGTAAAAGTGCAATTTCTTCTTTCTTCTTCAATGATAAGTTCAATCTAAACATTTCTAGACAATTCAAAATCTTTTCATTTTTCTAATGGTAGACAGATAACTTCCTCACTACCAGTTACAAATAGCATCAAAAACATCCATTTAACATATCTAAAGGCATCTTAGCTACTCTGTTTGGTGGTAACTAATACCTATAATATCTTTTAAACACATTTTCTTTCAGCTAAATTACTAATGTTTCATCTAGCTTAAACATCATTTAGTCAAATACAGTTAACTCCATACAAAAGCCCAACTGTTTACAGTCTTCAACATCCCTCAATTATATCCATTCCTTAGATCATCAACAACAGTAGCTTAACCTTCCCATATCACATATAAACCTGCCAACCCATTTAAGTCATTACTTTTTAAGATAATAAATTCTCCTATTTTCAATTACAAATAAAGTCGGAGACATCCATTTAACATCTTTAAAGACGTCTTAGCTAATCTATTTGGTGGCAACTAACCTATAATACCTTTTTAAACAGGATTTCATTAAACTAAGTTGCTAATGTTTCACCAGCCATACTAGCTTAGCCTTTTTATGTCACATGGAACATAATATGGAACATACTAACCTATGTAAACCATCCCTTTTGAAATAAAAAGAAACAAATTCTCTACAGTTACAAAAGCATCCTGGATTCTGACCTATCAATCCAGCAATGATACCAACCTGCTCTGATGCAGGTCAAGCCAAGACATGGTCTTCTGCTCTTTGCATTTTTATGCCAGGTAAAGTTCATTTAATTCCAGCTGCAGTTTGCATGAATTCTGCCCACAATTTGCACAGATTTGGGCTGGAATTTGCCCAAATTGTTCCAGAATTTAAGCACATTTTCCTGGCATGCACATCATAGCATGTTTTAAAAGGAAAAGTTAGAAAGAAAGTCACCCATCACTGAAGGAAGTGTGAAAAAGTCATTTCATTTTTGTTCTTATCTCGATTTACCAAGTTCATTCCTCTGAAAGAGCCAGTGTGCTGTAGTGGTTAAGAGCCTGGGACTGGGACTCAGAGGATCCGGGTTCTAGTCCCCGCTCGGTCATGGAGCCAACCGGGTGACTTTGGGCCAGTCACAGACTCTCAGCCCAGCCTACCTCACAGGGTTGTTGTTGTGGGGAGAAGATGGAGGAGGAGAATGATGTTAGCTGCCTTGAAGCCCTTTGTAGGAAAAAGGGAGGATATAAATTGAATAAATGAATAAATGAATAAACCAACAAACAAACATGGATTCTGTGGCTGAAGTCTATTTCTAAGCTTGTTTGAGATTTGCAGGCCAAGAAAAATGTGTTTGGTAGTTTGTGTACATTTGAAAAATGTGGATGGAAAATTCTAGTTTTGAAATATGTGCACAAAAATGCTTTAATCAATTGGAGAAGAATGCATTCATTTCAAAGGTGCACATTTTATATGTACATTTTGAAAACTATGAGTGGATTAGGGATGACTTTTCATACAAAAAGAGCAAAAAAAGCAACACCAACCCCAAAGTTTCAAGTCAGAATGAACTGCAAGATGGGATTTGGAAACTTTTTTCCAAAAAAAAAACCAAACAAACCCCAAAAACCTTGGGTTTTACTGATTACCATATTCCAAATGGAAAGTTTCAAAATGGCTGCATTTCTCAAATGGATGCTGATTTTAATTCTGGAAAAGGATCCAGAGGGTTTTTAGATGAGCATTGCTGAACTCTCAAATTGCTGAACTCTGTTTCTGGCCCTGCATTTGGAAAACTAGCATCTGTGGTTCTATTATTGTTTTTATATGCAAGCCTCCTTTTGTTCTTATTCAGTTGACAGCCCTAGGAAAATGACTGCCAAAAGTAAAAATACTGGGCTAGTTAGTTCCTAGACAGACTGTTGTCTTTTTTTTAAAATGAGGTGATGCCCTTAAATATTAAGGATGCCAATTTGAACATCAGAGGATATTCATATACACTTTTGGCATCATATATCTTCAGAATGTAAAAATCTGACAGTTTCAGGTTATTTCTGTTTTCATTTCTGTTTACTCTTTAAATTGAGCTTTTCTTAAGTGTTGCAAATTCCTCCAGTGTTCCATTTAGTTCAGCCCAAAATGAAGTACATGAATGATAAAATTAAAGAATAAAAGAAAAGATTGCATGAAAACTCCTAAGCATTTGTGTACTACTAATTCTTACACTTGTATCAGTGCATACATTTAGTGTAATTACTCTCCCTATTCTGATCCATTTTAACATTACTTTTAATTCCGTTCATAAACATATTTTGTTCATCTGGGGATCATCACTGAAAAATTTGGAAAAATGCTAATTTTGAAGGATAATTGAGTTTTCAGGTTGCATGGTGGTTCAAAATTTAGAAACCGGGTAAACAAATTTCTCCACCCACCTAGATTTTGTGGGCAGCTTTGCATGGGCTTGGGTTGTTGGACTGTTGCCTGATTCCCCCATTATACAGTCTCTGGTTTGACAACTTTAAGTGGCTGCTGTTTAAACTCCTTTTTAGTGTTTATTAGCAAAGTACAAACAATGAGCTAAGAACAATCATGTCAAGCTTTACCAAACATTTCACAGTTTAGCAATTTTCATGTTCACGGTTATTCTTTCAACAAGATTCCATTGTACCATGATTAAAAGCAACCTGTAAACTGTGAATATGAGAAGGATAATCACCATGAGACTAGACTAGAAGTGACGAGCACCCGCTGCCCCGCCTGCAAACACGATTAAAGCCATCTCGAAGAATTGTGCAACTTTTATCATGTTGAGTGATGTAGTGATTTTTTTGTTGCAGTGTAATTAGTTTTATGCTCCAAGATGTTTTGCCCTCCTGAAATAGGGATCAGAAAAAAATATGTCAGGAAACATCAAAGACACAGATGTAGTTTACTACAGAGTACCTGGTTTAAATTAGGGCTCATCCATATGTTTTCTTGGTCTCCTTTTCTTCTCCGACTTCAGCATTGGGACTGGGAACCTCCCACAGCCCCTTAATCCTGCATTTTCTGAAGTTGCTCATGAGCTTTGTAGTGTCCATTTTTCTGTTGCTACTTTGATTCTCTTTTTCTCTTTCATTCTGACTCATGTGAGCCTATCAGGGATCCTACATTGGATATCAGCCCCCAGAAATCAAAGGAAGGGCAAGGGGGAGAGAGCAGAGAAAAGCAAATAAGAAAATGTGGGAAACTGTAGAGAAAGATGGGGGTGGCCAACCTACTGGAATAATGAAGATATTTCAAACCATGTGACTTACTGCTAACAACCTGTAAAGGGAATGAAACAGAAGTGAATCTTTGCTGCTGAAAAGGAATAGAGAGGGCACAGGTGGGACAGAGCCCATGGAAGTGTTATTTGAAACTAGGGCTGGCTTGCCCATCTATTGTCTAGTCACCTATTGTTCTTGGATCACCTGTTATTTGATCACAGTCTATCTGACCTAGAAGCATCATGACTTTAACTAGCCACTTACTGAGATTACGGGCTAAGTATGCCACCCTGAGTTCTTTGGAAGAAGGATGGAATAAAAATGACTTAAACAAACATTTAAGTGTGTGTGTGGTTGACATCTCTCTTTCACAATGACTGCAATCTACATGGCATTTGCAAGACTTTTGCATTCCCTGAGTACTCTGTTGTTACAAAACATCAATACTTTCCAAATATCCCACCATTAATTAGCAATAATTGAACAAGTTAATTGTGCAAATCTTTTTTTACTGGGCAAATTTCCAAATGGAGACTTTTGTTCTATCTACACTTTTAAGCAAGCAAGCCAAAATATTCCACACATTTCTCAGACTACAGTGTGGATCAGAATGCATTTTTAGAAAGCAATTTCCTTCTTTAAATGCTGTGGTTCAGTTCTTCAAGTAAATCATATAACAAAATGTTCTTGTGTAGAAAAATACATGCACAAAGAAAAATTACTTTCCAAAATGTCTATATAAGAATAAATTGCATACAAAATTAAATGAAATAAATGAAGTGCTTAAAAAAGCTGTCTGATCAAGACATAGGATATGATGGATTTGTGATTGAATAAATGTGAAACTGACAAAGACTGGATATAGAATGATTTGTCCAGGCCTAGCTAGAATTGCTAACATATTTCACCTAAGTGAAATTGGATGCAAATTTTGAAATCCTTGGTGAAATTACTTTGTAATACATTCTAAGGGTTATTGTCATTATATCATTATCACTATTGTGTGTTACCTTTCGATACTGCCTCTAGCCAAAGCTCTCTGGGAGGTTTGCAACAAAACAATAAAATACAATAGATAAAAACATTAACAATATTTTAAAAAATAATATTTTGCATAATAAACATTAACAGACAATAAAGTGAGCTGGTTGCATAAAACAAAGACACCTGGAAATGGTGTCAGGCCCCTGAATGACCAGGGAGGTCTTTACATCCTCTGCAAAGTTGGTGCCAGGTGGGCTACAGCAGGGAGAGCGTTACAAAGATCGGTTGTAAGAACTTTATTTATTTATTTATTTATTTGGAATTTTTGTATGCCGTCCCATTCACATAAGCCTCAGGATGGCTTCCAACATATAAATAAATACTCATACAGATAAATACATATAAAATCTGGATACTTCCTGGCTAAATATTATAAAACCAATAAATAATATCAACAATTATTAAAATATTTAAATTAAAAGGTCTTGGCCTGATGCTGAAAAACAAATAATGATGGCGCCAGGCAGATCTCTCTGGGGAGCGCATTCCATAAGTGGGGTGCCATCGCAGAGAAGGCCCTCCTCTGGGTACTCACCCTCCTAATATCTTTCATGGAAGGTTCCTGGAGGAGGGCCTCTGCAGCTGATCTCAAGGGGCGGGAGGGCAAATATGGAAGCAGTAAACTAAAGTTTACTAAACCTTTGGCTTTCTAGGTTACCGCTAAACTTCACTTAAAATCAACTTCAAATTGCCTTCAGAAAGTGAGTCCTATACAGTCTGTGTATCTGCAGGGATTTAAAAAGTTATCCACAGAATTTCAGAGATACGTCTGACATTTATGTTAAGGAGAAAATGTCTGCAGGTATTATTACATGAAAAGGTACAAAAATTTGCTTCACTTCAAAAAACACTCATGTGTGACCCATTCACAGCCCCAAAGTTGAACACAGTTGCCCTTCTCAGTGAAAAGCTGACAAACGCTTCAGCTTAGGGTTGCATCTTTTAAAAACATAACTAAATACATGTGCCTTTAAAAGAGCATTTCCCCCAAAGAATGCATTTTCGTGCATTGATCAATGGAGCAAAGTATGCATTCATACACACACTTTTAAAGTTGTACGATTTTGTGTTTGGAAGAAAACTGAATAAAAAGACTTGCATTCAGGCATAAAAGCAAGGTGAAATGGGCAAAGAGATGGAAAATAGAAAACCTCACCAACACTGAATATTGTTCATTCTCCGATCCCTGGTGGTAGTGTCTGGAACCCACCCCTCTCTCTCTTGCGCTCTCTCTGAAGTCTTCTGCCTGCTGCTCAGTTGTACCTGGGGAGTCAGCCAGATCTCTTAGCAAACAATTAATCAAAGCAAATTACATATTTGAAATAACTAGCAGTGCAGATGGTGATTCTTAAATACAAAGGGAAAGACTGTAATTGCACTCAGCATGTCAGATGCATCAAAAAGAGTCTGTCTTTGAATGAATGAAAACCTGGACCTGTTTTCTGAAGCACCGTATGCTGCAGAAAATCTACCTGCTTTGTTTACTGCAGGCAATTATAGGCTGTTGGGCCCTGTTAGCAGTGCAAGACGTAAACTTGAGGAGCAGAAACTTCTACGCATCTCACAGTCTGGGCTCTGCCATTCTGCAGCTTCACATATGGAATAACTGATAGCGAATGGAAAATTTTCAGATTGTCACTGGAAAGACTTCTGCTCATATTGATAGGGTTTACCTGAAACAACATCTGTACTGGCACTTGGGTCCATGTCCTACAATACATACCCATGGAAAGAGGGACTTCATGCATGCGACAAATGCAGACCTCGTGTTGTTGTTAGTCACGAAGTCGTGTCTGACCCATCACGATCCCATGGACAATAGGATCCAGGCCTTCCTGTCCTCCACCATCCCCCGGAGTCCATTCAAGCTCACACCAACTGCCTCAGTGACTCCATCCAGCCACCTCATCCTCTGCCGTCCCCTTCTTCTTTTGCCATCTATTGTTCCCAGCATTAGGGTCTTCTCCAGGGAGTCCTTTCTTCTCATTAGGTGGCCAAAGTATTTGAGTTTCATCTTCACTATCTGGCCTTCTAAAGAGCAGTCAGGGTTGATCTCCTCTAGGACTGACCAGTTTGATCACCTTGCGGTCCAAGGGACTCACAGGAGTTTCCTCCAGCACCACAATTCAAAGGCCTCAATCCTTCAGTGCTCAGCCTTCCTTATGGTCCAGCTTTCACAGCCATACATTGCAACTGAGAAAACCATAGCCTTGACTATACGCACTTTTGTCAGCAGGGTGAAGCCTCTGCTTTTTAGTATGCTGTCTAGATTTGCCATAGCTTTCCTTCCCAGGAGCAAGCGTCTTTTAATTTCTTGGCTGCAGTCCCCGTCTGCGGTGATCTTGGAGCCCAGGAAAATAAAATCTGCCACTACCTCCATTTCTTCCCCATCTATTTGCCAGGAAGTGAGAGGACTGGATGCCATGATCTTAGTTTTCTTAATGTTGAGTTTCAAGTCAACTCATATACATATTTATTCACATTTTGGGGTTCTACACTGGGACAGACAATGGACATGTGTTTGGTAAGTCAAAATCTGGCAAATAAACATGGCTTGGTCCTCCAGATTCCAGTCTATCAATCCAACGTTGGTGTTGTCCATCTCAGACAGGAGTCAAACTAGCATGTGGTCTTTGGTTTCGAAAGCAGGGCATCATATTTTAAAGCTGGGGAAAACTGCAGCTAGAGTTTATGCAAGCAGTGGCCAGATCTTATGCAACTGCAGCCAAGAGTTTACCCCAATTTCCCTGGTTCAGAAGAAAGACATGCACACATCATGGCACTCTCTAAAAGCTTGAGGAAGAACCCCATCAGAATCTCTCCATCCAAGCATTCACAGGCTTTGTCTTGTGCTCAGCCCAGGCTTGCAAACCTGGTCTTTCCTGATGAGTCCTTCACACCAACCTTCTTCAGCATTGGGATAGTCATCCAAATGGCAGCTGCACCTGAAGCAGGAGAGGGATGCCGCTTGGGCAGCCCATGGGACGTATTCCTGATGCACTCTGGGCATGCTCATCGGGAGCGTGCAGGGCTCCTACAAAGCAGACTGGCATCTGGGGAGCCAAGCCCAGGACATCCAACAGATCAAGTGGACTCCTCACATGTCTTTAGTCATAACTCCCACCCCAACTGTCCCTCTGCCATCTGTCAAGTCACCGAGATGCCAAAATCAGCTGAGCATGGGGGGGGGGGTCAAGCTTCTCATCTGTTGCTCATTTCTACAGTAGACATTTGGAAGGTGCCCTTGTGGTATCAATTGTATTGGAAGTTGACTCCAATTCCTTCTCGTATTCCTTCTGCCTCACCCTTTTTATGCTTTTTTGTCAGTAGCTATGCCTTGCAGAAGCAGAATGGTGAAAAATGGGGAAACCATCAAGTGGCTAGTAGTGAGAAGAAGAGAGCTGGGCCAAAGGAAGGGCTGAGGCTCTTGGGGGTTCCCAGAAGGCCAGTTTGGAACCTCTGCCAAGGCAGATTTGGTCCCCCAGTTATTTCATGAAATGTGAGAATCAGAACTTCTGGGCAAAGCTGATATATAGTCCAAGCTTTCAGCTGAGTTGGTGAAGATGGTCTGGATGCGTCATCTGGTTCAGAATAGAGCTGCCAGGATATTAATGGGGACTGGCAGGTACTCTCATAGAACACCACTCCTATACCATTTACACTGGCTGCCAATTGAAGTCCAGGCCCAATTTAGGGTGCTGGTAACAACCCATAAAGCCCTAAATGGGTGCTGGATACCTAAAGGAGCTCCTTTCCTGCAACAGCAGGAAGTTGGACTTGATGGCCTTCATGGCCCCTTCCACTCTGCTATTCTATGATTATGCCCTATGTGCTTGCCTGCCCCTGGAGATCCTAGGCAGGGGTCCTCCTCCAGGAGCCCTCCTTGAAGGGGATTAGGAGAGTAGTTACCCAGAGAAGGGCCTTTTTGGTGGTGACACCTGGGCTCTGCAATTTGCTCCCCAGAGAGGTTTGCCTGGTGCTGTTGCGTTATTCTTTTCAGCATCAGGCAAAACCCTTTTCATTGTCCCATCATTTTAATGTTCAATTGGTTTTATTCTGGGTTTTATTATTGAGATTGGATGTTTTGTTTTGTATTTTCCTCCTCTTCCTTCTCCTTGTAAACCATCCCGGGACATTTGTAGTTTACGCCCTATAAAAGGTTTAAACAAACAAACATACTGCTGTTTAAATATGTAAGTAGGCACACTTTTAAAAGGCACATTTGAGGGTGGGGTGTGGGGAAGGATTTTCATTCTTTAAACAGGGTGAGGGTTATAGATATGGTAATTTCCATGTTTCATTTCAAAATAGTACCCCAGAAATCATTCAAAACTTTCTTTTATAAAATAACTTTGCCTCATTTACTTTCTAGTAAGAAAATCTGGGTGGACATTAACTGAACCCTATAAAGAAATATCTCAGGCAGTGGCTTCAATTGCCAATTTAGAGGATGAGTAACTTTCATTCAATATCTAGCTTATTTTTCCTTTTCTGTGTAATAATACTGGATATTCATTCACTTGTTTATTCATTTAAACATTTTCTATGCCAGCCTTCAGTGAAGCTTCCAGGGCAATTTGCAAAATGAGATAATCCTAAGCAAAATATTAAAAATTAATTGATTTTTAATTAAACATTAAAAATTAAAAATTCTTGGCAGAAAGCCATTCAGTCACTCACTCAAACACTCACCCATGTTCTATTATCTTATTGCATGTCTGTGTTTATTATAGTATCCTTGAATTCTGGTTTAACTAGGAAAATTCCAAAAATGAATTCTGGAATTAAATATTTGGTAGCAACTTTTGTCACATTTGAATTGATCAAACACTGCAAAAGAATATGAACTTGCTTTGGAGCTTTTTTTTTCTTTTTTAAATACTGAAAGCAGTATCATTTTCCCCTAATGATTTCCCACTGTGTGCATGCGTACATTTCCTAAGAGTAAGATGATGCTGGAAAACCTGCCACATTTGAACTTGACAGATCTGATGACCAGAAACTAGCTGAGGCAGTTTGTTTTCCTTAGCGCTTCTATCTTTAAAATAGGCCATGATCTGCGCATCTTAAAGAAAGAAACATGTTAAGGAATTTTGTGCAAATCATGTTATTTGCACAGTTTGCACAAATTAATGCAAGTTTCACGAATTTTTAGAACGTATGCATATTCGCAATTTCTTCATATTGGAAGTCAGATATTACATAGTTCTAGTGAGACTTACATAAGTTCCACTAGAACTGCATAATGTTTAGCTTCTAGTTTGCATAACACAAATAACACAAATTGCATGACTTGTGCAAATTTCTGCAGTGCTGTGTTTTATTTATTCATTCATTTATGTAAAACATTTGTATGCCACCCTGTTGTGCCATAGCACCTCTGCGTGGCTCACAACCACAAGATAAAAGCACAATAAAAACATAACCAAAACCAAAACACATTAAAAACAATGATGGAATACAGCAAAAAATACAAAACCAAAGTCTTATGGCACTTAGTTATTACTTTTTTTTTTAAAGGAAGGTTTTTGCTTGACGCTGAAAAAACTGTAAGGAAGGCACTAGGAGATTGTCCTTGGGGAGAGCATTCCGAATATGGGGAGCAGCTGCAGAAAAGGCCCCCCTCCTAGCAGCCATCCCTCTTACCTCCTAAAGGGAAGGCTCACACGGGGGGGGGGGGGCTGCGTGGATCTTAAAGGCCAGGTGGGCACATTCGGGTGCAGGCGCTCCCAAAGATAGTCGGGGCCTAAGCAAGTTAGAGCTTTATATGTCAGCACAAACACCTTGGGTTGGGCCTGGGCCACAGTTGGTAACCAATGGAGATCTTTCAGTATAGGTGCTATGTAGGCCACTCTAGGGACTCCCATCACCAACCGAGCAGCCCTATTCTGTACCCATTGTAATTGCCAGACCATCTTCAAGGGCAGCCCCATGTAGAGTTTTGCTTTGCTTCGCAAACCATGGCCCTCTCAGAGACAGAACTCTGCAAGACGGTTCAACTCATACAGCCGTGGGTCAGCACCCGCATGGTGCTCTTGAAGCATAATCTAGAGGAGCAAATCATGATAATCCATCGGATTCACGTGCGCCGTCATTCTGGTCACACATGCCTAGCCTAGAGATTGGCCGATCAGCATACAAAAATACTCAGGAAATCATCTGAAGTGATATGATGTAGCAATTTATCGGATGTTCAGTTGGAGTTAGTATCCCTAGATGAGAACTAGTATCCCCAGTAGAACAATGTGAAGTACCTTGAATCCCACCATACAATTCAAGCCAAGATGGATCTTGCCACTGTCATTGCCCCTCAGAGATGTATCATGGAATAGAGATGGATGCACAACTGGATACATCACATATCAGTAAAACACTGTGCAAAAAGAACGTTGATGCCTTCACATGTACGATCAGATCGAATTCTCCTCCGTTTCCTTGCAGTGCTTTATCATAAAGTGCATGAAGTAGCAACAGCAATGAGGGCATATATAATACACATGAAATGAATTTGAAAGCTGTTTCAGCCTTTGCATGCCCTTTGCATGGCGGCTTGAGGTTGTGAGCCGCCCCGAGGCTTGTGGCAAGGGGCGGCCTATAAATCTGTTAATAAATAAAAATAAATAAATAAAATGGCTTGCTTCTTCCTCTTCCTCTTCCTTCTTAGAAGCAGCAGGCAATTCCAAGTGCATCGCCTGCAGTTCAGGCCATTTGGAACTTCACCAGTAAAGGTGGGGTGGGAACTGGGAAATTCAGTTTAAGAGATAGTCTGAAGCCTCTCCAAGCCAAGTGATATGGAATTTCACCTTCATATTGCAATCCACATCTGAAGTCAACAACCTGCATCTCCTCCTTTAGTTAGATCAGTTCCTATGGAATTTCTCTCCCTCGCCCTCTCTGTGTGTGCATCTTTGTGTGTACTGCTGTGAACAAAGGAGAAATGTTGAATAGGGAACATTAAATAGAGAAGTACCTCATTGGGTCCACTCATACGCATGGAATTAAATGCCAGAAGTCCAGAAGTATTGAAATGAGAGTTGCAGCATGTCTTAAGCACACACAGAGGCACAAGCTATTAAATGCCTTTTTACTGAAGGTCGCACGTTTGTGGCTGATAGAGAAAACTGTGTAGACAAGGTAGCAATAATGTATCTGACAAGAGGAAAATCAAAGGTATGAAGAATTCTTCATCAAACACTACCGGTCTCTCGAGGATTTGCTCTCCTCGGTGCCTTTGCCATGTGCAAATCATATTATTTGCCCAGACGTTTCTCTTTGTTTTGTTTTGCTCCCCTCCCCCGTCATTCACAAGCATTTACACATCAGCAACACTGCTGCAGGGGCTGCATCTACCAGTTTTGGGAGGAGAGCCATCATTTTGGTTGCCCTTTAGGAGTCTGTATTATTATCATTAATATTATTATTATTATTATTATTACACTTATTTTTTCAAATTTTAAAATTTTCATCTGTTCATGATTTATTGAAGTATACCAGCTTCTGCCAGTTACAGCAATACAATATGGAAGCTCCAATATCAACATGTCAGTGTGTTACACTGGGGTTTGTTTCTTAGGCCTCAGTTTAAAGTAAAGGATGATCGTGGCTGATACATAATTTCTTCTGCCTGTTCTAGTATAGGAATTGAAGTATTTCTGAAATCCTGTGAATTGATGTTGTGACCAGCACCATGTCCTGCTACCACTGTTAGTCTGTCCACTCCTTCTTCCTTGTAATCTCTACTCAGTGCCTTTCATTAGTACACATTTATGCCACCCCATAGCCCATTGGGCTACCTGGGTGGTGTACAGATTTGAAAATATACATAGGGACAACAAAATTAAAAAGCAAAATGAAAGCAAAATAAGAATGTGATGTTCAACAGTAGCGGAGTGGAGATGTGGAGGTGGTGAGGGCAGGCCGATCAGTGCAGCGTAGGCAAACCTTTGTACAGAAAGGTCCCACAGTGCATCTTTTTGTATGAATGTGGTGACCTTCAAAATAGGCCTGAAAATATCAAAACGGCCTATCTTCATACGGCTCAGGCATGGAACAGCTTGCAGAGGTTAAGGGGCTGCATTGCCCTGTCTAGAACCTGCCACGGATCACAAACCTGCCTCCCAGTTCGCTTTTCTACAAGACATACCATTCCTGCCTACTTTATCTTTAAGGGAAACAAAACCAAACACAACACACAACTTTTTCCCCTCCTAAGCTTTCCTGAATTTGGCAGTGCGAAAACTGAAGGATAACTAACTGAATATATTTGTTTATGAATTCATTTTTTACATTTTATATTCCATCGCTTTCATTTTGCAGTGGACCCAAGGTGGCTCACACTGTTGTGAGGATTATTTTATCCTCATGACAACATCCCTATGAATTCATCTGCATATTATGTTAGGAAGTTTCAGAGAGACTTCAGCTCTGAGGCAGTACAGAAATGAAATAAATGATGAGGAAGGAAGGAAGGAAGGAAGGAAGGAAGGAAGGAAGGAAGGAAGGAAGGAAGGA
>JAIXND010000762.1:9182447-9251409 GCA_023646645.1 Varanus salvator macromaculatus
TCTCCTCTCCTCTCCTCTCCTCTCCTCTCCTCTCCTCTCCTCTCCTCAAGGACTGCATGGAAGTAAAGCTGGACTAAACTAGCCCCCCATTTTTGCCACCCTAACCCTAATCCTAACCCTAAGCTTGTCTTTGCCATCTTGTTGTAGGAATGTATGAGAGATTAATTTCACTTTGCTTTTTAATCAGTGCTTATCAAGTTCACACCTTCTGGATTGGATGCAGAATCCAATGTAAGTCAAAGGCTGTACATTTCCAAGCTTGTGACATGATTCATGGAACAAAATCAGAGCATTCAACAGCACACGTGCCTTTAAAAATGCACACAAAGTGCTGCAGTCAATTGCACAGGAATGCGTACATTCCACAGGTGCACCCAGTCTGTGCAAACATATGGAAAATATGCACTAAAAAGCATGTGTGTTTTTATAAGGCGGAAAACTTCCACTGACTAACTATTCTGACTGAGCTTTGAGGGAGAACTCAGAGAACTTCAACAAGCTTGAATTTTTCCATTTCAAATATACCTAGCATAGTAGCCTTCACAAATGCAGCTGAGGAGGTTTTCCAGGCGATTCCCATCTTGAAATGAAGTCACATTATGGAATCCAGGAGGGCAGTAGTGCCAACCAGGTCTTTGCCACCCTCTAAGGTTATGCAAATCGGCAAACTCAAGTTCATCAAATCCCATCTCAAAGCTTGTTCCTCTTTTGGCCCGTATCAGCTTGCAAACTTTGCTTTTGGGGTTTTTTTTTTTGTTTTTGCCTAAAATCTGTCTGCACATATTTTTCCAAAAGTACACATATTCTGTACACATCTTTCAATCTATGCATTTTTCTCCCATGTGTAAAGCAAATCTGTTTTACTAATTTTGAAACTATGCTTTTTTGAAATGTATGCATCTGTGGAACATGTTTGTGTGGGGATGCAACATCTGTGAATCACATTGCCAGCTTGGAAATGCATGGGCTTTGATGACAGTTTATGTCCTAGACCTTGCCCAGTGAAGGAGGAGTGAACTATGTGAAATTCTGAATAAAATTGAACTGAAGTAAATATCTCAGATTTACTCTCCCAAGGATTACTTCTGCTGCAAAACTGGCTGTGGGAGTGATAGAGATAGTATGATTTTTCCCTTGATACGCTCCCCCAATATATTTCCCAGCTGAAAGATTAATCGCAAAACACAAGATTTACCCTGATTCTCTCTCTGATGTTTCTGATACTTCGCCTTTTCCTTTACTAACAGCATGCTTAGGAACCTACCTCATGCCTCCTTAGTGCTGTGTGCCTGGAGCTGGGGAAATGCTCCTATTTAAAATGCAATTAAAATGGATATATTAATCTATATTGTGCTTTGCTTGTACTTCATGTCATTTTCACGCTGTTTATGTAGCCTAACAGTAGCACCCTGTTCATTAAATTTCAGTGCACGACAAGAATAGCCTAGGAGGGGGAAAAGGAATACTCCATGTCAAAGATTGCATCAGAGCATCGTGCTGGAGATTTTCCTGATTGGAAAAAATGACCTGTGGTTGCCTTTTGGTGACCTGGGTTGCTTTATGATCCCCTCCATGTGGAATCCGTGCACGATCCAGCTGAGACAGGCCCAAGCAGGTGCACAAGTAGTTTTCTGTTTTCAAATGGAGAATGTCAGGCACAAACAGAAGACAAATTCCGAATTGAATCCACACGCTTTCTGAATGGCATTGCTCTGAATGGAGCACACATTCTAATGAACATCCTAGTGTGGGTCCTTGCCCACCATCTTGTGAGATTTGTTCAGTAATTATCCCCCTTTCCCTGTGAGCTGTGTTTTAAGATGATTTAAACACTATGTTTTAAAGCTTGACCTTGTGGGTCACATGAGAAACCTGAAGCTCTGTCTATAAATTTCAAAGCAATAGAACCACATATTTCTTAGTCCAATTCAGTAACCTGAAGGGGAGTCAGATTGCCCTACTCCGTGCCTTATTTATCCTGTAGGTTCACTGTACTTTTCTTTTCCTCCCCTTAAATGCTAGTTTAATAACTCAACCTAAGTCCAGAGTTAGAACAGGGTTTCTTCAGTTTCTTTGAAGCTCCTCATGCTTCCCATCACCACCACCACCACCACCATTACATCAGCGGCAGGCAATTGGTGGCCCTTGGATTATTCTTGGCAGCACTTAGCCAAATAAGATCATGGAGCCTGAAGTCTTCTGCAAACCATTGGATCAAATTCCTGGCAAACCACTCTGCCATCCTCTTGGTAGTCAGTGTCCAGGGAGAAGGAAGGGGGAAAGAGAAACAGGATGACAGAGATGATGTGTGTGAGAGAGGGATGTTGTAAAGAGGGAAAGCGGAGTGGTGGTGAGCAAGAGAGGCAGTGACAGCAAGAGAGAAAGGGGGAAAACACAGGTAATGAAGAGAGAAAATGGGAGTGGCAGTGAGTGAGAGAAAGGGTTACAGAAAGAGAAAGAATAAAAACAGGTGCACTAAGGAAAGAAAAGGGGGTGGCAGAGAAAAAGGGAGATACGTAGGTAGTTTTGCTCATGGGTAGAGCACACCAATTGCCTTTCCTTTGTTCTACATTGTGAATGGGCAGGTGTGCCTCCAGGAGAAGGGGAAGGGGAAGGCAGAAAACAGTATTATTGTACATCTGATTGCATTGATTTAAACATGAACACATTGTTTTTTGTGCCATGTTTTAGTACGGCTATGAGCTCCTGCCCAACTCTAAAACTCTGCAGGATGAATCTTGATGTATGTCTTCTTAGCCAGGTGGAGGAAATGGAGTGCAGGACCTGATGTTTGTTTGTTTGTTTGTTCAATGTATACCCCACCCCTTTAGCCAAAATGGCTCTCTGGGCCATTGCGGCAAACTGGAAAAGTTACAAACAACCCAGAATTGACATGGCTTGGGCTGTGCTGTGAGCCCACAGCCTACACTCCCACAGCCTGGGGAAGGGACAAATGGCCATAGAATGGCAAGTGATAAGGGGACTGGGTGCAAATTCCATTTTACTCCTGAAGACCTAATTATGCTATGATTTAAGTGAGTTTTAAATTCAGAACTACACACCAGCACAGTCTTCTTTACTCACCTCCCACCCCCAAATTTGGTTTGCAAATAGTTCTGTCCTTAGAGTGCCAACATACCAGAAATGTAGACACAGTTTTAAAGCAAGGAGTGGTGTTTAAAAGTAGGATATAAAGATGTTGATGATGTGTTTCACAACTGAAGGTGTACTCATGGCCATCCAAAGAGGCTCCCCCTAAAACCATCAAATCCAGGATTTAAAATTACCACTGAATGGAGGATTTCTAGTATATCAGTGACCTTTAAGTACCAAGACTAGGCAATGTCAGGGAAGACATTCAGAAGAGAATGCTGGAAGCCTCTGTGATTTCCATCAGAAGTTTTCAGGCTATGTCCAGTTTTCAGTCCCAGTGTCCAGTGGGGGACACTGGGATTCTCCAGAAGTTTCTCAGGAGATCCTCAGTGTGAAAAGATAAGGAACGCTGGGAACATTTTCATGGAAACCGGTTTGCTCCACCCTACTGATTGATCTTCCTCTGCAGTGAATGTTGGTATGGATGGTGCCCCTAATGAACTACACCCAGGTGTCCTCAGATATACCCCACTCTTGGCCAGGGTTCACTGGAACTCTTGTCTCCCACTGTTACCTGGGTGGAAAGTTGGCACACTCTTAGTTTAAACTCCGGAAGAGGCTTCTAAATCTGTGAAACATCTTTCTGTCATTTCAGAGAGACTTTCAGGGGCTGCATCCCAGTGGTAAAAAGGGCCAAAGGCAAAAGGGGCACCGGCAGCTTATTTTTGCTGCAGCAAGTCAGTCAACATTATAGAATGATCAAAATTGCTCAAAGCTCAAAGCCCAGCAGCCAACTTTGGGTCAAGGGAGCGAAGGTGAGGCTCCCAGGAATGAACCTAGGTCAGAACTCTGCCTATCCCCTGGTTCTGAGGCTGTGCACCCCGCCATTAAATTTCCCGCCAGTACATTTTGACATGCACTTCACAGATTGGATCAATCTGTCAGCTTCTCTATCCTAACTTTCTCTGCTCTGAGCTTTCTTCCATGAGGCTGCAATCCATAGTATCTATCTATTTCCTCTCCTGCTTTTTTCCTGCATAGGCTCTAGGTGGCACCGTGCTATCAAGAAATGGCATAATGCCAGAAGTGGAATAAAGGGTTTTCTTTTGCTGTCACATATAATACCCAACTGTCCCTGCTCTAATATAATTTAGAAAAAGCGTGGCTTAAAAATAAAACTGGAGAATCACAACATTCCCTCAGGAACCTGAGAACAACCTCAAGTTGTTTACCAGTTCACAATAAATGTGTTTCATGCAATACATCATCATAATCATTACTAGAACATTATTATTGCTGCTGCTGTTCTTGTTGTTTCTATATCTCCCAACAGCTAAAACTCTTTGGACAGTTCAGAACAATTTATCATCACAGTTGCAATAATAAAAAGAGATAAGATACAATAAAGACAAGTATGATGAAATACAGTGCAAAATTCCCAGATACACAATGTAAATTTTATTTTAAACAACTGAAATGATTGTGATAAACAATGGACCAGTTAAAACAGATGAAATACCTTATTAAACACCTGGGAGTGTAGTGCAATTTTAATCCAGATACTAAAAAGATGATTGATTGATTGATTGATTGATTGATTTTTATGCCACCTGATAGCCAAAGCTCTCTGGGTAGTTCAGGTGCCAGGCAGGCTTCAGTGGGGACATCATCCCATAACAGGGTGGGGCAGCACTGAGAATTACCTCCTTGTGGGATCCCCTTGAAGGTGGTGGCCAGAGGAAGGCCAGGTGCAGACTATCGTATCCAGGTGCACTGTGGTTGGGAGAAGTGCCGTCCCCAGCCTTGTGATGGAGGGGCTCAAAGCAAATCCATGTCCTTGCATTACACCATCTCTGGAAGAGCTAGTTTGCTATCTGTGTCTTGTAATGGGCAGGAACTGTATGTGAAACATGTGCTGGATCACTGAGCTATAATAGACTGGAACTGGTGGCTCCCTAAGTCTTTGATATGTTGTGGTTCTCACTTTAGTACTCTAACACTCAGACACCTCAGCTGGCTCTCAGGAGTAGACCTGTCTCTTCAGCAAGCAAAATGAGAAACCCTCCTCAGATGTCAGCAATGACAGGTGGATCACAGTAGAACCCTTCCCCAGAAGATGGGGTGGGAAACCTGTCTTTCCTTTTAATGAATCGCTTGAATAGGAGTCAAATTATGCAAAACTCTGGAAGGATAAAAACAAAAAGGCCGCCTTAGGCAAAACCATGTTTTAGCAGTGTCTTCTTTCAGTGCTGTGCCGGAGCCTTCCCCTGGCCTTTTTATTCCAGCAGCTTCAGTGGTACAGGATGCTATTCTTTTGGTCTCCTGGAGGTTTCTTTCCTGACCTTCGGAATAAAAATTCAAATAACGAAGCGAGAAGATGTGATGCAAGAGCTGATTCAGATTTTTGGCTGTTAGCCATGTGACGGGGACTGCCTTAATTGCAGCCTTCTCTGATAGTGGTGGGAGGATGATGAAGGTGGTGAAGAAGAATAGCCACCATAAGAACAATGAGGACATACAAATGCATTGGTCTAGCTGCAGCTCAAATGTGTGCACCTTGGCAGAAAACAGCATATTCTTTACTCTGAACAATTCTTTCTCTCCTGCTTCTGGGGTTCCTTCCCACAACCCCAAATAAAAGTAATTGTGTCTCATGAGATGCTTGGGTGAATGGATGTGACAGGTCGGGGTGCAGAACGGCTTCCTGAGTGAGAATCAGTTTCCACTTTGGAGGGTCCCTGGAGGTCTTCATTCAGTGATGGATGAGTCCAAAGGAAAAGGGGGCGGGCACAGGTGAAAAGGGGGGTGATCCAACGAGATCCAAAATGGGGGATCCAAAATGCCATCATGGAGTAGTTTCAGGAGACAATCCTGGGCATATTTAGACTACAGCATGGAAATGTAGAAACATAGCCAGGGAACTTCATGGCTGGGAGGGGACTAGAACCCAGATCTGCTGGGACTCCAGTCTGACCTGCTCACCACCAAACCACCCTGATGTCCTTGCTGCAGCAACGAAATCTTTGGAGGGGCAGTTCAGTGCCTTAGAGTGGAAGAAAATGGCACATTACCTGTCACCACATCGATTGATGGGAGCTGTGGAGGAAAGGTGTGGGGCCAGATGTTGTTGTTGTTGTTGTTCTTGTTAATTGCATTTTCTATACTGCCCATAGCTGAAGCCCTCTTGGTGGTTCACAACATTCAAGTCACCCATCCAGATTTCAACCAGGTCTGACCTGGTTTAGCTTCCAAGATTAGGCAGGATCAGGCACTTCAGGCTATATGGAAGCTAGATAGAGACCCCAGGAGGACCAAATGGGGGTCCCAGCTCTGAGGTTTCCCATCCTCAAGGTAGATTCACTCCTCCCTGGTAAGCCTAGCCCACCAGACAGCTGTTCAACACAATAGCTGCCTTTGAATGAGGGCATTCCCTCCGTGTCCTTAAGCTGCTGCATGTGAGTTCTTGGATGCCTTCTCCGCATCCCTTCCACTTCAAGAGGAATGTTCACGTTCAGCTCATTGCTTTATTCATCTATATATTTAGAGGCTGCCTTAATGGCAGCAGTCTAACAAAATTTAGAGCACAATGCAGCATGATAAAACTAACTAAAAATGATTCAGAGGTGTCATCTGCAGTATCCCAACCTTGGTTGGAGGGGATCATAAGATTCTTCAGAGTCCCACCTTCAACTCCTCCAACCGTGGAGGTGGGACTCTGAATATGGAGCTCCCACCAGGGCCCCCTTCAGCCCTTGTGGAAAAAGTTATGTCGGCAGCCTTTCTACTGTTGGAAATTGGCCCTGAGAAGGCTGAAGGGCCTGCTAGGGAGGATGGGAAAACAGGAGGCTGGAGCTGACAGCTTATGCTATATCTAAACAGTGTCCCAGCCTCCTTAACTCTTTTTCTCCTGGGTGGTGAGCATGCCTGTCTAGATGAAATGCAGAACATGAGGAAACGGCTTGAGCACAGCAACTCCTCCCCTGCTTTGCACGCATGCAAGTCCCTGTGTTCAAACACCGACATACATTGAGTGCAAAGACATGGGGTCACACTAACACGCTTCCAGATTATGCACATCACCTTAAGAGAAAACAAACCAAAACTGGTTTGTGTCCGGAGTTTTCCGGACTCCGCTTTTCAAAAAGCTTTATTTCGATTCATTGTTTTATTTGTAAGTGTGTGTTAGTTAAAAAAACACTCAGATTCACTGATGTTCTACAAATTCTGTTTTGAGGATTGTTCCACTCCAGGTCTGTATCCAGTTATGAGATTTGCCTTGGCATAGTTTTCCCCTCCATGCAGAGAAACTGTGCTCACCTTTGAAATTTGGGCATTCTCCCCCCATTGATGAAGCATATCTGTGGACATGCTTCAAAAGATACATTTTCTCAGGCACCATCATTGAATATGTGCATGCTGACAAGCTCATCTTGGTCTGTGTTCAGCCCAGAAAGTGCAAGCTTAGTAAAGCCTGACTTAAACAAGCAAAAGCAAAGTTCTCATAAATCCCTAAATTTGGGAGGAAGTTGGTTGCTAGTCGCAAAGTCATGTCTGACCCATTGTGACCCTATGGACAACATTCCTCCAGGCCTGCCTATCCTCCACCATCCCCTGGAGTCCACTCAAGCTCACACCAACTGCCTCAGTGACTCCATCCAGCCACCTCATCCTCTGCCGTCCCCTTCTTCTTTTGCCCTCTACTGTTCCCAGCATTAGGCTCTTCTCCAGGGAGTCCTTCCTTCTCATTAGGTGGCCAAAGTATTTGAGTTTCATCTTCAGGATCTGGCCTTCTAAAGAGCAGTTAGGGTTGATCTCCTCTAAGACTGACCAGTTTGATTGCCTTGCAGTCCAAGGGACTTGCGGGAGTCTCCTCCAGCACCACAATTCAAAGGCCTCAATCCTTCAGTGCTCAGCCTTCCTTATGGTCCAACTTTCACAGCCATACATTGCAACTGGGAAAACCATAGCCTTGACTATACGCACTTTGTTGGCAGGGTGATGTCTCTGCTTTTTAGTATGCTGTCTAGATTTGCCATAGCTTTCCTCCCAAGCAGAGGAAGTTGGAAGATCATATAAAATCAACAGCCTTGTTTCTCATGCCCACAGATCGGACTGAGCCTACGAGCAGGACAAAATAAGGGCCTCCAAAGCTGATTGTAGAGTGAGAGCAGTTTGGACAGGTCATCCCCCCAAGAACAAATGTTCTTTGGGTAGAACATACAATTGGACACAATCCAATGCTGTCTGCGCTGCTTGGACATAAGCCTCCAAATGCAGAGACTTACCACCTTTTGCAATGTTTGTGTCCTGCGTGTTGGTTCTGAGCAATGCACGGGGATAACACAGAATGTCAGTGTCAGGTATATTAATCAGCTTAGAAAGCAAGCCTTAGTGGAAAAGAAACTACTCCGAAAAAACCCCAAATCAATGCTTGGATTATTATTGTAGCCTTGCAAACTGCTCACTAACCTATTCATCTGATCTAGCTAAATGCTTTTGGACAGAGTAGTGAAAAATCATTTGAGGTTTTGTTTTGTTTTTAACCTGGGCATCATCAATCATCATAGAGGAAAATCAAGCAAGAGCGTTTCCAGCTTCAGCTTGCAAATGCTCATGACAGTTTTTGCAATGCTGTGTTAGCGAGATTTGATTGTGTTGCCTATGTGCAGTGGATTCTGTTTTTACTGGTGTTTTCACAGAAATGACAAGCCATATTCATATCAATATAGCGTTCAGGCTGTGATTGCTGGCACTTATGTTCCAGAACATCAATACGATGGGGGAGGGAGACGGAAAATCACTGTAGCAGCACATACCTTTTCATCTTGGTTTTGTACAAAAGAGCGACTCGTGTCATATTGATGCCATCATTTGAAATGATGGTAAACATAGGTGAGCATTCCAGATGCACCTGGCTTAAAGTGGGAACATTATGGAAGGGGCTTGGACACCAAGGTCTTCATCCCCAACCAAAAGAAAAAGTTCCACCAAAGTTACATAAATTAACATGGGCATTTTTGCATAGATTTGCCAAGGTGGAAAGATCTGAATCAGTCAATAAATGGCGTGGAAGGAAATAGTTCTGACAAGGCAACCCGAAATGCTGGATAACCTGCGAAAGACAAATAGAACGGGTGCGCCAAGTGCTGCACATCTCTGCCACTGGTCTGATGATACAGCAGTTCCACGGGTGGAACACTATGGAAGATGGACAGTGAACTGGTCCATGAAATATTTATCGATGTTTCTATGTATGTATTTATATTTTTACACTCTCAGCTCACAGGTGCATTGGAAAGTTCACGGAATCAAAATGCCATAATAAATATAAAACAATCATTATAAAATCACCATAAATACAGTAATACAGTATTGCAATAGTGGTCCTGAATCAAACTTGTAAAAGTATTTCTCCTGAATTTCTGTTTTATGTGCTTATTTATTTAATTTCTATACTGCCTAGCAGCTGAAGCTCTTTCATTTTAAAGCAGGTTATATACAGCTCCTTGGCAGGACTCTTAAGATGGGCCTGTGGCAAGATTTCGCTTTGCCCTCGGAAAGAGAAGGTGGGGCAACAGAGAGTTAACTCAGAATCTGATGCTTTGATATATGTATTCCTTGACCTTCTTTCTACTTCCTGAAGTCAACCAAGGAGTATAACAAGAAACCAAAATCCTTCCCTCACCAAAAAAAAGGTCTAAGCTTTAGTGAAACCCTTTTAGCTTCTCTTAACCATTTTAGCTGTATGGGCTCTGGAATGCTTCCCTCAGTCAGCTTGAAAAATGTTTTGGCCAACTCTGAGGTGCAAGAATGGGGAATGTATGAGAACAGCCACCAGCCACAGTTAGCACTGTATATTTCCCAGGAAGTTTCCATCAGGGCTCGGTCCTGGCCAGATACAGAAGCCATGGCTTCCTCAGAGGGGTAGTAGATGAGAAAAGACCCACCACCTGGTTCCCAAACTGAAAGCAACCCAAGAAACTTCATTGTGAGGTTCTCCAGCCACATTTGCAGAGTAGGCATTCTTTAGATGCATGGAGTTTGGCTCCCTGGAGTCCGGCCTGCTTTCTCATGTCCATGAGCCCAACTTCCTGGGCAATGTGCAGAGTGTTTGCGGGGGCACCCTCCATGAACGGAGCCCCCCATGAACGTAGGATTCTTCTTCCACGCGCAGCTGTTTCGGCCTCGGCTTGAGTATGTATGGCATGGGCAAACATGCCAGTTTCATAACCATAGCTCTGCAAGCAGCTGGGGAGGTCCTCCTGGCTTGGCTCATCTTCCGAGGCAAAATACTGCCTGTGTTTAGAATGATGAGGAAGTTCAGCGATGCTCAGAGCAGAACCTGGTGGAGAACCAGCAAAACTTCCAGCTCCTGCTTAAGTTCTCCATTGCTGAAGCAGCAGCTCCCTTAAAGACACTGCACTTCCACATTGTTATCCCTGAACAAGGCACTCCAGTGCCATTCCAGCAGGCTGGGCAGCAGCAACTAGTCAATCATGGACAGAAGCGGTAGGGATGGAAACACAATTTGAACCCTAATCTGAAGTGTGAACAGCTGCCTGTTATGAAGGGTTTGTTTTCCCCTCTTCAGTGCTAATCAGTAGCTGTGTGCGAAGCCAACTCAGGTGGCGATAACCTACTTCTGATGCGAGGAATGATTGCTGAGCGGGCCAAACAACGCAGTGATGGATGTTTCTTGTAAAGATTTGAACTGCAGTTTTCTGCACACAGATTTATATCCCAGTCTAAGTGCAGGATCCTAATTGCAGTTGTGTGTTGTGGGGGTGGATTCAGCTCCCCGTGCCGCTTACCTTATATTTTCAGTCATTCTAATATGTGTACACTCAACATGGTGGATTTAAATTGCTCCCAATGGCAATGAGCCCAACGCACTCTGATTGGATTTCTGTGCACATTGATCTTCTGCAGGTCTGGCAGCCTTGAATGGATCAATCCAGTTCATTTCTGTGTTACTTCTGCACTGTTCATTCTCAGAACTACTCTGCCCTATTCACACAGAGACCATATTTTACGGATTGCTTTTTGAAGGTGAAAGAAAATGCATATAAAATATGCATTTCTGAGATGATGCAAAGACTACTTCCTACCCCTTACACTAACAGATGGTCCCAGTCACTTGACAGTCCAGTTCCCACACAACAGCAGCCTTACTATTAAATATTGTAAGCTGCCCAGAGACTCCATGAGGACTAGGGGGTGGCATATAAATGCAAAAATAAATCAGTAATATATATATAAACAAATAAAGTGGCATGTGCGTTTTCAAACTGGCCTTATATGCGCTGGCAGGATGGGAAGAACTTTGTGTTAGGTGTTCGATTTTTACAGAAAAAAGAGTAGAAATGCGGGGAGGGGTGAAGAGAAAGAGAGAGCGCACGCCACATCTTCACAGCTGGCTGTAGGAATAAAGGTGGGTGGGACAGGCCTGAATTCTCAGAAGCAGGCCTGGGTCCCTAGCTCTTTAAAACGCTCGCTTCACTTGGCATGAGGGTCCAGCTACTTGCTCAAGCAATGCAGCTTCAGCTTGCGTGCCCCTGGCCTGACCGTCTGCTTTCATGGAACTAAAGAGTTTCCCTTTCTCATATGGAGAGGGCCCAAGTGTGTGCAAACATCTTATCAGCCATTACTTCTGCAGACAAAAGGTGTCATATTTTTTAATTATGTAGAATGCTGTATGCCTGTGTTAGATGCCACAAGCCTATAACCTATACAAGCTAGCCACTCTCCCTGCGCTCTGGTTCACACTCTTTTTGGAGGGGGATTCTGCTAATTCTATTTGAACCCAGCCGATTGGAATCCTACCTCACAGGGGTCCCTGCCACACAGTGTAAGTGGCTTGCTGCTAAATGTATTGGAAGTCTAGCTAGCATTTGATATTATTGCAATGCTAAATAATCTCTTTTTTAGTAAACCTGGGAACTCCAAAAAAAAAAAAAGGACTACTGCTCTCTGGGAATCCCCAACAAACCTACTGCTCATGGCCTTGGCAGCACAGTAAGGATGTGTGAAAATATCATTTCCACTTGCAAATCACTCAAAAATGCCCTGCTTCAAATTCCAAACAGGATAGAAGTGCATTGTCTCCAAAGACCTTCGTGGATTCCTGTAAAAATGCATAGCTGAACAACACTATTCAGCTATTCAAAACACACAAAGTTCTTAAAATATATTTTAAATGCACAACTTTTTTAAAAAATGCACAACGTTCTTAAAGCACTAGGTTTTCAAAAGTCACACATTTTAAATTGCTCATCTAGTAGTCTGTGAGGGAGGTTTGCAAGAGTTTGGAGATTTGCAAGAATTTGAGGAATGTGCCTCCAATTTTCTCAGTGGTTCACTTATTTATGCAAAACAAGCATAACTGCTGAATGAAAGCTCTCAAAAGGGTCCTAGCTAGGACAACTTGTTCAGCACTTGTCAATCCCTGGTTATGGCTTTCTTTACAGATCCATTCCATCTCATATTATGTCTTCCTTTTCTTCTTCATCCTGCGACTTTCCCTAGCATGATTGTCTTCTCTGGGAAGTTTTATCTTCTCCTAATGTGAGACTGCCTGACTGGTCTTTAGAAGGCCAGATAATGAAGATGAAACTCAAATACTTTGGCCACCTAATGAGAAGGCAGGATCCCTGGAGAAGAGCCTAATGCTGGGAACAATTGACAGCAAAAGAAGGGGACGGCAGAGGATGAGGTGGCTGGATGGAGTCACTGAAGAAGTCAGCATGAGCTTAGGAGGACTCCGGGGGATGGTGGAGGACAGGAGAGCCGGGAGGAGTGTTGCCCATGGGGTTGCGAAGGGTTGAACACGACGTCGCAACTAGCAACAACAATGTGCCCCACGTACAACAGACTCAGTTTTGTCACCTTGGGTTCTAGGGAGAGCCCTGTTTCTTCCTGTGGCAATGAAATAGGCCAGGTCAAATCTGCTGAGCCCCTTAGAGAGGTGGGCCATGAGCTGTTGGTGAGATAGCAGGCAAGACATACTTCTCTTCCTGTGGAAATTTCCATGGCCACCGGGAGGAAATCCTTAATTCTCAGGCTGCGTGCAACAAGCTACTCTTAAACTCAGTCTCAGGTATTTATGTTAGGTAGTGTGACAGGTGGGAGTTAGGCATGGGCTTCATGACCCCTACCTAACCAACTAGAGTCCTCACATGTTCAAATGGCATTAAGATTTTACTGAAATAATTATCTATATGAAAATAGGCATTTAGAGTAATAGAGGAGCATATAGAGTAATAATAGAGTAACACAATTATTAACACTAACAATAACTCTGTACACATGAGCATTTAAAGTAATAATACCATGGGGATATAAGAAATGGAACTAGCTCTTTCAAGCAGTTTCTTATTGTTTCTAGCACTCTGCTCCATCTCTCAATCTCCCACACTCCCTTAATTCTAGCTCTGCTTTTCTTTTCTCTAAGACTCCAGTCTCCCTTCCTCCCTAACCTTTTCCTTTCTATTTACATCTTCTCTTTCTCTCCCTCATTCTTTCTGCTCTTCTCCCTTTCTGCCTTAGGCTTTTTATCTCCCACTTTTTCTCCCCAGTAGTTTCTTTTCTGTTTCTGCTGATTTTCCATGTCCTGAGTTAATACTTTCCCCCTCTCTTTCCTGTTCTCATCTTCTGTCGAACTTTCTAATCTCCTGGTACCTTTGAGCACAACTTCCGATCTCTCCTTCTCTTGAAACTTTTGGCTTCCAAACAAATGATATTCTGGCTGGAATTGATTCAAGTCACACGAAAGGAAAAACTGGAGAGCAGCTGTGCTCCTTCACACAGGGAAACTGAATCATGAAGGGAAGAATGTGGTGAGCCAGTGTGTCACAGGAAGCTTTTCCCATGATGCTGAAGCTTCATCAAAGGGCCAGGTATCTGATTTAAAACTCCAGCAATTGAAAAGTTATTGGAGGGCAGACCTGTATTCAGCACTTCCACAGTCCACATCTCAAATGTTTTGATGATAAAGAGCCACATGAAAAAGATTAGGGGTCTTGAATTTGCCATCAACAGCAGATTACCAGGCCCATTAAGGGGGGACAAATTTTATTATTATTCAGCTGATACTAGTTATTTCTAATTGTGCGGCCAATTATAACTAATAGTTCTAAAACTATTTAGTTTAGTTTTGTTTGTTTGTTTGTTTATTTGAAACATTTATATGCCATCCCTTATGCATGGCATCTTGGGACGTCTCACAATCAAAACTATTTAAAATTATTTTGGAACAAATCTATTGCAACATACCAAAAACTTGCTTATTAGTGATGCCTTCAAGAAAAAGAAAATAACCTAAAGCAAAAGTCCGAGGAAAATGAGGAGCCTCTAAACAAAAAAAGGTTTGACTAGCCTTCAAATCATACCATGGTTTGAAAGCCTCTGGAAGGCTTTCAATGAAAGCCTCTGGAAGATCCGGGAGTATTAGTAGCTGCAATAATATCACCCAGGCCTCTTTCCCTACATAAATCTTCCTAAAGGAAGACCAAAGCCATCTCCATGCCAAAATCCAGCCTGAATCCTGACTGAAAAAGATCTAGATCATCAGTGTCATGCAAGAGGACATGAGGTTTATTAGGCTCCTTGCCCAGGAAAGGGGCATTTGCTACCAATCTAAAGCTATTGGGATTATATAGGTCCAGGGAGAATTTTTTAAATTTCAGAATGATCTCAGGATTGCCTCTTTTGGGGGTTTGGTCATCTGATGGGATCAGTCAGTTGTTCCTCCATACTGGCTTTTATAAGCCAGTGGGGACAAAGATCCAGCATGGAGGAGCTGCATGAACCTATCCAAGCATCTAGTCAATTTCTTCCCGATGAACTGAAACTCATCCAATAAAACTGGACCAAACTGTGCTTGGGAAACTTAATGGATCCAAATGCCATTAAATCTGGAGTCTAAGCTGCAGAGTATGCAGAGATTTTGCAAAAAAAAGGCAGCAAAAAGAGGACTGGATAGAGGCAGTGAGATGCATTTTCCTGGTCACTGTCCCTGTGGCTGCGTAGCCCTGACTGGAGGCACGTAGTATCAGGTCAACTGCATCCTCTAGGAGTCTTTGTTCTCTGCATTCAAGCCATCTCCTGTTCCATTACTCTCAGCTCTTCAGTATAGCACAGAGCCACACAAACTCCCCTACAGGGAGGGTACTCAACTTTTGTGTCTGCCATCTCTGCCTTCCACAATTTGACCAAGACTTTGACAAGCTGCGTCATCCAGAAAACTCTTTCTGGAAACTCTTTGGATCCATCAGCTTCTGGAGGCAAAATTTCTTAATAGACTCCCCAAACTTAAAAACATCAGGGGCCTCCCAGGCCATCTAGTCTGACCCCCTGCTGCAGCGGGCTCTGCTCATGACATGCCTACCATGTGCATGCCCAGCCTATCCTTGACCATCTTCACCAATGGGGCTTCAAACACCTCCTGTGGAAGCCCATTCCATACCTTAGGAGTCCTGATTGTCTGGAAGCACTTTCTAGCAGTAGAAAACAGTTGCCCTCAGCATAAATCTCAGCAAACCAGGCCCTGGGTCATGGACAAAGAGACAAAACCATCTTCAGAACACCATCCTTGTGTCCGGCTGAAAATGAAGTCTAGAGGGTGTTGCAATGCATTGGACCATTGGCATGTCGGGACCGCCATGGAGGCCATGACGGCTGAGATGCCCCAGACCAAAGGCCTTTAGCATGCATCTTGGCATCGCCCAAAACCAGCAGCTTGCAGCATGGCATCCAAGACCATCTCTTGTCCTGCAACTCAGAATCTCCTCCTGGTCTTGCTCCCCAAGTGGCCCCATAGTATCTCCCTGGAACATCCTCCATTCCTGCCTGACAAAGGAAATGCTAAGAAGTTAAAATAGGAGAATATATGAGTGACATAACTTTATTTGCAATTGGTTTCTGTCGCATTGTTGCTATCTAAATGTCTCTTCTCAATTTTATCTCATCCTTTCAAACTTATAATACATCTTTCACCAACTTCGGTATTTGATTTCTGAAGTTAATTTGGAAGAGAAAAAATGATTACAAGTGCCTTTTTCAATTCTGTAGACCTATAACAATACATTTGGCAGCCTCAAGTATTATATTTTCATGACTGTGGACTCCAGTGTTTTAAAAGATGGATGAGTAATCATAGAAATGAATCATGGTATAATTTAGAACGAGCATTGAATTTTGCAAGCAGCATAAAACACCCAACAACAAAGATTATAAGAATTATACATGTGTGGTTACATATATTAAAATCTGGGACATATAGAGAAATAGGATGGCATAACTGGAATTTGATATCACAAGATACGTTGATGGCCACTAATAGGCAGCTTTTAATAAATGCCTTGAAAAATCCATGGCAATTGCTTACTGATAACTAGTAGCCACTACAAGCTGAGTAATTTCTTACTCAGGGAGAGCAGAGATGTGGCTGTCAAGGACAGAACATCAATGACAGGGCATGTCTATTACCATTGTGCTAGGGAAAAGCATCAAGTTTCTCTAAGAAATGCAAGATTGAGGTGTCTTATTGTCTGTTTTTGAGTAGGCCCCTTTGGTGTCACTACTGAAGATGCTTTGAGTGTCCTGGGACTGAGGCCAAGGGATGTCAGAAAGAGATGCCATCCACCCAGTCCAATTATAGACCCATCCCATAATTTTCCACCTGTCCTGATCAAGTCAAACAGTGGCAACAACACAGTGGGAGAACAGTTTCTTTGCATGCAGAAACTTCCTGGATCATTCCCAGACAGGGACCTTGAAAATCTAGTGCCAGCCAGCTTAGACAAGATGGCATGGGTGGTCTCACCCACTGGACCAGTGCCACGCACTGTTCTGAGCTTGGCTTTTCCCTTCTTGTCCTTTGGTTCAGAAACACCAAATAGTCTCTTTGTTGTACAGATCATTACTGGCACTGCACAGCTACAAAGTAACACCAAAAGTCCTCCAGTAGGTAGGAAGATAAGCTTCTGCTCCTGTGAAGAGCATTGACCACAAGCTGGAATCTTCTTCTCTTTCAGTAACTCTGTGGGCTCCTCACTCAGGGTGGCTTCCACGGGTGAGGGACCAGCCAGTGAGACCTACACAGGCTCTATAACTGGACAGTTTGCCCCTCCTGAAGCCTCATCATGGAGTCAGGGACCAGGCAGGGCAATGCCTCTCCCTCCTCTCCTTCTTGGATCACTTCTGTCTCTCCCAAAACATCTCTGCCCTTCCAATCATCATGGGAACCTGTGGGCAGTGACTGATGGCACTCTGAAGGCCTGTCCCTCTCTCTGAGTTTCCACAACTCCCATCTCAGAGTCTTCAAGTCCTTCTTCCCCTTCAGAAGGTAGGTCAGGGTGACTCAGGGATGGCCACCAAGGCTAGCAGTTGGGTTCACTCACGACATCCACAACCATCAGAAAGATCTGTGTGCTCAAGTTGTGTTGGGCCTGTCCAATTTCCAGAAAAAGACACCCATCAGCAGTGACTGCAAGAAAGAGGCCAGTGAAGAAGACTCAACACCTTGATGAGCATCAGATTGGGTTCCACATGGTCCCTCGAAGGTGCTGATTCTTATTGGGCTACTGGCTCCAAAGCAGTTGGAACTCATGCACATGCCAAGGTAATGGACGATCCGGCCATCCAGTCCACTGCTCTTTCCACTTCCCGGACCACTGATTGTGATTTCTGCAACAATCTGCAAGGACCAGGCCCAATCACAGAAATGGAATGCTTGACAAAATGATTTTCATGTATCTCTTTCCCAACATGGTGAATACTTATATTTTTTTCTCATATATGCATGTTCAGAGACACATTTTAAAAAGCAGATGGCTAATACTAAAATATTATCCTGGAAGAACACTTTTATAGTTTATGTAATTTCACCCAGCCTCATAGTGATTTCTTTCAGGTCCCTTTGGATGCATGAAGCTGAAAATGTATTTCTTTCCTGAAATTGTTTTGTTCCATTTTGCACCCTCTGTTTTATTACAGTAGAGTTGCTCATCCCCACAGGTTGGGCTGCCTCTAGCATTGTTTTCTTCCTTGCTCGAGATGGATGGAAGAACATAAAAATGCTAAAGGAGTGTTAATTCTTCTATACATGTGCAATGAATGTATGTTATATCAAAACCTTAGCAAAAGAAACAAACAAAAAGCATTCTATTCATCGTTAAGGCTTTGCTAGGTAAGAGAGAAATAAGAAAGTGTGTTACATTTTTTGAATAATAGCTCTGCTGGCTACTTTTGAAGGACTGTGCGTAGTTTTCCATGGATTGTATATTGTCCAAGAGAAAGTCCATCTATGAGATAGAAACAGAAATATTGAAACAGAGTGAGTCAGAAGAGGTCTACCAGGCCATCTAGTCTGATCCCTGGCTCCAGCTGGCTGCACTCATGACATGCCTATGATGTGCATGTCTAGCCTATCCTTGAACACCCTCACTGGTGGGACTTAAACCACCTCCCATGGAAGCCCATTCCACACCCTCGGGGTCCTAACTGTCAGATGAGGCAAATCCATAAAGGAAGCCACTGCCTTGAGTTTGCAAGAGTTGAGCAGGGCTGCCAAGACCTTTTGGAGAACTTTCACGCATAAGGTTGCCATACATTGGAGATGAATTGATGACTTCATTCAGCCACCTCATCCTCTGCCGGCCCCTTCTTCTTTTGCTGTCTATTGTTCCCAGCATTTGGCTCTTCTCCAGGGAGTCCTTCCTTCTCATTAGGTGGCCAAAGTATTTGAGCTTCATCTTCAGGATCTGGCCTTCTAAAGAGCAGTCAGGCTTGATCTCCTCTAGGACTGACCGGTTTGATCGCCTTGCGGTCCAAGGGACTCGCAGGAGTCTTCTCCAGCACCATAATTCAAAGGCCTCAATCCTTTTGCGCTTGGCCTTCCTTATGGTCCAGCTTTCACAGCCATACACTGCAACTGGGAAAACCATAGCCTTGACTATACGCACTTTTGTTGGCAGGGTGATGTCTCTGCTTTTTAGGATGCTGTCTAGATTTGCCATAGCTTTCCTCCCCAGGAGCAAGCGTCTTTTAATTTCTTGGCTGCACTCCTGATCTGCAGTGATCTTGGAGCCCAGGAAAATAAAATCTGTCACTACCTCCATTTCTTCCCCATCTATTTGCCAGGAAGTGAGAGGACCAGATGCCATGATCTTAGTTTTCTTAATGTTGAGTTTCAAGCCAACTTTTGCACTCTCCTCCTTCACCCACATCAAGAGGCTCTTTAGTTCCTCTTCACTTTCTGCCATGAAAGTGGTATCATCTGCATATCTGAGGTTGTTGATATTTCTCCCAGCAATCTTGATTCCAACTGGTGATTCATCTAGCCCTGCCTTTCTCATGCTCTGCATATAAGTTAAATATGCAGGGAGACAGGATACAGCCTTGCCGAACTCCTTTCTCAATTTTGAACCAATCAGTGGTTCTGTATCCAGTTCTCACTGTTGCTTCTTGATCCACATATAGGTTTCTCAAGAGACAAATAAGATGGTCTGGTATTCCCATCTCTTTAAGAACTTGCCACAATTGGTTGTGGTCCACACAATCAAAGGCTTTAGCGTAGTCAATGAAGCAGAAGTAGATGTTTTTCTGGAACTCCCTAGCTTTCTCCATGATCCAGCGTATGTTGGCAATTTGATCTCTAGTTCCTCTCCCTCTTTGAAATCCTGCCTGTAGTTCTTGGTCCACATACTGCTGGAGCCTAGCTTGTAGGATTTTGAGCATAACTTTGCTAGCATGTGAAATGAGTGCAATGGTGCGGTAGTTTGAACATTCTTTGGCATTGCCCTTCTTTGGGATCGGAATGTAAACTGACCTTTTCCAATCCTGTGGCCACTGTTGAGTTTTCCAAGTTTGCTGGCATATTGAGTGTAGCACTTTAACTGCATTGTCTTTCAGGATTTTGAATAGCTCAGCTGGAATACTGTCGCCTCCACTAGCTTTGTTGTTGCTCAGACACTTATGCTAAAACCTGAGTTCCATAAACTATTAATTATGTCTTAACATTAAATGCAATTAATGATGGACTGACACTGGGAAGTCCAGAGCACTTGAGCTTGATAAATCTTCTGCCTGCTTCCAAACCAATGGTTGGAAGCAGGCTGAGTTGTTTCTCTGCTTTTCCTGCCTCTGGAACTTCTGCTTTGTGGTTTGTGCAAGAAATGCATGCAAATTGTATTATTTGTCCAATATGGAGAAATTCAGGCCATTTGTTTACCATCATTTTCTTCAAATCTCAGTATCTTATGCATTTTGTACAAATCTGTGCAAATCATGCAGGAACCTCGTGTTAATTTGGACAAATCAACTGATTGTACACACATTTTCTTAGGGTTTTTTTAAACTAGCAAATGGAAGCCCATCTTAGAGACAAGATGGGATGTCTGTACTTGCCCGCCTGCCCCTTGAGATCAGTGGGAGAGGCCTTTCTCCGAGAACCCTCCATGAAGGAAATTAGGAGGGTGAGTACCCGGAGGAGGGCTTTCTCTGCAGTGGCGCCCAACCTATGGAATGCGCTCCCCAGAGAGGTCCACCTGGCGCCGTCATTATTTACTTTTCGGCACCAGGTGAAGACCTTTTTATTTAAATGTTATTTTAACTGTTAATATTATTTATCTATTTTAATTTTCTGGCCAGGGCGACTCAAATTATATTTGATTATACTGTATGATTTATTTATGAATGTGAGCCGCCCCAAGGCTTTGGCGAATGCGGCGGCATAGAAGTCTTCTAAGTAAGTAAGTAAGTAAGTAAGTGCAGCAAATACTAAAATTATTAAAACATTCTGAAGCAATCCTGAGATGGGCACAAAGATCTGCATTCAAAAATAGGGGGCACTTCCTTCCAGACTGCAGCACCTTCCTTCTAGGCTGAATTCAGAGGGTGGAGGAAGCAGAAGAAAGCCAGGAGGGAGACTCCTTCATCTCTTACATCGTTCCAGAGATGCTGGCCTGAGCCTTGGTGGCATTCTTCATTCGGACACTCACTCATCAGTAAATGGGGGCAATTCCTGTAGGGAATACAAGAGAAGAAAACAGATGCATAAGAAAACGCTCCATTTATGTGTGGAGAAAAATATTACCCCAACAAACATGGGGACTTCTTGGTTGTTGTTTTTTGATGGAATAAATAGATGCATTGATGGAACAAGCATGGAGTTAGAAGGAAGCTTTCTGTGCTTAATACACTGGAAAAAAAATTGTTCAGGAACTGTTCATCTGTGTGACCCCTTTAACTCTCTGCTAAGGTCAACAAGGACCCATCAGGCCACTGAATTAGTGCCAGGGATGCAAGTTTAAGCTCCTTGGGGGCAAATGTATGGAGCAGAAAATGAAGTCTTAATGGCAGCTTTTAATGGTTCTTCTCTAAGTAAATTCCCCCAGTGACCAATGAGTGAAAATGTTCCGCTATCCTTTTCACTAAGAACAACTTGATCAGTTGTCCTAGTTTCTGTCCATCTCTTCCTCCATGTTGCCAGTAGTCTTGGGACTATTCTTCACTTCTGCATTGCCAGAACACACTGGCTGATCAGAAATTAGTGTCATATTTTGCTTGCTATTGTAGAGATGTGGTTAGGGGGAATATGGTACTAGCACATGGAAACTTCTTTTTCTTCCAGGACAAACATCTTCCCATGAGCGCTGCCAGAATCTTTGCAAGAAGGCATTGCAGCCCTTTGATGCTGTTAATATCAGCAAAATACAAACCAGGGTGTAAAATATATTGTCTTTTGATTGTCTGCACAATGTTTGCCAAGCATTTCATTTCTTTTTCCTTTTATTGTGCTTCCAGTCTTCAAATTATCTTGCATAATTTGGTTTTGTCAGGTGTGTGCTGGATGTCTGTTTCTCAAATAGGAGTGTATGAGAAATTTATGTCAGTCAATTTTTTATCAGGATTTACCTAGTTTTCAACTTCTGAACCAAGCAGACTTAGATGCAATATGTAGACAAAATCTATACATTTTGGGCTTGCACTGTGATTTACACACCAAAGGTGTACATTTGACAGGATGTATATATTTTAAACATGCACATGAAAATATGAATACCTTGAAAAATGCATAAGGTCCTGCTTTAAGAAAGAGAACATTTCACAATGTAGACTTGATGTGTACTTTGGGTAAAATAAGCACACAATGCAATGGATTTTCATGTAGAAAAGCAAAGAAAGCTCATGCTATGATAAAGACTTGAGCCAGAATAAACTTTGAGATGGAATTCATAAAACTTTGGTCCATAGAACTTTGCTGAACTCAGGTTGTGCTGCTTCTCACATCCCTGGTAGCCTTAATGCCTAAGCAGACACTGTGCTTAATGCATCTTTGTCATCTAGCATGCAAATGAGTTATTTATTTTAAATGCAAATAGCATCCCTGGAGGGGGATGCTGATAACGATTAGGATCAAAGCAGGTTTGCAGAGGGCTTTCCCCTCCTGCTGTAGTCCTAGCAGAGCTCCTCCTTTGAAGCTGGCATTTGGCTTGGAGATAGTGCTAAATCCACCGCTGGCATCGAGGCCACTTGGTGCAGATGCACTTCCCTGCATGCCTTATTGTGGGTATACACACCATCACATCTCACAGATCCGGATTAAGCTCAGTGGGGCGGGGGGGGGTGCAGTGAAAAGAAAGAGACTGCATTCAGCTCTGCTGCATTGCTGCTTCTGTGCCACATCCGTCAAATCGAGCAATCAGCCCAGATACAGAAATTCTGAGAGTGGTTGTCCTGATTCAGCATCAACAAGGATTTCCAAATTCCATCCCAAAACTCTTTCCAACTCAAGTCCGCCTGGTGCCAATGCTTCTTTCTTTTCAGCATCAGGCGAAAATCTTTTTCTTCTCCCAGTATTTTAATCGCTAACTTGTTCTTTTTAGTGGGTTTATATTTTAACATTGGATGCTGGACAACTGTTATTCTTATTTCTATTTTAGTATGGATTGGCTGTGAAACATCCCGAGATGTCTAGGCCTCGGATGGTATAGGAACGTTTTAATTAATGAATAAATAAGTTCATATAACATTGTGTGCTTAGGTGGCCTTCGCTGCCCCCAGCCCAACCTGGCAAAACTTTGTGCAGCATTTTCCAGATATACATATTGATTGTTTGAAATTTTGGCATTTCCTTCCTTTTATTAAAGCTTGCACAGGTGTACAACAAGAAGGATCTTTTATGGCTATTTGTCAGGAGTACACCATTCCAGAATGCATTTCCATCTTTGTTTATTATAAACTTGGGAACGTATGAACTTTGACTGTGGTTTGCATTCCCATTCAGAGGTTCTTCTGGAATGTGTGAAGTGGGTAAATACTGGTCCACAGCAAAGCGGAAGAATGTTTTCCTACTTTCTGTTACCTTGACAGCAATCCTGTCTAGCCAGTACACATGCTCCCTGCCCCTGCAACCTCGTTTTCTGCTTCTGTTTCTGCTTATGCATTGCTTTTAATAACTCCACTCTTCGCAATGTTCTTAACTCTGCATCAAGTTAGCAAGTACTCAGAATGGGAGACATAGCTCCAGGCAGTCCTACTTTTGCAGGTTTGCCTATAGCCCAGCAGAATCAGCCTGATCTCCCTTCGCCTCTGCACTTTCTTTCACTCCTTCTCCACGGGGAATGCTTGCTAACAGATACTGCTGTGAGCTGAGACGGATACTCAATCCAATAAGCAGGAGCATCAAGCAGTGCAGACTGAGTCTTTCCTAATGCACAAGCAAAACATGCACTTAGTTATAAATGATGCGTCTGCTGTGACTTGCACAGTGGAGGAGGAGGAGGAGGCGGCAATGGTGGAGGTAGCAGCAGCAACAACAAAAAGCACACCAGCAGCAAATCATTCCCCAAAATATATAGTGGTTTCTCTTCGTAGAATCATAGAAGAGTCAGAAGGGGCCAGAGGACCATCAGGTCCAATGTCCAGTGCAGAACACCAAGTTAAACCACCCCTCTTAGATGGCTGTCCAATGGCATCTTTACTGGTTTCAGTGTGGGAGAGCCCGCCACCTCCCTAGGTTACTGGTTCCATTGTCATGCTGCTCTCACGGTCAGGGTATTTTTCTCGCTAGCCAACCAGAATCTGGCTTTGTTTCTGGGAATGTCTTGTGACTGGATCCCTGTTGACACATTCTCCCTTCTCATGATTGCCAATGTGGGAATAAGAGTGGGACCTCTCTGCGGATCCCATGCCCAGACTCTGCATGCAGGAACACAGGTTTTGGAATGGGGAGTCTCCTGCGTGGGGGCATCCTCCCTATGGATGTGTGGACAATACGGATATGGGGATTCTCTGGGCTTGGCTCCACAGTCTTCGCAGTGGCCCTGAATCGGAGGTCCTGGGTGCAAGGAATCAAGGCTCTCACAATGCACAAGCAGGGTCCCTATTCCATGAGGCCTTTGGGCTGCTGTGCACGGTGGCCTGGGGCTCCATATCTGGGGACCTCCATGCACAAGCATCATCCTTCTCCCGGACGACATGCATCGCATCCTGTGTTCCTGCACAAGATGTGGGAGAAGCTTCCCTGTTGCATAATCTTCACCCTGTGAGCGTTTGCAGACTTCTTGGCTTGGCTCATTTCCCAAGACCAGGCTGAGCACAAGAATGGCTTGGAACTGGGATACCTGAAGGAACGTTCCTTCCCTTAAGATCTGCGGGAGAGGCCCTGCTCTGAGAACCCTCCCTGAGGGAGGTAAAAAGGATGTCTACTCAGAGGAGGGCCTTCTCTTCGGTGGTGCCCAGATTATGGAATGCGCTCCCCGGAGAGGTGCACCTGGCGCTGAGTTTCTATTCTTTTCGGCACCAGGTTAAAACCTTTTTATTTGACTGTTATGTTAAAAACTAATTGAAATTTTAATGTTTAACAGTCACTTTCTTTTAACTTATTAAATTGTATTTTTGCTTAATTGTTATTTATTGCTGTTTTATTGTTGTTTTAATTATTGTAAGTTGTCCTGAGATGCCATGCATAAGGGAGGGCATACAAACGTTTTAAATAAATAAATACAATAAGAGGAAGCCTGCAAATGCCAGAGGGACAGATTCCTCTAGGGCTTGTTCCAACCCTAAGCCTCCCCACACAAAGCGGAACTTCCCTGAGCTGTCCATTTACCCCCTCCTCCCACAATGCCAACTGGTAAGAGCAGGTGAGGCGTTCCACGCCTGGCAAGATTAACATGATTTCCTAATGGCTTTATTGTTTTTCCCCTTGAACATGAGTGACTGTTTATGCATTATGATTTGCTTAATGCATCCAGAAAGCACTCAGCGAGCCCACTTCTCTGTATGTGATCATCACTCTATCTTATTTGTGGAGAGACTATATAGATATAGATCTTTATGAACGACAGAGACATTCTAAATCAAGCTTCCTTGATCGATGAACATAAAATGAGCCCGTGGGACTTTCTATCAAATATGGTACAAAGCATAAAGCAATTATTTTAAGGTAAATCTATAGACCCATGCTTTGCCAACACTTAAATTGGCAAGACTTTCCTCATTGTAAATAATTTTAATTGCTTTAGAGTAAAGTACACAAAGCTGCTTCTCAGAATACCTGAAGGTACTTTCATCCACTGTGAAATTGCTGACAGCGGAAAGCGACTGCATGCAGTGATGGTTTTTCAGCTGGTTGAGATTGTATGTAAAAGTCATTTTTCTAGTGTTCAACCCAAGTTTACCATCCCTTAACTCTATCTCATTTGAACTAGTCTTGCCCCCTGGAATATTACACAGCACATCTTTGTCTCCTTTTGTGCAGTGTGCAGGTATTTCAGGATAGGACCTGGTTGCTCCGTCATCTTCTCTTCTGTTGGCTGAACTATGGATGTTTAATAATGCCCAGGTGCTGTTTCTACTGTTATCCAAAACTGTGTTGAAATTCTCACCCATCTGCACCAGGCAAGTGTAATAGGCACAGCTCTTCCCAGCATGGGAGACAATAATGATTCCCACCACCGGTAAAATTAGCCGGAAAAAATAAGGAGCATGTCAGCGGAAAAAAGGCAACATTTATTGAGTACTTGCAGGGTTGAATGTGCAAGGTTTCCAAGCAAGAGTTTTAAGAACTCAGCACTCAAATCTAGATGGCCAGATCTGTCAGAAAGTGTGCATGCGCATGGGTGGATCAAGTTGTTCCTGTCTGAAATGTGGGGAACGTTGCGGATTCCAAGGATTCCAATGATCCTCATCAAACTTGGGCTGAAATTAACTTCTTATCCCAGCTCAACAGATCCAGGGACATCCACCTTTCCTCAGAGAACTGGTTTTCCAGAGTGCTGCTCAGTTTTGTTCTTCTTTTATGAACTTGTTCCAATTCACAGATACAGATTCACAGAACAGCTGGGTCTGAACGGGCCAGGAAGGCCGTTGAGCCCAACCCCCTGCTAGTATAGGATTCCAGTTAAACCATCCCAATCACTTCTTGAATGTGGAAGAGCACACAACCTCTCTTGGCAGCTGGTTCCACTGTGTTACTGCTTTCGCAGTCAGGAAATTCGTCCTTGCCTCTACACTGCACCCGCTGTACTGCAGCTTAAGTTTAATGTTCTATGCCTTACAATCTGAAATGAATGCGACCAGGTCTTTTCCTTCTTTGTGACAGCCTTTAAGGTACTTACAGAGTACTATCATGTCTTGGTTTGGCATGACTTATTCTTAAGAAATCCATGTTGGCTTCTGCGCATCACTACATTTTTTTTCAAGGTGCATACAGACTGATTTTTTAATAATTTGCTCCAGTACTTTCCCAAAGACTGACTGCTATGCAGTTCCCTGGTTAGTCTTTCTTGCTTTTCCTGAAGATGAGGACCATGTCAGAACTCCTCCAATCATCTGGCACCTCCTCTGTTCTCCAAGATTACTCAAATATTGTATATCATGGATGGCTCACGGAGCTCTTGCACCAGTTCCTTTAATACTCTAGGATGGAGACATCAGAACCTGGACATTTAAATACATCCAGCTGTTCAAGGAGCTCCTTGACTATTTGTCTGTTGATCTTATGTTGCCATTTCCCCCTTCTCTTTGTTTTACTGCCTTTGTAGGTAGGTCACATTTTCTTTTGCGGGAGAAGAATGAGCTGAAGTAGGAGCTGAGCACCTCTGCCTTTTCCTTGTCATCTGTTGTTGTATGCCTCTTTCTGTTGTTTGTCTTTATTTTGTGCATCGCTGCAGAAGGCCTTATTATTTTTAGCATGTCTCACTAGTTTCAGTTCATAACTTGCTTTAGCCCTCTAGACTCTGTCCCTGCAGGGCTTTGCTGTCTGTCTATGCTCTTCTTTTGAGGCTTGGCCCCATTCTCACTTCCTGTATACTTTCTTCTTAGTTTTTAAGTTGTATCCTAACTTTTAATGGGTTTTTGCTTTTTCCTTTTTGGAAATTTTCTATTCTTTTTCTTTGTTGTGATCAGTTATTTCTGTGCTATAAGAATTCCTTTCCCTTTCCCTTTCCCTTTCCCTTTCCCTTTCCCTTTCCCTTTCCCTTTCCCTTTCCCTTTCCCTTTCCCTCCCCTCCCCTCCCCTCCCCTCCTCCTCCTCCCTTTCCTTTCCTTTTAGGATTTCCCATTGTCAGGATAATTTGTTCCTGTGCTTTAAGAATTACTTTCCCTTTCCCTTTAGGATTTCCCATCCCTCCTGGATTCCTCTCTCCTTTAGGGTGAGATGCCTGGGGATTTTGCTTATCACTGACTTGAATTTCTTAAAATTGGCCCTTTTGAAGTCAAGGATACATGTTTGGCTGCAGCAGAAATTTGCCATCTTCTTAAAAGATAATTCAAGAATGGTGTGGTTGCTTTTACCCAGGGAACCTGCGGTATTACTGCAGCTACCAGATCATCACTGTTGGTTAGTATTCAGTCTAGTGTAGCTGTTGCCCATGCCCTTTCCTTCACTTTCTGCTGGAGGAAATTATCAACCCCACATGAGAGGCCATGTTTAGCCGAATGTGTCTCCCAGCAAATATCAGGGAGGTTGAAATCACCCATGATGACTACGTCATGCCTTTCAGCCACGTTGGCCAATCATTTTGTCTATATCCTGTTGGGACTGGGAACAGGTCAGACTTTTCCAGATGAGTTTTCTGAGTAATGCTCAAAGGGTGTAAAGGTGGGAAGAGTTTCTCCTTCTTGTGTAAAGAAGAGTCTGCAGTAGTCAGAAGTGCAGCTGGATTCCTCTTTATTTTGCTGCAGTTCAGCACTTTGGGATGCAATCCAATGGGCTGAAGCCTTGTTGGCCTTAGGCCTCAGATCTCAGAGGTTCGCAAACATCCATTGCAGAATGGAAGTAGCCTTGGAAGTCACCTCCGTCTCCTGCTCTGTCCGCTCTGCAAAGTCAGCCATGTGGCTTCATTTTGGAGAGGGAAGGAAAGAGGCTGGAGTACCACAAATATCCATTGCATCCTGGTGCTCCCAGTGTCCTCCTTGTGCATTGGGGACCTCCAAGAATCTGGCTTGGTTCTCTCTAAGCTGGCTCCAAATCCATCTGCCCAGATCTGGCAGTGAAGCCTGTTCCTGCCCTCAGATCTGCAAAATCTATCGCCTCCTAGTTGCTTTTGAGAGTTAATGAGTTTTCTCCCAACCTATCCACAGAAAACCACTGGTGTAGATAACGGACAGACAACAGACAGACAGACACATAGATTCTCTCTCTCTCTCTCTCTCTCTCTCTCTCTCTCTCTCTCTCTCTCTCTCTCTCTCTCTCTCCCTCTCTCTCTCTCCCTCTCCCCCCCCCCTCCACACACATTCCACCTATGTATATGTCCGAACCATTTAAAAAGCAGATGTTTTCTTTGGCAAATCTTGCCCTCTTCTGCTGCAGTTTCTGCAGATTTAACTGACAGTGAAATGGTTGATCAATTAAAACTCTTGATTACTCAAGTAAGAATTCGTTAATTGGACAGCTGACCTGTAGCATTGGAAACTTGCTTTAAATCGATGTAGGGAATCAACTGAGCAGAGAATTTCATACATCAAATAAACACACATGACCTGAAATAGCATGCAAATTTCAGAGGTTTCTAGCCATGTAACATTGTCCTTTCTCAGACGAGTCATTCCATTTGTCCTCTGCTCCCAGTTTTCTGCTCCATATCAAAACAGTCAGCTAATATTCTGTGCCCCTTGAGCAGACTTAGTCCACAGTAAGTTGTGGGGGGCTTTGCGGGGGAAGTGCTGCCCCTTCTTTTGTTTTCTCAGCCTAATTATTTTTGTGTGATTATTTTTGGAAAATGTGCCAAGCATGCTGATACCTCAGTCCCAGTGCCATCCTTTGGATACAGAAAGAGCCACACTCAGAAAACCAAGTATACTCTTAGTATATTTAAGATAAATGAGTACATTGGGAGTTTACTGGCCCTCAGAAGTAGTGTTTAGAACCATACCAGCCCCTTCCCTAAGTGGGTGATTTTAATATCAAAGTCATCAGAAAGGTTACCAGCAGTCTTTAAGATGAAGAGACGGGATTATAGTGCTAATGAGGCAGATCAGTACCAATGAGGAAATAATAATCGTCTTGTAATTAGAGCATCTTCTTTCAGTCTAAACATTGACCATAAATAACGGAATCCTTCTCCATTATTTGGTTAACAGGATACATAATTGATTATCATCTAATATGGTTTTACAGCCTAAATTACACAATTAATTTCTTTGCTAATGTACTGTACTTTATTTAGATAGTACATCTTTAAATAAAACATATACCCTTGAGCTGGTTTGTGTAACCACTTTATAGAGATCATAAGTTCCACCAAGTCTAGTGGCTCATATTTGCCTTTGTTGGTATAAAATATATATTCTTAATGAAGAGCCCCCATTTCCCAAATGGACATGGTATTTGGGCCCTCCTTTCATTGACTGGGGTTGCATGGAGATGGTTTACTTATTAATTGTGTATTCATTGTATATTAAAATATTTTAAAGCAAAATAAAGGCATTCCAATGAAAAACAGTGGAAAATATTGAAAAACAGTATTAATTGAACCCATTTAAACTAAAATTCAGCTACTTAGTGACATTTCATGACAATATCCTGAATAAAATACAGTGGTACCTTGGCTCATGAACTTAATCCATTCCACGACTCTGGTTGCAACCCAAATCTTCCCATAAGGTTCAATTTAAATAAGGTTAAATTATTCTGTGACCATTTTTTTTAATCACAAAAATTTGAAGCAAAGTGACAAAGAGCAACAAAGATTGCGGCCACCTCTGCCCCCCAGCACGACCGTGATCACACCTGTCTTCCCTGCATGAGCGCGATGGCAGTCAGGGCCATAGACGGGCACGGGCGCGATCCTGACCCGAGGCAGAGTTCCTGACCTGAGGCATTTTTTTCCTGAAATTTCTGTTCGCGACCCAATTTGTTCATGATCTGAGGTGTTCATGAGCTGAGGTACCACTGTATATTTATTCTGGCAGCAACGTGAATATACTAAGACAAGCTCACACACTTTTGTCAGAAACGTCTCACATGAGGTCCCATAGTCCCTGCTGACCCCAATTTCAACAGAACATTTGTCTCTCCCCAGTGCTTTTGGGTAGGGGTGTGAGAATCACGAGACCCAAACACATCCAGCTTCTCTGGGTACCAACCCAAAGAGTGGCCTCTCCTATGCCTGTTCCCATTCCTGTGCTTCCCCCTCCACTTCTTTGAACAAGAAGGTACAGCACATTTTTTCCAGAAGATGCATGCAAATACAAACACATTGTGTTGCACATTTTTCCAAAAGACGCATGCAAATGCATACGTATTTCCCCGCTGGCTAAAATGCAACATGAAATGAATACCCCCTCCCCAAATGCACGCTTCAGAAATTTCATATCAGAAATTCACGGTTGCTTGGAAAACATGCAAGCTTGATGCACTGGGGGAAAAACAGGGCTGCAAATACATGTCTACTGGGGGTGGGGGGAATGTTTGCATATTTCTGAACATGTTTGCTTTAATTGTGCCCCTGATTCCTAGTTCCACATTTACACAATGTCCTTCCATAAACTAAATCAATCCCACTTTTGTTAATGGAGTGTAATAGCACATTTACAATATTTGCACAAATTTGGGGAAGCCATAAGATTTTCACAAGTATCTTGTTCATGCAGAATGAGCAGCGGCTACAAACATGAATGGGAATTGGGCTGGAGGCGAACAGCAAGTTCATGTTTGAACCATCCAAACAATGCTTGTTCACCCAACCCTAACACATGTTTAAAGTGCACATTGAGTCAGCAGTGTGATGCGGTGGTCAAGAGGGCGAATGCCACCCTTGGTTGCATAGCCAGAAGTGTGGCTTCTAGATCAAGAGAGGTATTACTTCCACTCTACATGACTCTGGTGCGCCCACAACTGGAGTATTGTGTTCAGTTTTGGGCCCCTCATTACAGAAAGGATATAGCCAGGTTGGAGTCAGTGCAGCGTAGGGCCACAAGGATGGTGGCTGGTTTGCAGGGGATGGGGTATGAGGCGAGACTGAGGGAACTGGGTCTCTTCAGCCTGGAGAAGAGGAGACTCAGAGGGGATATGTTGGCAACATACAGGTATGTGAGGGGGTGTCACATGGAGATGGGGAGAGGCCTGTTCTCCCCTGCAGAGGAAGGCAGGACGCGCTCCAATGGAGCAAAGCTCAGGGAGCCAAGGTTCAATTTGGATGCCAGGAAGCACTTCCTGACAGTTAGGACCCCGAGGGCGTGGAATGGGCTTCCACGGGAGGTCGTTGAGGCCCCACTGGTGCGGGTGTTCAAAGATAGGCTGGACATGCACATGGTGGGCATGTCATGAGCGGAGCCGGCTGGTGCCGGAGGTCAGACTAGATGGCCCAGGAGGCCCCTTCTGACTCGCTCTGTTTCTATGTTTCTATGTTTTCTAGGTTGCAGCTTTGCAAACAAGATCACACATTTAGTAATTTGCAGGCTTTGCACACAAAATGCACTTACATCCACATTTGGAAATGCAAACAGCGGGAACCTCTGATGTTAAACAGAAGAAGAATCTCATACATTCTTCTTTTGGAGACAGTGAGCACCTTTCATGCAAATTTTACAAAGTGGCATTGGTGTCTCTTACATTACCCAAATGGGCTGCTTCCTCCCCCACCCCCAGTCAGGCAGGAGAGCCTCAGCATTCCTCAGAAGAACAGGGAAACTCTCTACAGCTGCACTTCTTACTTCAGGAGAGCCACAGGGATTTTTCTGCATGAAATAGTGCCATTTCCAGGGACATGCATTGTGGAGGCCAACTTTTTAGCTACAAATGCCAATGGGGATTGCACTGTGCCCCCACATAGTACTGCCTCCATGATCGTTCTGGTGTAGAAAACATAGCCAAATAAACTGTCCCTAGCCAAACTTGCTATCAGAGGTGGTAACACATTCAGTGTGAAAATAAGTGTGTGTGTGTTGGAGCCAGGGGGGATGCAAAGGCCCCTCCCCAAAGAGTGTCTTATAATTCACCTCTTCCCAATATGCAAGGAAATTTTTTCCACCCTCGTTCCATGCACGCCCATTGCTGTTGGTGAGGAAAGAGTTAGAAAGCACAGTAAAAACAGATCAAGGTGCATAAACTGGTGCAGTTCAGGCTATTGTCTTCCCACTCTTATTAGTGCTGCAGAGACAGCAATATTGACTGCGCTGGGAGCATGATCAATGTCTCACCTGCCAAGCATATGTGGATGTTTGCATCTCTGGGCCTATGTGTCTCTTCTTGGCATGCCTTTTGATGCCTTATACACTGAGGTTAGATGGAGACCAGTCTCCTTGTCCGTGTCCTCCTCCTTCGCCTTCTTCTCTTGCATGGGAAAGAACTATTTCAAAATTGCTTCTAATCATGCTTCTTCTTTCTCACCTAAGCTTAGTGAAATTTCTTTATCAAAGCCTTTTGGAGTAGGTAGGGCTTTGCTTAGAGTTATGTTGGCTGGGGACTACGGGAAGTTGCAGTTCAGCATATGGGGAGGATACTAGAATAGAGAAGGTTACATCAACACCTCACCATCACTGCATCGTGTGGGTAAAATATGACAGCACCGCTAGGGATGTGAGACACTGGAAAATCTGTTTTATTTCCACAGCATTTCCAAACTGGCAACTGAAAAGCAAACCTTGCCAGATTTTGTAACTGGGCTTGGAAAAAGGGTGTGAAAGAATCACTCACATTGAGAACTGATATTTGTATCCTTGGAGAGCATTTTGTGCAAGAAGCAATTTGTGTAGATTTGGTTATTTTCCACCAACAGGGTCTGAATCTGTAAAGTTGCATGAATTGGTTTGCAGATCTGTGGTTTTCCTATTGTGTTTGCAAGCCCATTATATAACTTGGTGTGTGTTCATGTGTATGAAATATATTCTTTTGGGATATATCCTTGTCAGTTTCATCTTCTCACTGTTTTGTCCTTAGCTTGCCCAAAGTAGGGAATCATCTATTTCATGAAGAACTTGGCATTGCCAGTTTCATCTAGTTCTGCATTGATATACAACTTTCCTCTAGGATTATGCAATTTGGGCACACCAGACAGATCTATTGCTAAGTATTGTTTCCAGTCCTTATCTTTCAGTTCCCACAATTTGTGCAAACAGGGTTGTGGGTGGTTAGTTTCTTGTTCCCCCTGGTCTTCCTACCAATAATATATCTGATTTTTCTGGTAATGCATTTGTTCTGACAAGTACTTGCGCTCTCTCCCTCTCCATTCATTTCTGTATGAATTTCCAAACATATAAACCAGTTCTGCCTCTTAGCATTAGGTACCAGTATACTTTCAGGCCCAATACAACCTGGTCTTATGAAGCCTTACACAGCTTGAGACAGCAATACCAGTTGGATCGCCTCTCCTAACCCTGGTCTCCTCAGATAAGCCTCATAGGACTTCCTCTGAGTGCCAACCCCAAGAAAGACTTAGAGGGTAGCAACAAGGGGGAAGAATTTCTTTGTAGTGGCCTCAATCTTTGGAATAACTTGCCATCTTTTCAGCACGAGGTAAAGATGGTCCTTTACCTTTATGCCAAGGCCTTTAAGACTTGTTTGGACACCCAGGGGCTGAAAACAGAAAAGAAATGCATTTTATTATGGATTGTTGTAAACTGGCTTACTGGTTATGGGGTGATATAGAAATGAAATCATTGTCACCATTGTCTGTTGGGGAGGAGGGTGCATGTATAGACAGGTCCCAGTGGCAGGGATCAGCTTGTGTCAGCTCCGCACTGGGAAAGTCTTGATTTGTTCCTCTTGCAGATGGAACAAATTTCTTGAACTTTTGAAAAAGGAAGGGAAAAAGAAAAACCTTGCACAAATGCAGCCCATTTGAGGACAATTACCCCTTTTGTCTTTTTTATTAACTTGTCTTTACTGGTGCTTAAAATTCCATTCATGTCACTACAAATCAGTATTTCTCCTTCTGATTGATTTTTTCCCATAAAATTTGTGTTTTGCATCATTTGGGGCATATATTGTTGCCAATGAGCTTATTTTTCCATTCAAAGATCTTATCATAAGAATGATCGATCTTCCTTCTGGGTTCTTCAAGTCATTCATTCATTCATAAACATTTTCGTATACCATTCACTCAGCCATGTTGGCTCTCTAAACAATTTACATTCAATAAAACCAAAACATAATACAATATATTAAAACAGAATGACAGTCAATAAATCATTCTTACGATACTCAAACTTTGATCATTAGTGTAAATTACCCCCCCTTTTATGTCATCTGACACTTCATACATTTTACCCAATTCTTTACAATTTAAAATTTTGCCATCTTTTTTTTTTTTATGTGAGCTTCTTGAATATATATTACACCCCTGCAATAAAAGAAACTATTTCCTTACACATCTCTAAGTACGGAACAATATATCTGAGCCAGCTCACAATTAATGCAGCATACATAAGGAAACTAGAAGTGATCATAAGTAACTTTGCAAAGATTTGAAGTCCTAAATGGGCCAAACTTAAGTGCGGCTTAGCTAAAAATTACAAAACCTGGAACGAAACCGTCTACTTCAAAGTGAATATCATTATATTCAGTTAGCCTTATTCCCATTTAATGAGCCTCACACACCTATTTGAGAGCAAGCCCAACTAGAAAGTGGATTGTGCTATCCTTCAATAGATGGAGGCAAGGTACTGTATATAGCAATCAAGCGAGATGAGTGTACCTTCTATGTTGTCCTATTTATGCTCATTACTTTTGAAAGGTGTTTACGTGCTGTCCTTGAACAGGTTCCCAGGATGACTTAAAAACATTGAAACTACAGAAAAACAAACAGGAAACATCACAGTGTAAAAGATCAGTAAAAACGCAGCCCTTGACCATGCATGAGGAGCTGCTGCTCCCTCAGACACATCAGTCTGAAGACCTTCCAATTAAAGTACTTCTTTGATCTCTCCTGATGGGTGTGTGTGTGAAGGATTCAAAGAAAGAGGAACAAGACTTCAGCTGGTATGGTATGAAAGTTGGACACGAACTTTCCTTGTGACTGCAACAAACAAAAGCTGTTTTATTGTCTTCCAGATCCGGAAGCACAAAACTTGAAAGATAAAAGCTCAGTTTGAACTATTCCTTAATAATAATAGGAAAGAAATGATACGTGGCCTTTTAGAGGATGAGGTGGTGCAGTGGGTTACGCCACTGAGCTGTTCGGCTGCCGATCAAAAGGTTGGCAGTTCGAAGCCGAGCAATGGGGTGAGCTTCTATTGCCTTGTCCCAAGCTGTTGCCAACCTAGCAATTCAAAAAGCACGTGATGCGAGTAAATAGCTACCACGTTGGTGGGGAGGAAACAGCACCCCGTGACATCACGCTGGCCACATGGCCATGGGAACATCTTGAGACAGCGCTGGCTCATGACCACTGGAATGGAGATGAGCACCGCCCTTATAGCCATTTCGGCTAGCGGAGTAAAATCCACAGGGACTTCTTTCGTTTCTTCCCGTGCTTGCCATTTAAAAGATTTACACTTTTGTTCTCTGTTGACTTCCATTTTGGGAAGCAGTCGGGATTGTTTTGTTGCTCATTGGCTGGAATCCAATGATTTAAAAAACCCAAACAACGTGCTGCTGGCCACTGGCCACTGGTAGCCTGACAAGAAGGAGTGACAGGAAGATAAAGATATTTAGACGCTCTCATTGCTTCATTAACCAGCCTTGTTGGTACAACATGAGCATGAAAAAGCTTTTGTTTCTCCTTTCCCCCTATTCCCTTTGATTATACTGTGACTGAACGTTATCCATGAAGCTTCAAGCGCTTAGGAGACCTTTTCCCTTTGGTACTATCTACCCTTGCCTATTGCTTCCTCAGTTTCTGTCTTGCTTTTGTGCCATTTGTAATGGTTCAGCAGTCAGATCTAAATAGACTAGAGATTGTTGGATGTCCTCGTGCCATTGCTGCATGAACTTGCCATTATTATTATTCATTTAAAAATCTTTCTGGAAAACCATGCATTTTTTTCATGAAATATTTCTGGGATGTGGTTAGGAGAACATTTAGTTTGGTTTTAAGACATAAGACCTCTGAGAACCTGTTTTCTGGGAGGACCATACTATGGAGTTTGGATTTCAGCATGTTATGTTCTTCAGCCCAGAGTAGGTAACTGCACATTTAGAAGATGTGGTGGTCAGAATGATGATCAAACCTGCTACAGTTAATACGTACCAGACATGGAACAGAAATCAATGAAAGAAGACTGTTCTACATCAATCATGAGATTAAAAGTGTTAGCAGTTTATCCCAAGATTAACAAGATTAAAGAAATTTTAATAAACTATAGAACTGATAACCATGTGAGAAATAGCTCATGCCAGTCAAAGTCAGGACACCTCTGGATTTAAAACAGCAAATGATGGCAGTCGAGATCCTCAAACCTAAATGAAATCATTCTAAGAAATGCTTGATCTATAGTGAGTGGGGAAGAAAGTTCAACCAGGAATGGATAGACGAATCTGTCAGTTTTGGTTTTTCTCCATTACTCCCAGCCCTAAATTCAATTCATCCTTTCTCATATTAACTTGAAAGATTGTTTTCCAAATGTGTGCATGAAAATTTGTACAGATGTTCATACAAAATACATGCATTTTGCAATTAACTTCCTCTAATACCCTGCATTCTTTGTATGTTATTTTCCTGAATATGCTTTATTTTGCATACACTTTCCTCAAGCATGGGCCTTATTTTAGACATATCTTGACTGAAGCATCCCATCACAAAATGTGGTGCACTATTAGTTTCAAAGGATAATGGAATTTCAGGTTCAGCATAGGTCCAAATGAATTTCTTGCCTATCTGTACCAGGACTAAATTTTACTGGGCAACATCCCTGCTAGACTGAGTTCATCTGTTGAAGGTTCCAGGTGGTTATGCCCTTTTCCAGGATCTTATATTCTGCAGTGGCTGGTTTGGCCCTGCCCTCCTATATTCCTTCTTTTCCAGTGGCATTATATTCAGGTGTATTTGGCCTGTTAAGGTATTTAAGGGCCAGGGCTTGGCCTCTTAAGGGTTAACAAAATCTGTTCTATAGGGCCCAGAATTCTTCTGAAGATGCTGCTATACCCCTTTCTTCCTCAGCACCCACATTTTACCTCTAACCCTTGCCTCTATTTGCTATTTGAGGCTATGGCTTGAGTCAGTTAAAAGGCTTTGAATATCTCCCAGCCTTACAAATCCATCTCAGTCACTGGTATTTTTCAACCACAATTAACTTTATTAGGAAGAATTAGAATTCATTATGAATTCAATGAGAGGACACTGGCCAATAGCGAAACGCAGCTTGATGGTATGAAGCTGGTTCCACAGTGAGTGTCTCTGATGATGCCTTCCAAGGGGGAAAGAGCTAACCCAACCTTCAGGGTGATCATACTGCCTAAGGACAACCCTCTTGGATTATTGGAGACTTCTCAGCTGATCTGCCTTGGCACTATGTGATTGGACTAAGTAAGGATACTGGGTTTCCTCCACTAAACTCAGGTTGCATGTTGGACATTCCCACTGAATATTAAAGTGCTGGATTCTCATTAGTGTTTGGCTTTTGTTTGGCCTGCTGGCCTTGTCAATTAAGCTGCAGCTTCTGTCTGCCTCTCTTCTGAACCAAAGCCCAATTCAATAGAGTTTGAAGCCTGAGTTACAGAAGCAGTGACCTATTTCCTACAATGACACCGTCAAGGACATTTACAGGAGGAGAATATGTCTCCCCATGGCTAGGTAGCAGCCAGGCAGACTTGCGATCATGCAGAATTCACTAATAACAAAAAAGTTCACTATGCACACAGATTTCAATACCCCCCTCCCAATGCACAAATCACAGTTTGCACAAATGGTGATACCTAGTCCAAAAGAAGCAAATTTAAGGGATCTCAAGCACAAAAAAATGGCAGACTTTGCCACCCTTTGAAGTGAGCCTTTCTCATGCCTAGGTCCTTGTTCCAAACTTAGCATCATTTCTAATCTATAAACTTTGTATTTGTCTTGAGCTCTGGAGGATGGCTGTCCTCTTTTCATGATTGTTTGGATGACTGATGAGACAATTCCCCTAAATTTGCAGACTAGTTTATGGTAACTTACCTGGCATTGTTCCATAAATGTAGCATTCCCTAATCATATGTTTTTTAAAATCAATATAGATCTGAATATTTGCTGACTCCTTTTTGGAAATGTGTACACAGTTCTATTCTACAACTTTCTAATTGGCCCTCTTAAATAAACCAGGAGAGCATGTGTGCTCACAATCTAGAGAAAGGTCACCTATGTTTCCTTGACATTCATGAGCTTAAGTTCATATAATCTGTGCTAATTTTTGATTAGCAGTTTTACTGTTCCCTTTTCACTGCAAACAACAAATTGCTGCATTTCATCATTTTCAATGCTCCCAGGGAACAGCTTCTCAAATATGGCAGCTTTTCAAGGGGGCAACTACTCAAAAAAAAAAAAACAAAAACAAAAAAAACACCACACACACACACACACACACACACACTTTTGCTAGAACACTTGAAAGCCAAGATTCTTAAAAATAATTTTAAAAAAGTGGGATAGGGCAGCATGAAACTAACTGTGGAACTGTCCAATTCACAAAAGAAAGTTATTTTGCTTGCAGCATAAATAGTCAACCAGAAAAGGCAAAGTTTATGTATATTGGTTATGTACTAAAGCAAGTCAACAATGCAGCATTAAAGTGAAAAAAAAACTTAGATTTATTTTCTAGACTCTATTTTTTGCAGGAATCCAACCCAAATGTGATATAGTATGTGATAAAGCACAGCTGTACAGCCCTGCTCTCTCGCTCTCTCAGATTACAGCTAAAGTTTGGGGACAATTAAAATAGATTCTATCCAATGCTATTCTAACTTAAGTTCCATTAATTTCCGTGAGTCTACTCTAAGTAGTGCAAAGTCTAGTGTGCATACTTTGGTTGAGCTCTTTTTAACAGCTAAATCATTTCAGGTAGTTCAGTCATGAGAATATAATCACACATCATCAGGGAAAATATTGAAAATATTTTTGATTATGGAAAATATTAGAGGCTGGAAAAGTAGTATTTCAGTTTAAAGCATCCTCAAGGCATCTGTGTCCTAGCCAAAATTTAATACAATCAGCATTTTTCTTCTTGTTAGTTTTTTTCTTGTTTATGATTCAATATACTGCAGTTGGGATCATGTCCTGTCTTAGAATGAATATGTGGAATAAAAGAGGGCACCTTATCTTAAGTCAGGCCATTGGTCTATATCATACTTATTACCCCCTGAACATTTCCTCATTTCCTACCACCTCTGCTACTCGCACCTGGGGAAGGTGCTTGCTGCAGGGCTTTGAAATCAGGCCTACCCAGGTAACATTATATTTGTAACAGCTACAGCTTGTCTCCATCTCAGGCACCTACGCAGAAACTGACACTTCCCTGAAGAATTCCCGAAGACTCCAATCAGTGCCAAGTTCTCCAAGCAGGCTGTTTGTTGTTCATCTGTATGAGTTCTTCCTTCTTTGAATAAATAGCCTCACACTAAGGCTTACTAGTAAACAAAACGAATTTATTTCTCACCTCTTGAAATAAAATCTAAATTTATGGGAATGCTGTGCCAAATGTAATGGTTGTGAATTATTCATGCACTCTTAAAGTTTGAAGAACTGTGGAGCTCATTTGTGGTGTTGTTTTTACATGTCATCAAGTCATCTCTGACTTATGGCATCCCTGTGTATGGATACCCTCCAAAACATCTTATCCTGCACAAACTTGCTCAGATCTTGCGAACTGAAGACGGTTGGCTTCCTTTCTGGAAATGAACTATATCATGGTTCCTCCTCCTCCTCTCCTCCTCCTCCTCCTCCTCCTCTCTTTAGCATTATCACTTCCCTTAGTCTTGCCTTCTCATGAAGTGTCCAAACTGAGGCAGCCTCAGTTTCCTCATTGTTGCTTCCAGGGCAAGTTCTGGCTTGATTTGGGATGGAGTCTGAACACAGGATCTGGCTTGATTTGGGATGGAGTCCAAGTGCAGAATGCGACTAAAGCATCCCTGATGCCGTCAGCCTCTGCTTAAACATTTCCAGGAAAGGAAATCATTTCCAGGAAGGAAAAGGACATCACTGCCTGAGGTGGCCTGTTCCATGGTCAAGTAGCTCGTACTCTTCAGCCCTGATGTTTAGCCAAGTCCTTTTTCCTCCCACTGGATTGGGGAAACTTCCACTTGCTCAACAGGAAGAGGTGCTTCTGGCAGTTTTCCCAGGAATAGGGAAGGTCAGCAGTGCTCCTTTCTGCTGGCTTGGGAGATCTGCCTTGTTCCGGAGATGCTTGCGAGGGAGTGGTTGACGGACCTGCATCAGTGGATGGTCCAACAGCTGCACCTGCTTGCTGTTGCTGTGGAACAGCCTCTGCTGCCCCACTGCCTGCCACCACGCCCCCTCCAACATCGAGAGGTGAGGGCCTTGGTGCTGGGGAGAGGAAGAAAGGGGCACAGTCGCTGCACCCGCATTGGCAGAGCAGAGGTGGAAATGAGGCAGCTTTCCATCCAGCTGTGCCAGCTGTTAGCCGAAGGGCATCAGCTGTTTGGCACCCATTTGGTGTTGCTTTCGGTGTTGGGTTATTGTGGGCCTAGTGTTACGTTAGTGTTGCTTTTATATTGTTGTACTATTCATTTTACTTCACTGTATTATTTTTTATTTTGTATTTTATAATTAAGTTTGTAACCACCCAAAGAGCCCAATTGGCTGTGGGCAGTGCAAAAATGCAGTGGTGGTGTGCTACCAAATATGGCACTTTTTTAGACCATTGGCTAGATAAATGGAATTTCAATTAGGGCTGAAATACATAGTAACTGTAGAGAGAATAAGATTTTGTACTCAGTATGTCTGAAGCCTTTGGAATAATTATCATATTTTTCACTCTATAAGACGCACCTAACCATAAGACGCACCTAGTTTTTAGAGGAGGAAAACAAGAAAAAAAATATTCTGAATCAAATGGGCACATAATCACAGGCACATTCCCCATCACTTCCCCATGGGCTGCACATCTGACAGACTTACTGCACACACATATTCGCTCTATAAGACGCACAGACATTTCCCCTTACTTTTGAGGGGGAAAAAAGTGAGTCTTATAGAGCAAAAAATACGGTATTTGTTTAGAGAGTAGAAAAGAATAAAAATTTTGAAAACAAAAAATGCAGTCGTGGTAGTGGTGGTGAGGATGATGATGACGATGAATGATTCCTGCAGGATTCACTAGGTTCCTCTGACTTATTGGTACTAATTCTTTCTCTGGAGAAAGAGAGATCCAGTCTCCTGCTGCATTCCTGGAAGCAAACCCCATTAATCCCATGAGTAAGAACTTCGTTACAGTTTGCAAATCATTCAGAAATTCCACCTTTGCAACCATGATTGGGCTTGTCTGTTCTCAAAAAACTAATTCTAGAGCTTGTGCTCACATCCACAAATGCAGAATGTTAAAAATGTACAATTTAAAATGTGCATTTTAAAAGTAAGCATTTCAATCTCACTTTTAAATATTTACATTGCTGTTCTTTAATTTTAAAATCTCCTGCATACTTTTCAGTGATAAGATTTTCATGACTAACTGGGGGGAAACTGCACACTTTTTCAAATGTGTACTTTAAATCATGTTTCTTTAAAATGTGCATTTAAAAATGCACTATCATGCTGTACTGAATGGAGAGTAGGGATATCAGAAAAATCCTCAACAGACACAAATGATTCCAATTTCTAAGAATCCAGACCATGGATTCTGCAGCAGTGTGGCATATTCTGTGGACTAGTGGATATTAAAAGTGTAAGGTAAGATCCAAAAATTTATGCCAATTTAGACATAGGAATAAAATGAAAGCACCCTACAATTCCCCAATAGGCTAAAATATGCATTGATGGCCTTTTTGGGGAGCACCAAGTTGTCCAAGCGCACATTTGTGCAAATCGGATTCCACTGATGAGTGGATCCCAAACCAGAAGAAACTTCTGGCAAAAGCTAGCCAGAATAGATTTTACATTTTTGAAAAATCTACACTCCCCCTGCTCAAACAAGTGGGAAAACCCAGGTCTGAAAGAAGAACCAGAGAGAGCTAACCAACTCTGAAGCACGGAAACTTACTTCTAACATAAACTTACATGTAACAGTTCTAACGTTCCTCATTCTCCCAACCTGAAGTCCTGTTGAGCTTAGCAAGTGCTACATCCAATAGTCATGTAGACGGCAGCATTGGCAGTTCCCAAATTGCCTCATAGACATCTTGTTTTGTAGCATTATACTTGCACTGATGAAGCATCACCACTGAGAAAACATCTGGGGGATAAAGGAGCACAAACAGGAAACCAGGAGGAGGAAAAGAGAGATGTTTCCCAACCGTGTAATTACATGCTTTGGAATGCACATTTGTAATACACAAGTGTATTATGAATAAACCTTCATTTCCCCCAGAAGCATTCTCTAACACTGCCTGTAGCTGCCAACTCAATTCCAGGTCAAATTGAGAGCAGTTTGCACATCACTAATGGAGCTGAAGAGGTAGCAAGAAAGGGAAAGAGAGAGATGGGAACATGAGGGGATGATCATCTCTGGGGCTCAGAGGAAGATTCCTAAGTTCATGCCTGGCTGGAATCTTTCAGTGGTGAATAAAATGCCCTCTTCAGCCATCCCAGTTGGCTGTCACCAGGTTTTCTTTGTTTATTTTATTATATTTATATCCCATCTTCTTTTCTTCCAAGGAACTCAAGGTAGCTTAAATAATTCTCTTTCTTCTCCAAGTCTCATCCCCACAACAACTTTGTGATGTAGGTTGGGTTGGGAGTCTGTAGTGAGCTCCATGGCTGAGTGAGAACCAGGAGCCAGATTTCCTGATTCCCAGTCCCCCACGCAACCACACTGCCTCTCTCTTCTACATGCATTCATGCCAGGATCCTGACAAATGAAGCTGAAACAAATTAAACTACAGGGGAGAAGGAAGGGTTGTGTGCATTGGAGTATGTCTGACAAGTGCTCACAAGAAAGATGTAGAGGTAGAAAGTAACTCCCAAAATGGATCTAGAGGTATGGCAGGCCATGTGAAAGGTAAAGGTAAAGGTTTCCCCTTGACGTTAAGTCCAGTCATGCCTGACTCGAGGGGGCGGTGCTCATCTCCGTTTCCTAGCCGAGGGAGCCAGCGTTTGTCCGCAGACAGTCTCCGTGGTCATGTGGCCGGCTTGACTAAACACCGAAGTGCACGGAACAGTTACCTGCCCACCGAAGTGGTACCTTTTCATCCACTTGCATTTGCATGCTTTCAAACTGCAAGGTTGGCAGGAGCTGGGACAGAGCAATGGGAACTCACCCCATTGTAAAGATTCGAACCGGTGACCTTTTGATCAACCAGCCCAGCAGCACAGCGGTTTAAACCACTGCGCCATCTGCAGTCCCATGTGAAAGATAGAAGGTTCTAAATTTTGGGGTTAGTGTCTCAAGTATGACAATCCATTTATGTGTCTCTTACCAAATGCATATGCTGTCCTTCAGTCAACATTGTATTTGTTTATTTGTTTATAAGGTAAAACATAAATATAAAAGTGCAAAAGAATAATCAACACAATGAAAATAACTGATTATAGTAAGCTCAGGTCTTTTGGTGCTGGTATATGTCCTGATGCAGAACATAACTTTTCATAATGGGGGGGTGGGGTTTTTTGTAAGTGAAATAACATGTTAAAACTTTTTATTGTTGTAAGCCGCCCTGAGGCTTTATTACGATGGGGCGGCATAGAAATGTTTTAATAAATGAATGAATGAATGAATGAATGAATGATAAATAATAACAATGCTAAATATTTTCGTAGCTTATTTCAACTGCTCAGACTTCTCCAAGTCCTCCTACTAATTGTGCAATCATGTTGACCAACAATTCAGTCTGTCATGGGTCATGGTTCCTCCTTCAAACAAACACAATCAAATCATACTGCAAATTCAAAGGAATTAGGGTTTCAATCAGAGATTGCATTCAGTCCGGAATGTACAAACTAGGCATATCTTGGTTTAAACTGTACTGAAATGGCTCCATGGCACATTCTCTCCTCCAGCCCTATAAAAGCCCCCATTCTTGAGCTGGATTACTCTCTCTCCATTGGCATGATTCTGTTGTTTTTCCCTGGCTCCAGGCTCTACAAGTGAAATGGATGACAATTTAGTTCCAGCTTGTTTTTCACTTTTTTAATGCTCAAATTCTGGAGGTTCTTCAAATACAGGGTTAAAATAACTGGACAATCTAAATGGTTATGGGAGAAACCAAAATGGACTCCCATCCAGGTCCAGTCTTTGAGTGCTTGCCTCTTGGAAGCATGAATTTGAATCCTTGGGTTATTCAGCAACCCTTGTGTTGAATTAAGGTTGCTACCCCTTTCCCCTGGTGGGCTCTTTATCTTTAACAATTACCGTATTTTTCGCTCTATAAGACGCACCTGACCATAAGACGCACCTAGTTTTTAGAAGAGGAAAACAAGAAAAAAAATATTCTGAATCAAATGGGCACATAATCACAGGCATATTCCCCATCACTTCCCCATGGGCTGCACATCTGACAGACTTACTGCACACACATATTCGCTCTATAAGACGCACAGACATTTCCCCTTACTTTTGAGGGGGGGGGGGAGTGAGTCTTATAGAGCAAAAAATATGGTATATGCCAGGAAGGGATAATATGATCATTTCTGTGTCGGGGACAGATGTACCTGTAGAATATAGGTGATGCAAATGTACCAAAAAAAGAGCTTCAGGTTGTTTTTAGATGAGATCGGGTGCTTTCAGGGTAGTCTGGCCTTAGACCAGTTGTTTTTGATGAGAATTTGCCAACTTCAACATTTCTGTAAACATACATGAGACAGGAAGATCTTGTGATTTAGAGTTTGAGCTTGACAGAATGCCAGCCCAGTAGATTCGTCTGTCTCTGCTCCATAATCCCATCGATGGGTCACTACCTCATTCCAGAAGTTTGTAGCGATGAACTAGAGGTGAAGGATGTCTTCTCCTCCTCTGAGCAATTGTAGTAAAGGCATCAGAAGAAACGGAATCTCCATCACAGTTTTGGATGAGGGTTAGAAGGCCTCTTTACCTGCCTATTTTATACCTCTCATTAAAACATTTTGGAATTCCTTCAGCGTTTCTGCAAACAGATCTCCTGGTCTCCATGTTACTTTACTTAGAATGATGCTTTATGCAAAATTCAATGGCAGGTTTATTCTGGGCTAATTATATAAATTATTTGTTTTCAGGAAGATGTGTTTTAAGATTCTCATCCTTGACTCTTGCCAATGTAGTATTTTTCCTTTTTTGTTTGTTTCTTTTAATGGAGAAATGATAGGCGTCTTTCAATGGTGTAAATTGCACTGGAACTCATTGCATTATATAGAACATACACATCAGGTAAATCACAGTAAGAAGTGTGATAAAAATAAGCTCACATCTCTCTCTCTTTTTTGCTTGTGGTGAAATAACTGCCCTAGCTTTCCATTAAAAGAGAGTTCCTTAAATGTATATAATTAACACCAATTTTCTCCCAGTAGGTTCTTCTAAATCAGGTGTCTGAATCACAGAGATTTTCTTTCTGGAAACAGATTTACTTGAACCTTTTCATCAACATTATTAGTTCCACTGGGATTTCCTGCTTATTGTTTTTCAATAGATGAGAGTTGTATCAACTGGAAAGAAACTATTTAGACCATTGTCCCTTCTATAAATTAGCCCCACTTTTAAGTTCTATTTATTTAAGAGTGTGCGAAAGTCCAGGTTCTATTCTGTTACTTCTGTATTCTATCCCTCCAGGACTTGGAACTGCCAATTCACACAATGTTTGCATTCATTAGTTCTGAACTAGATTTAGCGCTGAATGCAGAATCCTTTCCCTACAGCAGACAGCTAATTTTCTGAAACATTCTCAATGGGGTGCATCAATTGTCTAATGGTGCACAAGAATTATATATTTAAGAAAAGATGCAGTGAGAAATACTTCCATGATTTTTCAAGATTTCAGTTCTATCAGGAAGAAAGTGTAAGTGATTCCATCAGGATTAGGTCCCAGGTACTAAATGTACCACATGTGTGCATGGGAGGGATACCTACCACCAGATCATGCAGCACCAGGAAAGAATTTGATAGAGAACATGATAAAGCCACACTTTGCAGTCTCTGCAAGGCTAAAATAGGACTACACAATCTTTTTGGCTTTGGAAACATAGAAACAGAGTGAGTCAGAAGGGGTCTCCTGGGCCATCTAGTCTGACCCCTGGCTCCAGCTGGCTCCGCTCATGACATGCCCACCTTGTGCATGTCCAGCCTATCTTTGAACACCCTCACTGATGGGGCCTCAACCACCTCCCGTGGAAGCCCATTCCACACCCTTGGGGTCCTAACTGTCAGGAAGTGCTTCCTGGCATCTAACTGGAACCTGGGTTCCCTGAGCTTTGCTCCATTGGAGCACATCCTTCCTTCCTCTGCAGGGGTGAACAGGTCTCTACCCATCTCCATGTGACATCCCCTCACATACCTGTATGTCGCCAACATATCCCCTCTGAGTCTCCTCTTCTCCAAGCTGAAGAGACCCAGTTCCCTCAGTCTCGCCTCATACCCTATCCCCTGCAAACCGGCCACCAACCTTGTGGCCCTACGCTGCACTGACTCTAACCTGGCTAAATCCTTCCTGTAATGAGGGACCCAAAACTGAGCACAATACTCCAGTTGCGAGCGCACCAGAGTCATATAGAGTGGTAGCAATACCTCTCTCGATCTAGCAGCCACACTTCTGGCTATGCAACCATGGGTGGCATTCACCTTCTTGACCACTGCATCACACTGCTGACTTATGTTTAGCCTGCAGTCAACCAGTACCCCGAGGTCCCTTTCACAAGTGCTGTTCTCCAGCCACTTGGAAGTCATATGCACATTTATATGCACACTTTGAAGGAGCATCTCCTTCCTTTTGTGCCTCCCCACTCCTTAAGATCTGAAGCAGAGGTCCTTCTTTGGGAGCCCTCTTTGAAGGAGATTAGGAAGGTGGCTACCTGGAGAAGGGCCTTCTCTGTGGTGGTGCCCCATCTATGGAATGCACTCTCCAGAATGGTTTGCCTGGCTCCATCACTCTACTCCTTTTGGAGCCAGGCTAAAACCTTTTTATTTTCCCATTATTTCAATGTATGATTAGGTTTTAATGCAGGCTTTATTTTATTAGAATTATCTGGATGCTGTGCTTCATTTTACTTTATGCTGCTTTTACTGTAAGACCATCCTGAGATGCTATTAGCTGGACAGTATATAAAAACTTTAAATAATAAATAAATATATCCTAGGGACACAGATAGTTCTTTCCTCAGTATTGCTACAAGCAAGGAAACAGTGACTTGTATCTGGTTTTCCGATGGAGGATCCAGAAAGCATGCTAGTAATTGTCAGTGCTGTATTTGGCATTATGAGGGGCACAGTTCATGCTAATGGAGAGAACGTTTGACCTTGAGGTGCACCACAAAAAGACTGGAAAAAATCCAACGCATGAGAAATGTTCTTGCACAGGAAAAGGACAACTTATGGCCACTGCAGCACATCAGAAAGGTTTTGGGGTGGGGGGTCATGTTGGATGCACTCTTGCATACGTTACAGAAGATACAGGGAGAGCACCATACGGAATGTAATTTTGGAGAGGATACACTAAAATATAGAGTACCTTACACCCTCAGTGGGACTAGATATGAACAGATCTGTCGGTCTCGGTTTCATCAAGATTATTAGTTCTTTAGATGAAGTTCCTTCTATCTCATCTCTGTCTGACCCAGGTCAGCTACCAGAAGGGCACAGCTTCTCATCAAATGCACATCTGGAAGTTCCTCCCCTGCACTGGGATTCACCAAAGTGGGTGATAAACTCATCTCCCTCATCCTCTTTCCACATTCTGAGTTAGTTTCCACATTCATTGACTTGCTTGATTTATACCCTGCCTTTGTACAAAAAAAAATGGCACTCCGAGTGACTTACAAAAACCATTTAGAATGGATTGGAACAAGCAAACACATGAATGTACAGTGAAATCAGAAGAATTACATAATAAAAGCGGCATCAGCATACTGTTCTTCCTACAAGCTAAAGGCCTTCTGGAATAGACCTTTTTTTGCCTGCTGCTGGAAGGAAAGCAGAGAGGAGCTTTCCATGGCCTGCAACTGGCCACTGAAAGCTCTCATGCAAATTGCAACCAAATGTCCCTCACATGGTAGCAGTCTTGGACCAGCCCAAAAGAAGTGAAGGACCTGGCAGACTTGAATGATAGAAACAGGGTCTTTAAAGTGGCACTGCCCCAAGGCACAGGAGTCCTTATAGGTCATGACATGCCTGTCAATATTGAACCTGTTGGGGCCCAACCAGACCCCCACAACAGGGAAGAGACAGCTAGATTTCGAGAAAGGTAGCAGCATATTTGACTTTGGAGGTTGGCGGCCGCTCATTCCCTTTGGTGCTATCTGAACCAAACGGAAGCAAATAGCTGCTTTCCATTACTTTGGTTCTCTGCCCTTCAGCTGTTGTGTAAATTGAAAGAGGAGGGAGCGAGGGGAGGGGACAAGTGGGGAAATGGGTCTTTCCTTTCTGTTAAATAACCTTGCAGACTTTAATTTGAAACAAACAAAGCATTTTCAAGCATTCCTCCTCCAGGGATTTTGCTGGGACTAAATTGCTGAATATTTAATAGGCATACACAGGCTGCAGACCCCAAGGTCTGTTCCCCCCAATGATAAGCCCTTTTTTATTTAATGAACTTTAATTACTTAATAATTAGTCCATGTGTAGGGAGAAGGGGATCTTGATAGGCTGCCAACCAGCTGTAAGGCAAACCAAGTGTGTGTGCCATTTTTTGATGATAGCTTAGAAGCAGGTGTGGTGGGTTTGATCTGAAACCCTGATTGGGGGGCAACCTTTCCTGGCAGGACAAAAGCATGCTGCAAAGTTGAGCTGAGGAATACTTTGCTTCTTGAGGGTCACCTCCGTTCATGGAGCTGAGCCCGCTAAACAAGTCTGAGCAGCACCACACATTACGAGAGAGAAGCCAAGGAGGAAGGGTGAGTGGTTGTGTAGTTCCATGGTAGCAAATGTGAGGGCATATGCACACTTCCTGCTCACAGGGACGGGTACGAGGCCCAGAAGTTCGGACGGGGTGTTGTGTACACATGCTCCGGCGAGCTTCTCAGGTGTGCACAAGAAGCTGACCGTTCTGGTGGGACTGATAGCTCAGAGTCAGGGTGAAGGGGAGTTAGTTTTCCCAGACGGGGCCCAGAGCTCAAACTCTGGTAACGGAACTGTTGTTGGAATGGGCAGGTCTGTAGCTGCAGCCTCAGTCTCTCAGTCCCAGCCTGAGCCTGCTCTGGATGAAAGTAGTGCAAGGGCAGCCATGGGGCCCAGTCCCCCCCACCTGTAGAAGGACAAAACATCTGGAGGGAGGAGATTTGGAAATGAAGAGCTTCTCGGATGGAGAATGCTACCCTGAGGAGCTGGATGCAAGGGCCGGTCATCACAGCTGCAGGCTGGCCCAACTGGGGGCTCAGAGTTTGGAATGCAGGCACACCCAGTTCCACAGCACCCCACCTTTCCAAGACAGGCCCCAAAGGGTTCATAAGCAAAGCTTTGGGTACAGTGGGGCAGAGAGGGTTCAACATCTCTCTTTGTGTATGCTCAGAGTCTGTCTTGCTGGGAGGGAATGCCTGGACCATGACACAGGGTGGAAGATTTGCACGCTTCCTCGTATGCACAATCCCCATGAGGACAAGAACAGTAACACTAGAGGAGGTCTGTTGGAGCCAGACAATGGCCCATCCCTTCCACCACCTGCTTCAGGTGAAGAAAGAACCCATCCTAGGTCTTACAGTTGGAATCGCATTCTCCCACTCATGTTTTTCGGGAACTGATATTCCGGCCTACTGCCCCTGATACTGCCATTAGCATGTGTTCATCAGGACTTGTAGCCATTGATAGTAATAGCTTGATCCCCTCATCCCCTTTTAAAGTTATCTAATTTTAATCTAATAGCAAGTTTCACCATATAACTAAGCGGTGGGTTAAATAGGCTTTCTATAATCTGTCCCAAATCTCCCATTATTCAGCTTTACTGGATGATCTTATCATAAGAGATACTGCCACTTTTGCCCCACCAAGCATAATTATCTACACTTCATCAGGTCCCTCTTCCTCACCCCTTCTTTAAGCTAGAAAAGCCCAAATTCAGTAACTGTTCCTCAAACATGAGTTGCTCTGGATCCCGGATCCTTCTAATGCCCTTTCTTGCTCCTTTGGGGTTTTCTCCTATTGTTTGATCTCCATGTCTGTCATCGAGTGGGAAGTCAGTTCAGAACATGGAGGTATAATTTAGCTGTCATGGTCAGTGGCCTTCCTTTGAGGCACTGTAGTTCAGTGTTTCATTTCCAAAGCAGAGTCACGGGAATTCAAGTTTTCCAGATGTATCACAGCATCTGGGATGCACCCCCTCTGTCGTGAGGAAAGGTGGTCAACGCTATGAAGAAATGCACAATATGTATTCTCAAAAAGACAGAGGCATTTCTTCTTTCTCACTATGATCTAAGGCCATAGTCCTCATGGAATTGTAGCTGGGGGATATCTTATAGGTCATCCAATCCAACCCAATTGGATGCTTCAATTGGTACAGAACAGAGCTATGGGACTAATGAGACCACATAACACCAGTGCTGTATCATCTTCACTGGTTACTGATTGAAGTCCTGGCCTGATTTCCAGTGTTAACATTGATGTATAAACAACATACCATGACCAACTATTTTTTCTTTTAATTACTTCAGAGTTTCCAGCATTTAGAATAAGTTTGGCCCCTGGTGAGTGATTGGTAGGCTGATTAATGTATTTAATCATAGCGATTTTGGATTCATCCAACTGTTGACTACCTTGTTTGCATCTCATACCTGGACATATTTAGCCCAAACCTATGATGGATTTAACTCTGTCGTCTCTTGTGGGAGTTGACTATCGTGCCAACATGTATCTGTGTTCTGGCTTCTGTGAGGCTTTGCTCTTGCATGGAGCATCAGATAATCTGCTTCTTGATTTCAAGGTTGCCAAAATCTATGACAAAACCTGCCAACTTAACAGAGACTGTTTTTTACCACATGAATTCTTTATTCCTAGACATACTTGACTGGATTGGTGGTAAGTCATTAGGACTTGTTCCTTAGAAGATATACAAAAGGATCACACCAGAAATGTCCTTCACTATGAGATTCCTTTAGTGTAACATAGTAATGCACTCTCTTTAAAGATGGCAGACAGGGAGAGATTTTCTATGAAAAGCATTTTTGGAGTTGGCTTGTGGTCTCCAAAGGACTATCTCCCTTGGATGGCTTAGATGCACTCCTTGCATGCTTGCGTAGAAGGGTGGAAGCATTTCCCCCTTTCTGCTTTTCTAAGTCACCTTTGCCACAGCATTACGGGATGCCTCATTGCAGATATTGATTGGGAGGTGGCCTTTTAATAGCTTTCTGCAGTCCTTTAGAGAAGCATGCCACTATGATTTTTGTATTTATTTAAGCAAGCTAAAATGGGAACTGTTTAATGGTTCTGCTTTTCAAGTTCATGTTGAAATTTCCATGGGTGGGAAGCTGTTAAACTTCTGAGCCTGTGTCATTAACTTGGCTTGCGTACTTATATGGATTCTTCCCGTGGAGCGGAAGGAAATAAGGGAGTGCCTGGCTAACTCTTCTTTTGCTAGGCAGTGTTAAATGAAGAAGTAGATTTGTTATCACAGGAATGCATGTGAAAAGGTCTGGGATTTATATTTGTATAAACTCACAGCACCAGGCAAGATTGCCGATTCAGGAGTCTGCATGTAGGATTCTCAGCAGGGTTTAAATCCCAGTAAGGTCTTAGATGAAGTCCTGATGTGTTGCACTCGTAGAATTGTAGTCCTGGAAGGAACCTTATAGTTCATTCAGTCCAACCCCATTGACTACTTCAACTGGGACAGAATAGAGCCACGAGACTGCTTACTAGGGCTGGCCAATGAGACCAGTTTTATACAGTAACACCAGAAGACATCTCCTGGAGCCAGACATGGCTCATCTCTTCCATCAGTCTATTCCCACAGTGGTGAAATGCCTACAGAAGGCCACAAGGAGGACACAAGGGCCAGGGCCAGCTCACTCATGATGCCGAGTGAGGTGCCTGCACAGGCAGCACAGCAGGAGTGGCAAAGGGCTGAGTACTGCTAAATTACTCTTGTGGAGCTCTCTAGAGTGCTGGTCCACCTCCAGAGAGCTTTGCAAGCAGCTTTCCCACCTCACCTCAGTGAGATAGCAGCCAGCCTGACCGTAACCTTGCCCATACCTCCAGCTGGCAAGGTTTAAAGCCCGGCAAGTCCTCATGTGCTGTACTCATGGAACTGTAGCCCTGGAGGCATCTTATAGGTCACCCAGTCCAACCCAATTGAAATTGGTACAGATTAGAGCTATGGGACTGTATACCAGGACTGAAGAGACCACATAGCGGCAGTGCTATATCATCTTCACTGGTTACTGATTGATGTCCGGGCCTGATTTCAGTTGTCAACATTGATGTATAAAGCCCTAAAGAGTTTAGGGTCTGGATTTCTGCAGGAACATCTCCTTCCATATACACCTGCCTAAACTTTGAGAGCTTCAGCTGAGTCCTTCCCCAGGAACCCTCTTTGAAAGAGGCTAGATGAGTAGCTACCTGGCACAAAGGCCATATTCATTTTGGCACCAGGCCGAGACCTTCTTACTCACTCAGTATTTTAAGGCTTGAAAGTTGAATGGTTGAATGTTTAATGGTTTGAAGTTTAATGTTTAATGAAGTTCAAGTTTAATGGTTGAAAGTTTTTTACTGTATATTTTTATATATTGAAGATCATGTTTTCTTTATTCTGCTGTTATGGTTTTTGTCTTTTGTAAGCCATCTAGAGATCTGTCTCGGATATAAGACAGGATAAAAATGTTTTAAATAATAAATAAATAACCCCTTTGTTCAATGTAAGATCTGAAGTACGGGATGCAGTTACATCATCTTTAGCAAATGACCATGCAGACTTTACTTACTCAACTAAGAGAAGCCCGTTACAGGTAGAGGTAGCATGTTCCACTTTTAAACATCTCATCCCATTCAGTTACTCCGTATGAGTGGCTGAGGACTACTTCCCAACAACTTCCTTCCAATGGTTCTAATCCTTCCTCTGGACCAGAGAGCAAATTTACCCTATCTTGTGCATGATGGTCCTTCAGATATTGGCAGATTGATATCATGTTTCCTCTTACTTGATTCTTTTCCAGATTAAACATATCCACTTCTTTCAATCTCTTCCTCTTATGACTTCATTTCCAGACTCTCCATTTTTGAAGAGCATCCTTAGTTACTAACATTGACGTTTTTACAGTTTGTTTTGAAAATAGGAGGCTTTGAATCACATCTGTTCCTATCTGATGTATTTGTCTCAGTCCTTAATGAATATTTTGTAGGAACAAGCCATATTTATTTATTTATAGTCTTTTGGTTTAATAGATTGGATTTATATGTCAGCTATTGGATTTACATGTCACCCATTATTCTTTTAATTGTATCTTAATGTATTTTTAGTTGTAATTCATTTTGGAATCCATTATTTTGGCTGGAAAGTAGGCTGCAAATACACTAAATAAATAATTTAACCTAATTTACATTTGAATCACATGAAAGCGTACCAGCATGAACACAAACAAATAAACAGGTTGTTCAGAGCCCTTCCTAATTGCTGTTTTGTCTCTGTTTCTGCAGGCCCACTGAGGTTTCTATCCCAGACAGATTCCATCACAGCGTTTACGGGAGACACTGTCTTGTTAAAATGTGAAGTTGTCGGAGAACCCATGCCTTCAATCCACTGGCAAAGAAACCAGGAAGATCTAGTTTTGAGTCCTGGGGATACTCGTGTGGCAGTCCTGCCTTCTGGATCTTTACAAATCAGTAGAATTCAAGCAGGGGATGGTGGAATCTATCGATGCATTGCAAAAAATCCTGCCAGTTCAAGAACTGGAAATGAAGCAGAAGTCAGAGTTTTGTCTGGTAGGAAACCCCCTGCCCTCTCTCTTTCACTGTGTGTGTGTGTCTGTGTGTGTGTGTGTGTTACTTTAGTGATGGAAGTGAACTGTGATCTGCAGCTTACAATGCAAATCTACCTAAAGTATGTGAATATATTTCAGGAAAAACTCTATGGACATCTTTTTGCAATTTAAATTATTTTGAGTGGATGTACCTCCCCGCATGATCAGAGGTTGTATCGTATAAATGTGATGTTTACAAAAGCAATCACATTAGACCTATGAGAGAGAAGGAGACAAGAATAATATAGAAAATTAGTACGCATGCAGGGATGCCACATCTTATGGGATGCCACATCTTATGAAAAACCTACCAATGGTCTGCTCAGTTCCAGTCTTTGAATCGATCAGTGCTGCTTCCTTCCACCACCTCACAGAAATCTACACTGTCACTTAATGGGACTAAGTTCTGCCCATAGAGAACTGGACACAAATGGAAAGTATTCCACACAAAACAGTCCCCAAAAGTCAGTGCATGAAGGTGTAGAGATGTCCCTGGCCCATGCCAGAGGGAGCCGGCTTAAAACTGGGGATGCTCTTCGATTGTCTTTTGGTGGAATTTTTAAATATTTATACTGGATTTATACTGTCTGGACTAAAACGTTGATTTACTTAGTCTACCATTTTCTGAATTTTGATATTTGTAGTCGTCTTAAAAAAAATAGAACTAGTGCATACTTTAGATGAAAACACATTTCAAATACACATTTTAGGATAATTGTATACAAATGTGGCTTTTTAAGGCTGAAAGGAATATACAATGCATATTTTCTGGGAAATCAAACTGTCTTGGTAGTAAAGGATTGCGAGGAATCTGTTCTCGGGCAGAAAATGTCAGATTTTGGCTTCCCAGACACCAGACTTTGCACCAGCTCAGAATCTGAGTTCCTGGCGAGTGGACCCAGCATCCACAGGTCACTCGCCAGGAATTGAGCCTCATGTGCTGCAGAAGTAGCACCTGACTTCCATGCCGGCTGTGCCCAGCAGTGGCAAGCAGGGCAGACGGTTGGTTGCTGTCGAGGTGCAGCTCAACATGTAAACAACCCACACGTTCACGAGCAATAAAACTAAAGTCCTTTATTGCTACTTGTCTACAAGATTTAGAACTCTATAGATAAGCTCTTCTGTTGAGGTCTTTGGAATGCAGGTGCTAATCCTCTAGTGGTGTCTCTCTCCGAGGCCATGTGGGACTAGCTCTCTTGGTCACGCCTTTCCTCCCTCTGCCGTAACAAGGCCTGTCTTTGCTCGTATCTTCTCAGAATTCTACGATGGGTTGCTAGGGAAAGGTCTAGCACGCCCCCTGCATCTCCTGTGTCATGTTCAGGAAGTTCAGCGTCAGTGGGAGGAGGGACAGCCTGCTCTGACTCCTTCTGAGTAGAACTCGTAATGTCTTTTCCCTCGGGGCTGTCTTGCTTTGATGTGGGTTCGGGTGTTTGCTCAATGGGCAGGGAGTCGGGGAGGTGCAGCTATCTGCTCAGCCACCCCTAAGGTAGGTTGCGGGGTTGGCTTTTGGATACAGGCTCCCAAGCACAAGACCTCCTCGTGAGGTGCTGTCTCTGTCGGGGCTTCAGGCACGACAGTTGCTGGGAATGGCGCCAAAGTGCCACTGCATGGGTCTTCTCATCTACATCTGCAGCTGATCCTGGCAGGGAACACTGATGGTTGTGCACTGGGGTCCATGAGCATTTGTGGACTTTCCCTTAGTTTGGCTCCCTTTGCAGGACTGGGCTGAGTATTAGGATTCAGGAGGGACAGTCTCTTGAAGGATTTGTCCCTCCCCTACTCAGTAGGATTTATCATTCTTTTTGCACCTTGCTGATAATCATTCGGCGACATTCAAGTATGTGAGGGGATGTCACATGGAGGTGGGTAGAGACCTGTTCTCCCCTGCAGAGAAGGGCAGGACATGCTCTAGTGGAGCAAAGCTCAGGGAGCCAAGGTTCAATTTGGATGCCAGGAAGCACTTCCTGACAGTTAGGACCCCGAGGTATGGAATGGGCTTCCACGGGAGGTCGTTGAGGTCCCATCGGTGAGGGTGTTCAAAGACAGGCTGGACATGCACATGGTGGGCATGTCGTGAGTGGAGCCGGCTGGAGCCGGGGGTCAGACTAGATGGCCCAGGATGCTCCTTCTGAATCACTCTGTTTCTATGTTTCTATTTTGTCACTTTTCACCCCTGTTGCCCACTGAGTTTTCACCAGCTCATGAGCAATTGTTGCAGTAGTGTAGAGTGGGACAGAGGTGAAAGCAATAGCCACAAAGGGTAACCACAACTCTTTATTAGGGATAGGAAACTTACTCCAGATGAATTCATTCTTTCCTCAGAAAGCAACCCCAAATCATCTTAGATTACAGTAACTTAATCCTGCTTTTTAAATGAGCCAACATTGGTAGTTACTCTGGTGTCTTTGAACTTCAAGCAGAGAACCGCCTCTGGCATGGTTTAAAGGCCATCATTTGACTGGATGTTTTCCCTAAGAAGTTACAGGCTTGTGCTAGTCCAGGCAATTCAAGACTTAATCTTTCCTGCCTCAAGGCACAATCTGCATAACAATAGTCTAGTCTATGAATTCTTGTTCAGAATTACTAAACCCTTGGCCTGTGGACTTCAAGTTAGCATGATTTGGATGGTTTAGTTTAAATTTCAGAATAGATTCCATTTTTAAAGTTTGTTTTCCTTCTTCCTAGTAATGGAAAGAGACCCTGATGACCTGTAGCTTTTTGTGCATACAAATGTTCAGATCTAAAAGCCTAATTCTACTTAGCCATGAAACTCACCGCCTTGGACAGGACTAGAATGTCTTTGGGACCAGGTTGTAATAGGCCCTGGAAGCTCCTGAAAAGCTCTGTTGGGCAGCACAGAGGAGGTTGAATAGAGGCAGAGAGGTGTTGTTCCTTTGCCATCCTCACTTGCTTTAAATATAACTGATTATAGGGCCCATTTCATCCACTGGGATTTTTTTCCCATCTTCACTCAAGCTTTCTTCTGAGCTATTTCATTCCTTGCAGCTCTAGGGTACACCACAGGGTTGTGAAGGTCTACTGCAGAATGGTTGTGCAGAGGGATTGTGTCAGCCATCTGGGTCATCTCCAGAGGACAACAGGGATTTAAGAATCTGCCAGCCATATCAGCCAGAAAATTCCCAAGAGCCCTCTGGAGATCAACCGGATCTTTTAGCCTGTGGAGGTGGACCATTAGGTCTCCACCCTTGCAGATGGTCAAAGTCAGTGTCAGTCTAATCACAACAGGTCATGATCTCACCATAACAGAGGGACTGTTTTGAAGTTCTTCTCATTAGATTCACTACCCCCAGTGAAATCCAGAGTGCATTGTGCTACATGGGTTGAGTGGATGGCATGTTGGGACAATCCCATGGTTGTCATGGAGTTCTTGAAATCCTGAGCTGCAGATCACGTGCTCTTGGAATGGATGTTCATGTTCCTCAAGACCAACAATCTGGGGAACTTTATCATCATAGCTAAGAGCATGACTCTCAGCTCAAATAGGAAGTTGTTTACAACAGAAAAATGAACCTATCTGTTGGTCCAACACCAGATGCAAACAGTCAGATAGTGAGCAGAGAGAGAGAGACTACTTGTAGACCACAGCAACATCCCATCCTCTGCCCTTTCATCTCCCTTGTTGCTGAACCAGGTACCTTGGTGGGCATAACTGGGAGAGAGTAGCTCCTCCCTACCCCCTTACCCAGGTGTCAGTGAGGCAAGCTTCATCCACTAACAGAGGTCTTCCTCTGGACTGAGCTGCCATTCAAAAGCAGCATCAGAAGACCAGAGGGCAGACTACTAAGTCATCCACCATCTTTCGATGCAAGGAGGATGAGAACAGGCATTAACTCTTTGGGCTGTGCGCCCCTTCCTGGCTAATCCTCTTCCCAATGCCCAATCTCCCTTGACACTAATCCCTCAACATTATACTAACGAGGACCTCTGCAAATTTCCTCTCTTACCCTCACATCTTTTCTCCAGGGCTCATATCCAGGCACCCAGGAAGAAAGAAACAATGGGTGTGGCAAGGAAGTGGAAATCAATCAGTGGGCACAGGGAAAGCAACTCCGATGTGTGCTGAAGAAACAGAGGCATAGTCACCCGGATATGAAAATTTCCATCTGTCCATCAAGTCAAATTTACCCCTCTCAGCCTGAGTTGCAAGATTCATCCAATTTGCTTCTCAAGAGCAGGCATGTTCCCATCCAATCCAGGGTCCAAAAATGTCCCCGCCCACAATCAGATAATGACAAGCCATATCAACCTCTTTGCTAAATCTATCCTGAAACTTAACTGGAGAGTCATTACGAGGCCCATGCACGCTAATCACAGCAATTACGTTAGCCATATATTTCCCTGCCAGGATCATAAAAGGACCCTCAAGATCAGTAATCACTTGCTGAACTGCAAAAGAGTGTTGCTTATGAATTAAAATCACAATGCTTTTGAGCTGAGCCAGGTATAGTCCTCAGCAACTCATTTTTCCCCCCAATGTAAGAATTTGCAGTTATCAAATGGGTTTCTTGGGGAAAAGCCCCTAAAAATCAACATTTAGCCTTTTAGCTTAGAAAGGACTCTGATCTGCTTTTTTAAATTCTTCAGCCCCTTTCATGAACTCCCCCCCACACACCATGCTGCTTGTCCTTTCTCTCATTCACTGACCATTTTTACAGAAGTTGACTGCCTTTAAAAGTTTTTAAAAAATGCATAAATTGTAGCAATAATATATTTCAGGCCAAGCATTTAAAAACCCTAATAAGTAGAATGCTAAACCTTACCAAACTTCCTCAGAGAAAGATTGAGGGTTTTTAAAAATGAAAATAAAAGCACTCTAAATATCTCATGTGTCATGGTGGTTAGAGGGCTGGACTGGACTGAAGCTCCAGCTCCTAGTCCCCAGTCAGCTATGAAGCTCCCTGCATGACTTGGGCCAGTCACAGACTCTCAGCCCAGCCTACCTCACAGGGATGTTGTGAGGATAGAATGGAGCTGTGTAAGCTGTCTTGGGTTCTTCACAAGAGGAAAAGAGGGGAATATAAATGCAATGTAATAATAATAGTGCCAGAATCCCCCACCAAACAGCATCCCCTGGGACAAAAAAGTGGAAAGGATCAAAAAAGGATTTTTTTTTAGTTTCAGTAAAATGGGCAAAGAGATCCCTGCCACCAATCTCTAGGAAAATAGCCTAGGCAAAGTCTCAGAGTAAGTGAGTGCTCACTTTTTCCACTAACGCAGATTAAAGAAACCTAACTTTTTAAAAGCTTTTTCAAACTGGTAACCCTAGGCTTCATGGTTAAAAACAAATAAATGGAGTACCACGCAAAACTATTACTTTTCCATTTATGAATAATAACCCTAGATAGTCATTAGCAGCAAATTACTGGGCCTTTCTGTTTATTTCATTTTGCTTTTTGTGGTCTCTCTGCAGCCTTAACTGAAAAATTACCAGACAGATACGATTCCGAGCCAATCAATGGTCCAAAAATGAAGACAGCCTTGTTAGTCTGTTTCTTGTTTAACATTCTGGAATCAATAGGCTTTTTAGATGATTAAGTTATGTGCATAAAGGTGTAATGTGTGGCAGGAAGCATGGATGAAATAGATAGAGACCAACCTTTTTTTAACAAAGAAACGCATTCTATCTTAGAGAGAGAGAGAGAGAGAGAGAGAGAGAGCAGTTTTGCCTCTGAAGAGTCTGATGGCTGTTAAGCAACAGCGACATTAAAGGAGCAGAAATTAAAACTTCACACCTCTTTAAGCACCACTTAAACCATCCTACCTCCAGCCACCACTGGAAAACTGCATTTTCAGTGAGCAGAATTGCGGCAGCATTTAAACATGTCTTATGCTAGATCAGTTCCCTGGGAGATGTTGCAGCCAGAGCAGCTTTGCCAGCCGTTAGTTCGTCCCAGCATGGAAAAAATATGGTCCACCCAGAGACACACAGAAAAAGGCCCTCCGTAGGACCCACATGCTACCACTTGTCACCGCAGCAATCATTCCACCAGCATATAAGACAAAACCAGTTAAAAGTTATGCGTTTCATGTGGCAGAGGAACTAATCTAACCGTATCAGTGCTTATAGGTATTGATACTCTCACCCTGTTCTTCGGAGTGGAGAACATTTCAAGGGGCCTACGCAATATTGTTACCTTTGGAAAAAGTCATGGGAGAAGTCTGGGTGCTTCTTAAATATTTGGGGTCATTTATTTATTTAAAGTTTTTCAGGTGGCGTAGTGGTTTAAACCGCTGTGCTGCTGGGCTGGTAGATTGACAGGTCACCGGTTCGAATCCACACACGGGGTGAGTTCCCGTTGCTCCGTCCCAGCTCTGTCCCTGTCAACCTTGCAATTCAAAAGCATTCAAATGCAAGTGGATAAAAAGGTACCACTTTGGTGGGCAGATAACAGCGTTCCGTGCACTTCGGTTGTTAGTCGTGCTGCCCACATGACCATGGAGACTGTCTGCGGACAAACGCTGGCTCCCTCAGCTAGGAAACGGAGATAAGCACCACGCCCTAGAGTCAGGCATGACTGGACTTAATGTCAAGGGAAAACATTTACCTTTACCTTTACCTTATGCCATCGATTACGGAAAAAAAAAAGTCTCTGGACAGCTTACAAGGAACAAAAACCATAAAAGCGACAATGCACAGCACACTGCATCTAAAAATAGTGCTAAAAACAAGGATAAAACCAATTAATTGTTCACATACCGGGAAAATAAAAAGGTCTTCACCTGACACCGAAAATAATAGAGCGATGGGGCCAGGTGAACCACCCTGGGGAGCATGTTCCACAGTCGGGGCACCACCACTGAAAAGGCCCTTTCTTCAAAGAGGGTTCCTGGAGAAGGTCCTCTGCCTCTGATCTCAAGGGGCAGGCCGCCACAGGGAAGATGGCGCTCCTTCAGGTATCCAGGACCCAAGCCGTTTATGCATGTACTAATTGCAAAATATGTAGCTTGGGGTTCGCTTTTCAGTTTTTCTAGTGTCAGGAAATGCAGTCCTGACACGGAGAGGAACCGGTGCACTCCAAAAGTGGGAGAATAAATCTTCCCCAACACTACCGTTAGCTCCCCCAAATTCCCCCTGCCGTGGGGTAAGTTAGAAAGGGTGGAGAAACCTCCATTGATGCCAGTGGAGGCTTTTTACTTCTCATCCTGTGATGGAGGAGGGGGGTTTGGAGAAGCAAACAATAGGTGAGCAGATGGGCAGGTGCCAGTTCTCTTCTGAAGTGCAACAGTTCTGATCTGAGTGGTACTTGCACAAGAGCAAGTAAAGATAAGCTTCAGTTTCCTGTAACATCATTAGCTGAATGTGTGATTTGGTTTTAAGATATTTACAGAGACCACCTCAAATCTCTGTATTGTGATCTTTCACAAGCAGGCACCTGTCTTCCTACCCTTCGCACAGAGGTGGGGAATCTTAATTGTGTGTGTGTGTTGGGGGAAACTTGACAGCCCAGTTTCACTGCTCGGACCATTGTACACACTGCCAAACCCCCGCTAAGGTCTGAAGGCTGCTCTAAATTGTGTCTGACATCTAATTGCAACTGCATACCCCTTTTACTCAGATGGAAAAATTATACTTTTGTCATGAAGGCAATGATTGATAGTGGGTTTAGACCAGACCAATAAATATATTCTCCACCCAATGCAGAATTAATTTATGGAATTCACAACCATGAAACAGGGTAATTTAAAAGGGAATTGGACAAATTCAGGGAGAAAAGTCTGTCACCAAGTGTTAGTCACAAAGGCTGTTATTATTATAATAGTGTTTGTTTTTTATTATTATTTTTATTATCATTATTATTTAGATTTATAATCTGTGATTTAATTGTATATGCACACACTAAAACTTATCAACAAAAAGGCAGTGAGCCAGAGACAGCAATGGCATCAATTCTGTTCATTTCAGCCAGTCAGCTGTTCTATCAGAGGAGCTAAAAGGAAAGGCAACTCAGTCCTCAAAGACTGGGCAGCTCCAACTTAATAGCAGAGTACCACATTTGCAACCAGGAGCTCAGAGTTCAATCCAAAGCATCTCTAGGCAGAACAGGGAAAACTCCTGGGCTACAGTGACGACTCATTTTGGAGCAACTCCTGATGGCACTGTGTTAGGTTGGTATGGACATATCTTCTCAATTGAAACCAGTCTGAGATAATATGTTTTGGGGTCTATTGAAAGAAAAAGCCTTGAGAAGAGAAGACTGAGGGGGGACATGATGTCACTCTAGAAGTACCTCAAAGGCTGTCACAAAGAGGAAGGTCAAGATCTCTTCTGGATGATGCCAGAATGTAGGACATGGAATAATCAGTTCAAGCTGTGGCAACTCAGTTTCAGGCTGGACATCAGGACAAGCTTCCTCACTGTCAGAGCAATGCGACAGTGGAACCAGCTGCCTAGATGGGTTGTGGGCTCTCCCACACTAGAGTCATTTAAGAGGAAACTGGGCAGCCATCCGAGTGGGATGGTGTAACGTGTTGTCCTGCAATAGCAGGGTGTTGGACTTGATGGCCTTCATGGCCCCTTCCAACTCTACTCTTCTATGATTCCATGATTCTATGAAAAAGGGGGGATGCTAATGATGATTCCTGGGGGAGGAAGTTCAACTCGTACAGAACCACAAACTGAACAAACTCAAATTCTCTTGCCTGCTAACCTAACTTGGTGTGTGTGTGATCAAGGGTCTCCTTCACTCTTATGCTTGACAGATTCACAGAGGCAGTCCTTTAAGCAACTTGGTCAGAAACACTTGCAATGCCTTTGTATGCATCTCAATTTGGAACTGAGGACCACTGAATGTAACTGGACTTACTCTAAAGTTAGTGTGCATTAGGACTGTAGACTTAAGAATTTTTAAGATCAATACTGACCCTTTGCATTGGATCCAGAGTGGAATAGTCAGTAAAAGCAGCTGATGCAGAATTGGTGTAACATGGTCTGAGCATCTAAGGGCTACTTATCCTTCATTGAAGGACTCCTGCCTTCAAAATCTGCTTCTGGGCTTCCCAAAGGCTTCCAATTGGTCATCACAGTCTGATCCTGGTATTCTGTCCATTTTTTTTGAGTTCCTTCCTTTTATAACAAAGATCCCATAGCCCCAACCTTTCCCAAAAGGTTTCTGACCCCACCTTTGCAATGACTGCTAAAGACACTGAGGTGGCTTGGGGGATGTTCAGTGGACATGGGAAAGGATGGATTTCAGATACCCTCAAAAGTTTGTCTCTTGCTTCCAAAGATTTACTTTCTATCTGCTCTAAAGATTTAATTATCTTTAATCATCATCATCAACATCTTACATCCATGCACTCAGCTTTTCAAACATGCTCTCAGCATTTTTTATTTTGCTTTGTTTTTTGCAATGGGCTACAAAACATGTTGTTTGCAAAGGATAATGCGAGTCCAAAGGACTGCTTTTGCATGGCTTTGTGGGATCACCCACTCCAACTATGACTTGTGAAATGCACGTGCCCGTCTCCACCCCATTTCATGCTCACAGCAACCATGCTGGGGTGAGTTTGACGGGGATGGTCATATGATTTTTCATACACCCAGCTAGGGCTAAGGTTGTAAATTGGTCTCCATGGCTGTAGCACCCTCTCCTCATTCAACCAGTGTGTAAATGTTGCAAGCTGCCCCGAGGCTTTTTGTGAATGGGGCAGCATAGAAATGGTTTAAATAAATAATAAAGAACCACACTGGCTCTGCCTTTGATGGGGTGAAAGTTACAGGGCTTAGGGGTCATTCCAGTGGACATGGATGAACAGAGACAGGAGCTGCCACAATGGAAAGTATCCAGCTAGTTCTTCACTGTCCTTCCTTCCTACTGTGAAGTCCTTCAGCTGGTTAGCTGAAGTCAACCATCTATCTGGGAGGAACATGAACGTTAAGGCTATTTTCATTGCCCCCTAGGATGCTCATAATCTTCCAAATTTGGAAGGCTACAGGCATTATGACTGCATGGCACCTTCAGTGACTTTTATGGGTTTAAGTGGGGATTTGAACTGAATCTCCCCTAGTGCTACAATTCTCCCCTCTCTCTTTCTCTCTTTCCTCCTTCCCTCCAACACCCACAAGACATGAATAAGATGCTTCCTAATGCGAGTGGTTACTTTGAAGAAAGGTAGCAGACATCCCTCAGGACTAAGAAAGGGGCAGTCAGAATAGGTGCATTGTTGATGGGGATGCAAGTCCTCTGAGACAACTTTGGAAAGCGATGCAAAGAACATCATTAATGTATTTTGTTAAGTCAGGTATGGAACATGGGGATATAACTATTCAGATTCTAGACCGGGGGGAAAATTGGATTCTCCTGCACTCTTAGATAGCTGCAAAGTGACATTTCCCAGGAGCAAAACACCAAATACTGAGGAAAGCTCAGTGTGTGTGTAAGTCACTGTTATTCTATTGCATAGTGCAGGAGATTCAGAAAGCCATCTGAGCATCTCCTGAGAAAGCAACCAGAGTGATTCAGCACACATCACTAGTGAAGAAATGTCTATTGCTGGAGTACAAATATAATTCTTGTCTTTCCACCTCTAGATCTCCCCACAAACACACACACAGGGTCTTTGGCAGGGTAGGATACAGAAACCTCCTGGAACCTGGCTGGTTCCAAGCAATTTTCCTCAAAAGGGATTGCATGGTCAGTTGGTTGATTTGTCATGAATTCTGCTAAGTGGCAAAGTGTGCTACATTGAATCAAACTACTGCTCCATATATCCTAGAATTGTCACTGAACCTTCAGGGTCTGAGGAAGCATCTTCGCCTTTGCTTGCTACTGGCTTCTTTTCATTTCAGTTGCCAGGGATTGACCCTAGCCTAAGGGATATGTGAGCAATCTGCTTTGGGAGTGACTCCCTCGATTCTGGGCTGCTTTGTTGTGACCATGAGTCTGAGATCTTGGTGCATGTCCCCAGCATTCATGTGGTGCTCACCAAGAACTGAGATCCTCATAACTTCTATAGAAGCAGTCCCTCTTCCATGTCATGATGAGCAGCTGGTGTTTGTTCCTCACATGATGTGGCAAGTGATGAAAAAGGTTTCTTGCTGTGTGACCTTCATTCTGCAAGGTTTTGCAGATGACTTCTCAGTTTGGCTCACGTTCTAAGAAAGGGCTGAGCATGGGAGGAAGTCCAGGAACTCTAGAGGGATGAATTTCATGGAGCTTCACTGCAATCCTAGTTCGGATCTGCATGCTCTACCATTGAGCTCCTGTACCTCCCAAACTGTGATTGGAACCAGTTGTGCAAAGGATTGCATCTGAAGTGATGTCAAGGGAATGCAACATCATCCATGTTGCAGTGTTCAAGTGATGAATGTCCAGGAGAAAGCCAGCCTTGAGAGGCTTCTTTAGGAACATCTGTGAGACCTCAAGTTTACCTACTTTCTTGCATGTGCTTGAGAAAATGCTACACATGCTGCAACCAGAAGGGTCTTTCCATTGTCTTCTGCTTTACCACTGTCCACATTCTGCTCTGCCTGAATGGAGTCATTTTCTACCTCTCTGGGAGGTTGGATTTCTTTGGCTCAGATTTGAAGATCTGGGGTACCAGGTATCTAAAGTCACTTTGTGTGGCAGATATTAGAACAACAGATCCTGGTGAAGTGGTTAGCCAGTAAAACTGTGCACAACAGTCATGGGGGGATTGACGGAGAAAAGAGGAAAGAAGAGGTCTGTTCTAACTTTCAGGTGGTAGTGGTAGGTTTCTCAGTCACATCTGCAAATGACAGATGCCATTGGCATGCTTTGGACCACAGTTCCCATCAACTCCAGCAGTCATCTACACTCCACTTCCTTCCTCTTGTAAGGAACCAAAAACAGCTTATACAGCTCTCTTCCACTCCATTTTATTCTCATAATAACAACCCGGTGAGGTGGATTAGGCTGAGTCAGTGGCTGCCCAAAATCAACCAATGAGCCACCCTAGAGAGATCTGCCTAGCGCTGTCATAATATGCTTTTTGGCACCAGGTCAAGACCTTTTTATTCACCCAATATTTTAATGTTAATAGATTTTAATTATTATTATAATTAATTATTTTAATCTTTTTAATTTATTTTAATAATTATTTTATTTATTTCAGTCATGGGATATCTGCTTTATTATTGTTTGAAGTATGTATGTTATTTATTTATATCACTGTATTTATGGATTTCCTGCGAGCCATCTAGAGATGAAAGTGATTAGACGGGCTAGAAAAATCCCAAATAAATAAATAAATAAATCTTTGTAGCTGAGATTGGATTAGAACCTAGATCTTCTGGATCCTTAGCCCAACACTCTAACCACTATGCTATGCTGACTATCAGGCAGGGTAAATATGCTTTTTAACTCACACTAACTGTTTGGATTTTCTTCTGAAACCACCGAGTGCATTTGTACCTTCAGTCAAATCAAGTGGAGAATCCATTCTGACATTTTACCACTTCAGGCTACTCTGAATGCTCCTTCACAAAAGAACCCCCCTCAATGTAGAAAATAGCAGGGCAGAAGGATTCAACTCAGTTTTCCCCTGTTCACTGAATGTTAGTGATTGACCCAAGATCACTCAGTGAGCTTCATGGCAAAGTGGGAACGAACCCAGATCTTGTCACTCCCAGTCCAAATCCCAGGTCTGCTCAGTCTACTACTCCACACTGGCTCTTGATCTATAAAACCATAGAATCTTACAGAAGAGGCCTAGAAGACAATCAGGTCCAACCACCTGCTAAGTTTCCTATCCAGATTCCAAGCAGGCCTCACCCTACTTAGCTTCCAAGATTAGGTAGGATCAGGCACTTCAGGCTATATGGAAGCTAGCAAACCCACAGGGGAATTAGAACTCACAGAGTCAAGTTTCAGATCCTGCTACCTTTCCCCTACTGGACCATTCCATCAGCCATAGACAGAGCTTACAACAGTGCAAGAACATCAATTTGGTTTACTGTTATCTAGGTTAGACTGAGAATTAGGGACTGGCTCAGAGTTACCCAGCCAGCTTCAAGGCTGAGGGATGGCTAGAATGCAGATTTCCCAGGTCCCATTTCAACAGTCTAATCACTACATCACACTGGCTCTCAGTGTATACACTCTACACTCAGCTTTCTTCACCTATTATGCACATTTTGGGAATGTACCTATTGCTCTCCTGTTTGTCAAAGCATCTTTGTGCTCATTTTCAAATTATTTGAATTACTCAACATTAGCAAGAGGAGGAATAACTCCCATGAGGAATAACTCTGTTTTACCATGATTTTGCTGTTGTTGCCATTTTCACAGCTGACTCTAGGTAAGGTTTCAGAATTATCCCTGAAATTAGTTCTCATACAAGCATGGCTAGAAATGCCAGAAGAGAAAGTGAATAACAATAGAGACAGATATGGCCACAGATGCTTTGGTGGTGTGTCACTTTGGCATGCAATGGCTCAACGTGAAGTCGCAAGAATAATAGAGTTGTAAGAGCAAGAATGAAGAGCTGTCACGAAAGAGCTGACTTTCTCCCTGTCAAGTGCATTGGCTTGTGGCCTGGTGCGGGTTTGCCTGCTTCTTAAATAAATGTGTGTTTCTGTGATCAAGCTGGGATTGGTAGGCTGGTTTTACTTTGCTTAAGATATGCACAGCACAGGCACGGGTCACTGAGAAAGGCTTAAGGCTGTCACGTAATTTGCTTCAGAATGTGTTTGAAGATGGAGATTGATATTCAAAGGCCCCATGATAGGCTGACCTCGGTGTGCGCTCCTTTGATGTGATTGTAGTTAGTGGCATTGTGCAAAAGGTCAGCTGGCAAATTTGGGACTTTCTGTTCCTTCCATCCCCTCCGAATCACTTTGGAACACTTGGGAAAGGACAAAGAAGAAGGGCAGCCTTCCTCAGCCTGGCATCCTCCAGGTGCTAGGACTTCAACTCACATCAGTCAGAAGTCCAGGTTACTGGAAGCTGCCGTTCGGAACATCTGGAATGCTGGGAGGCTGCAGCAGGGCATCAAAGGGGTGGAAGTCTCGTCTTTACCCCGACTGAAGAGCAGCTGGCAGAAGCTGTGGGACTGAGTTGTATAATGAAATACTTAGAGCCAGTGTGGTTTGGTGGTGAGAGGGCTGGAATGGGAATGTGGGAGAACTGGGGGTTATTCCCCATTCATCCATGAAACTCCCTGGGTGATTTTGGGCCAGTCACTCCCTCTCAGCTCAACCGACTTCACAGGGTTCTTGTTGTGTGGATAAAGAGGAACAAAAGGCAGGGCAGAAATGCAATATAATAATGATGATACAAATTGTTGTTGTTGTTGTT
>JAIXND010000762.1:9251678-9324032 GCA_023646645.1 Varanus salvator macromaculatus
CTCTGCCATCCCCTTCTCCATTTGCCGTCCATCGTTCCCAGCATCAGGGTCTTCTCCAGGGAGTCCTTCCTTCTCATTAGGTGGCCAAAGTATCTGAGTTTCACCTGCAGCATCACAGGAATGGTCAGACTCCTGCTCCTTCTCTCTGTCTAGAAGCCTGTCAGGCTGAAGCTCTTTCTGTATGACTGGGGTGCAATAAAAGTATTTGCAGCCTGGACAACACTGGGCTAAGAGATTTGTGCCTGCTCTGTATTTCCTTTGCTTTCTAAGTGCTTGTGTGTGTGTGTGTGAGGTGTGCTGGCAGTGTGTGGGCTTCACACAAAGAGCTTCCTGATCCTCGGTTCATCATCTCAGAGAGCAACAGCTGCCTGCAGGAGTCTAAGGTGGTCCATGGTCCTGCGTTGCTTGCAGGATGGCAGAGCAGGTGCTGATGGGAGGTGGGCTTTTATATCCAGTGGATTCAGAGCCTCTGCCCTGATCAAGCATTATTGGGACTGGTGGATGAGGGGAAAAAGAGAGCAAGAGACTGCATAATCAAAGCATGGCTGTGTGCATCATCACAAGTTTTCCAAATGCCATAGAAACATAACAGAAACAGAGCGAGTCAGAAGGGGCATCTAGCCTGACCCCCGGCTCCAGCCGGCTCCGCTCACGACATGCCCACCATGGGCATGTCCAGCCTATCCTTGAACACCCGCACTGACGGGGCCTCAACCACCTCTTTAAGCCCATTCTGACTCAGGCCCATATCAGCTGACAAGCTTTGTTTCACTGAAGCTTTGTGAGCCTTTGGTGTATATTTTCTGTATGCACACATAAGCTGTGCCCAGCTTTGAAACATATGCATTCTTCTCCTGTTGCTTGTAGAATTGTTGGGGTTTTTTTTCCCCCCAAAGTATGCATTTTTTCCACACACATTTTTTTGAAATGTACACATTGTGCCAGATGCCATTGATCACATTGCAAGGAATATGTGGCGATCAGCTCAATCCGTGCCCAATCTGGAAGTTCTACGGTGGGTATGTCCTATTGAAAAATGAGCAGAAATTAATTTCTTATGGATGCCTAATGGAAGGTAAGGAAAAATCACTCCACCCAACTGACTTCCTGCCTTAAATGGTGCAAGCAAAGGCAGCTGTGGGAGTGGTGAAAGATACCCCCACACCTGAAGGCAAATTTTGAGCATACACAGTGGGGAGGAGGAAACTTCCAGCGATATCCATTGTATGTCCATGGGCAGCTATCACAATCATGTTTTGCCCCTACCTTGATTCCTGCCTGTGCTGTTTCTCTGCACCCACTTTTTTTTCTTACTATTGCATGCACCTCAGGGCAGTGACCTAAACTCTTGCATAATGCAAAACCCTTCGCTGAGTGATGCTCCTATACAAAATACTAACGCCAACGCTACTACTAATAATAGTATTTTAGTTTACTCTAAAAAGTATAATCCATGAATTTCTTTTGTGATCCTGTGATATTGTTATGTATTTAAATTTTTCTTTGCATTCCCTTTTTATTTTAGAATAATATAACATAATTGCTCATGATAAAAGTAGTTTGATGATATTACTGAGAAAAAAAAGTTTTTCTCCCCAATATTTAGTCTTCTTTTTCGACTGTCATCCATACTTTAAGCCTGTCGGTTCTTCCAGCTGCCCCTAACATTTTAAAAAGCCTGGCTTTTATAGCTGTTTCTTTGCACTTCATATATTAAGCCACAGAATATGACCCTATGCAATTTTATTGTATTTGTTACCTGCTTTCAGGGTAAGAAGGTGGCTTACCCTGGAAAAGTTTAAAGCAATAAAGCATGGAATGAAGAACATGCAATTATAGGCAGTAAGAAATAAAATCAGGTAATACAATGGAATGGGAAAAGTTAGAGCCTTCGATACAATCAAGATCTCTGACTGTAGGACAAGGATCATGTGATCTGTGCATTCAATTCCAGACCTAGAAGTTAATGAAACAGGAGGCGGGGGGGCGGGGAGGAAACGAGCTTGACTACTGGAAAGGTAGCAGTGCCACCTATTGCTTATGCCAAACATACAGGAGATTCTTTCCATAAGCTTTGCATATGCATAAAACTTACAGACAAACTAAGACAAGCACAGTTACTGGCTAACTCTCTATGATGGCCCGGACTAGATGTGAGTTGTTCCCCTAAGATTTGGACACATTACTTTGTGGAGCACACAACTGTGAAGATAGTGACGTTCCAACCTTCTATTTACTCAGGCGCATATGAAGGATACGCCGAGGGATCCGTCTTCCCTTATACAATATTCTAATTGTTCCTTTTATATTACCTTCTAACAAGAGCTTCTCAAAATTTCATCTGGTCCCCACCTGATCATATTTCAATATCAAAAGAATAACGGTATGTCTTGTTCATAAGGAGTGATAGATGGAAAGAAGCTTTTCCTTTGTATTTGAGCTTCCATTCCTGTTATGAGAATGAATATTTTAATTCTTGTAATATTCAGTGTTCCCTAGCTTTTACAACAAATTCAAATCTGCAGTTTCTATGCTGTCATGCTAGCATGAAAGGAGAGAGACTAAAGTTCAGTTTTGTTTTGTAATTTTCCAGGTTTTCAAAAAAATACAAAACTATTGTCTGTAATCCTTTGATAGTGGTTGTAATTAAGAGTGTCAATACATGAATGCACGTAGCATTCTGCATTTAGGCCATTCTGACTATCATTATTAACAGGAAAGATTGAAAGGTAACTGGTTACGAGCTTCCATATTTCATAACTGTATTTATATGTGCTATTTTCCTTCTGTCGTGTGCTCAGTCTGTCCTTCTGTCCTGCAGTCCTTTGGCAGTGATGCAACAAGAGCTGGAAAAACATGGGATTTTGCTCACAAAGCATGTGAGCATGACTCAGCCAAAGCTCCAAATGTGAGCAATAGCAGGAGCATCTATCTGCTGATATCCCCAAATGGTGGGACACAGTCTTGCATTCATCTCATCCAAATTCCCAATCACAGACAAACATTTATTTATTTATTAAAACATTTCTATGCCGCCCCATCGCAATAAAGCTTCGGGGCGGCTTACAACAATAAATTAAAACATACAAATTCATTTAAAAACCTTCTCACCCTCCCTGGTGCATCTCGGCGAAAACCCTTTAAAATACAATCCAAATTAATATATTAACAACAAACAAATTAACAGTTAAAATACGATTTAAATAAAAAGGTCTTCGCCTGGCGCCGAAAAACAAATAACGACGGCGCCAGGTGGACCTCTCTGGGGAGCACATTCCATAATTGGGGTGCCACCGCAGAGAAAGCCCTCCTTAATCTCATTCACGGAGGGTTCCCGGAGGAGGGCCTCTGCTGCTGATCTCAGGGGGCGGGAGGGCATATATGGGCGTAGGCGTTCCATTAGGTATCCAGGTCCCAAGCCGTTTAGGGCTTTATAGGTCAAAACCAACACCTTGGATTTCCACTTTAGGCACATCTTCGTAATGGAAAAATTTAGCTCTTCTTTCCTCAATGCTGGGACTGTCTTCCCTAAAAAATGGAGGTCTCTGTACACATGACTGCCCTGTGAAAATGGATTCCTGATGGAGCCCCACACATCAGTTACGGAGGCAATCTGTGCAACTTCGGGAGAAGTACCGGTTTCCCATTCATGAAGAGCAGCTGGCAATCACAAGCATGGGTGGGAATTGAGCAGGAGAGGAGTGGCAAGCTGGCGCTCAGAGACAGTGTGTTTTGGCATGCTAGTTGCTTGAGCTTGTTGGTTCCTCACAGGTATCTTCTTGGCAACAGGCCCAGAACAAAACAGTAGACTGAAAATACTAGCTCCTGGGTTCACATAATTCCAGGACCTATTTTGGGCCTCGGGGTGCTGGGTAAACCAGTGAGGAGGAAGGAACTTGGTATTGAAGATCTAAGTTCCTTGTGCAATACTCCAGGCCAATCCTAGAAGATTGGTTGACTCTCCTCAGCTGATTTGGAGGGCATGAGCAGCTTGGCGGGGGTGGGAGAAGACCTGCTCTGTGTGGATGTAAAAAGCACTCCTTAGAAATTCTGAGATGCCCTAACAGTGGCCACTGATTGTACCTGTAAGCAGTGCAGGTTGATTGTTGATTTATTGTTATATTATTGATTTGGTTGTGAGCTGCCTCGAGGCTTCAGCGAATGGGGCGGCATAGAAGTTCCCTAAATAAATAAATAAACAAACAAACAAATAAATAAATAAATAGCTGTACTACCAGTGGGGAATTGTATCCACTCTGGAGTTCAGTCTGAACTTAAAATAAAAACAAAAATAGATATCCATGGTGATGAACCATATATGCATATTAGACTTAACACGATGGATAACTCCTAAAAAGTTTACACTACAGGCAAGACTAGATACCCTGTTCTCCTGATTTTGGAGTCAGCAACTTCCACTGCCTTTAATCACATTTTTAGCTAATAGCATGATAGAGATTTAGATAGTTTTCTTGTCTTATGTATTGTTCTAACATGGTGTTGAAGGAGACTACCAATATGATCACAATACATTTCAGGAGTCCTGTGTTGTCTTTCAGGATACTATTTGGAAAAACAGTAAAATACTATTTTTTTTTAAATCTTGTGTTGGTGGCAAAATTTTCATTTAATGTAATTGAGGCAGAATTTGTCAGAATCTGTTTTCATATCTTTCTCTAATATAATCAGAATAATATCTAGTACTACAAGAAAGTAATCACTTCTTGATTATGTACCATGTGGATATCAGGATATATATAGCCCCTGGCTCTTGGATTATATTGTCACTAAACATCGATCAGCTGATTATGCGCTTGGAGATGGTGCAACCCACTAGGCCCTTCTGGAAATTAGTTTTTAGGGGTGGAGGCAAGGGGGTATTAAATTTACCTCAGTGAAGAGGAAAGATATACAAGCATCTCTCTCTTGCTATGACTCTACTCCATTTCCGACTAAGGATGAGAAAAGCTTCCCAGTCTACCCTGCCTCCAGCAAAGAACCTGTCTCCATTTTCAGCCCTGAACCACTTTTTCCACTTCTCCCAGTTATTAGACTTTTATGGCCAATATAATCTATATTATTTATTTATTATTTATTTATTACAAGCATTTATATCCCGTCCTTCCGCCAAGCACTCAGGATGGCTTACACAAGATAAAATTACAATGTAAACCTCAATTTTTAAAACAATATAAACAACATGGCATAAACTTAGAAAAGAAAAGGAAGGAAAAGAATAGAAAATGCTACTGTGAAGAGAGGAAAAAGAAAAAAAAAACTTAAAACACCTAAAACCCTTGATTCTTAAAATGATGATTGAATAAAAAGGTCTTTACCTGGTGCCAGAAAGAGTATAACAATAATATTATTGATTTCCTAATCGCTATGTGCAGATAGGAAAACTGAACAGCAAAGAAAGTTGACATGAAGAAAACTCTTTCATTTCAAACACGGCACTGGAAGAGAGTTTCGGGAATAACCTGTAATGACAGAAAGTTGGATGAGTGAGTGCTAGACTGAATCAAGCCAAACATTTCCCTAGGAACAAAAATAACACAACAGAGACTCTCATACTTTGGGCACCACATGAGAAAGCCAGAAGGTGATCGTGCTAGGGAATCCCAGGCAGAAGAAATGGAAGACCAAATACAACCATGGCCTTGAACTTGAAGAGCTAAGCGGGGTTGTTGTGGACAGAACATTTTGGAGGGGTTCCATTCTTAGGGTCACCATAAGTCATAGACAACTTGAAGTTCACAAGAACAGCAACAGCAGCCACAGCCCTGAGCTGGTTTCTCCTCCATGTCCTGTGAGGATCAAAAACTTTCAATTGCTGTTGGGTGTTGGAAAATATAAGAATCCAAAATCCATTGTGATTTTCTATTTTGGTGCACCGGCAGCACACTTGAGAAGGATGGGAAGGGGAAAATCTTTACTCTCACTTCAGAGCTACTGATAGACCTACAATTGCTACAATCTTCTGGATAGATTAGGCTTTTAAAAAGAAGAGAAAAGGTTGTTTGGAAAATTGGGGGTGAGGGTTGAGGTGGATTGGCTCAGGAAAAGAAGCCAAACTATTTCAGATGGAGGGTGTTGATACTGTGACCTATTTCGAGCCAGGGCAGCATGAGCAAAGCGAGTGCCACCATTTCTAATTGTGCCATGCCTTTAAAAATGTTGCTAGTCTTATTTCTTCCCGTTCTGCTCCCTTTGGCCTTGCTTATGTTTTGCGTCACTCACGGATTTTAATCTTAAGATAGGGAGCAAAGAAACCCACCATGTTTCAAGGCAGAGTTGCCCCCCGCCCCCCGCCCGTCCCCCATGGCTGTTTTATCCTTACAGAGGTCTTGTCTGCAGCCTGTCATTTGTTGCTTGGGCACTGGTGACAAGTTTAGGAAGCCCCTTGGGCAGAGTAACTGCAGTGGCCTTCCTTCCCTAATTTCTGAGTAGCTTTTTCACTACTAACTGGCCCTTCCTTTTCTCACGTATCATCCTTGTCACCTGGCTACTTCCCTTCCCCTTGTGGAAGGGAAGAAACAGGGAAACAAGGAGTTCGCAGTGGGGGAAATGAGGAGCAGGCCCAAGAATGTCAACAGTAGGACAGGGCTGACCGCTTTTGGAAGCTGTCCTTCTCGCTTCTGCAGATTTATCTCATGGTTGGTCCACTCCTGCAAAGTGAGCAGAGCCAAGTGGAGGTCTGTGAACTCTTGTGGAACCCTGGTTGAGCAACTGGCAACCTTACCCATCAGGTGCAGGCACCCAATTTGTGGCAGTAGGATGCCAAAGAGGGGTGCTGCTGGTGATCACTCTGGGCACCACTCCTGGCAGCCTACCTTCTTTTGCACCTGGTGCAGTCGGTGATGGCAGGCACTGGGCATGGAAGAGAGGGGCTGCTTGCACAGTTCAGGGGCTTGATTCCTGGTGAGCACCTCCTGAGCACTGAGAGCAGTCACTGGAAACTTGGGTTCTGGGCTGCTGCAAAGCTGGGGAGCCAAGCCCAGGGAATAGGATGGATTTGCACCTTCAGATGAATTCTCTCTGAAGGAATATGGACACTTGAAAGGTGACCAGTCATGAGGTCCTTGATGGCCCTGGCTGCCTGCAGTCTCCTTCTTTCATGTTGTGATATCTGGAAACAATGCTCAGGTGAGTCTCTCAGGGCGTCTTGCTCTTTCTCCTGGTAGCATAACCAGATTGATGAGATGGAAGGACCCATGTTTCATCTCCTTTCTTCATGATCTCACTACCACCCACAACAACCCAACCCACACAGGCTGAGTGATAAAGGCACTGATGGATGGAATTGGGAGATTGCATAATGCATCAATCCATGGTGGTGGTTTAGCAGATTGTCTGAAGCCAGCATTTTTCCCATAGGATGGTTTCTAGGTCTCGATAGGATGGTCTTGTATGTCATCCCAACTAACCATGGCTTGTAGTAGAGTTTAAGAAGCCCACTATGGCTTATTGTGTGGTCTGAACACAGACAACAAAATGAGCCATGGTCGAAGGAAGGAAGGAAGGAAAGAAACAGATCCCTTTGGTAGGAGCAGGAAAAACATTTACCACTCTAAAAGAGGGGCTAGCAAGCAAGGAGAAACTCTAGGGGAAAGCTGGGAAAAACCATCCCTCCCTGCTAGTGTCAGGGACACTTCAAAACCTGAAGGATCCTGCATGTGTGAAGCCAGCTTGTTGCTTTGAATCATAAGTCTTTCTCTGCCTCCCGCTGGCCTTTTATTCAAGTTTTGCTACATCCTAAGGGGTTATCTCAAGGGTAGATCGTAACAAAAAGGGGGGCACCTGGAGTTTCCTAGAACCCTTAACCCCTCCAAACTTCCACCCACACCTCCAGACTCCCCAAAGGGGGGAAAGTTAGGTTGTGTGATCCAATCTTTTTGTGGCTTCTAGATCGAGAGAGGTATTACTACCACTCTACACGACTCTGGTGCGCCCGCAACTGGAGTATTGTGCTCAGTTTTGGACCCCTCATTACAGAAAGGATATAGCCAGGTTAGAGTCAGTGCAGTGTAGGGCCACAAAGTTGGTGGCCGGTTTGCAGGGGATGCCATATGAGGCAAGACTGTGGGAACTGGGTCTCTTCATCCTGGAGAAGAGGAGACTCAGAGGGGATATGTTGGCGACATACAGGTATGTGAGGGGTGTCACACAGAGATGGATAGAGACCTGTTTTCCCCTGCAGAGGAGGGCAGAATGCGCTCCAATGGAGCAAAACTCAGGGAGCCAAGGTTCCATTTAGATGCCAGGAAGCACTTCCTGACAGTCAGGACCCTGAGGGTATGGAATGGGCTTCACCCATTGGTGAGAGTGTTCAGAGATAGGCTGGACATGCACATGGTGGGCATGTCATGAGTGGAGCCAGCTGGAGTCATGGGTCAGACTAGATGGCCCGGGGGACCCCCTTCTGACTCACTCTGTTTCTATGTTTCTATGGGTTTTTTTTTTTTTTTTTTTGCAAGCTCTTGGGGTATTGGAAGGAGCCATGCACCCTGTTTTATGCACACTTGGGAAAATAATGGAAGCCTAGGATCATGAGCACCTAAAGACCCTGCGGGTTGTGCTTCAAAGGGTACTTCCCACCCCTTCCACTCTCTAAAAAAAATAGATGTCAGTAGTTCAAAGCTACAATTCGATATGGACACTGCCCATGCAGACGAGTGTTCATGAGGAATTGCAATTTTGCAGATGCAGACTTATTTCTTGTAATCTCTGTGTGTGGAAAGTACACTTTGCAGCAGAATCTTTAGGCACTTTTTTGGGGGGGAGGGGGGTTCATATGGCCCTGGGCTTTCCTCCATTTTCAAAATGTTGATAAGACAAAGGTACTTTTTAATGCCTTGCTACAGATCAAAGAAAGATCCCAGTACTCTTGCAGTGTCCCCTGGGATACTGCAGGAGGCCTGAGAGAGGGAGAAAGGAGAGAAGAGGAGGTATAAGCCCAAACTGTGCTTGATCACTCAGAGACAGAGTAATTCTAACCACTGTTATGGCTGAAATTCCCAGGACAGGGTTAATGTCCACCTACGATATCTTGCAGTTAGTGGCAACTGCACGCACCTCTGTATACAACCCACTACCTAAACATCATATTCTTGCATGCATTCATTTGAACTATTTCATTTTGTCCTTCCCTATCAAAGCACACCTATGTGCATTGATTGCACCAAAGTAGCAATTAACAACAAAACATAAAAATGATGACAACAGAAATCTACCAAGCCTGGTATTGAAATCTAGAAATGCTTGGCCATGTAAAAATGTTTTCAGCAGGTGACTCAACAATCTGTCACACTGGGAAGTGCACAGAAAGTTCTAAAGGTGAGTTGCCACAAAAGGGAAGACCCTTCTGCCTGGTTTCTGCCAGATGTGTCTGTGCAGGAAGCTCTGTGAATCCAGATGAATGGGAAGTTTGGAGACTCCTGTGCTATAAAGGGAATTTGGGTCCCAGGGGAAGGGCTCCTAATATTGTCCACCTATCTCTGCTCTGATACAAAGAAACTGAGCAAACTGTAAAGGCATTGAAGAGTTGCTGGAGTAAACTTACTCCCCAGAATCAAGAGAAGTAGACAGCCCTGGGGTTTCTACAGCAGAGTGTGGGAGGGGATTGGGTCCTCTTTTAATGACATTTAGGAATGGAGGGCATCTGGCCTGCCTCATCAGTGTCACCTTAACGGACTCTCTCTCACCCAGCCGGTAGCGTGAGAAACCGCTTCACTAACAATGGAATTGAATTTGTGCCGGCCCCGTACATGATACTTGTCCCTTATGATTCAATTGAAATTGCAAATCTGACATGATAGTTTGCCTTCAGCTGAACAAAACCCACCTGATTCACTGTTGCAGAAAGTAATTCAGGGCAAGAAGAAGGCTGTGTTATTTCTCCAGCAAAATAAATGGTTGTATCGAATGGCTCTTTCCACTTTCACGCTTGTGCAGTGGGACTCAAAGCAAGTGGTGACGAACGGCTGCCCCCTACTAGGCACGATCCATTTATTTGGAGCAGGCACAGCCAAATCCCATTTTTTAAAAAATGCACCACTGGGGAATACACTTCCTTTAAAAATGAGCTCCAATTATTTCACTTCAATTTGATTGCAGATTAAAACCCTCCCAAACCTTTTCAACATTTTATTACACTACTTTAAAATTTACCCTTGATTTAATTAAAAGAATTGATAGTTTATGTTTTCCTACCCACCCACACCCACCCTGGATCTCCCATTGTAACAGCATTCATTAAAGCAATTCACAATGTAAGGAACAGAAAAGTTTTAATGATAATTACATAGCACTTTATGTTAATCGGGAGAGGAGGTATCCATTATACATCTGGGAGGAAACACTTCCTTCAGTTTTGAACTATTTCTTTATAGAAAGATGGTAGCATTCACTGTGTTTAGAATGATTGCTTGTCTACTTTTAAATGTTAAAAGAAAGAGGGAATCAGATTTCAAAGCTATATCATGGCTAAATTTGGGGATGTTTGAATGCAAAGAGAGCACAACAAACAAAGAGAAGGCATCTAAGAACTTCTGCATATTCTCGAGATGTTTCATACAAAGTGGGAGGGCTTTCTGAGTTTTCCATCTCAGCTCCAGTGTCATCGGGACACTCTGCAAGCCTGGAATTCTGTGTTAGATGCCCTTTATCTAGAGATGGACAGGAGAATTTTGATTGTTAGTTCTACTTCATGGCATCCTCCCAATTGGTTCTGAGTATCATGGTCATTCCAGTCTTCCCTGTATGGCCAACTGGTCTACAAAATCTTGAAGAAATTGGCACCAGGGTACCTGAGGGAGTATCTTATCCTTTCTCAGTTTCTGATGTCATCAGAGGACATTCTCCAGGTGGTTCCACATGGACCCATGGAGTCTGCGAGGAACTAGAATCTGCAAGAAAAATAACATTTTGTTCATACAGAATTCCCTCCTTCTGAATTTCAAGCAGGCACCAAATCCATGTTGTTTTCAGTACCTGCTGAAGACATCTTTGCTTTGTGAATGGTTTCTTGCTGACCAGCCACAACTTTAACTGTATTTAATGAATATTTTACTCTTTTATCTCTTTATCTTTGAACTGTCAATTACTGCAGTTTTTGCTTAAATTGGTAGGGAGGAGTATACAAATATATAACATAAAATAATAAATCACAAAAATAGTAGAACATTGACCTCTGAGAAATTGCAGGTGAGAAGGGAAGGTCTGGAGTTGTCATTTATAGAAGTGATTGTGAGCTGTATCATGTAGTGTCACCTTTTATATTGTGTGTTCTGCCTTGAAGATACAGCTAAGCATCTTTGCTACGAGCAAAAGCCAAGCAACGTTCTGTAAAGATAAGCTGGGCCTGCTTTCCACCATCCTCCTGGAGTGGTCTAAATTCTGTTCTCTCTGCAAAGTATCATGGCCGATAATTGATTAAAGTATTTCAATTGCATAACTGCTTCTCTTTGAAACCTTAATTTTAAATATACGTGCATGTCACCCAACCTTCGCTCATTGTTAAGAACTGAAGAAATTGTGAGCATGGGAAGCTGCATAAGAAATGAAAACTAGCTATCTTATTGAGGTGAGAAGGCTCTTATGAATTTTTGGTTATTCATTCGTATTCATGCAGCTTGCTATTGGCCAGGATGCTCCTCCAAGACCTCTGAGCTCGGGGTGGGAGGCTAGCCTGCATCTTCATTTCCATGCCCACTATGTGGAGCAAATGAGGAGGTTCAGCCTTTATAATCCCAGTAGACTTGTTCTCGTAGCTGGGACTCTTAATAATCATGTGTCCTCCCAGGAACTCCTGAGAACCATGAATGTATCCTGAACTCTCAGATCCATCATTTAAAACTGGCTCCTAGCAATTCATCAGCAAAAGATTTAGTTAATTCTTTTTCCTAATAAGCCTGTTCAGATTAGGTATGATAGATTACTCTATTTATGGCCCATGTCAGTTTGCTGTTTCTTCCATGGCAAATCCTTTCTATCCAACTTTTAAAACAGTACATATACAAGTGAAAACCCACATTTATTTTCATATGCAATTTTTGCTAGGACACATTCTCGTACCCACTGGATGAAATAGTTTACCTAATATGTGTGAGCATGTGTGTGTGTATATAAATAAATGATTTCCACCGTTCATCATTAAGCACTCCCTGGCAGTTCCTGAGACAAAGGACCTGATTGTTATGTAATAACCATTCCTTTTCCTTTCATAGATACTGGACTGCACAGACAACAATTTTTTCTACAAAGACCATCAAACGTGGTAGTTGTAGAAGGGAAAGATGCTGTGCTAGAGTGCTGCGTTTCCGGCTATCCAGTTCCAACATTTACATGGCTGAGAGGAGATGAAACAATCCCCTTCAGGTACTTAGTTTGTGGGTTCTTAAAGATACACCGGGGGTGAGCACAAGCGTCATCTTCTGCTGAGCTATCTGGATTTGTCCATGTCTTCCTTGTGTTAAGACCAATCCTGAAAAAAGAGAACACAATAAAAGGTGGTGCATCTTGGATTCTACAAGCCCGTGCCCAGGGCTGCTGGAGTCCTACTCATGGGAACGCATAAGTTCCCCTCCAGTTTAATGGAATGACAATGGTTATTACAAAGAGCTTTATTTCAAGGTGTGCTCTGAGGATACACATTTTCTCCCAATTTCTTCCTGGTTATGTTGTTCTGAGCCACCTGCTTCTGAGGAGCTCTGTTGCGCGAGCTACTAGCTATTCTTTTTAACAGGATTGCCAGGCTCTGCAAACAGACCGTGTATGCATGATCTACTCTTCATACTTTCTGTTTCTTCCACCCATGATGTATGCATCAAAGTACCATCATAGTTCATTTTTTTCCAAGCATGTAGTCATGTACAGCAGTGTATATCCACTTAGACGGCCCTTGGCCCAAGTTGGCAGAAAATAAATCTGATAAATAAATAAGTAAATAGTAAAATAAATAATAATAATAATTCCATTAAAAATGTTCATGAATGATCTCCCTCTCTCCCCCCCGCCCTCTCTCTCTCTGTAATGGAAAGAATGGAAGAAACAAACCAGAAGAGTTTCTGTAAAAGCACACCACATATTCACCAGAAATTTCGGATTCACCATGGAATATTCCATAATGAGCAGAGTGGCATGCAGGGCAGGGACAACTTATATGAGTATAGCCAGATGGAATGGGGAAAATGCGTGCATCCCTGGAAAATCCTTGGAAAACTGAGAAAGGGTTCTTTGATCCTTATAGGAATTCCCTGCCATGAGAATCTATGAGATTTAAAGCCCAGTATCTTAGGTCCAGGTTACCTAAAAGACTACCTTCTCTCATTCCACCCTGCCTTCTCCCTGGCAGCTGATGGCTACATTCTTCTTTGAGTCCCTCCTAAAGCCAAACAATATCAGTTTGGATGCATAAAAGAGTCTTACAAAGAGTCTTACAAAGAATTGTGGGATTCTATTCCATGGAAGGCCCATTTGGTCCATTCTATACCACCGTTGATGGGTTGTCTTTTTTAGGTCCTGTTTAGATCTTTTTCTAATGTCAATTTTATTACTTCAGTGGTTTTTATCTGCCACGGTCATCCTTTACTGGTGCTTTATGTATACAATACACACTATTGTTAAAGTAATGTGAGCAATGTGAATGCTATTTTAACAGCGCATTGATGTGATATAAATCTTTAAAAATAAGCAATACAGTAGAGATCGCACCTTATTCTGAGTGAAGATCTTTTGTCTATTCCAGGTCCAAAAAGTATTCCTTGTTGGCTGGCAGTAACTTGCTAATTTCAAATGCAACAGATGATGATTCTGGGACATATACTTGCGTAGTCACCTACAGGGATGAAAACAGCAGTGCGTCCGCAGAGTTCTCCGTACTGGGTGAGTACTGGGCATTTGCATGTTGAACACGCTCCTTTACAATCCAAAAACAGATTTGATTTCCTTCATCTGGTTGATTTTCTTGAGCAGTTTAAGAGTTTGTCAGGCATTTTCACATGCATATGCAACACCACAAAAGTAACATTGTACATACTGAAATGGTCTGAGACAAAAAAATAAGATTTACTGTTATTGTTTGGATCATTGTCTGAGTAATGGGGAAACTAATGTGCTCAGTCCTGTACATGGTAGCTAATTTCAGATGATAATGGAGAAATTGACTTGTCACGAAATCATGGCATTTGGGGGAGTTCATTATATAACGTGTTCTTTGCAAAACCTTTACATGCAACAGTGGTGCCCACACATGTCTGCCTGACATGTGGCAGAACACTCCGTGCCCATATCGGCCTTATCAGCCACCTGCGGACACACTGTGGACAACTCACAATCCGTTAGATGTCAAGGTTCTCATTGAAAACAATGGACAAACATCACATGCAAAATGGTTTCATTTGTCTTGCCGAATAGCAGAAATCTGTACAGAAATATGGATGCTCTTAAGCTTCCAATTACAAGTGAAATTTGGATTCAGACTTGGAAGAAACTATGCAAGATTTTTCATCCCCTTTCAGTTTGTTGAGTCTATGAAGGGTTAACACAAGCGTGATTGCCAAAAAATAAACAACACGAGGTTGTAAAAAATGCCGCAGGGATGGAAAAAATAACTGGAGTGGATTTATTTGGCAAAGAGGGAATGACTACTTTCTTGTCTTCTTAATCTTGACCTGCTGTTTAAATACTTTCGGTGCTATGCTGAACCTTGCAAAACTGTGCGGGCAAAGATTAATTTCGGAAGGGCACCAGCAGGAGACTCAAGTTTATGGGGAACAGAATGGTTGTTGCCATTCTACTTAGTTCTGTGAGAGGGGAAGGTGTTCAGAAGCGTATTAACCACATTGGATAGAAAGATGGCATGTACTGGATGGAAAGATTTCATGAGTTCAAAGGCATTGCCTTGTTTTCTTGCTTACCAGTAGGCTCTGTGCTCAGGAATATTTTGTGCACCCCATGGCTTAATTGCAGATTGGCATATATGTGTGCATTATTTCGTTCATATTTTTCTTACTCAAAAAGTTCCATCACATGTTCAAGGCTTAGGCTAAGATGGGATTTTCGGAATGGGTGGATGGTCTGTAGGCGTGCACCCACGCATTCATTCACATGATAGACCAGGGTCGCGTCTTCGGATCCCTTGGCAGCAATTTCAGAAGTTCCTTTCTTAGGGATCAGTGTAGATCCTGGCAAGAGCAACCTGTCCTTTGCTAGCAGGCCACTGGACAAGGAGCAAGAGAGCGGGGGAGGGAGAAAGGGAAGGGGAGGAGGAGAAGTGGCAGGAAGGAGGGAAGAGAGAGGATGCACCCACACTCTTTCCTCTCTGACTCCACCCACCACAACCTTTAGGCTCTTCCACCACTGCCAGAAATCCCACAAACCTTAAGGGAACACAGCCTGAAACAGAAACAGAATAGCTTCCCACTCCTGTCCTAAAGCGTAGTTTTATTAGTCCTTGGTCAAAATGTGACCTGGCTTGTAGATTGGGTTTAGCATGTACATAGACATGCTTCCTGGTTCACAGTTAGGTTTGAGGTTAGCTTGCGTTTCACTTCACATCTAAGCATACAGTCCTTGGCTGGCCAGGGTGTATCAGTCATATTTGTTTCCCATCTAACTGCTGATTGGCTCATTAAGGTGTATAGTTGATTCTCCCCTTCATTCAGGTGTTGCCTGGCTTCCTGGGACTTACGGCTTTTCCCTGTCTAAGTGTGTCCTGCCTGCTGCATGTTTATTCTTTACCCCACCTGAGGATTCATTTAATCATCAGTCCTCTCCAGGGCACTCATGCTCTCCTTTTCTCACATGCATACCTGGCTTCTCCTCAGAAGTGCTGCTCCATTTGCTGAAATGTGTCCAATGATCAGATTTCTGTCCCCTCCCCTCCCCCTCTTGCTTTCTTACCTTCATTCTTGCTTTCTTGTTCTTTCAAACTGGTTTCCTTATTCCTAGCTGCCCGCTTGCCATTGTTGCCAGAATTGAAACCAGCAATTCTGCCAGTTCCTCGCACCGCAAATCTACGTCCTCTACCACTCTACATGCCGGACTGGCTGTCCAGTGCCTGCACACAAACACACACACTTGTGCACACACAAACAAGCTGCTTGGGTGTATAGACTGTTTGCTGTGGATCAGGATCTATTGGTGTATCAGGATCTATTTGGTCAGGAAGAACAGCAGGGCAGGTTTCTTCTCCATCTGGCCCATTAGCAGACATTGCACAGAATTTGACCACTTTGTGGCACTGAGATTCTGGTAGCCGGTAGCAGAAATAACAGGACTTGATGAAAGTTGGAAGCACCATTGTCTTCTGTGCCACCTGGTGAGCAATACAATCTAGCAAGTTGCCCCTGCTTTCTTCCAAGTATAAAGGCTCCTGTCTTCTAAAGATAATTCATTAGTTAAGTAAGTGCATCACTTAACAGAGATGTGATGGAAAATGACTCACATCTTTGATCAAAGGCTTGACTCTGCCGGTGTGTCAGTTTTTCATGGAATCCAGAACTCTACAAACAGTAAATTTTGAGAGGTTGTTTTTAATTATTGAACAATAATGAGTTCCCTAAAGGCTATTCCACATGTGCCATATAGATAATACATGCTCAGACAATAGGATGGTATCAACACAGTGCTTATTTGCATCTGGCTTTAAAACATATGCATAAAAATGGCTTTCATTAGCAAACAAAGCCTTAATTTGGATTACAGGAGATTTGATTCAAGCATAACAATATCCCTTTATTTAGTCACAATATGATGTTACAGAAATTATGCATAATGGGGGTTCTCAAATCTGCAGTTTCTGGCCCATTAATGTTTCAAGAGCTCCATAGATTTCATAATGACAAAAGGTTTGGTTTTTTTTTCTTTTTGGTTAATATTGTTTTGCATTGGATTTGAGGGCCTGCACAATGTATTAGAATTGTGCAGATAAACCTTTGTCAATTGCGTTGCTCAGATCCAAAGCACAATGTGCCAAGCTGGGGTTGGGCACATCAAGGATTGGAACTGAGGGGCTTAATGGTCCCCTCCAGCTCTTCTACTCCATGAGTCTATTAATTTGTTGGTACCATGAAACCCCTTTGGAAGTGAGTGGATTACTCTGGCTGCCTGCTCTGCAGTAGTAATGGTTCTCCCCTCCTTCCCCGCACCAAAACAAAACAAAAAACCCTCCCCAGGTAGTACAAAACAACTGTAGGAGCCTGACTTATGTGAGACAAAACCTATTTGGGGATTACTGGAAGAGTTTCAGAGAACATTCCATGCAGCTAAATAACCCAAATTACCCACAAATATGGATTCTGATCAGTTTGTAAGTATGGAAGCCTGATTGACTGGTTTTCATGGAAGCCATTTCGTGTGGCACGTTGATGCGAGAACTGTTCATTGTGAGTTTTATTCCAACAGTTATGAATTGGTGGAGCTTATGAGAATCAACTTTCTAATTGGACCTTAGAGAATACTAAGTAAAAATGTCAAGAAATGAATGATGATGGAGAGAGACATTTTCCAGTTGGTGTGCCGTGATCCGAAAAGATGCATATTTGAAAAATTCAGGAAGGGAGAATTTAAAATTGAGATTCTGGTACAGTGGTGGTATTAACATATTAAGAAGTGTTTTTAATCTGTGTTGAAATTGTTGTTACTTGCAGAAGGCTAAATCACAACTTTAGCAAGAACTTTCAAATACATATACAGATTTTTATAGCACTGTATTTTAATTATATCCTTTTCTCTCAGTTGATGACTAGTCTGATATATGTGAGTGTGTCACAACAAAGAACTCTTTCTCTCTGTCCCTTTTTGACTTTTCTGAAACAATGTTACCATTCATTACATTTAAAATGTATGCTCATTAAGGAATGAAAACAGTTGTTAAATAGCAGTTTGCATATTCAAGTCATTTTCCCCCTTTCCAGAAACAATTGGTGGGATTTGGGCCTGTGCAAACAGAATAGCATGTTGTTATGTTTCCATTGCTATGCTGCTTAGCAACTGTCCTATTTTGACAAAGAGAGTTCTTCTGAGAAAGACACCCCTCTGATGGACTAGCTGGCATTAGTAACTGATTGTGTGTGCCATAATATTGAGTTTTCAATCCTGTCTGCCCATGTTGCAAAGTTTCAGCTTACACTTAGAAATTGGTTCGTTGGATTCCTGGAGACTCGTCTTCTCTTCCATATACATAGCTGGACACCATGAAGGAACACCATTCTGGTTTCCTATCTTGTGTGTGTGGTGGTGCAGGACACAACCACTTCTTTGGCTACATCCATCATACTGGTGATTAGGGAAGTGTGAGAATATGTTGTGACAACCCGGATTCAGGCTGAGCACCAGAGAAAGCTTCCTCTCTGTCAGAGCAATACCACAGTGGAACCAGCTGCCTAGAGGGGTGGTGGGCTCTCCTACACTGGAGACATCCAGAAAGAAATGGGACAGCCATCTGGGTGGGATGGTGTGACTTGGTGTCCTGCAACAGCAGGGGGTTGGATCCAATGGTCTTCGTGGCCCCTTTCAACTCTACCATTCTAGGATTCTATGTCTGAGGGTGGAAACCTGACAGATTCCCTGGATTCTCCCAGCCATTAATCCAACTTCCTGGTGAGTGTGCTGAGCATTCACACAGTTGCCCACCAGGAATCAGGTTTACACAAATGCTGTGCAAGAGGTGTCCATCTCCCAAGCATGTGACCTGCAGTCTTTTTTTTTTTTTTTTGTGCTGAACATATTGTGGAAGCAGGTTGTTCATTGCATGGCCTGAGCTCCATGGACTTTCTCTCCTCTTGGCTTGTTTTCTAACCAAGGACCAAGCCTAAGAAGAAGTTGAAGAGCAGAAGTGGACCAGAGTTTTGGATGGATCACCCAATCCTACTGGAGACATTTGGAATTCTTCCAGATTATCATCTTGTTTCATGCTCAGAGGGCCAGACTACATGGCCTAGGAGACCCCTTCTGACTCGCTCTGTTTCTATGTTTCTATCTGCTCAGAATGCCGCAAGCCCAGTAACTTTGCAATTCTTGCCCTCTTTCCTGCTCCCTTCTCTATGTGTGTCTAGCTAAATGGATAAACACCAGACTCTGGGAAGTTCCAGCTCACACTATGAATATCTCATCTCCAAACTTCCACTCCATTGTTACTTCTCATGCCCAGGCTGGTTGCTAGTGAGCTTTCAGACCAAACATTTTCTGATGAATCTACCCCTCACTGAGAGATGACCATGAGATTGTGATCTAGTGCTTGGGGAAAGCAGTCCACTAAATCTCACTGGAGCATCCCTTTGCTCCTGGAACTCACTGTGTATTCAAAGAACCAGCCATACTGATTCTTTCTACAATTTGGCTGGTTCCCAGGAGAACTTTGTACAACCTTTCCAGGTGAGGGCTATTAAAATAGGACTGGGGACAGCACGCTGCGGATTTGTGAGCCAAGTCAGCTGGCTTAAGAGACTGCACACCTTCCAGCAGAGGCAAACAGTGCCATGTGTTTGAAGGAAAGTATTAAAATTGGCAACCCATAGAAGCGGGCTTAACACTCTGTACCTTATCACATCGTTAAGGAAATCAGTATGAATTCAAAATGACATCCACAAACCATTGCTTTAAGGCAGAGAAAAAAAAATACAAAGGAAGTAAGATCTTTTCTTCTCGCCAGATCTGAAACAAGAATTGACCCATAGAGTCCCTACTGGTAAGAAAGGCAGAATGGTTTTCTGATATTCCACAGTATTCTTATTATTTTACAGCTTAGCTCTATGATTGCGTGTGATGGAGATGTAGGGAATGTGTACTTATTTCTGGTTAAGCCTTGTTCCTAGGCCACTCCAACAGCCGATGCTTTCTCTCATTATTCTGCACACACACACACAGAGTGGTGGTGGGAGGGAGGGAGAGATAGAGATGATAGATAAAGAAATAGAGAGAGAGAGAGAGAGAGAGAGTTGGACACAGCTCAGCTCCACCAGCCCCTCTTGCCTATGCATAATTGTCTTAACATGTCAACAGGAAGTTATCCCAGCTGCTTCCTTGATGAGTTCAGATCATGGGCCTATGATGCTGCTGAAGTGTTTGTCAATAGTCAGTAATTGAAGGAGGGCCTAATCCAGTGGGGGTGCCCATCCACTTCTAAATGCAGGGGATCCTAGGGATCTGATGCTCACAGATGCAATCTTCACTTCCTTGCTGCTCCTTCCCTCCTTCCTTGCAAACCAGTGTCAGGGTTTATTTTGGCTGTTGCCTCATGGTGCTTTGGAAGAGGAGGGTGGAAGGACGGAGCACCACCTGGTTGCCTCATATCCTGGCAGACTTGTTTTCTTCCCCTCTGATGGAATGGCCTTTTAGCCTTTCTTCAAGGAGGTTCCTGCAGCCTTGAAGTAGTACTTGGTGCAGTTCCTTCCATGCTTGCTTGGTGGTAGTGGAGGATGATCTAAATGCAGGTCCTCTGCTCTGAGGTCAGAGCTCTTCTCCATCCTGGGATCTGGGCATCTGAAAATCCTGTGGCCCTCTAAACATTGTTGGGAAGTTCTAGGCTCATTCTGTTTGAACACATCATGTTCTGTAAAGTCAGCCAAATAACGTCTCTTGGCCAGAATCCTAGAATCGTAGGAATGGAATGCAGAACCTGGGATATTTCTTACCAACATTTCCAAACTCCACTTTTGAAGTTTGCTCCAGCTCACTCTTATTTTTGCTTGCTACCTGTTTTGTGGTAGTTCAAATGGTGAAATGTGACAAAAATAACATCCAGGTTAATAAAAACTTTGCTCAAATATAGCATAACAGTAAATAACTTAAGAACACAATAATTAAATTAACAGCAACAATCAATAAAAAAACCCCACTGAAACAACATCATAGAGACCTGCCTGAATGTAATCATATTTCCCAACGGCATGTCAACACTAGGTGATAATGCAATGTAAGCTGCCCAGAGATCCTCACGTTATGGGTACAGCATACACATGCAACCTATATGCAGGTCAAGAAGCAACAGTGAGAACTGGACACGGAACCACTGATTGGTTCAAAATTGAGAAAGGAGTTCGGCAAGGCTGTATACTGTCACCCTGCCTATTTAACTTATATGCAGAGCACATCATGAGAAAGGCAGGGCTAGATGAATCACCAGTTGGAATCAAGATTGCTGGGAGAAATATCAACAACCTCAGATATGCAGATGATACCACTCTCATGGCAGAAAGTGAAGAGGAACTAAAGAGCCTCTTGATGTGGGTGAAGGAGGAGAGCGCAAAAGTTGGCCTGAAACTCAACATTAAGAAAACTAAGATCATGGCATCCGGTCCTCTCACTTCCTGGCAAATAGATGGGGAAGAAATGGAGGTAGTGAGAGATTTTATTTTCCTGGGCTCCAAGATCACCGCAGACGGGGACTGCAGCCAAGAAATTAAAAGACGCTTGCTCCTGGGGAGGAAAGCTATGGCAAATCTAGATAGCATACTAAAAAGCAGAGACATCACCCTGCCAACAAAAGTGTGTATAGTCAAGGCTATGGTTTTCCCAGTTGCAATGTATGGCTGTGAAAGCTGGACCATAAGGAAGGCCGAGCGCAAAAGGATTGAGGCCTTTGAGTTGTGGTGCTGGAGGAGACTCCTGTGAGTCCCTTGGACTGCAAGGCGATCAAACCGGTCAGTCCTAGACGAGATCAACCCTGACTGCTCTTTAGAAGGCCAGATCCTGAAGATGAAACTCAAGTACTTTGGCCACCTAATGAGAAGGAAGGACTCCCTGGAGAAGAGCCTAATGCTGGGAACAATAGATGGCAAAAGAAGAAGGGGACGGCAGAGGATGAGGTGGCTGGATGGAGTCACAGAGGCGGTTGGTGTGAGCTTGAGTGGACTCCGGGGGATGGTGGAGGACAGGAGGGCCTGGAGGAATGTTGTCCATGGGGTCGCGATGGGTCGGACACGACTTCGCGACTAACAACAACATACACATGTAACAAACAAGCAAACAAAAATGTAGCAACTTCATGTGGCAACTTCAGTAGGAAGTTCCAGAGGTGGGAGCCACTACTAAAAAGGCCCTTTCTTCTGCCCGCCCCCCCAAACATGCCTCTGAAGTGGTGGTAGTGGGAGAAATCCACTAGTCTTCCTAAGGGACAGTTCAGTGAGGAAAATACTATGCAGTTCTGTGGCACATAGAAATAGGCTCCAAGAACATTTTTTTTAAACTGATCCCTTTACAAAGATGTAGAAATGAACAAAGAGTCTCTTCAAATTACACACCAGAATCAAATTTCTCCCAAGGGGATCAAGCGGGAAAAAAGAGGGCATATCATGCAATCGCTTATGAAACGAGCACATTTAAATATAACTGAATAAAGAGTTCGTTTCTTGCACAATCTGAATTGTGATAACTGGTAGTTGGAAAGAAATAGGCCACATTGTCTACATATGTTCCTACATATTCTCAGGGTCTAAATGATAAGATTTCTTCAAATAACGATATCTTCAGAAAGAGGCCACCTGACATACAGAAGCAGGGAGTTCTGCAGAAAGGGATCTTCATGACTGGAATTTCTACTGTGGATGGAAAACAACTGAGCCAGGGGTCTAGAAGACCACTAGAAACATCACATCCGATGATCTCCGAAACCAGGGAGGTCAATAAGTGAGAAGACCTTCCCTCAAGGATGCTGGTCCCAAGTTAATTAGGACTGTATAGACAAGTAGCAGAACCTTCAATCTGGCCTGATAGGGAACAGAAAACTGATTCTCTCAGCAAGGGAGTTTCATGTGGACCGTTTTGCTGTCTGAGTCAAGGAACAAGAAAGAACTAAGTGGTGTCCCCTCTTTTTCCATGGACAAAAGACTGGACATCTTTTTCCAACACTGATGATAGACACCACCTGAAGGCAGTAGACTAACTGACTCACAGTACACACGTCTCCCCTACAACACCTTGCTACTGTCTATCACCAGCTGTGGCTTGAAAAAATGGTCTTTCTTCAAGTGTCGGTGGCCTGGCCCTGAGATGCACACTGGAAAAGCGTGGCTACTAACAACAGGCAAAGTTTTACATTCTGCATTAGCTCCAGCTACTGGACCAGCCTTGAGAATAGGATGGGTGGGTAATTTATTTATTTATTTATTTAAAAAATGTATAGGCCGTCCATTGCTATCGTCTCTGGATAGCTTACATTATTTCAATCTTCAATAAAATAAGATAAATTAACGATTCCACACTGAGCATTATTTAAAATAAATTAAATAAGTCTTGCACCATTAAAATTACTATATGTTAAAATATTGGCCAAATAAAAAGGTCTTGATGTGGCGCCGAAAAACATATAATGACAGTGCCAGATGGACCGCTCTAGGGAGCGCATTCCATAGTCGGGGCGCCACCGCAGAGAAGGCCCTCCTCAGAGTACTCTGTCTCCTGACCTCTTTCAAGAGGGTTCCCGGAGGAGGGTCTCTGCTGCTGATCTTAGGGGCAGGAGGGCATGTAGGGAAAAAGGCATTCCTTTAGGTATCCTGGTCCCAAGCCGTCTAGGGCTTTATAGGTAATAACCAGCACCTTGAATTGAGCCCAGACTTTGATGGGAAGCCAATGGAGCTGATAGAGGTCTGGAGTTACATGAGAATAACGCCCAGTCCCCGACAGCATCCTGGCAGCTCTGTTTTGCACCATCTGAAGTATCCGAACTGCCTTCAAGGGCAGCCCCATGTAGAGCGCGTTACAGTAATCCAAGCTGTACACTCATAAAGGAATATGTACAAATCCATGCCTGTTGCAGTCCTTCTTTTCCTTTGTGCTGATGTGTAAATGCCCACCCTGTGTGTGTGTGTGTGTGTGTGTGCGCGTGCATGTGGAGAGGGGGGATGGTGGGATCCTTTCAGCTGTTTTTGGAGTTTTGCCTGATGTTTGAAGAGGTGAATTTCAGATGGACCCTGGGAAAAGACCAATGGGGAGTGAATTGAAGTGAATTGCACCATCTCAGGAAGACGGGGAAATGTTTCTCACGTCTCCCTTTCTGCCATTTAAGAATCATGACATGATGCAAGGATAAGGCTTTGCCAAATGGGATTTGCCATGGTAGGTATTTCACGAGCCCAGCTGGCTGGAGCCGGGGGTCAGACTAGATGGCCCGGGAGGCCCCTTCTGACTCACTGTTTCTATGTTTCTAAATGGTATCCTTTCTTTCCAGAGACCTTTAAACATAGATCTATGAATGCTAACCTTACAGAATTATGCCAGGATGCCCCACCTCTTCAGCAATATAATTAGGCTTTAGGATTCTTTGTCCATGGTACAGCTAGATAATATTTTGTTATTTTTAGGCATGTTGACCTTTTTAAATGGCATTTTTAGGAAAGATTCAAAAGTATATTTAATCAGCATGGTAAGCTTTTTTGTTCACTTGCAGAAGGATGAGAGTTCAGCATTTAATTAAAGTGCATTTGGAAATAGTGTTTGTTTTATTGTATATTGTTCTCACCAGATTTCTAAATAGTTTTCACATACTTTTGGTTGCAGTTGGTTTTAGGAAATCAGGACCCATTTATCTAGTCTCCATTTTAATTCTTTAACGCTTCTTAAATATAACGGTTTTCTGTCAGGCAAAGCTATTTTATTCAGAATTACTGAGAGCAGTGCAATATTATATCTGTTGATGCCAGCACATTAGTAACTGTTAAAGGCATTCATGAGACTGATTCCAAATGGAGTTCCTTTGCCTTGCTGCATTAACTTCAGCAATTACTTACCGAACTCTCAAAGGTGCCCTTAGTTTTGTAATATGTGCCTTCAATGTACACAGTCCATGGGCATAAGTAAAATACAAGTGTTACTGAGTGTCACAACATGTGCGTATTCAGAAATAATGCCTCGAAACATGAGGTGCATCACCAAAAAAGGAAGGCCAAACAGGATGCTGTTTTCAAAACATTTCCATATTCCAATTTTTTACAGGTATAAATGCAAACTGGGAAATAATTATTACACTTATCTAGAAATCCTGTACATCTCTGTGTGAGAGAGTGATCTGGTAATCTCCATGCCTTGCTCAGTCTGCTGCCCAAATACTTTGTTGTTGAGCTGCAAATTTGTGCCTGACCCATCATGACACCACGGACAACCTTCCTCCAGGCTTTCCTGTCCTCCACCATCCCCCAGGGTACACCCAAGCCCACACCCACTGCCCCAGTGACTCCATCCAGCCACTTCACCCTCTCCCTTTTGCCATCAATTGTTCCCAGCATCAGGATCTTCTCCAGTGAGTCCTTCCTTCTCATTAGGTGGCCAAAATATCTGAGCTTTATCTTCAGTATCTGGCCTTCTAAAGAGCAGTCAGGGTTGATCTCCTCTAGGACTGACCGGTTTGATCGCCTTGCAGTCCAAGGGACTCGCAGCAGTCTCCTCCAGCACCACAATTCAAGGGCCTCAATCCTTCAGCGCTCAGCCTTCCTTATGGTCCAGCTTTCACAGCCATACATTGCAACTGGGAAAACCATAGCCTTGACTATACGCACTTTTGACTATACGCAATTTCTTGGCTGCAGTCCCTGTCTGCGGTGATCTTTGAACCCAGGAAACTAAAATCTGTCACTACCTCCATTTCTTCCCCATCTATTTTCCAGGAAATGATAGTACTGGATGCCACAATCTTAGTTTTCTTAATGTTGTGTCTCAAGCCAACTTTTGCACTCTCCTCTTTCAGCCTCATCAAGAGGCTCTTTAGTTCCTTTTCACTTCCTGGATTAATTTCTGTCCAGAAGCATTGAGGAACTTAATTCTCCCAAGCTTTTAGCTTTGGCTGCAATCACTGTCTGCAGTGATCTTGGAGCCCAAGAAATAAAAATAAAAGCCTAGATGCTACTGATGGGCAAATCAGAGCCCTTCCTTGTGATGATCCTTTATCTTTATCCTGTGCGGGGACTGGATCATCTTTGAAATGCACGGACCATCTTTGTCCTGCTGCAGCTGATGCAGAAGAAGGCTGTCTGTGCAGGCCCACCAGGAACGATGCTCTGCACTCTCCCTCTCCTGTACCACCTGAAGTGATGCTGCTGTACTTGACATGGAGAATGTGACTTGCTGGCCAGGAATAGAGCCCGTTGCAACTGCTGTGCAGCGTCCTTGTTCCATGTCACCTGCAGCAGCCTTGATGCTGTTGCACCTGTCATGCAAGAAGGTCGATAATGTGCAACCTTGATTCCCTGAGCATTTGCAAACTTCTTTTCAGCTCAGGTCAGTTTCTAAGGCCATGCCAAAAATTAGAGGAAGTCCATGAATGCTTGGAGGATAGATTCCACTCGCTTTCATCCCAAACCTATCCTGGATCATTTCATGGTGTCCCTGCCTCTTTGTTTTGCCCTCAACATTTACCTTCTAGCATCAGTGATGATAAATGGAGTTGCGAAGGGAAGGTCTTCCATTCAGACAGCTGGCTCCACAAGAGCCTCCTTCTTGGGGCCAAAATGAATGGCCAACCCACGGAGCTGTGTAAGCTGAAGGCTATGTTCTTTGTCCAACAGACTGCAGGTTGTGGATCTCGGCTCCCTTCTTAACATTTGTCATCTGGTCCTACATCAACCGTATTTGTCCAGATCACCTTTCAGTGTACACACCCTCTCTGAGGTTGAGTTGGCCAAGGAAGTAGTTCAACTGCTGCTCTTCAATTCAATTTGTAAACAAACCCAAAGCCTTCTAATGCTTTCCACCCTCCCTCTCTCCACTTTTAACATTAGCTTGCTTATTGCAAACCATTTTTCTTTGTCATTCTCTAATTTCCCATAAGTAACTTCTGTAAAAAAGGACAGAAAAGAAAAATGATCCCATTTGGGTAGAAGACAAAAGCTGACAAACTAGATCACTGGTTGGTTGTGCTTTCTTCACCATGCTGCTTTGCTGCTGAGTTCCATGTGCCCTTGTTCTGCACAAATAATACTCAACAACGCGCACAATGCTGACATTTGTAGCTTAATAAGACCCTGCATAAGACTCTGTTTCTTGGTGTACAACAAGGTGAACTGACTGTCGCTTGGAATTTTGCTTCCCAGGCTTCCTAGGTCAAATACAGACTCCAGAGTCTCTAGATGTCCTGTGCTGTGAAAATCACACTAGCCATACTGAAATGGCCAGTTGGCCATCCCTAGGTGTCTTTTGCAGCAACTAACTGGACCATTTCATGACAAAGGGTGTTTAATCATTATTGTTGGGGCCACGTGGAAGCAGGCAAGTGTGCCGTCTCCGAACTGCATGACTCATCCGCTTTGCATCTGTGTTCACCCTGATGCTGTGAACATTCCATGAGCCACATTAAAACTGCTAGTTTGCCATCATTGGATGTCTTTTGAAACTGACGTACTGGCTGTATTCACATGTTCTGCCAGGCCAGGGGTTCTTTCTCTCAAGAATTGGTGGGGTAACACCAGAAAATTGATTCTCATGTCTCTAATGTTCCCGTTGCTTCTGCTTTGTATCTGCTTTCATCATCAACCCAGGAATGCTCCATTTGGGGTTGCTTGACATGATATCTGGACCAGAATTCTAGGTTGTTGAGAAACAGACATCCCTGAGTTTTAACCCATGGATTGGCATAGCATGTGGGTGAGGCTACTTCTGGATCAGCCTGCCTGACATTCCATAACTTTTCTTTTGTCCCCAACTCCATTGCTGAGTCATCCCTGAGTCTTTTCCTGCTTCCATCCTTGATGGTGCTGATGGAAAATTGTTTGGTGAATGGTGCATGGCTGACTCAGAAACAAACTTCCTCCAATGAAGAGATTATGGAATAAACTTAGAAAGCAAGAAGGAAGGCACTGCTAGATGAGATGGTTGACACTCTGCCATTCCAGGCCCAGCAAACTCGTCCCTTGGGTTGTAATGGAATGGTGCTTCGTTTCATCTGACCCTTCCTTGTCTGCCAGACATACTCATGCATGTGTGCACAAAGACTGTCATACGTGGTCATGTGATGAGAGCTGACTCACTTGAAAAGTCAATCAATCTGGGAGTGATTCGCAGAAAAAGGAGAAGGGGCTGCCCCAGCACCCATTGGCTAGACGCCATAAAGAAAGACACTGAGATGGACACGGTGGTCTTGAAGGAAGCAGTGCAAGACAGAGAGCAATGATCCATAGAGTGGCCAAGGGTCAGACACGAAGGAATGGTTGATGACAACGACATGCGGAGACAGGGCGAAAACAGCAGATGAACATCTCTCTAAAGCCAAAGTTTCCAACTCTTTCCTTTGAAGGCTTTTTTCTGTATGTGAAACCTGCTTTTCCAAGCATGAAATTTTAAAGTGTCTTTAAAAAAAATGCTCACTCTTCTTTGATCACTAAGAAATTCAGAATTCTCCCGAAGACCCTGATAGGATGAACACAGCTCCCAATCCCTGCTCTGCCACAATTCTGACATTTGGTGTATTCTGTGCTCCCTTTCTTCTGTTGGAAATAGCAGATTTTCAGAATGCTATTAATGGCAAACTTACCCTCACTACCAGATCAACTCTGAAGAGGAAAAAATGACACCAGATCGGGGTTCGGTCTTCATCAAAAGATTTTTCTGCAGACATTCTGCACTCTGGATTGAGTTAGATGATTCATATTGCATGCCCCATTTGTACCAGAATTATCACCAAAGATTGGCATACACTGAAATTCAATGTCAGTTAGCAAATTCCTGCCTAGGTAAATATCTGAGGAATGAATATTGAGGAAAGGTTGGATGAAACTAAAACTATTTCTAAGGAAGTTAACAGTATCTTCTTGATTCCCACCCATACCTGAACAATACCGCATCAATTTTATTTCTATCAAACTGGATGAAGATGGGAAAAACAATGAAGAATGGACACACCACACAAACACACACACACGACATATCTGAATTAGAAGGAAGAACAGCAGTAAGTTCTGCAGCAGTTTGTTCCAGGGCAGGAAAAAATACAATACAATACAATACAATACAATACAATACAATACAATGGATGATTTCTAAAAGCTGGTATCCCAAGAGTACCCTATGTCCAAGCATGGCTTGGTGATGGCTGAAGTGTGCCTTGCTTTGGCAAAGCCCATAGACTTGAGGGAAATGCCATCTGCCTAACAAGGAAGCTAAGGATGCAGTGGCAACCTGCCAGGTTCAGTTTCCAGACAAACAAAAAAATACGTTGCTGTTCCATTGTTGTAGGCAATTATCCCAAACATTCCTTATGTCTGATTCTATCTGCATTATTTTCGTTTGTGCATATGTGTCAATAGTGGCAGACAGGGAGTAATCAGCAGTGGAAACGTGCAGAATTGCACAGCCTAGGTGGAGATGGATAAAACAATCAGCATATGCATCAGGCTGCACATATAAGTCTGTGCATAGTGGCCTGTTAGTGGCACACTGGCATCAGTGGGAGGCACATCTTTATATGCATTCAAAAGCGCATTTCTTTCTGCAGCTACAAAGGCCGAGTTCACACATCATGACAAGGACATCCTGGTTTCTATAGTACAGTTTTTAATCCAGATGTGCCTGACAAATGACCACATGGTTTCTACATTAGCGTGGTTTCGCCCTCCTTGCTCCCTCTTTGCACTGTTGGCCCGTATCCTATCAGCAATCATTCCCTGAAAGTCAAACATTGGCTGGATGCAGCTGCCACTCTTTCCAGGCAACTCTGTGGTAGCCGCAGACTAGCACTGCCTGTTGTGAGCTAGGCATCCCTTCCCAACAAAGGCAAGGAGTCTTTAATCCATACAGCTACAAAGTATTCACAAGCTCCGGAACACACACTCGAGGTAGAAAGTGACCCTAGTCACCCCAAACTTTGCCTATGAACCCATCAGGGCCAGTCTCTGGAGGGAGGTGCACACAGGCACCCCGCTGCCCCTCCCATCGAGTTTCCAATTGGCCAAGCTGGCGGGTGTGTCGATGGGCCCTTGTGTCTATGTCTCTTGGGGTGTCAAGTTGAGAACCCTGCCCCTGCCTGTTCTCCACTGACTTTTTTTCCCACAATCAGGAGTGGGAAGGGGCTCAGTGGTTGTCCTTGAAGTGCTTTGATCCACCCCTGGCTCAGCAGGAGTATTTGAGCAGCCAGGGCCTCACTAGTCTCAACAACTCCAGTATCAGAGTGAGAACTCTGAGCCACAGCTCAGTTAGCTCTCCACTCTCCCTCCTCTGAGCCTAAGCCACCATCCCCACCAGAGCTCTTGATCTCTCATGCACACCTGAGAATCTCATTCGAGGGCATGTGCACGACACTGCCAAATCTACACTGCGGGGTTTGGAAGACTACAGGAAACATAGTGAAGTCTTGAAACCATAGAAAAGACCATTGTTTGTCATGTCATGCAAACCTGCCCCCCAGTTAGCCAGAGCACATCTGCTAACCCATCACTATGATGCCCACCAGGTTGGTCAAGTGTTGGGGAAAAGAAAAACCCAACCCAAAGGTTCCCACATGCAAGAACTCAAAGATGTGCAAGGCACTCTGTAGACCTTCCATATCAGGGCATGGCTCCTGAGTTTCATGATCCAGACCCCTATACGGTCCCATAGCTCGTTGCCAGAAGATAATGCTGCACTCAGCCCCTCTGTCCTGACCATGGCCAGATCCCATCACAGGGTTGGGCTTCTTAGCCTACATCAAGGGTAGAGAACAAGGGAGACAATGCTTAGTGGGAGTGGAGAATTTTCCTTGTAAATGCCAAGATCAGTGCTATATCATTTTGCTAAACAAGGTAAGCGTTGCACCCACCACATCTAGGACCTTCTTTGTAGCCCTTTGTGCCAGCTGGAGATAAGGCGATTTTGATACGTCCTGCAGCCACACTGCATTGAGACTTTTCCTCAAGGCTGCCAATGGAAGCTTTAAAAAGCCAGCTTGCAGCGTCGGGCGGCCCATGTAAGGCTATAAGTTCTTGAGCATGTATCACTGTTTGTGTGTGAGAGGGTGGAAGGAATCTTGTGTGGCCACACACCGGTAGCAGCGTGGCCCGGCCCACTTTGAGACATGCCCTCAGCATGCTTGCCTGGAACTCAGAAGCTCTTGGGCCAAAAAGGACTGCCCATCCTTGGGCCTTGTCAAGAACACAAGTGTGCACAAAGGAGTTGCCCACACACTCATTCAATGACACATAAAATTAAAATGCTGCAGGGTATATAATTGAGTGTCTCCCTGAGATGTTTGTACTAATCCTAAAGTGGTTTCCGTTCAGCCAGGAAAGGGATATTTTTCATGAGCATGTGCTTTGACGGGGTGTGTGTTTTGCTGTAGCCAAATGGAGTTTATTCTCACAACATCACTGCTTCATGTAAGGGCACTTGCCTTCTGATTGATTAGTCACCTTACCTCATGCTACCAATTGAGAATTATTAGCAGAACCTCTCCATTCAGCAAGCTCAGCAAATTTAAACAGCAGCCTGATTAGAAAGGGATGTTTAACCTCCTGAGGCTCTTTGGGATGAGAATGAGTTGAAGAGTGATAGCTTGTCTAGCTTCAGTGACTGCAAGGGGAATAGAGCATTTTTCCCATTCAATATTGCCCAAGGATCACTCATACTTTTAAGGGACGATGAGAAAGAACGTGTTTGCTTTCTGTAGCCGGGTTTTCTACTGTGTTCTCTGCATGATTGCCTCATTTGTATGCTCTTGGTCAGAAACTGCACGTGCATTTGCTATTGTATACAAACAGCCCAGTTTCTTACAGTCTGGAACTGGGCTATGTGAGAATTTCAGATCAGTTCATGAAGCAACAGAACCTGCCATGCATAATCTCAATTGTGAATAAGAGCACATTTTGCAAGCAAACCTAGGATATTCCCAACCTTGCATTTACATTTGCAAAATGTGTTTATGAGAAAATGTGCATTTCCACGCTACAGTCTCTGGGGTGCAGTATTTTTTTTTGAGGGGGGGTGCATGCATTTTTCCAAAAATACACACATGAATGCACACTTTTGCTTTGCAAACAACAACAACATATCTGGAACTGTGAAGGAAGAGGACTGTTGAGAGCAAGCGAGATGGTGAGTTTTGGCAAGGGTTCCTGCAGGATGCGAGTTGAATCATTTTTGTTGATTTAGGCTCTGAAGATGAATATTTATTTATTTATTAAAAACTTTTATAGGCTGTCCACTACAAGCATCTCGAGACGGTCTGTATATTGCAAGGAAATAATGCTTTGTAAGCCGCCCCGAGGTTTGTTGCAAAGGGGGCAGCATAAAAATACTTTAAATAAAATAAAATAATAAAATAAATAGGGCAACAGCAGTCTGCTCCTGGGATACCACAGCGGGACAGGAGGAGGCAATTAGCTTGAGGGCAGATGCAGTGGTGGGCCAGGCAGACCCTGGGAATAGTATGGTGATGCAGCTAGAAGGAGGGGCTGCTGAGACTGGAGGATCCTCAGATGGAGAGCTGTCCCTCCCCTCAGAGCAAGCCCCCCAGGTGTCAGCAGTGGCATGAGGCTAATTGGATGAAAAACATGTGGAAAAGGGCCATGCGGCTTCCACAGCTCACCTCCACAAGGACTGGGGCACAAATGTGCTCATAAGGCAAGTTTTGGGAAGTAATTGCTAGATTGGATTCAGCAAACCAATTTGTGTATGTCCAGAGATTTATCTGGATGATTTGCATTTTTAATGATCTTTTGCACATGATTTACATGGACAGAGATATTTTGCAAAGAAACAGGTGATGTTGGTGATGGTCAGGAGGGGAAAGGCAGATCTTGGCAAGGACCAAGCTTTGGAGTGGGACTTGGAGAATCTCAAGAAGCTGAAAACGTTCAGCATTCTTTCCACATTCTATATATGCCATATTCATTTGATCACATCCTTTTACCCAAGATCAGTTCACCTGAAAAGCTCTTGGTTCTATTTACCAGGTAACAGTGATGAAACTTACCCAGTTGGCTTACAGCATGTATTATAAGGATGGGTAAGGATGTCTCTCCTTTCAACCAAGTATAATGAATTGAAAATGGTGATTAGAAAGTATTACATAGCAGCCTTGTATATTAAGTGAAGCTGAATAATAGTTACATAGAAGTAGAGACATTAATAGTGTAGATGAAGAGCTACTTGGCTTTTGTGAGAAAAGCAACAATGAGTTTTCCACCTGAAATATTATCGGATTTATGGTAGCAAGTACTTTCACAAGGAAAGGTTTTCTTCTTCCTCTCCTAAATGTGAATAACTTCATGGATTTCTGTAAATTCATATAAAAATGAATTTAAACAAAATTCTTACCTCCACCCCGAAATTTAATAACCACAGTATTGCCAGCATGAAGAGTAATTACGATATACCTATCTGTTAGATAATTATTATGGCTGGGGAGAAGGCTGTTAGACAGGAGGGAGAGATGACAATAGCAAACCTTACTCTGCATTATCATGGTTCAATACACCAGACTTGAAATCCAGATTTTTAAGATGCACCGAACTGACAGTTCATGCCATATTAATTTTTGGTCCCAAATATGGAAAATTTGGTAAATTCTTATAAAGATTGAACTGAATCAAAATCCCCACCCATTCCCACATAACTAGGAGGAGTTTCCTCCCAGTGGCTACTTCACATGCCTATGTAAATAGAATCAGGATGAATCTTTATGAATGGGTGGTGAGATTCATTCCCATGCCCACTGCTATGTTTGTACCATTGATCTTGTGCGATGCTATCTCTCCACTGTGTTTCCTCTGCTCCTAAGTTGCCAGTGTGATTTCTTGGCAACCCAACACTTTTCAATAACTTCAGAGAGATGAACAGAGTCAATGAAGAATTTAATTTCCAGAAAAATGAGTTAACCCCTTAAATGTCTGTATAAGTCTGTGAATAACATGTGTTCACTCATAATACTTCAACAATGAAATAAAATTAAAACCTTCCATTCAGAAAATTGATAAAGAAGCTCAATATTTCTTAAGTGTTCTTAGTCTGAGATAATTTCTTGAGAAAGCTTTAGGCTGAAAAAAGAAAATTGAAGTTCATCAGCAACATTCTTAACCTTTAAACATGATCATTGACTTGAGCATTTTCAGACTTTAGTTATTATATCTTTATGAATTATTTGTGTACTTAATACAGAGCTGAAAAATAAAGCTACGATCATAAAAGGATCAATTTTTAAAAGTTTCAGTCTGCTGAAGTAATTTCCCCTACATGTTTATAACTAAGCTGGAGGGTTGAAAATCTTCGAACTGATTTTGGGTTAAGCCTTCACCTCTGATCGCTTGCTAAATTAGAGCTTAAATAGACAATAACTTTGTCATCTGATCATCTTGCATAAGATGATTTTTGTTCAGAAATGGCAGCTGCTGTTTCCTAGCAACAATGAAATTTGTCTGGAAGACATCACCATAGAACAAATAGGGATGTCCCTACAAGTCACAATGTGTGAGAAATTCATGGGGATGGGAATCTCTTGGATTCCCAGAGCTTAGCTCCCTGGGCTCCAGTCTGCTTTGCAGCAGCCCAAGGTCTGAATTGCTGATAAGCATCCTCAACCTTGGACAGGTACTTGCCAGGAATAAAGCCCCCTTGCACTGCACAGGTAGCATCCCTGTTCTGCCCACTGGCAGTAGACCAAGCGGATGCTACACATGGTGCAGAACAAGGACTTTGTTGGTACCTGTAGGGGCTTCATTTCTGTAGAGCCCAGTGCAACTCCTAGCAGCATCCATCTTCCACACCCCAGGTAGCAGCAGTGTGGCCCGCTGCATCTGAGATGGAAGAAAGTTGGCCATGTGGGTCTCACTGGGAACAGAGCTCCATGCAACTTTAGCAGAGTCCCTCTTCATGGCACATGCAGATATCTTCCCGATATGAAAGATGGTTGCTAATTGTGCAACCTTTGCTTTGCAAGACTGGGCCAAACACAGGAAAAATTCCAGGAGTACTAGAGGGACAAATTCTGCTAGGCTTCCTCCCCAACCTACCTACAGGGAAAGCTTGAGCTTGCTGACATTCTTCAAAGTCCACCTCACCACTCTTTCTGTCTCATGTCCTGATCAGAGAGCATCAAAATCTCTGCCTATTTCCGTGGGTATTTTTCCAAGATTATACATCAATTCTGCACATATTTGAAATGCATTCATTCTTCTCTGATTGTTCAAATTGTTTGCACATGTTTTTTTAAAACTATGAATTTTACATGCACATTTTCCAAAAGGATGCCTTTTTTCATGAGCATCTAGATTATTTATGTATCATAGTGTTGCAATGAAGCTCCCTGGACTCTTCCATTCACATACTTCTTTTCAGAAAGTGAGCTGAGCTGAGAAGAAGTTTGAGAATGGTTGTGTGCCGGGAGCTGGGTTTCCTCCTTCCTTTCAAACAACAGACAGTGCTTTGGCAAAAAGCACTTTATTTCCAATGTGCTGCCAGGAAACTAATATACAACAGAGGAAGACCCTCTGAGCATGCAGAGTGGTTCCTTCAACCTGAACCAGAATCTGTTTTTGAGAACCCTCCTTTTCGGTAGCCCTGGGATCCACCCTTCTGGGCGAGTCCCTCTGGAGAAGGGCCAGCATCCTTGATCTATGCAGGTCCTCTCGTTGACTAGCCCTTCTCTCTCAACACTATGTCAGGGGGTCAGGGATAGGAACAGGCTCTTCTTCCTCCCCCCTCTTATCTCTTCCATGTGCTTCCAAACCCTGGCAGTTCCCAAACCCTGGCCTGAGCACCTGGAGACAGCAACCTTGCTATAAGTTCTCCCTCCTTTGCCATCTCTATGTCTTCAGACTTTATTTCTCAGCCCTCTTAGTCCTCTTCTGAGGAGTCAGTGCCCCAGTGGCCCTGGAAACAGCAGAAAGAATAATTGCCTCTTTCATTCCTGGCATCATGGAACTCCTGTTGCACAACCAGAAACTTTCTTCCATGCCATGCGCACCAGGAACGAAGGTTATACAAGTGTTGGTAGCAGTCAAAGAAATGGACAGACTAGATCTTGCTCAGAAGTCCACTGTGGCTTTCACCTCCGTGAACCAGCATGACAGATTCAGGGGGCGAATTATGAAACCTACTCATTCCCCTACCAGATTCCTCACATGTTCTCTATGTTCGTGTCCATGAACATCATAATATTACACTACTTTTTCCTAGTGGCCAATATTCTAACTTTGCTTATATCTCTTGTTGTGGATTTCTGCCATATTCTTCTTTTGTATCACAAAGCCTGGCTCATTGGTCAGGTTCACCACCAGAGACACTTTAGTTAGAGATCCTTTCATCTTGATCTGCTTGGAAAAAGGGGCAGAAAACTGGCTAACAACATTGAGCAGATTCTGAGCCACATTATCTTTCATTGTTGGTCCACCAGTTCATCATAGCTGGGCGACCTGAAAACTCATTTCACAAACAGTGCAAGGCATGCATAGAAGAGTTTCTCAATCAAATGGCAGAAAAAGCATGCTCCCCTGTCCTGTCACTGTGAAGATGTCACTGAACACATCAAAACTGATTTGCAGAGCAGTGCTGCGTTTCCAAAGGTCATTTCAGAATGCAGAAACATGTAAATAATCACATAAGATGGACACAGGGCCATTTAACTGGCATACTGAGAAGGTGTTCACAGACCCAGTGGAGTGATTTAGTTCAAAGGGGAGAGTGAAATTCAGGGATTTTCTTTTTAACCTTATACCTCCACAATAACATTCTTTAGTTACAAATGAGAGCTGTGTGCAGATGACCTCATGGAATGCTCCAGGCTATTTGTGGGCAGAGAAATTGGAAGGCAGACATTTCACTGAATTTCTACAAGGGAAGGAGGAATTCTCCAACCGTTTCTCAGAGGTGGAGGTCACCATTTGCTGTAATGGGGGGGGTAGCTTCTTTCTTCTTCCTTAAATCCTTTACATTGTCATTACCTCTGGAACACCAAGAGCAGCAACAGCTGCCTATCCTCCACAGTGCCTCAGAACTAATGTTGTTCTGGTGCATTGTGGGAAGGAGGAGGTGTCCAGTGCCACAAAGATCAGTGGATTATTTGCAGAGAAATTATATGCAGATGTGTCCTTCTGTTTTTGGGGTGGGAAATGACAAAAAGAAAAATCTCAGGGTTAAAAGGTCTTCTGATAAGCTTGGCTCTGGATTCATGAGTACTCCTGTATGCCAAGCATGTTCTGTAACATGGAGCAATGATGCATTTCCCAAAGGTCCATTTTCTAAAGCCTGAAGTTTGGTTTGCTTTGCTTTGCTTTGCTTTGGACTGGACTAAAGGGATAATCTTGGAGATACTGAAAATGACAGGAAGGATTTCATCCTGAGCTCCCTCTGTTCAATAATTCAGGGAGCTTAAGTGGTCCAAAATTTCTATTTCATTTGAGAGGGCTTTCAGAAGACACCATGGCATAGCTTACAATTAGGGAAAATGTGTGTTGAGCATTAAGAGGCAGAGATTATGGGAATCCAGTTGATGCTATGTTCTTCAACAGTTTTATTAAACATTGGATGAGAGTGCAGGGAACAAATATGAGATCTGAAGATGACACAAAACTGGGTGGGATAGCTAATATCCTAGATGACAGAAAGAAGATTCAAGGTAATTTTGATAGGTTGGAGTGCTGATTGAAAACAACAGAATTCCATAAAGACTAATGCAAAGTTCTGCACCTAGGAAAAAGAAATCAAATGCATTGTTACAAGATGGGAAATACTTGGCTCAACAGTACTGCAAGTGAGAAGGCTCTTGAGCTGTTGTAGCTCACAAACCAAATATAAGTCAGCAATGTGATGTGGCTGCAAAAAGGGCAAATGCTGTTTTGGGGTGCATTAATAGAAGTATCACTTCCCAATCATGTGAAGTCCTAGTTCCCCTCTACTCAGCACTGGTTAGGCTCATCAAGAGTACAGTGTCCAGTTCTGGGCACCACAGTTTAAAACGTTTAAGATGCAGACAAGTTGGAAAGGGTTCAGAGGAGCAATAAGGATGATCCAGGGACTAGAAACAAAGACTTGTGAGAAAAGACTAAAAGAACTGGACATGTTTAGTCTTGAGAAGAGAAGACCAAGGGGAAATGTGATAGCACTCTTCAATACATGAAAGGCTGTCACAGAGAGGAAGGCCAGGATCTCTTCTTGATCATTCCAGACTGCAGGACATGGAACAACGGGTTCAAGTTGCAAAAACTCAGGTTCCAGCTAGATATCAGGAAAAATGTCCTGACTGTTAGAGCAGTACAACAATGGAGCCAATTACCTGAAGGTTGTGGGCTATCCCACAATGGAGGCATTCAAGAGGCAGCTGGACAGCCATCTGAGAGAGATGGTTTAACTGGGACTCGTACACTGAGCAGAGGGTTGGACCTGATGGCCCTCTAGCCCCTTTCAGCTCTACTATTCCATGATTTTATATTTGTATGATTCCATGAGCCTATGTGCTTGCTTCCTGAAGCATGATTTTTACAAATGGCAAAAGCCTAAGATGACTTGTTACATCATGTTTCCGTAGCCACATGAGGCAAATGAATATTTCATTCCAAATCTGAGGATGATACCACTTTGAAGATTAACTAGTGCATGGAACCAGATGATCCATGATTGCTAGTAATTCCCAAGAAGTAGTTTTGAAAACATCACCTTGATTGCGAGCTTTGTTTTTGGCACTGTAGTGCATTAATCCCCATCAGAAATCATCTTTCTCTGTTTGGCAAGAAGGTCTGGCTGTTGGCATGACGGTGATTTTTCTTTTGTTGCTTTGATGTTGGCAACAGTGAAACAAGAACTTCCAGCAAAAAGTGCATACAAAACTTTAAAATAGAAGTTCCTGAAAGAAATTAGATGCGGTAGGAAATCTGGGCATTTTCATAGACATTTTAGGGAGCTTTAAGGTGGAATGCTAGCTTGGTGATCATTGAACGCTAAAGAGAGTCCCAAAGAAGAAGGAGTTTGGAATTGTATAAGTAGGGAATTGTATGCTGCTGTTGTTATTTTGCTGCCAAGTTGTCTCCAACTTTAGTTACCCTTTGCATAAAAGCCCTCCAAAATGTCCTATCCATGATATCCCTGCTCTACTCTTCAAAATTCAAGGTATGGCTTCCTTTTGAGTCAATCCATCTCAGGTGCATATAGATTGACAGCCCAATTCAATGTGAATATCATTTTGGAAACTTTGAGTTCAGAATCACCCTAAATGTTGGAGAGCAACAAGTGGAAAGGGCATCATGTCATTTTCTAAAACTATTTTAAATATATTTTGAAATATGTCCTTGCTATTTCCAAGATCAAAGTTGCAATTCTGTGCTTGGAAGAATCAATTTAATTTGACTGGCTACCTTGGAATAGCATTGGAGCAACTAGGGCTTATTTACTTTTTTAATATTCTGTTTTTAAAGCCCAGTATTTCAGTACTTCAGACAGCCAACTTCTTTGGTTTATGCAAAATCCTGCTCAGGTCTACTCAAGAGTAATTCTCATTGCATTAAGTGAGAGGGCATAGGAGTATGGATTTGGTTGACTGGTTTGTTTGGTTTTTAAGTCTGTTTGGGCAGCTTTCTCTTGCCATCACTTCTTGGAAGCCCATCAACTTCCACAACACCTTCGCTTTGCCGTCCAGGAGGGAGAAGCACTAGACTCCTTTGGTGACTGGCACTAGATAGACTTTTCAGCCTGCCTAGCAAGAGTGCTGAAGGAGGCTTTGAGTATCATATGCACAGGCCTTTCTAGTCTCCTTTTCTTCCTGCCCAATAGAATGACCCATTTGCTTCTCTTCTGGGCTCATTTTTCCAACCTCAGAGGGACAGCTGGTGCCATTCCTTCCATGCCAGCTGAAAAGAGATGGACTGATTCTCTCATTCCCTTCTCTGAGGTCAGAGCACTGTCTCTGAATGCAGAAGTGGGGCTGCAATCAATCTTGTGGTCTCTGGGATGCCTGTTCAGGGACCACAGAATGGAATTAAATAGAATTGTAGTTGGAAGGAGCCTATAAAACCATCAAATCAACCTCCCTGTTCCACTTTCATATTTGGTCACCCATCCAGCTAAAGGCCAAACCCTTTCCAGCTTAGCACAGATGAGTCGACCTGAAAGCTCAGTGAAGGCAGGCATTTCCCTGTTGTGATTTCATTCCTTTCTTTAGATAATTTACAAGGAGCCTGTTGGGAAAACCCTCCAAAGAAGGCAGGACACGTTTTAAAACACAAAGGACAATGAATAGATGATGATGAGCCACAATGATGCAGTCCAAATTATCAGTGAAAAATAGAATCAACAAAGAAATCCAGCTAACGTCGTATGTGCAAGGGCACCAGTAAGGCCTTGCTTAACTCAGTCTTCTGGACTTGCTTAAGTCCTGCAATGTCGTGGGCATGCTCCTGGAGCAGCCCTGTCTGTCATGGCTGCGAGTTTCTGGGCAGGCGCTCACACAAGTATGGTCCCTGGCATTGATCTCTGGCTGCTGGCAAGTTGATTTGGGTGAAGTCGGCCCTTCAGGTGAACTGGATCCATTTTCATCACAAGGAAAGTTTGAGGTTAGCAGGGGCGTAACCACCCTGCTGGGCAGAGAAGAGCTGGAAAGATGCATTTGTTGGCCAGAAGAGAAACATCTGAAGTCAGCCTTTGTGTAACAGACGTCCCTGCCTGTGGCAGGAGAGAACATGTGCCACCCTTGCACTGCACCTTTTCCTCCGTGCTGCACCATGTTCCCCAGCCCTCTCTCTTCCCCAGCATGTGCTCTGTGTTAGCTCTATGGATAGCCATGCTGCTGCAGAGCAATAATGGGATGCTCCATCTTGCAGCTCCATCTTCTGGCTGTGAGGTTCCCTGTGGAACCGATACAGCAGCAGGACATGTACGAGAAGGGATGGGGACCACCGTGGAACTCGACCCAATTCCACTAGGCAGACGTCACCATCTTTTCTCCCACACTGAAAACAGTCTGCTGACTTTCTCTGAGGAGCAGTGAGTGAGCCAGCTCGCGGGCTTTGACTTTTCCAGCTGGACACAATGTGCATATTGTAAGTTTGAATCCAGGGAAATGTGTGTAAATTCCATCTGCAGTTTGCACACATCATGCCTGCAATGTGTGCAAATCAGGGGCAGAATACATGCGCTGTGCACACTGCTGTGGAATTGTCACAGGTTTCCCTGTATTTAAAATACAGTAAGCAAATTGCATCCCACTTTAAAAGTGGAAGAGCCCACAACAGCTCACTCCACCCATGACAGAGCAAGGCAGCAATAAGACAGGAATTCAATGGGTTTGGTAGCCCATTCCTCTGGAATTTGACCCATACCCCGTAAGAGTCTACACACATCCCTTTTATAAGGAAAAGAGGGCCATGCCATAAGGGAACCAGAGGCAGGCAGCCGATCCATAATGCACTTCAGATACTCTCTTGCTATAGCAAATACCACTGTGAGACAAAAGTTGTATGTGTGTGTGTAGGGCAAATGCTATTTGGGATGCATTACTTCCAAATCATGAGACGTAGTAGTTCCCCTATGCTCCTCACTAGTCAGACCTCACCTGGAACACCGTGTCCAGTTCTGGGCACCAAGACTTAAGAAAGATGCAGAAAAATTAGAAAGGGTCCACAGGGCAACAGAAATGATCCAGGGTTTGGAAACACTGCACTATGAGGACAGACTGAGGGAACTGGGCATGTTTAGCCTTGGGAAGGGGGACATGATATCCCTCTAGAAGTACCTCAAAAACTGTCACAAAGAGGAAAGTCAAGATCTCTTCTTGCTGATGCCAGAGTGTAGGACACGGAATAATCAGTTCAAGTTGCAACAACCCAGATTCATGCTGGACTTCAGGAAAAGATCCCTCACGGTCAGAGCAATACGACAGTGGAACTGGCTGCCTAGAGAGGTGGTGGGCTCTCCCGCACTGGGGGCATCCAAAAAGAATCTGGGCAGCCCTCTGAGTGGGAGGGTGTAACGTGGTGTCCTGCAACAGCAGGGGGTTGGACTAGATGGCCTTCATGGCTCCTTCTGACTCTACTAGTCGATGAATTTATGAGTGCATATGGGATGGGCCCTGTTGGATGCATTAGACAGGCAGGCTTCCTCCATGGGGGCAGCCGGGGGTGCTGCACTCTGCTGCTTCTTCTGCACCACCACCTAGTACAGCTGCTTTGCCCAACGTCACAGGAGGGCTGTCTCTAAATACAGGGAGCTTGCTTTCCTCCCTGTCCGAAAGATCTTTTCTTCCAACTGACAGTTCCCAAAGGGAAGGCTACAGTCTCCTCCAACCCCAGCCGGAGGACCACGGATGCATATTTGGAGGGTCTTCCTGGTATTAGTGTCTCTTACTCTAATCTGTTTTAAGTCACCTTGAAGAACATTTGATCAACAGAGTGTAAATCTTCAAAATAAATATGCAGATAGATAATTTCCCTTGCCTGTACTTCAACTTTTTTGTCATGCGATACTTAAGCATACGTACAATTCTATGCAAATATAGACAGGAAATAAAGCCGACAACTCCTAGCTTGTGCCCCAGCAGCAAAGGCCCTTTTCCTGACTAAATGTGGACTAACACTCTACCCATTTTATTTCACTGGTTGTAGCCAGTTTTTAAAAAGAATTTTGCTGTGGAAGGTGTTATCCCTTAAACCTGGCCCAAATTCAGTAAAGTAATGAAGCATATGTCTTTAGTCTTGTAGTTAGCCACCTAATTAAGTGCTCTAATGAATGTGATTTTGTAACAGTGACATTTATTAAATTTCATTGGAAGTTCTTACAGCCCTGATTTTTCTGTTTAATGAAAAATAACCAGTTTGCTACATTTAATGAAAAATCAGATTATCTACTTAGGTTTTAAGATCTTCAGCTCAGCTTGTGTTCTGATTCCATCTTTATTTATCACATTTATCTGTTATTACCGAAGCTGCATCCTTAATAAATCTCTAGTTTTATTAACAGTCTGATGCAAAGACTCAGGCATCCCACATCCAAAGTTAATGTGGCAGTTTCTGGTAACCATGGCACATGATATCCATCTTCACATATTTTGTGTGTGGCATATCCCTCAAGAGGGTTCAGGAGAACCAGTTATCCCAGATATGGCAAATACTGAAAAGTCTAGAAGGACTACACATTTTCTGCATGTGTAAAGCATCTACAGACTTTCCAGGGACAAAAACAAAAGAAAGTTGCAATTAGTAGTGAGTTTTCTTATGGTGCATGGATTGGAGGGCACATATTTCTCAGCTGCTGTGAGGGTCATAGAAAGCAAAAATTGGAGCTATAATTTGCAGGTTCAAGGTGAGTAGAACATGGCCAAAAAAGAGAGACTTCTTATAAAATGGGTGTGATTCTTCCCAGGGAATGACTATGGAGTCTTAGGGAGATATTGTCTTTCTTACAATGTCAGTATGAACACTCTTAGATGAATGCATGAAGCCATCATTTGGATCAGGATATTGATTGATTGATTGATTGATTTTTTTATCCTGCCATTTTCCTACAAAGGGCTCAAGGCAGCTTACATCTCCTCCTCCATCTTATCCCCACAACAACAACCCTTTGAGGTAGGTTGGGCTGAGAGTCTGTGACTGGCCCAAAGTCACCCAGTTGGCTCCATGGCTGAGCAGGGACTAGAACCCAGGTCGTCTGAGTCCCAGTCCCATGCTCTTAACCACTACACCATATTGGCTTAGCTAGCCCAGTTCTGTTTACTCCCTCTCAAGAGCTGAACCACTGATCACTTTCCTGAGAAGCCTTAATCTCTCCCCATCCATTCATTGTGTTTCTGCAACCTCCAATTCCTCCAGGCATCTATGTGTGGTGTAACATTAGTCCAGTCCCCTCATTCCAGTAATCTGCTGCAACTAAGCCTAAGAGTGTATTTTTGAGTTAATTCAATATCTTTCTGAGGTTTCTCTCTCTCTCTCTCTCTCTCTCTCTTTCCATCCCTTCTCTTGATGCCTCCACTGTTTCTGTTTCTAGGTTGCAAACATCTTGGAGCAAAGATGCAAACAAGTGTTTTCTTGTCCTTCTGAAGTACAGCATAAAGGAATGAGGCATGTGTCCATCCTAAATCCATTCTGTTCCATTTATCCATTCATCTGCAATTAAAAAATATGTACAAAAAAGTCATTATCTTTAAACATATTTTGAACACAATGCCTCATAAAATATCCATTAGTCAAATGTAATGAATACTCTATTCAGAAGTAAGTCCCTTTGAGTTTTATAAGACATCAATCCAGTTAAGTGTGCATAAGATTGAAGCCCAAAAGGAATCTTCTCATACAGTAAAAGACCACCTAGGAAAGCAGTTATAGGCAGCCTATAAAAACATACATACATACATACATACATACCTACATACCTACATACATAAATGGTAAAGGTTCCCTCACACTTGTGTGCCAGTCAAGTCCACAAGTCCATTTGTAAGTCAAAGAGCCGGTGTTTGGAGATGCTTCTGTGGTCATCTGGCTGGCATGCCTAAAAGCTGAGGCACATGGAGCACTGTTACCTTTCCCACCGAAGTGGTACCTATTTATTGACTTGCATTTGCATGCTTTCAAGTTGCTAGGTAGGTGACAGCTGGGACAAAGCAGCAGGTGCTTAAATTCTGTTGTGTGGATTTGAACTGCCAACCTTCTGATCAACAGCCCAGTGGCTCAATGGTTTAACCCTTGACTGCGCCACCCATATCCCTCTCATACAATACACATTTTTTAGCCCTCTGAGTGGGATGGTGCAACGTGGTGTCCTGCAACAGCAGGGGATTGGAGTTGGGGGCCTTCATGACCCCTTCCAGCTCTGCTATTCTATGGTTTTATGATTCTTTAATTGCATCACAAGAGCCTGGGAAGTGCAGAGATTGGTGAATACCTGAGTTTTGACCTGCACCTGAGTTATGGATTGGGTCTATTTGTATTGGCATTTGCAAAGAATCATCTCCTAGAATTCCTGGCTATTACACATTAAAAGCTCATCTGTGGCCACAAATAAATCTCGAAGCTGCAGTGGTTTTGAGTGCACCTGCAACATGGCTTATCCTGGCTTCTCAGTTTGCTTTTATGGAAATATTCCTATTCCATCACCATGTAACACATGGGCTGGCATTAAAAATATAGATTTCAGACACTATGAAAGGGATCTTATTGCAGCATCTGTAGTTGGTTTTATTAAAAGCAGTTTAAATTCCCATGCCCGGAGCCATTTGGAATTATTGAGATGGGCTGCAGAAATTTACATTTTAATTGAGGCGGAAGACAAAATGGGGCAAGGCGCAGCATTCACACATTACAAGGGAGAATAAATAAGATATGTATCAGCCGGGAGAGAAAAAATGACTGGTCGTTTTTCACTGCTTCCCTCCTGTGTTTTATTTTCTAACATTGTAATGAGAAACCTTGGTCTTTGTAGTTGTTTCTTCATCAAGTCGTTGCAGCCAAGAGGCATCTGTGTTTTTGAGCAGGTTGTCTTATTAAAATCTGGCATAAAACTTGGCATAGCAGCTAGATTGCATTTTGTTGCTGTTGTCATCCGGATGTAACTGGGGAAGAAGAAAAAACCTGATCGTGAAAATCATTGAGGGTATTTGCCATACACTGCTACCTGGAGTAGCTATTCGCCATACATTGCTACATGGAGTACCATTTTGGAGGTACCCCAGTTAAAGAAACAGCTCCTTCACACCCTACGTCTGAACTACAAGGCACAGAGATATAAAACGGGTAGAACTCAGTTTCCTGGATCTGTGTAATGATGGCAAAATTGGGTATGTGAGAGATGAGTGATAGGCCAATTTGTTCAGTACACTCTTCCATGTGAACATGCAGGATTTGGCCTGCTTGAGCCAATATATAGCTGGAAACTGAGGATGCAGTCCCAGGCTTTAGAGCATCTGTGCTCCCATCGCTCCTAGCACCATGCCCTCCACCCTGATTTTTATCTAGATGGCTAACTAGATAAAGTACCAGGGGAGGGGAGGGGAGGGGAGGGGAGGAGGCTGGGACACACTCCTTCCACTCTAGATAGGATGCTCATCCTCTCTCTGTTTAGAGGCATCCAGGTGGAGCTGTACTCTTAAGGAAGCCCCGGCGTTTCTATTGCAGCATGTTCCTCAAAATATAACGACCTACCCCCAGTTAATCTTCAATGGAGCTGAATGATTCTGCCAATTCCATTTTCTCAGTCTTCCCATCTTAATTGTGGTTCATTCAACACTTCCAGATTTAATTTTCTTTTTAATTCACCTGCTTGCTATGTTATTCTGAGAATTCCTAAACATTTTTGTGAACATGCATGTTTCTCTAATACACTCCATTTTCCAAACCTCTTTTCCATAATATAACATATAGTTGAACATTATTTCCTCTTGTATATGCATCTTTGCTCATTTTAAATTGAGAAAACCCCTATGGTAAAATTCAGAAAAATCCTAATTTTGAAGATGACTGAATGGTGGTTTACCTAATGATTCCAAAGTGCAAAATTGGGTAAGTTTGCATTGAAATGCTGCACTGAACACAGTTGAGCCCCATCCCTAGATGTCGGCTGCACTTTCTCTTCTCTACGGCATTTCTGGGAAAGAATCGTCTTTTTGCTTGTGGAGAGGCAGTAGAGAGCAATGAAGAAAGAGGACATAGGAAAAGAAGGCATGGGGACCATTCAACAGAGAGATATTGGGGCCTGGACCAGGGCCTTCAGCAATTGGATGGGTAGTCAACCCAAGTGTGAAGCATCCAAGAGAACCTCTCCAGGTGCCAGACACAAGCAGTAGTGCAATCTTGGTGTTTCAGAGCTTCATGAAACATACTTGCCAAGCAGTTGTTTAAATCCGGTATTCTCAAGTAGTTTGGTGAGAGATGGAAGGGTGGGCAAGTGAGCAGATTTTTTAAAAGGAATAATAGCCTGAACAGATTGGGAAGCAGAAATTTGACTGGCTCTCAAGTCTGAGGCGGCTATCTATGGCAGAGGCATAAAGGTTGTAAATGGGAGAATATGTAGTTTTTCAGTTGCCAGCAAGATTGGCTTCCAAATTTGACAGCTTCCTTCCAGTGCACAATGTACACAGGACTGAATTTACACTTATTAGATTCCTGTTGCCCAGTGAGATACAAATGAAGAGGCCTGGGCTGGTTTGGCAGCTGGCAAAGAATGGCCGACATGCCTATCTTCTTTATGGTTTCTTTCACAGAGCTGGGATTTGACCTGGCTGCATGAGGGAAAAAATGTTCAATTTGTTTGGACAATTTGAGGAATATTTGGAATCCCACTCACTCTGTACTTTATGTCTCTGCACTGATGAGAGGAAACACCCCCCCCCCAAAAAAAAAACAATCATCACTCACATATTCATCTAGAAGGGATTAACTCACGTTGTGATGATAAAATAAAATCATTTTCTTCCTTTAATCCCTTGAGTTCTGACCTTTGTCATCTTTTGATCTTGGCAGCTCAGCCAAGCCAGAATTAATTTCTGAAAATCAACTTGCTGCTGGTTTTAGAAGAGTTTATTGTGGAGCACAGCAGAGAGAGGTGGGCATTTGCTTAAACAGAAACATGGTCAGGCGTTGGGACTGGAGGTGTGGTATGAATCAGTTGTTCCCACCGAGAAATAAAACTATCCCCAGTAAGCGTCTTCCTAGGGATGTTGGATTCAGATGAGTTTGGATTGACAGCTGACTGACTTTCTCCAAGCCATGTCAACACATGGAGTATTAAAATAAAAAGGGATGCGTGCAGATTTGCACTGAGCAAATGTGACTTAGCATCAACAGGCACTTGTGCAAATGGAATGGCATCTGTGTACATCCCTAAAACTTTTCTAATGCATCCACGAGGAGGTGGTGGACCAAAAGTCACCTGCAAGTCCTGTTGCATCACAGGCAGAGTGGATTTGTGGCAGGCTGGACATGCACATGGTAGACATGTCATGAGCGGAGCCAGCTGGGGCCGGAGGTCAGAGTAGATGGCCCTGAAGGCCTCTTCTGACTTGCTCTGTTTCTATGTTTTTAATCCACATATCCATCCCTGCGCCTGCATTGTGGGACTTCAGCATGCTTCTCTGTTTGTACTTGTTTGCATATTCCAGCAAGTCATCTCTGACTTATGGTGACCCTATTGGTATTGATGTTACATTGCATTCATGTCCCACCTTTTTTCCTTTTGTGAGGAACCCAAAGTGGCATGCATGGCTTCATTTCATCCTCAGAGCAACAACCTGGTCAGGTAGGCTGGGCTGAGAGCAAGTGGCTGGCCCGGAGTCACTCAGTGACTAGCTTCTAGTCACTTCCAGACTAGAAGCTGGATCTCCCAGGTCCCTAGTTCAGCAGTCCAACCACTATGTGACACTGGCTTTCAATTTTGACGGAGCATCCTCCAAAATCTGCTGTAGCCCTGCTCAGTCCTTCTAAACTCTGTGGCTTCATTTATGGAATCAAGCCACCTCATAGCCGGTCTTCTTCTGCCTTCAGCTTTCCCTAGGATGATTGTCTTCTCCAGTGAGTCTTTCTTCCTCATGAACTACCGAAGTTCAACAGTCTCAGTTTTGTTATGTTTGCTTCCAGTCAAGTACTGGTTTAATTTGATCTAGGACCCCACTTATTCATCTCTCACTTGGCCAAGGGCATTTGAAAAGCTCTCTTGCAACACCATATTCTGAAAGCGGAAGTTTCCTTCCTGTCAGCTTTCTTCATTGTCAAGCTTTCACACCCAGACTGATTGGGAATGCAATGCGATAGGTAATTTTGGCCTTGGTATCCAGTGAAGCATCCTTACCCTTGATGGTCCTCTCTAATTTCTTCCTTGCTGTCCTGCAAAACCCCATCGTCTTCAAATTTCTTGACTGCAGTCTCCCTTTGAATTGATGATGGAGCCAAGGTATGTAATATCATTCACAGTTATAATTTCTTCATTTTCTGACTATAAAGTGCTATAATTCTTCTATAGACATGATTTTTGTATTCTAAGTCCTGCTTTTGCATTTTCTCCTTTTGCTTCCATCAAGAGTCATTTCAAGACATTGCTGCTTTCTGCCAGTAGTATTGGTATCATCTGCTTATCCAAACTTATTGATGTGCCTTCCACAAATTTTCACTCCTGCTTCTGGTCCTAATCCACCTTTCCTTATGGTATGTTCTCTGTATTGACTAAGCAGATAGGGAAATAAAATGCACCCTTCTCCAATCCTTTTACCAGTCGTTTTCTCCATATTCTGTCTTATCAGTAGCTTCTTGTCCATGATGAAGGTTATGCATCATGAAAATCAAGTGCTGAGGTACACCCATTTCTTGCAGGACCATCCACAGCTTCTCATGGTCCACACAAACACTTTGCTGTAGTCTATAAAGCAAAGGCTGATCTTCCAACATTCTTTGGTGTGCTCCAAATACTCATATTCAGATCATATATATACACCTATGATCTGAATGCTCCTCCATTGAAGGAGCTGGGACTTTTGATTCCTTCCTTAGAACTAGAATAAATATGTAAGAGAGAACCTTATATATGCTTGGAGAACCTCAGTCTCTCCCTCCCTCCCCGCTCCATTTTCCTAGCAGGCACCTTCTCTTCAATAGTTATATGGCAGATCATGAAAATGTGGTCTTCTCCATGGGGAGAATAACTCCACCTACCACATTTGTCCCGTGTAGATGCGTGATTCCAGCTTACACAGAAACACAGAAACAGAGCGAGTCAGAAGGGTCCTCCTGGGCCATCTCTGGTCTGACCCCCGGCTCCAGCCGGCTCCGCACATGACCTGCCTACCATGTGCATGTCCAGCCCATCCTTGAACACCTTCACCAATGGGCCTTAACCACCTCCTGTGGAAGCCCATTCCATACCCTGGGGGTCCTAACCATCAGGAATCCCTTCCTGGCATCCACCCTAAATCTTGGTTCCCTGAGCCTGGCTCCACTGGAACACATCCTGCCCTCCACTGCAGGGGAAAAAGGTCACGACCTGCCTCTGTGTGACACCCCCTCATATACCTGTACATCACTAACACATCCCCTCTGAGTCTCAAGGCTGAAGAGACTCAGCCCCCTCGTATGGCTTACTTCCCTGCAAACCAGCCACCATCCTAGAGAGGCTTTGCTGCACTGATTCCAACCTTGCTACATCTCTCATGTAATGATCATTTAGAGTTTAGATCATTTTTAATAATGATCAACCATAATATCCCTCTGTTTCAGATAGAAAAGACCTTGATACTTATTTTTCCAAAAATAAAAAGATAAAACAAGAAATTGGAAGATTTAGTCATCCCATTTCTCAGCCCTCCTGATCTGCAAGTCCTCTAAAGTCTGGACTAGTTAGTCACCCAGTGTCTGTGTTGGGGACTCAAGTTGAGCAACTTGTCCCCAAGTCTGACTCAGGACTTGACTTGGGAGCAACAAGTGAGTGCCTTGACTTGAGATTTCTACATTTTTACTAACAAGTTACTCCAGGGATTACCGTGTGTTAGGATATTCTTCAAGACTGTTGTGCGCACACACTCAGATGAGATTCCCAGGCACGCACAAGATGGGAATGATGGCTTAGGCTCAGAGGAAGGGGAGTTGATAGTTGTGCCAGTAGCAGCTCAGAGTTCTCACTCTGATATTGGAGTCATTGAGACTAGTGAGGCCCTGGCTGCTCAAAGTCTCCTGCTGAGCCAGCCCGAGCCAGCACTGGATCAAAGCACTTCAAGGACAACCACTGAGCCCCCTCCCACTCCTGACTGTGGAAAAGAAGCAGATGGAGAACAGGCTGGGGAGGGTTCCTTGGGAAATAGAGATGCTCGCTGGCTCGGCCAACTGGAAACTCAATGGGAGGAGCAGCGATGTGCCCATGCCCACAGCACACCTCCCTCCAGAGACCAGCCCCGAAGGGTTCATAAGCAAAGTGTGGGGTGACTAGAGGTCAACTTTCTACCTTCAGTGTGTTTTGGAGCTTGTGAATACTTTGTAGCGGGATGGAATAAAGACTTTGCTTTGTTTGGGAAGGGACACCTGGCTCACGACAAAGGCAGGCACAAACACAGCCGAGGCGGTGGGAGAGCGGGCATTTCAAGGGAACAGGGCGGGATGAGGGGCATTGCACTAGGGGAAGGCTCTTCTTTTTGGTAGCAGGGAGGTGATGGAGGGAGGGACAGGGGGTGGGGAAGGGGAGGGGGTTCTGGGGGGGGAAGGCTTCAGCTCTTTTTGGCACACTTTGCTCTCCTCGGCAGGAAGCACAATTTTGTGCAATTTTGAGGTTATTATCAAGCATTGCTCAAGGCAGACTCCAGAACACCGGGATCAATATTATCAAGTTATATTTAGCCCGAGAAAGAAAGGTTGTTTTGTGGAGGGATGAAAACAGGCATTCTGGGTTTATCAGGTGTTGTTCAGGACAGACTCCAAGACACCAAGATCAAATTTGAAATAAAAGCACAGCTTTGTTTAAATAAATTGCGGTTGAAGGAAAGGACTTCAATGCATCACTAAGAGACGTGCAGGTGGAAGCATTGGAGGGGGGTTACAACTCTCCCCCCACACATCCCTCCAACACCTCCCCTTTTCTGTTAATGCTGGCTCTTGAGACTTGAGAAGACTCAACTCACAAATTTCTTGCAATGACTTGAGACTCAACTTGGACTTGAAAATAAAGACTTGAGACTTGGAGTGAAGGACCTGAACACATCACTGCTCAGTGTGATGTAGAAAGTAACCCTATGCAGTGTCCAGAGGACTGCAGAATGCTTCAGATTTCCAAATCCAAGATCCAAGGAAGCGTCAGCCTCAGATTTGGGGATCCATCTTCCTATTCCAGTGTCTTTATAGAAAAAAGACAACTTCTTCTCCCCCTGCCACCATGACTTTATTTACCTTTTTCTACAGCTGTTCTTGTACATGGTTCTGGAGCCTTTAATTCATCTGACAAGGTTGTTTGGAACCGGGGCGTATTGTGATGGTAGGGAGAGTTGGCCAACTCTTTGTCTCCTTCCTCTGTCTGGTTTTAACAGGTTAAATAGATGCCACTGGCACTTTTGATTGATTGATTGATTTGTTTGTTTATCTAAAACCTTTCCATCCCGTCCTATACATAAAAATATCAGGATGGTGCAGCATCACATCCATAAGAAAAGCCAAATTAAAATAGAAATTATTTTATTTCCCCATTCTTTAAATAACGGGGAAATAAAAAGGGTTTGGCATGATGCTGAAAAGAATAAAGTGCCAGTGCCAGGCACACCTCTTTGGGGAGCTTATTCCAGAACTGGGGTGCCACCACAGAGAAGGCCCTTCTCTCCTAATCTCCTTCAAAGAGGGCTCCCAAAGAAGGACCTCTGACTCAGATCTTGAGGGGCAGGGAGGCACTTATGGAAGGATTCCTTGCTTAAAAAAATAAAATAAAAGAGAGAACTAAAGAAAAAGCTTCACTCTCCACCCATTACTGCACTCTCCAGTCCATTCTCTGTAATGTCACAAGGCAGTTTGTAGCACCTGTCACAGTGCTCTTTAGCTTGTTTCTTGTGGTCCTTCAAAAAAATAAAGAACTGGGAGGCAAAGCACAATATGCACTGAACTGCAGAATTAGGGGTATCTAACACATTAATGGGGACTGCAGGTGGCGCAGTGGTTTAAACCGCTGTGCTGCTGGGCTGGTTGATCGAAAGGTTGCCGGTTCGAATCTGCACAATGGGGGTGAGTTCCTGTTGCTCCATCCCAGCTCCTGCCAACCTTGCAGTTCGAAAGCATGCAAGTGCAAGTAGATGAAAAGGTACCACTTTGGTGGGCAGGTAACAGCATTCCGTGAACCTTGGTGTTTAGTCATGCCGGCCACATGACCACGGAGACTGTCTGCGGACAAACGCCGGCTCCCTCGGCCAGGAAACGGAGATGAGCACCGCCCCCTAGAGTCAGGCATGACTGGACGTAACATCAAGGGGAAACCTTTACCTTTAACACATTGATCTCTCTAATACCATAGTCCAAAGTTTATTTACCCCAAACTTTCCTTTTGGAGCTGGATGCTTCCTATACTTTCAGGAACAATAAGTTTCTTGCAGCAGCCCACAGTGCGATCGTTCCCCGTGCGTCTGGGGCACACCCCAAGAACCAAGTCCCAGTTACTCCACGAGCAGTGCCCACCTCCGCCAGCGGCATGGGGTGGGGGAGAAGTTGGCTGCTGTGAATGGCAGCAGGCACACATCCTCGCAGCTCTGCTCTTCCATGCCACCTGCACTGCTGCTGGAAGGAGCGAGCAGGGAAGGCGGCTGGCTGGGCAACTGGGCCTCGCCAGCATTTGTAGACCTCTCTTGGCTTGGCTCGCTTCGCAGGACTGGGCTGAGTATGAGAGGGAGTCCACGGATCCTGGAGGGATGGATTTCAGAAGGGTTTGTCCCAATCCTAAAGCACGGCAGGCCTGTTGCATGGCCGTGTCCCCTTAGAAACAGAGTAGCAGCGCACACTGAAGTAAATAAAGAGTAAAAGGTGCAACGGACTCAACAGACCTTTTCTGAGATAAACATTCACAGCACTGCAGCCTGAAAAGCGGGGAAGGATAAAGAGATGCAGATGAGAGCACTGCGAAAGAGAATAACAGGATGCTGTGGGATATGTAATCTCATTTAAAGATTTTAATAAACAAAGTAATTAGAATTGCCCCTAAATATATACACTGCCTGTCCTTCAGTCATGCATACTGTATTTCAGTACCAATTAAATAGCAAGAACAATGAAGCATTCAGGTTTTCCAAGGGAACGCTCTGCAACTAGTCACAGGTGCTTATAAAAAATAAGAAAATAGCAAAATAAAATATATTTTATAAAATATATAAATAAAATATAAATAAAATGATATATATATATATATATATATTAATGATATATTATTTTATATAATTCAATATATACTATTTTTATACATATTTTATCAAATATAGTTATCTTTAGAAGCCTATTGCGAAATATCAGGGCAGCAAGAGGCAGTCCTATTTTACTCCTGTAGTGATGTTGTGTGCCATGATGAGTTTAGAAGTCTGCACATCCCGATCTTTCAACTAAGGCAAGGGTTACCATTGTCCTTGCTGCTGCTGCTGTGCAGAGTGCAAGGGATCCTGGCTGGATCACTGCTGCCATTCCCTCGGCTCTGTGCCACCCTCAGCTCCAGAGGCGGTGTGCCTGGGCACCCCACTTTCAGATGGCATGGCTTGCAGGGCGCTTTTGCTGGAGGGATCAACATGGGCAGAGGTCTGCCCGCTGGACTGGAGAGACCCACGTTCTACCACTTGTCTCCCACTCACATAATACTAGAACCTGCGGTCATCCCACGGTGATGATTTGTGGGAGATCTGAGACAGATAAGGAAAGGCTCCACTGCACAACCCGGAGTGAAACTAGCAGGGTGTGAGGAATCTGCTTGTGGGTGGGAATCAGATCCCCAGAGCTTGGGTTCCCGGGCCTCCAGTCCACTTTGCAGCAGCATAGAAACATAGAAACAGAGCGAGTCAGAAGGGGCCTCCTGGGCCATCTAGTCTGACCTCCTTGCTAGGAGTTGAACGCCATGTGCCACGTAAGTGGAGCACCTCTTCTGAACCCGGTGTGGCCACTAGTCCCCCCACCAGCAGCAGCACTGGGCAAACAAGACGGGTGCCTGCTAGGAACGCTGCCTGGTGCACCCACATACAGCACCCCTCTTCTCTGCCTGGAATGACTACTGCCAACAGGAGAGGGCAAGGAAGAAGGCTTGGTGCCAGGAATGGCGGCTGGACACAGTCTCTGTCCTGCAGCCTCCCTTTGGCCAGACGCACCAGAAGGTTGCCGGTTAGGCTGGAGCTCTGTGAGCATTCATAGATGTCCTCTTAGCTCAGCCCGCTTTGCAAGACCAGACCGAGCGTGGTCTGCTGGTCCTGGATGAGTATATGCAACTTCCAATATCAGAAGCACTATATGTACACCTGCAACTGGAGATCATGGGTGGAAAGGTGCTGTTCCTTTTATGCCGTTCCCATCAATTTTCTATGGACTCTGTGCAAAAGAATACTGGATTAGTGCCATCAGCCAAGCCCTCCAAGTAATTTCAGCTTCACCACCGTTTCTTTGCTAATAATCTTTATTGCTACATTTAAGCCTCTGAGCATACACAAAGTGAATTGCTGAACCCTTTATGTTGTTCATTACCCATATCTCTTCCTTCTGCATCTTTCCCTTGGGGAGATCAGTGCATTAATATATCCATCTTCAAATGTTAAAATGTGCTGCTAAAAGCTATTCAGTGCAGATCAGGCCCATAGACTAAAGGACGTTTGCTTAAAAGTGAGAGATTGCGCCTCTCAAGGTTTGCTTTCAAAATGTACAAGCTGCATATTTACTATTTAGGATGCATATGTCTAGATTTCCTACTAAAAATAGTGTTTGAGGTGCTTGGATACTGTACTTGAAAGAATAAAGCAAAATTCAAACATAACTGTGAGGATTGAAAAGATTTCTGTATTCCCCACTCTCCACACAGTTGTGTCAGTCAAATCCTTTTTCTAATTCCATACCCAAAAGGTGAAGGTTATAGCTTCCATCTGAATCTTTGTAGCTCCATACCTGATCTTTATTAGTTTTCCAGATTGTAAACTCTGCGAAGTAAAGGCATATTACTGTATACAAGTTCCATAAAATCTATTGACCCAGACTCTGGATTATTACTGGATGCTTGTCCAGTTCATTCCTCTGTTATCTATTAGTTCTCATTTTATATCCCTTGAAACCATAGTTACGTGCAGTGCCCTTAAAAATCAGGCATATATTCACTGATTTCTCCACATATGCTGAATTGCTGTTTCAAATAAGTACTCTTGAAGGTGAAATGATGCTAGAATAATCCAATCACTGTCCTATCCCATTGAAAAAGAGTCAGAAAGGCAGATTTCGATAGATGCCACCCTGTGTGGATTCCTTGCTGCATCAGGAGCTACATGCCCAGATCAGATGTGAATGCGCACCCACATATTTATCCATCTAGAGATGACGCATCCAATGTTAGTCTGATTCTCACCCTTTCCCACCAGTTTCAGTGTGGTTCAACTTATCAGTGGTGTATACACAGGAAAATAATTCTCTCGCTTTTAAGTGTTTTGCAATATTCTTTGTAATTGCACAGAAAAAATCTCCAGTAATCAGGTCCCCAAAGCTAAAGAAGTAGAAGAGGACGCCAGGGATCATGCTCCGTATGCAAAGGATTTTGGGGGATGGATTGTAGTGGGGAAGTGATTCAGTCTGATCTCTGAAGAGAATCTTGTGATGTGACAAGATGCTCAAGGTTGGACTCTCCCTTTCATTTCGGGCAGAGTCTTCAGGCGTGTTTGGAGGGAGGCTCAGCCATGTGGCCACATTATCCAGAGCGATTTCTTGAAATCAGTCCAGCTTGAAAGAGCGGAAGGTTTCATTCCACTCCTTGTGAGCTCCACCAAGCTCCTTCAGAAACTGCAGCATCTTACACATCTGACTCCATGAACAGATTGCTTTGACTCTGTTGGTCAGGAATACCTGAGGGGCAATTTGGGTCTGGGATACCTGAAGGGGCGCCTTCTTCCCTATGTGGCCTCCCATCCCTTGCAATCTGAGGCAGAGGCCCTGCTCTGGGATCCCTCCTTGAAGGAGATTAGGAGGGAGAGTACCTGGAGGAGGGCCTTCTCTGTGGTGGCACCCCGACTATGGAATACACTCCCCAGAGAGTTTCACCAGGCACCTATGTTATATTCTTTTCAGCATCAGGCAAAACCCTTTTTTATTTTCCAGTTATTTTAATATTTAATTGATTTTAACTGGGATTTTAGCATATTAATGGTCACATGCTGTGGGGTTTGCTTTACTCTTCTTATTTATTGTAAGCCATCCAGGGACATTCTGTAGGGGATGAGATCAAAAAGCTTTTAATAAACAGACAAACAATTCTGGCATGGCAAACTGGGAACCAGGGAGATCCAGCTTTCAAGAAGCTCACTGGGTGACTTTTGGTCAGGCGCTCACACTTAATCTAACCTACCAGACAGAGTTGTGAGGATAAAATGGACAGTTGGGGAACCTTATAAGCCGTCTTTGGTTCCTTTCAAAAGGAAAAAGAAGATGGGATATAATGAAATGTGATAATATTTATTAACACGCAAAGGCTTTTTTTTCAGTTTCTGCTGTACTCTATCTGAGAACATAAATATTTCAAGCTATCTAATTCTTGACCTTGTCTAGAACTTCACTTCGCCATTTCCCTTTGTCTTATCTTTTATCTCCATGGTGCAAACATATTTTGAAACAGCATCGCACAGTTAATGCACTGAAACTAAGATTTTCTATTCATCAACACTGGTTTAAATAAAAGTAGAAATTAGAGCATAAAAATAATCCTAAAAGGCAAATGCAATTATTTTGTGATTTTTACTACATAACATAAAAATGTTAAAATACTCAAAAATGGTAAGGTGAGATTGAATGCGGCAGATAGCAATAAAGATTAATTGCTCAGATAAGGCCGCCTCTCTTCCTATTGGTTTTATAATATACATTCTTCAGAGTCCTCTCAGAATTTAACCAGACAGCAAAAAGAAGAGCAATTTCAGCCTAGCATGACCAATGGGAAAGAATATTTAAGGAGAGAAGAAATGAATTGCTCAAATTAAATCTTTCTTTCTTTCTTACATGCACAAAGGAAAAAACCCAACATTTGAGAATGGAGGTTCTAATAAAGATAAGAGATGAATTGTAAGTTTGCACTTTGCAAGGGAAACCCTCAAAGAACAAATCCATTAAGATGGATTTCATTAGATATTTGTCCACTATATTACTTTCTGTTTGATGGACAGAAGTTTTAATGGCACGCTCCGAAGACTCCTTGAGACTAGCACCATAATTGGGTGCACTTTATTCATCAGATATAAATATCTACTTTTTGTATGCTGTCTGTGTAACGTCAAGGGTTTAGGATGTTTTATAAGGATACACAGGAGTGCATTTGTGTGCACTGATATAATGCTGCAAAAGTGTTCTTCATGTGGTTCTGCTAACAGGAATACTTACGATTCGTTTTGTATAGAGTATGCACTCAAGAACAGTCTTGAATATAGGGCATGCATGAAAAATTTGTGTTTGGTCATGCAAGCAGAGAAGACCAAATAGCAAATGGATTTTTCCCCTTGCAAAAATGGAACCCATGGCCTTGGGCTTGGAAGAACTGAAAGGAGCTGTTATGGAGAGGATATTCGAAGGGCTTTCATTTTCAGTATCTCCATAGGTTGAAGACATCTTGACGGCACATAACATCAAAAGCCCCATTCAGTGCTACATAAGTTTCAGGTTTCCCTATTTTTTCAAGGTTTTCTTCAAAACATATCACCGTAAAATAGGTATTGGAAGGAAACCATTTAGCAAACAATGATTCTTCCACCCATTGACATTCCCATAGTGTTCTGCACTTTAACAGCCAGTTTTACAAATAAAATCTTGCAAAATAAATTTAAAATGTAAAGAGCCTTGGCTATGGGACAGTGCAAAAATGAAATAAATAAAATCTCATCCCCTGTGCTTTTGGCTCATAATGCTCCGTTCTGTTTTGCCTTGCCTGACATTTCATTTAATGTCTCATTTTGTGATGTCTCACTTCATTTAGAGCTCTCACATTCGCTGGCTGCCACTGGTAAATTGGACATAAAAATCCCAAACAAAATTTGCTACAGTGAACAGAAACATAAATATATAGCAATACCTTAGACTGGTCTTTCTGATTCACAATTACTGGTTTAGCCATCTCAAATATCCAAGCCACCAAGTGTGCTTTTGCAAACCCAATCAATAATCCTGAGACAGGGTGAAGCAGGGCCAGGGTGCACATTCCTAGAGCCACTGTGGCTTAATTAACCCTCAGGAGCTGTGACACGTGCAGATGGCTGGTGACAACCATGGGTTGTTGGGTCATGCAAACCCAAGTGCTTGGGGTGGTTTTAAGTTCCACAGCTCTCAGCTTACCCATGACCTCTTTTAAGGGTTTGACAGGGAGTTGTTGTTGTTGTTCAGTCACAAAGTCACGCCCAACTCTTCGCAACCCCATGGACAACATTCCTCAAGATTCTTCTGTCCTCTACCATCAACCCCACACCCAATTCTCCAGTGACCTCATCCAGCCACCTCAACCCCTACCATCCCCTTCTCCTTTTGCCTTCAATCATTCCCAGCATCAGGGTCTTTTCCTGGCCAAAGTATTTGCGCTTCAGCTTGAGGACCAGACCTCCGGGTTGATTTCCTTTAGGATTGACTGATTTGATCACCTTGAGGTCCAAGGGACTCACAGGAGTCTCCCCCAGCACCACAACTCAAAGGCCTCAATCCTTTTGCGCTCGGCCTTCCTTCTGGTCCAGCTTTCACAGCCGTACATTGCAACTGGGAAAACCTTAGCCTTGACTATACGCACTTTTGCTGGCAGGGTGATGTCTCTGCTTTTTAGTATGCTGTCTAGATTTGCCATAGCTTTCCTCCCCAGAAGCAAGCGTCTTTTAATTTCTTGGCTGCAGTCCCCGTCTGCGGTGATCTTGGAGCCCAGGAAAATAAAATCTGTCACTACTTCCATTTCTTCCCCATCTATTTTCCAGGAAATGATAGGACCAGGTGCCATGATCTTAGTTTTATTAATGTGGAGTCTCAAGCCAACTTTTGCACTTTCCTCTTTCAGCCTCATCAAGAAGCTCTTCAGTTCCTCTTCACTTTCTGCCATGAGAGTGGTATCGTCTGCATATCTGAGGTGGCTGCTATTTCTCCCGACAATCTTAAAACCAGCTTGTGATTCATCCAGCCCATCCGTTTGTATGATGTACTCTGCATATAAGTTAAATAGGCAGGTTTTGGGGGTTTATTCACCCTCAGACAATCCCACCACTAGCCATAGAAAGCAGGGACTCATGGGTTCAATGCAAGAATTATGCTCATGGAAGCTCAACATGATATGGGGAGAAATTACGTCATGCTGGGCTTTTGTACCATGCAAAACCAGGTCACAGAGCTCTTCCTGGATTAATTTCTGTCCAGAAGCACTGAGGAACTTAATTCTCCCAAGTTGGGAAAACTAAGCTATGCATTTCTCCTGCTTCTTTTCTATCCATGCAAAACCACAGGCCAAGAAGAAAAAGGTGACCTCTCTTTTTTCCCTAGCAAGGAAGATTGGAGGTGGATGGAAGGAGAGGGAGAAGAAAACTCATTTGAGGAGGGGTTGAATTGAGTGAAATTGTTTTAAAGTTTAAGATAGAGTGAGAGAGTAGCTTATTCCAAGACAATTCAAATTGAACTAGTGTATGCAATATTTTTCATGCCCACTAAGTACCAAAAACTTATATGGAAATGTTCCCATAAGAATTATTTCAGGTAAGTGGATGGATAGATTAGAGCCAATTTCAACTTTTCTTCTTTGCTCACCTGTGCATGCTAGCATAATTTGTTAGCTCCCGGACACTTTGGGACAGTATTTTTTGTCCCCTTTCCTTAGTGCAACTTTAGTTGATTGCTAAGCATGCAAATAGATATGAGCTGAGGATTAATGTGATAACTGCTAATGTGAGAAAGAGCCAACATAAGATTCCTCAAAGTGGCACATTTCCCTTTAATTTGGAAGGCTCTCTCTATCTGATGAGAAAACCATTTTCAACCTATGAATTTCTATTCCTGTCATCTTTCACCAGTGGTTCTTTCATCTGTGTCCACAAAGCAGATCAGGAAACAGGGAAGAGCAAGCAGATAGACTTACAAAGGAGTGGGACATTATTATCCAAGATAATGTCTTTATTGCTGTTTTAGCATTAGACTTAGCAGTGATTAAAAATACTAAAACAACATACCCATGAAGAGGTTGATGGCTCTAAATAATAACTGCATTAAGCTTTCCAACTGAAATTCTTTCAAATTGTCACCTACATGGCAAAGCACATTATTTCTAACAAAATTGCTCTAATCCTTCAAGACAGGAGTGCAAACAAAGCTATTGCTGTAGGCAGCCTGTTTGGCTTCACAAAACTATCTTCTATAATAATTTGACTTCAAAATGCAACCTACCTAGCATCATGCTCGGGGATTCATTCATTCATTTTTATACAGCTCAATAGCCATGGCTCTCATAACAAGTCATGCTGGATCAGACCCAAGTTCTATCTAGGTCAACATTCCATTCATGTAATGGAAAACAAGCTGCCCACAGGATCCCTCCAGCAGGATGGGTGCAAGACCTCCTCCTGCCCAAGCTCCTCAGCCACCAGTCCATGCAGGCAGGCCACCCCTGGTAAAGGCCAGTAAGGCTAGTAGTCACTGATGACCTCCTCCTTCATGAATCTGTTCAATGCCTTTTGAAAGCCACCCAGATTGGTGGCCATCACCACTTCCCATGGCAGCAAATTCCATAGTTTAATCATTTGCTGTGTGAAAAAGTGATTCTGTTGGTCTGTTCTAAACATCCCACCCATCAGCTTCATGGAATGACCCCAGGTTTGAGCGTTATGGGAGAGGGGAGAAAATGCTCCCATTGTTTCTGGGTGGTAAACAAAGTTGCAGATAAACAAAAGCTAACAAAGACACAGAGACACAAAGTCAGTTAAACCAATAAACCACAACAGCAACTGAATCAGCATAGAATCACAGCAATGGTACAGCATAAAATGCAATATATAAAAACAAGTTAAGGAGCTCAATTTCTCAACTTTTAAAACACTGGGCAACTAAAAAAGGTTTTTACCTGACCCCAAAAAGAATACAGAGGAGAATCATGCCATAGCCAGGTGACAGAACTGAAAAAGCTCTTCTCCTGGTAGGCACCTATCTCCCTTCCTTTGGAGGTGGCTTTCAGAAAAGGATCCCCAAAGATTCTCATATAACCCCAGTCCTTCGTCAGCTTCACTGGCTCCCCATTGAAGTCTGGGCCCAATTCAAGGTGTTGGTTATCACCTATAAAGCTCTCAATGGCTTGGGACCTGGTTATCTAAAGGAGCGCCTGTGTCCATATATGCCCTCCCACCCCTTGAGATCGGCGGGAGAGGCCCTTCTCCGAGAACCCTCCGTGAAGGAAATTAGGAGGGTGAGTACCCAGAGGAGGGCCTTCTCTGCAGTGGTGCCCCACCTGTGGAATGTGCTCCCCAGAGAGGTCTGCCTGGCACCATCATTATTTGCTTTTTGGCGCCAGGCCAAGACCTTTTTATTTAAATCATATTTTAATTTTTTGTTAAATTATTTATTGCTTTTATCTAACTCTGGGATGTTTCCAATTCTGTATATTTTTGTATATTGTTATTTATTTGTTGGAAGCCGCCCCGAGGCTTATGCGAATGGGGCGGCATACAAGCGTGCCAAATAAATAAATAAAATGAATACCTGGTATCTGGGGACAAGAGTTGACATTGTGGGTAAAACCATGGAGCCACTGATCTTGCAGTTCAAATCCATGCAGCAGGTGAGACAAACCCATTGCCTTGTCCCAGCTTCTGCCTACCCAGCAGTTCAAAGGTGAGTAAAAGCACAAGTAGATAAACGGGTACCCACCTTGTGTGGTGCACCGTGGATGGCTCATGAGCATGAACTGAAGAGCTAGCAACCTTAGGTAGCCAAACTACTCTGCATTAGCACTATAGACTTTCTGGTTAATTGTACCAACGCCGTACAAAGTATATAAATAAATAACCCGGCGCCTGGGGTATTTGAAAGGAGGCGATCCTTCAGAGAACCTGGCCCCAAGTCATTTAGGGCTTTGAATCACGTGGGAAGAGAAGGAATCATAGAAGAATAGAGTTGGAAAATCTAATAAGGCCATCAAGACTGCCCAGTGCAAAACTCCGAAGTTAAAAGTGGCCTCTTACAACATGGACTGAAGGCCGGAAAAGCTGCTAGAGAGCTGATTTCAACCATGAGAAATACCAAAGAACTGAACCTGCTTGCATTTAGCACATTTCGGCACACCTCTCTTCAGAAGTGAGCTGAACTGGGCAGGTTGGTTTGTTTTGAAGTGTCTTCCTTTAAAGCAGGCTACAGTTTGCATTTTTAAGGCAAGTCAATTTGTGTAAAATACAGCTGCAATTTCTGCAATTCAGTTTAAATGCAGCTGCAGTGCGAACTAGCTGCAGCTGTATTTTATGCTATTATAAAAGCAGAAGTATAAAACGCATACGGGTCTTGTGTTGGAGAGAGTTGGTGTCAGCACTGAAGGGTGGTACTAGGAAAGCTGGACTAGCACACTGGATGTTGTCCCGCAATCAGATTCCTCACACTCTGTGCAGTGAAAGATGATACAAGTCAAACACATTTCTCAGCCACCCCATAAAGAGGCACATGTTACAACTCGTCCAATAAGCTGCCATGAGTGCCAGGTTTTGGGAGAAATTTGGGACATCTTTGTTCTTCCGTTGGATTTGAAGCAGCAATAAAAACAGCACACTGTCTTCACCACATATTATCCCTCGCTGAATTTCCCCTAAAATGAAACGAGTTGTATTTGCAGCTTGAGGAAGTGCTGTGTTCATACAGTTGCGAATACTTTGCTCCCCTTTGTGAAATATCTGCAAGGCTATATCTGAGTTAGGGTTAGGAGGCTGAATTGCTACTTCCATGATTGCACAGTAGTTTAGGTTTCCCTACGTAAAAGTGCTCATGGATTTACCTCCCTCCGTGCAAACGTGGGCACCTTTTTGTATGTTGGTTCAGAGTATGTAGGCACCTGAATTCAGCCCGGGCAAATGTCAGCCTGATTGTCCATCTTGCTCAGTGTTGCTTCAATTCAGGCTCAGGCAGAGGACTTCACCCACTATCTGATCCAGAAGGAGGAGGGGAAGGAGGAGGAAGAGGACAATGGCAATACCGGCATTATCAGGAATTGAACATGGACCTCCTATCCATTCGGTCACTGAGCTTCGATTCCTTTCCAAAGTAGTAGACTCTGGGATGAAGACATTGGTGTCAACATGCTTTGCATCATTTTGAAAGCCTTGTAGAAGACCCTCTTCCTGGTCAGGACCATCCTTGAATTTTTCCAATAGACTCTTTGCCATGCACTTGATCAAGAAAGTGGAAGATTAGTATGGTAGAAACAGAAAAAGAAGTAAGCTTCCTCTGCAGGTAATCCAACGAATTCTTGTCTTGGCCAACTGCATCACCTTGGTACCTTCTGCAAACATACGTCAGAGGAGGTGCACAATCAGGTTACATTTGATACAGGCCATCACTGTTAGTTTAGCTGGAACATGCTCTGGGACACTGCAAGTTAACTTAATATAGGGTTATGAGATAGGGAATTTATATAAGTAATATAGCAGAGAAAGATATATTTAGCTTTCCCTCTTTAGAACTGTCATCTAAGCATCTTGGGAAGAAAAAAGAGGGTGGGGAACCTCTACACTCATTTTTCTTTTCTTTTCATAGTTTCTGGAAGAAATGGATGCAAATTATCCAAAGGCTCATTGCAAGTCAAGCACTCTTAAGTTAAGCAAGATAGCTTGCATTTAAGGTCTTGCAAGTTGTCTACCCTAGATTCAAGATATTTTTATCTGTTTATCAAAGTTCCACAGCAAACGTTTAATTTACTCCTTCATGGTTCCTTTACTGATCAACTGCATACAAGGTGACTCAATTAGAATGTATGGACAGAGTGCAAACAAGAAAACAAGCAAACAAAACAAGCCTTAAATCTGGCAAGGTCAAGCACTGTGCAGGATTATCTCTCCCCCCGCCGCCCCCGCCATGACTAGAAGTCCCAGCAGTACAGAAGTGGGGAATTCAAGAATGGATGCTTTTGCTGACTCTTTGAACAGAAGTGTTGGTTTAAAACTGTGTGGATTTCTCCAACAAAAACCATAGGGATCCTGAAAAAAATGCTTTCATTCACATTTTAACCAACCTATTTCTCCCTTCCTTAGAAGCTACATGAAGTGCAATTGTCCTTTAGTTTCTGTATGTCTCAAAACTTCCAATGAACTTATCCAATCAAAAGGTGCCTGCAACTATCTGTACATCAGGAAAAATGCCTTGCACCTAATGGATAACTTGAGTGTTCCTTAGAGTTCCTGCAGAACTACACACACACACACACACACACACACACACACGGAGGGCAAAAAGGGATTAAATGAACTCATGCTTCAAAAAATGCAAATGTTATAGAAAGTGAAATTGACAGGTTCATCCATCCCTAAATAACACAGGGCAAGACTCAGCCAAAGATAAGCGTTTTAAGCCCCATTTTCTTCAATGAAAGCGATGGGAAGCATGCGCCTAACTTCTTATAGAAATGTCTTGGACTTCCAAAAGTGCCTTATTTTTCTGCATGGTGACCTTGATGAATTCCAGTATGAAATACAGATATCATTCTTTAATGTACATTTGAGAGTATCATCTGAGTGAAAGTAAATTGTATTTACCGTGACTGTGCTTATTTTATTTTGTCTTATGATTTCTATGGGTCAAGTAGCAAGGCAAAGGGGAAAAGATGGAGTCTTTGCCATCATAAAGAAAAGCCCAGGATTCAAGCTAGGCAATATATTAGGTAGCATTTCATGTTATCATAACAAGAATATTTATTTATTTATTATAATACTCCATCGCCTCAGCTCTTTGGGGTTGGGGGGTGGTTCACAGCAATCGAAAACAATTGAGAATGTAAAATATAGTCACCATCAAGTCATGTCTGACTTATGGCAACTCTATGAATGAATGGAAGCCCCCCAAAACGTCCTGTCCAGGAGAGCCCGGCTCAGCTCTTCTAAGTTCAAGGCTGTGGCTTCCTTTATGGTTTCAGTGCATCTCATGTTTGGTCTTCCTTGTCTTCTTCTGCCTCCGATGTTCTCTAGAATATAGCATACAATTTAAATGGTTACAACCATAGCAAAAGCTAAAAGCAATAACTAGGGGAATAACTAGCTGTAGTACAAAGATTGAAGATACAATATAACATTTTAGACAACTAAAATTCCTGGGAAAATAAGAACACCTTCACCTGGAAAACACCCTCCCCATGGTATAATTCAGATGCCAGGTGAGCCCATCTGGGAAGGTCACTGCAGAGCTAGGGTGCCACAACAGAAAAAGCCCTCTGTTCAGCAGCCACCCACCTAACCTTCCTTGGCAGGGGCTCCAAAACCTACAAAACTACTCTTCCAGGCCTCTCATGGAATGCAACTGACTCCTTGGCAGGGCTCTGGAAACTTCAGCATGTAAGCCCTCAGTCTGGATGTTCTGGCTCCTGGAACTACACCGTATCTCAATGCCTTGGATTTGTCCTTGCCGATCTGTGTTGTTGGCTTTTGGACTCCATTCAGGCTCTGTGATCAACCCTGACTGCTCTTTAGAAGGCCAGGTACTGAAGATGCCACTCAAATAGTTTGGCCACCTAATGAGAAGGAAGGACTCACTGGAGAAGAGCCTGATGCTGGGAACAATTGAAGGCAAACGGAGAAGGGGATGGCAGAGGATGAGCTGGTTAGATGGAGTCACTGGGGCGGTGAGTGTGGGCTTGGGTAGACTCCAGGGATGGTGGAAGACAGGAGAGCCTGGAGGAATGTTGTCCATGGGGGCATGACTTAGCAACAAAAACAAAACACAAAACACGGGTTCTGTTCTTTGGATGTGTAGCGTACTCCCTCTCTGTGTTTTGGCCTTGGGCATGCTGCAGATCCTCCCCTTGCACTCTCTCATGACTGATCCTACTGGCATTGGCTTCCTTATTTCTCCTGCTTTAAACTGCCCTCTTGCTGGCTGCTACAACTGGGCTGGAGCTTCTGCCTGTCTGATGACTTGCTATGGGATCTGTTCTGCATTGCTGTGGGGACTGAGCCTTCTTTAACTTTGGCAGGGCAGAAGGTTTCAGATAGGTGTCTTTCCAGTTCTAGCTGGTGACACCAGAGACTGGGGACCTTCTACCTGTGAAGTTGGTTTCCTACTGCTAAGCTATGGCCTGTTCCACATCCCTTGTACAACTGCTCTTAGCTCTTGGCCAACTGGAGCAGTATTGATTGCACTTGTCTGGTTGTTCCGGGAGTTCACATGCCATCTTTGCTGCAACTGCTTGAGGTCTATATGTCAAGAGCAATGAGCCCCCAGCTCATTTCAGGCTGAGGCTGAGCCCCCAGCTGGGAATGCAAAGCGTGGTACCAAAGAGCTCAGCACAGAGCAGCAGGAAGTGGTCATTAGTGGCTTGGGGCAGACAGTGAGTTGTCCAGTTTTATCCATAAACGCAGTGGAGATTGGTGGCAAGTAGCAACTTTGTCAAAGCTTAAACAGTTTTGTTGAATGAGAAAAAGCACACCCTAGCTAGCAGTCCCTGAGGCATGACAAACAACATGGGAGGGGTTTAATAAGCATTCTTCCATAGGGCCGAGCTTTTCCATTTGGGAGACTAATGCAAGAAAGCTCAAAGTCTACAGCAAGCAATATATTTAACCCTTTTATCATTGCAAGCAAAGCATATTACTTTTTATCATGGAAGGAAAGATCCACACACTACTGTATTTTTTACTCCTAATTAGCTCCTATTAATAAGCTGCTACTGACATTTTATCACTTTTCCTGCCTGCCAGATTGTTGCTAAGCAGACAATCATTCCTATAGGAAAAAAGAAAAAGAAAATGGGAAAAGGTGTGCCTGGAAGCCGTAGCTCTACAAATCATATTTAGCACAATTCAGACACAGAGAAGCTCTTTCACTGTAATGGGAAGCTTCACCCTGCACTTAAGGCTGTTGAAACTACAATTCCCAGCAATCTTTGCTATGCTACCAAAGCTTTAGGGCATCACTTGGCAATGTCTAGGGGTTGTGATCATCCCTGTAGCAGCCAATATTTTTTTCTTGTGTATTCTATGGAAAGGTTCGGGCAAGCCAAGTTCATTCTCCAAAGGGAGATGGAGCACTGGGAGCTGACCCATTTCAAGTTGAGAAACTCTCCTGCCAACCCTGAGCAAGGCCAAGACTCCTATTCCAAATGCTGTGGTTAGGTAATTCTAGATTTCATGCTCTTTAAATGCTTATATGCATCACTTCACTTACTCCAGAATACAGCAAGCCAAACTTGCTAGCTCTGGGAGCCCTTCTGCTCATTTTGTTGAGTGGGGCTGTGACATCTGTTCCAAAGCCTGACTTCGATGGCACCACTGCCTATTCTAGGCTGACTTCATCCCTGAACAGGATAACTGCATTTTGGGGGTTTGGATGCATGGGTACCTTTGTTTCAGGCCTCACCTAAGAGATTGGGTAGAGAATCCAGGAGTGGCCAAAGGAAGAGTCAAGAGCAGGTGAGCACACCTTTTCTACCACCCTGCTTAACTTCTCTCCGTCATCCTTTCCTCCAAGTGGGCATCAATGGACAGGACAAATCGTTTTTCTGCACTGATTGCCTACAAAGGACTTCTCAAACTGGGTTGAGGGATGCATAACGTTTAGCTGAGGGATGCAAGCTGCCCATCCTGGACCCAAAGCAAAATTTCAGGATGAACTGGGAGGTTATCACTCAGGACAAACTCATGAGCAATTTTGCAACAATCAAAAAAGCTTCAGTAGGTTGAGGGATTAATTGTACCATCCTTTATTTTATCTAATAATTTCATCTAATTTTATCTAATGTGCATACACTGTTTTATATTGTTTCAGAATCCATAGAGATGGCTAACAGGGAATTCTAACCAGGTTGATCAAATAGCACCACACAGAAAGAGTGCCAGTAATTGATGTTGTCTGGAAATGTCAAGCATTATTTTCCTAGCTATCTGATGAGAGAAAACCCAATTTTACAAAGGAAACATTACAGATTTTCATCCATGGCCTGAACAGGGACAGGACAGGGGGAGAGGGTCTGCTCTCCCTAGAGCTACCCTGATCTTTGAGCAAGTATTATTGACTGGGAGTTCTCTTTGAATTCCTGCCATGGCTCTTGCTTGCTTTCCAACACATAGATATTCAGTCCTGCATCCTCATGGACTTTCCATTTCTTCACAGGAGGTTATATGGCTTGGGCAGAAAGGCACAGCCTTCCTGGAGAGTGGACTAGAGAATGGCTGAACCCTTGAGCAAGCTTAAAATAATAGTCTTACAGCTCACTTGAAGGAAGGATAGAAGTGCCTTTTTATCTCACTTTCCATGAAAGGCATTCTGCTACACCATAGTTCACAGAGCTGGTTTTGTGATGGCTTCAGTAGAATATATGCATGTTTTGATGATAGGGGGAAATTTACAATTTTTGCACATTCTTCCAATTCTGCATTGTGTATGCATGTACCCATTGCCTAAAATACATTTTTTAAATTGTATGCATTTAGTCAGACACATTTTCCTATTCTGTGGAAAGTAATGCAAGCCATCAGGCATGCATTTCTGAGTGTGAATTGATTTCAGGTTCACACCAATTTCTGGGTGGTACACAGCAGAGAAATATTCCAAAGAAAGTCGATGGATTGGAAGCATCACATATCCCTAATACAGACCTCAGCTTCTAATACACACACCACATAGACTGGTTGGGTGTTACACTCTCACTCAAAAAGAAAAGATTCCTGGGCAATTCAGAAATTTAAGTAACATACTTGTGGCTCTGTTCAAATATTATGACAAGCTAGGACTCAGTTTAGAGTCTTGCTTTTTGCATCAAACAATGGAAAGGGCAAAGTATGGCTGAGAGTTTTCGAAGTCCTCATTTTCATTAGCCTATATATTTTCTTCTGTCTTCATGGTTCAGCAATCTTTGTGGATGAAGCAATGTTTTTAATGTTGATTTTGCAATTCCATATTATACCTAATAATAGCTACAACAGCTTTTATCCACTGTCACGTGTGCCATTACTGCTGCTACTACTATTTTTATATAACACTGCTTTCCCTTTTCCAGGGAACCCAACACAGCTTCCATGCCTTTGCTCTTCTCTCTTGATAAAGCCTCCCAGTAAGCTTCATGGAAAAGTGTAGTCTAGAACCCAGATCTCCTGAATCTTAGGTCAACACTCCAACCACTCTAGCAGAACGGGTCTCCTTTTTGAACTTTGTGCCAGATTACATGCACCACATGCTATTTGAGTTTAGAGAGGTTATTGCAGTAATGTCTTCATTCTGGTTGCCACCAAAAAGCTCTTGTCCGTACCACATCCATTATATTTCTTGGGATGGCTATTATACTTTGTTCATTTGTTTTTAAGTATATAGATGAGCTCAGGAACCTTCAGAACATCTCTGATAGATATGTTATGTTATGTTGTTATGTTAAGTTATGTTATGTTAGTTGCGAGGTCATGCCTGACCCATTATGACCTGATGGACAATGTTCCTCCAGGCCTTCCTGTCCTCCACTATCCCCCAGAGCCACCTAAGTCCACACTGACTACTTCAGTGACTCACACCATCACCCTCTACCGCCCTCTTCTCCATTTGCCATCAATCGATCCCAGCATTAGGCTCTTCTCCAGGGAGTCCTTCCTTCTCATTAGGTAGCCAAAGTATCTGAGTTTCCTCTTCAGTACCTGGCCTTCTAAAGATAAGTCAGTGTTAATACCACCATATTGTAGATGATGCCTGCATGAAGTTGCACGAAGGTGGTTTTCTGAGACATCTACTTATCACATTCGTTGATGGAGCACTTGGACTGAGGATCTCTCTGGTCCACAGTGGGCATTCTTTGCTGCCCTGCTGCAGCAGAGAGCTTCCCAGTGTGATGTGAAGGCTGTAAGCACCCATCCCAAAGCAAATACCAAGAATGTGACCTGCTACAACAGGAGGATGAGTAAGCTCTCCACTTTCTATCGGGTTATTATAAGTTTTGTGATAATCAGATTCTTCTCTGTATTCTCATTGTTTTTTATTGATTTGGTGTAATTGTGCTGCACTGTGTTGATTGAGTAAGCCAAGAACATGGCATTGGAAAGCCAAGTAGAAATTGAATCTCTGTGATGAAAAAAGAAATGTAGTCCAGCCTCTCCAGAGATACACAGCACGACATGCTAAGGCTATATACCATCTAGAATTGAACTGGAATAAGGAGGAAAGAATTGGAATGTTCAGAGCCTAAATGAAAGCTTTTGCAGGAGCACCAGCAGCTCTGAACTGCGATGTTTCAACTAAAGTTTTTTAAGGATTTTATCAGACCAGGGTTACCAAGCCAATATATGGAATGGAATAGAAATCCTTGTGATTCTAGGCTTCTCTGATTTTTTTTAAATTATAAAGTTATTTATTTATTTATTTATTTATTGTATTAGATTTGTATCCCGCCTTTTTTCTTTTTCTTTTAAGAATTCAAAGCCGCTTGCTCCCAGTCTTATTCCCGAAACAACAGTCCTGCGAGGTAGGTTGTGTTGAGAGACTTTGACTAGGTCAAACTCATGGCAGAGCAGGGACTAGAACCCAGATTGCCTGATTCCCAGTCCTGTGCTCTTACCCACCATACCACATTGGCTCTTGACATTTTAACAGCTGAAAACTACATTATTTTTTACCACAAAGTGTGTAGTAAGAAACCATAATTTGGATAAAATGCATACCATTTTTTGCTGTTTGGAATCAGGACAGGATGGAATTATAAAGAAATGCATGTAAAAATGGTGTCACTCTGAAATAGATTCATCTATTTCTCCCTTAAGGATGACAACAATCTACAACAAAATCTACAACAGAATGATAGCAGATCTGGCATCTACAAAATGATACCAAATTTCTATGAATCTGCTTTTGGAATCCACAAAGAACTACCTTTTCAGAGGTGCTGGGATTCTGCAGATGTGTGTTTAGTTTCCAGAAGTGCACCTTACTTCAGTTGCATAAAACCATGGAAGTTGTGTGTGAGATTTTTTTTAAAAAGAGGTTTACAGCTAATCTCTAATTTCTCTTCAGCTTCTGAAATTTAGCCGTGTGTGTCTTCTGCTAATTGATTTTGCACTGACCTTGGAACAGAATGCAAAATGTTACATATCAGCAAAACTTCTGTGTGGTGTCGCTTTTGCATACCTTTCCTGAGGGAAGAAAAAAAATCTGCATCCATGAATGAGCAGACAGTATTTGAAACTCTGCAAAACACACTTGGGCACATTATACCAGAACCTTACATCCCTAGTTTCAATCACTGCTTAATGTCTTAAATTTAACTATCCATCCAGCACAATCATATACTGATGGAATAGCAAAGTTGGAAGGGACCAAGAAGGCGAGCAGGTCCAACCCCTGCTGTTGCAGGACACCAAGTCACACCATCCCATGCAGATGGCTGTCCAGTTCCATTCTGAATGCCCCCAGTGTGGGAGAGCCCACCACCTCTCCAGGCAGCCGGTTCCACTGTTGTATTGCTCTGACCGTGAGGAAGCTTTTCCTGAATCTGGTCTGTTGCAACTTGAGTCGATTATTCCATGTCGTGTCCTCTGGTATGAGCAAGAAGAAGTCTATTCTCTTTATGACAGCCTTTCAAGCACTTGCAGATTGCTATAATACCCCCCTCAGTCCTCTCCTCTCCTCTCCTCTCCTCTCCTCTCCTCTCCTCTCCTCTCCTCTCCTC
>JAIXND010000762.1:9324042-9410063 GCA_023646645.1 Varanus salvator macromaculatus
GAAGAAGGAAAACAAAGTAGGAAAGTCTTGAGTTTTTATTATTATTTGTTATTAATCTTTATTATGTTTTTTTTAAACTCTACCTTTGGAAGAGTTTCCAAGGTGGCTTAAATATAAGTCACACACAGAGAGAAAAATGCTTGCCAAGGCCTTTTCCTCCCAGCTATGGCTCCTATCCCAAAATCATGCTCTAGTATCATTCCTGTGGGCATTCTTGTACAGATAAAATACCTGGGAAGCTGTGGAAAACTTTTCTAAGTAGGGATGCAAAATTCTATTCAGTTTGTTCTCTTTTTAAAGAAAGGTTTACCCAGTTCACATCTCTTCAACCAAACACAGGTGAAAATGCAACCTAAATCAACATCTTAGATTTCCAAGTTAGCAGATTGATTCACAAACCCCCAATGTGAAAAAAGCTACACAGCCGATGTGGCAAGTGTATGTCTAGCAATCCTTATATTCAGGAGTTTAACAATGCCCTCCTAGTAAAAGTCCACAAATTAAGCCTGTTTTACTGCCACTAGCTCTCTTAACACTTAAAATGCCTTGAAGATAGGACACCACTGTCTCTACTGAGTGACTTTGTTTCCCATCCCAACCTTCCCTTGGGCTTTGTCAACCCATGAACAACATTTCTTCCCTCTCCCCCACAAATCATCCCTTATTGTTTTGCAGGAAGAGAAAATTTGAACATCCAATTCCCTTGGATGACATAAACAAGTAAGCAGGATATGCTAACAGGTTGGCTATCTCAGAGTAAAACCAGACAGCTGCAGCCTTCAAGGTGCTCCCAATTAATACTTCGAAGATGCTCAGTTGTTTGTGGTTATGATTAAAATTTACAATTAGGGCCCTGTTTAAATGCATATTGCTTGATTTAATTACAGCGATTACAAAATGCTTAGTTGAAGAACAAGGGTATTAATCACCTTCCTTTCTCTTGATGCCAAGCTGAGGGGAAAGAAAACAAATGTGGAAAGGTTATGTCCAAAGCCAGGCTTAGAAAGTTAAACTGAGAGGCAGTTCAGGAAGCACCCTGTTGACAAACTGTGGTTGCTGGACTATTAAGTACAAAGTAAGTTGATGCTGAACGGGATGGAGAACAAGCCTCGCCTGGGTTTTATTAGCATCTCTTGCGTAACTGTTTCTTGCACATGGCAAAGTGCACTAGGATGGGCAAGGGATCTGTCTGGGTCCAGGAGGCTGTTGGATTCCCTGGGCTCAGCTCCCTGGATTCCAGTCTGCTTTGCAAACAGCCTTGAGTTTGAGTTCCTGGAGAACACGCCCAGTATCCTTGGGGTATTTGCCAGGAATTGAGCTGCACACAGCTCCATGTTATGTTACCTGTGGGGTAAGTTAGCCTGGGAGGGAGGGAGGGAGGGGCCAAAGTCACTCAGTGGACTTCATAACTTGAGTGGGAACCAGAGCCTGAATGTGTTGGTTGCCTAGTTCAGTTACCTCCCACAGCAAGCTAGCTCTAAAGATGTATTCTTGGTGATGCAAGTGAGACAAAGCTATCTAGGAATATGTTGGGAATTAATCTCAGTTTGCTCTTGATCTTAGCCAGTCAAACCTTCCCGGGCCAATCACAGTCACAACCTGCGGCTAAAGTCTGCACATTTCTGAGTGTGCAGCATGGTTTGTGGGCCCCCAATTATGCATGTGGCAGTGTACATGCAGGGGAAAGTCTGTGCCCAAACACACGCAAGACTGCATGCATTCCACAGTTGCAACACCTTTGGGGAAAGCATGCATGCTCTGAACTACACTGCCAGGCATCTGTTGTCTAGCCTGCTCTTAGTTCACATTCCTGGAGTAGCAAGGTGATTACCCAGACATTGTTCCAATCTTGTCAACACCAGTGAGAAGAGGACATAAGTCATGGCCCTTGTCAATAAATATCTGGCAGCTGGACCACTTTAGTCTTGGCATGTCAAGGTCTTGCTAGCTTTCAAGCTGTGCCCTAACAAATTAAAATAACCTTGGAGAGCCATGGGGAACCTTTGGCTTCTCTTCCCAGTCCCAAATGGAGAGAAAGCAAATACAAAGATGCCTTATTAATCTGAATCGAACCAACATGCGACTGCCAGAGCACAGGAATTGTCAATAAAGAGAAAAGATTCATATCTAACGTTTTCTCTCATGCCAGTAGAAAACCAGTTTGTTTCTTTTTCTTTTTAAAAGACCCTTAGTTATTCCTCACATATGTAAACATTTATTCTCCATATCTTCAAATATGGAATAACTCTCTCAGAACAAGCTATTTTGTCCATTTTGTTTTCTTACACATTTGAACATTTTTAAAAGAAGCAAATTCTTTGTATCCTATGCATTTACAAATTTGCATAAGTGCTTATCAAAACCAAACCAAAAGGCTCACACATTCCCACTGGTCAAATTTAGTGGGCATAATTATTTCCTACATTGTGAACAGGACTATATTGTTCTTCCCTTCCCTATTGCTGGATGATATCAGAAAAAAGAGGGGAGCATGAGAAACACGGGTGAACACGCAGGAATTCAGACCCAAAGCTTTGAGAGCAAAGCATGTAAATATTCTGCCTGGGTCAATGAATCTGCCAGTTTCGGTTGTTCCCACATTCAAAATGTTTTACTCAAAAGTGCTTTCCATTCCACTGATAGAAACCCCCCTGAATTTCAGTAAGTTCTTATGAAAAATTGGACAACATGAAATCCTCATCAATCCTTAACTAAAGACAAGGAATGCAGCTCTGCATGAGTCAACTGGAATGCATCCAGAGAAGGAATGGTTCATTGCCTCAATATTTATGATGATGGAAAGATATTTTTATCCAGATACATGTTATCCCAATGTACTGTTCAGTTTCCTAAGTACGTATCACCTTGCATTTATAAAGATTGTGTTTGGATACCCACTTCATCTGGAAGTAATAATTCATATAAATGAAAATGTAGTGCAGCCATAATTAGAATAATACAGTCAAGCTGTATGAAGTACAGACAGTCCATCTAGCTCAAAACCTTCTTGCTAAGAGTGCCAAATTTCTTCAAAGGCAGGACTAAGATGTGTATTTGTTGAAGCGTCCATGAATGATTGCTCTTATTTAAATGCTAACCTGTTTTGCACAACGATTGCACTTCCAGTCAGTGGTTTTGCTCATTTAATAAGAGAAATTAGCTCTAGTTTATTTAATTTGCACCTCCTGGATCTGAACACATTAGAAATCCATGATTCTGAGCTTGTGATGCATTCCATGCATGTAATGTTTAATAATGTGCATTTCTGAAAAATAAGCAGAGAAAGATATTCCAAGAATACATGTGGGCATGGTTTACCTGCTAGGTTCATTAATTCAAAATACACCCGATCCTCGGGTTAAGAACAAGTTCCATTCCTGAGAGCACCCTTAAATCAAATTTGTATGTAAGTCGGATGGTGTATATAAAAAGCATATAAAACACTTAATAAACACTTCCAGAAACTCTAAAACATCTTAAACACAATACAGCATTTTGATAATAATATAGTAATAATAAAGTTTGCAATGTATGGCTGTGAAAGCTGGACAATAAGGAAGGCCGAGCGCAAAAGGATTGAGGACTTTGAATTGTGGTGCTGGAGAAGACTCCTGTGAGTCCCTTGGACCGCAAAGCGATCAAACCAGTCAGTCCTAGAGGAGATCAACCCTGACTGCTCTTTAGAAGGCCAGATAGTGAAGATGAAACTCAAATACTTTGGCCACCTAATGAGAAGGAAGGACTCCCTGGAGAAGAGCCTAATGCTGGGAACAATAGATGGCAAAAGAAGAAGGGGACGGCAGAGGATGAGGTGGCTGGATGGAGTCACTGAGGCGGTTGGTGTGAGCTTGAGTGGACTCCAGGGGATGGTGGAGGACAGGAGGGCCTGGAGGAATGTTGTCCATGGGGTCGCGATGGGTCGGACACTACTTCGCGACTAACAACAACAACAATAATAAAGTAATGGCAGATACTGAAGAAAGTGAATCTGATTGTTGAATGACTAAGCCCTAATGCTGTCCCAATGACCAATGGCATCTCACCTTTCTCTGATTGCATTATTATTTCCACTTTAGTTTCAGTTGTGATTGTTTTTCTTTTCTTCCACACATCACCTGCACCTGTATCAAATTTACACATTGGATGCATGGTTACAAACCAAATGCAATATGAAGTTACAGAAGGCAGCACTCCCTGTGATCTGAATACGCTGGCTTGGTTACACTAGTTTTTCATGAACTTCACTATGAAAAGCTACTGTAGTTCTGTTGCTGCCATCACCACCACAAAACTAGTGCTGACTTCAGCACTTTCCCTCCTCCTTTCCTTTCACTCCTCCCTCCCTCCTTCCTATACATTTCTCCCTTTTGCTCCTCCCTCCCTCCCATACATTTCTCCCTTCCTATTTTTCTGTTCCTTCCTCTCCTCTCCACCTGGCACCTGCGGGCTTGCACTTGCCGCTCAAGAATGAGGCAGGACTTCCAGTTTTGCTCATTTCTACATAGGGGTTGCTCTAAACCCAGATGTTCATAACTGGGGGACCAGGTGTAAACACACAAAAGTGTGCATGAATGCATATACTATAGATATTGTGCACCAACCACCCAGTGGCTGTATAAGCTTTGAATATGAATGAAATTGCCATGTTCATAATACACAGTTCAGACAATATACTCTCCGGGATGCTACTTTCTATGAATGCTACATTTTACCCAAGATGAAACTTCATAGGGAAATTGATGTTTCTTGGGCTGAGGCTTATTTCATGACTGCTACATGCGATGGATCATTTCCATGGTGGAAGCACAGCCTTGAGTTCACAGGGCTTGAGCAGGGTTGTCAAGGAGAAGACGCTGTTTAGGGCCGTCATTTGTTGGGTAGTTCTATGTCAGAGATGAGTGGACAGCTTGTCGCAACAATGTTGGAGGCAGTCTGAGCGGGAATGTGTCATTTGGATACCATGTGAACAGAATGGTGGATGAGACCAGCCTTCCATCTGATCCAACACAACTTTGTGCACGTCTTGTGCTCTTTATGTGCTTTCCAAAAACGTTCGTGGTTTCCCTACAACAAAGGTTGAGCTGAATCTGCAGTGCTGCATGTAGATGATTTTTTGGTAGGAATATTGACATGTATTTAGAATAACAACATGAGGAACATGGTGGGTGTTGAGACACGACAGCTTTCACATAGGACTTTCATCCTGTCGAAGCTAAGAGGTCAGGGGCTGGCCTGAGCTTGGAAGGGAGACCATCTGGGAACCGCCTGTAGCCACCTTGAGTTCTGCTGTGGGAGTAAGTTGGGATAGAAATATAACAAACAATAAATATGTGCATCCATAGGCATGATAAATATTATGCTAACACTATTTGAGTTGCAAGGCTAACTATTTCCATGCACACTAAAATCTGACATGTATTTCCTTAGAAGTAGATTCCACTGATTCAGTGGTGCATATTCTCAGATAAATGTCCATAAAACCATGATCTTAAGGGACAGCCTGATGTCATTATTTTTTTATACTAGAAGAACCAGAAGAAGAGATGCAGTGCCTTCAGAAAGTAAAATTATGTTTCTAATTCCATTTCTTGCCAATGAGAGTTGTATTTCCAAGAAATATGCTGCTTTTAATATGTGCAAAAGGGACATAAGAGAAAAGAATGTCAGAGATATAAACTGCCTATTACTAGCAAGCTCCCTTTTATGTTAAGTGAACAAGAGATTTAGAATGGTTTAGGAAGAGCACCCGAGGCATAATTTGACTTCTGTGAGGCCTGCAAAATATATCTCCTGGTAAATATCAACATGCATGTTTGCAGGTCTATGACATAAATTAATTTGTTTCTTCACAAGGCAACTTTCCACTAATATTTTTGGATCATATATGTTCACACATGCACAAGTTAGGTGATACAGTTCCTCAGTGGGATAAGACAACCATTATATTCAACATACACGTCAGTTCATGTCTTGCGTCAGTTGAAAAGGGCTGATTTCCTTTCTTTATCACTCCACTTTATCAGGGACTCTCTTTCTTGCATATTTGACACCTCTAAAATTGTAACTTAACCAGGAGAATTTCTACAAGAATTTTAGAATTTTCAGAACTGAAGTGCTCACAATTTCCCCCAGTTTTCTGTTCTTTACTCTTATTCATACTATTTCCATGGATTGCATCACCAATGTGAATACATACATGGTTAGTATCTAGTGGTGGAGTATCACGTGACAAAGCAAGGCATGAGATTGCTTTCCTCATCCCTATATTACTTCCTTGGTTCTTCCCAACCCTTAGCTTTCTGCTCAACTCTTCCCACTTTTGGCATGTAAGTCCTAGGCACAATTTTCTTCCACATAAATCAACTTTCTCCTTCACCGCAGCTGTTAAACTGATTTGTTAGGGTTTCATGTTTCAGTCTTTACCATCAGTAGCTGAAAATAATTAAGTGACTTTCTATGACATTGTAATAGCCCGGCCAATGATTTCAAGGCAAGATTTCAAATACAGAAGGTTGGAGCAGTCTTAAAATCTAACACCATCACTAGTGATAAAGACATCTTTTGAAATTTTAATATATTATGCCCCAGGTTATGATTTCCTTGCTTGAGAAAATTATTTTCCCCATCTCAATGTCTGATGAAGAGTTTTGGATATCATGCCCCTTGCAATTCAGAATTGTTGACATACAAATGAGTCTGAGAATCTTTCACACCTAGGAAGTTTCATTCCCTCACATCACAGTAGCTCTATTAGCATTCCACAGAGCAAATACTTTAAAGCAGTCAATAAAATATTAAACCCTTTTAAAACTTTCACAAAAGGTGATCAGGCCTAGTTGTATGGAATGCACATACTGGGTTCATCTTTTTCACTTAACATGGCAATTTTAGGAAAGGAAAAGAAATCTAATCTCTCCCAATGCCCTTGTACAACATGCAAAATGCAAAGTTAATCAGATATGTTATTTTGACTGGTATAGTGAGAATGTTTGCAGCATACGATAAAATTATGTCTTCTGGGGCTAAGTGCAATTAATTTAATTACCATCATGAATGTTGATTGTTCTAAGCTTTTGTATACAGTTTTAAACATTTATCATCCTTCCTTCTGATTTATTTTAATTGCAATTATATTTATAGCCTACCCTATCTTGAACATGCACATTATCTTTACTTTAAGAAGGATAGGGACCTGCTGAAGCAGATCAATGGCCTATCTAGTCAAGCATCCTTTCACACAGCAGTAACCCAGATGCCTTTGGGAAGTCCAGCAGCTGAGGGCAGCAGCACATGAGTGTATGAGTCCCACTGTTGCTTCGTAGTGACTGGAGTCCAGGGAGATGATGCCTTTAGTTTGAAGAAAGTCATCAAGACTCGCAGTCATCTATAACGGCAACCCTGGCCGAAATCCCTTTCAAAACCATGAAATGTAGGCCCTGCGCATCTTGCGGTGCGTATTCTTCTGTGCTGCCCAGTCATCTCCACTTACGGCAGCCCTATGAATGAAAGTCCTTCAAAACATCCTATCCATGACAGCCCTGCTTAGCTGTTCTAAATTCCAGACTATGCCTTCCTTTATGAAGTCAGGCCATCTCTTAATTCAGTCCTCCTCCTCTTCTTCTACCTTTGACTTTCCCTAGCACGATTGCCTTCTCATGGCGTTGCCAAAGTTTTGGCATTTTTTTCTAGGGAAAATTTGGCTTGATTTGATCCTTGTTTGTCTTTTCTACAGTCCAGGGTATTCACAACGCTTTCCTCCAACCCTGTGTTTTGAGTGCATCGGTTTTCTTCCTGTCTGCATTTTCACTGCCCAACTTTCACATCTATGCCTAGTGGTCAAGTATGCAATACTGTGGATCATCCTGACCTTGGTCTTCAATGAAACATGGTCACACTTGATGTTTTTCCCTAGTTCCTTCATTGCAGCTATTCCAAATCTCAGTCGTCTTCAAGTTTCTTGGCTGCAGTCCCCTGTTGAATTGATGACTGAGGGAAGGTATACATCCCATCGTCTTGTGGTAGTGAATGACACCTTTTCACTGTGTATTGTGTGAAGATGCATGTTCTGTGCAGACATAGAAGCAATGATCAGATTCTGCAGTCATTGATTGCTTGCATGCATGCAAGGGTGTCTTTGTCCTAACTGGGGCCCACAAAAGTTCTCGTTTTTCTGTTGTAGAAGATATTGCTGGTATCAGCTGGATGCATGGGCAATTTGCTAAGAAATGTTGGAACCGCTCACAGTCCTGGTGAAACAGGAAGCATGGGCCCACCCAGATGCCACTGGAATGGTGTGAAACATGCATCAAGGGGCAGACTTCATGTACATTAGGAGTGCATTGCTTTGGCCAAGATGATTCCCCTTCCGAACCATTACTTTGGATCCATTTGCATCAGAGTTAATGACATTTCAAAGCCTAGCTTACTAACTGAGAATGGAACCCAGTGGGCCATGAAACATGGTCACATCCTGGTAGTTTCTGGGAAGACTTACTTATTCTGGGTCATTTTATATTTGTGCCAAAGAAAAACACTTTCAACAGAACTCTGCATTTACAAAGTCTTTCCTCCATGGCTTTCTTGAGCTCCATCAATCTACAAATTATTGGCCTTAATTCTGGGGAACTGAGCACATATTCTAGTCCCACTGAACTAGCTGAGGTACTGAAAAACACAGCTAATTATAGGGTTATTAGTCTCAGTAGGTGGGAGAGCAAAAACTGTCCATAAGCCTGAGGCTTTTGCAATTTGAAGGCACATTATATTTAATATGATGTTGGTGATTTACGGTGTGATCAGAAGATCCTCAGCATGTCTGTTCCGAAATTAATTTGAGTTTAATAGGATTTACTCCACAGAGCATGAGCTTAGAAGTATGACCTTACAGCCTAATCCTATTCATATTACTTAGAAGTGAGCCCCACTGAACAAAGTGGATTTACTCTTAAGTAAGGGCAGGGGAGGCGGGCAAGTTTTTTCCATTCACTTTTGAGCAGAAATTATCCAGTTTGCACCATCTGGAACGAAAACGCAGACTGGGACACAGTCAACAATCTGAAGTCTGTACATTTCAAATCTTCTAGACCACATAATGTATTCAAGCAATGCACATACTTGGAAGATGCAGACACATCTAGTCAATAGGTGAAAACATTTTTCTCCAAAATATGTTGGGGATTACCGTATTTTTTGCTCTATAAGACGCACTTTTTCCCCCCTCAAAAGTCAGGGGAAATGTCTGTGCGTCTTATAGAGCGAATATGTGTGTGCAGTGAGTCTGTCAGATGTGCAGCCCATGGGGAAGTGATGGGGAATGTGCCTGTGATTATGTGCCCATTTGATTCAGAATATTCTTTTTCTTGTTTTCCTCCTCTAAAAACTAGGTGCGTCTTATGGTCAGGTGCGTCTTATAGAGCGAAAAATACGGTACGTGTTGGGAATTACATGAGTGGAGCTGGCTGGAGTCAGGGGTCAGACTAGATGCCCCAGGCAGCCCCTTCTGTCTTGCTTTGTTTCTGTGCTTCTAAAATACGTGTGGCAATGCTCACAATTTTTGTGCAGAAAATAAATGAGCTAAGTTTGTGTTAATGGGTCACAGTGAACTTGAGGCAGAAAGTGGAGAACCTCACAAAATTTGCATTTTGCTGATTTTCCAGTTCCTGCACTTAAGTAAGTTTGCATAAGCTCACAGTATACTCCTTTATGAAGTATATATAATATCATATTGAATTATTATATTAAATTTATATTCCATTTTTTCCTCTTGCAAGGAACATGCTTATATGTTCCTCCTTCTATCCATTTTATCTTACACTGATCAAAATTCATCAAGCCTCAATGCAACATTGTTTTTCCTTATCCCATCCATTTTCTTTAATGGTAATTTTCTGAGATGGGTATATTTCAGTACAATAGTAATCTTTTCCAATATCCATACCATTAAATTCCTGCACCCCACCCCATAGACCTAAACAATTGTTTGAGCACACCTAAACGATTCTGATTTGGTAATGTGCTTGATTGCCATGTGGTCAGAGTCCCCCTTCTCACACTTCACTCACACAGCCTTCCCACATGTGATAGAGCCACAGAATGGGGAAATCTAACCAAAGAAAATCAGATATTGGGGAAAGGGAGGGAGAGTGAGAGAGAGAGAGAGAGAGAGAGAGACTGACTTAGTGAATGCAATGCATAATATGTATTGTATATCCTGGTAGGCTTAAGTGGCTTACCAAATTTATTATTGCAAATCAAAAAGAAAGTCCACCCCACCCCCGCAGGCTTAAGACCATAATCAAGGCTACATCATAATAACTCAAGATCCACAAAGTCAAAGAGTGAACCTTTGGTCTGATTCCTTACAGATGTAACCCATGATTTGTGATGATGCCACACAATGTCACAAATTGTGCTTGCAAGCAGAAACTTCCATAGAAATACATTTTCCCTGAACCTTCAAGCCCCAGTCCCAATCCTCCCAAAGTGGAGAATGAAATGGGTGGAGCCAGCAAAGATGCCACATGGTTTCCTGGTCCTACATTGCTTAATGAAGCAAGTATTCTGCAAGGTGTCTTGCTCTGGAAGGTGATATGGGTGATGGAGAGAATATGGCCCAGGTGGCATGGTGTTGCAGTTGCAAAAAAGGATAAGGGGAAGGGTGTCCCAGAACTCCAGTTATTTGCTTCAGACAGCATCCCTCCAGCACTGCTTCACAACAGAATGGATGAGCTCATTTGTCTAACCTGATATTCTGTGTAAGTCCCTGTGAGCATCTTTCAGAGATGAAAAGATGTTGGCCTACAAGCAAGGGAGGGTGACACCTTTTTGGTCAGTGGGGCTTCTTGTCTATTACAGTTTTAATGTTGAGCTGCGTAGGAGCTACCCTGGGAGCTTCATGCTGGCATGAGGATACAGTTTGGTACCATGGACAGCTGCTACCAACCCCAAAGTTGCAATGAATAAGGAACCGTGGTGGCCATAGGAGTCACCTGCAAGGTATTCAGCAAACAAGTTGTACTCAACATCAGTGCATTCCGCTGCCCCACACTTCCAAGGTACTCCTTGTGTTGCAGCGTGTGTTCAAAGTTTGCATTGGCATTGTTCATTACTGGCGCCACCATCCATCCCATATTCCACTGCAAGCGCCACACCCTGAGTTATCAGCAGCCATCCACATGAACTCCTACATCAGGAAGACTTCAACAGAGGAGACGTGTGTGTGTGTGCATGCATGCACACATGCTATTTTCCCTGAATCTGAGCAATGGAGATGGGTGAGCATTTCATATTGCAATTAGTTTCGATAAGCATGTATCAAAAGTCACATTTTCCTTCGCAAACAGTATAGAAAGGCTTTCAATTTTTTTAATTGAATCAGGAGAGGGAGAAACATGCACCCATTTTTTATTATCGCCATCCCCGTTACAGAAGTGACACAAAAAAAGTGGCAAAGGTGGAATTTGGCCAAGGGATTTCCTGATTCTCAGTCTAATTTCTTAGCCCATATCCTGGACCAGCCATCTTTACCTGGTCTTGCAGAAGTTTTTGGCTACAGCTCCAAGCATTCCTCACCATTAGGTACACTCTCTTGGACTGCTAACTTGAGTTTTAAAGCTTGGAAAGAGCATTAGGTTAAAGAAGACTCTCCTACACCTATTCTTCATGTGCATACAACACATTCCAACCCAAAATAAAGTGAATCATAGCTTATTAGAAGCAGCAGGCTTTACACATGATTTCAAAATCTCTAGAAAGAAGGAATTACAGTTTCTCATCGCAATAACAACAGCCTTTGCTGCTCATAATAGAAAATGAATCCTTTGTGTGCAAATTTAAAAGAGCTGGAACACCCAGGTGTAGATGGAAAAATGTAGCAGCTACTGGTAACAGAAGGAAATGAAACTTTAACAGCATTTGCTTGGAATTTGAAAGTGTAGAAAGATCATTATACCAAACTTAGCATTTCCTGGTGGAGCTGGGAGGCACAGTTAGAGTGTGATCATATGCATGTTTCAACAGAAAAAGGGTTTGGCTGACTGGGGAATTCTGGGTCTAGTAGACCTTTTTCAATGTCTGAACATGCATAGGATTCTGCGCTTATGCACCAACTCTGCTATGTTAGCCAGCCAAGCGCATTGCATGCTAAGTGCCAAAATGAAGACAAGTGCAACTTCTCTACTTCCAGTGCAGTGTTTGTGAGAGAAGCCTTGACATGGGGAGGTGAGCAGTCCTTTTTGTCAGTGTAGACATCCTCCCCTGCCCGCCAAACATCCACACTGAGCATGCTCAGTGTGATGGAAGATGGACCAAGGTTGCAATCCAATGATGCTGACAATAACCCGCTGAACTCAGAGGGAAGCCATCACCCTATGCATGGTAGGTGGACAGTAGAGGTGAAGGTGATCTCCGTATTCTTCTCACCATAGGTGAGACAACTGATTTTGGCTGCCTAAGCATTATTTATTTATGAAAAGCTTTTCTAGGCCATCCCGTACAAGTGTCTTGGGATGGCTTACAAGAAAAAAAAAAGACCTTGGAGGTGGTAGGAAAAGTTTTAGATGCCACCTGGATATTTCATATGCTGGCAGAACCTGTTTCCTTCCTTCCCTACATCAAAAGGTCATTCTTGCAGCCCCAAAGAGTGACTTTTTGTATCACCTCTGACATCCAATAGAGGGCATTCTGACACCCAAGCAATTTTCTGAAGTCAAGGCTAGGATCGGAAAAATCGTGTGGCCATCTGGACTCCTTTTAATAGACAAAGGATTGCACTGCTGAAGTGTCAAAGTATGGAAAGTTAGGAGCAGGTGAGAGCGGGAATTTGATAAGAGAAGGAAAATCTGCATTCCACTTTGCCATCCCTGCATTAGTGAATTGAGCTTATTTGTGCACTTCCATTTCTAAGATAGGCTACGATTTGTGTGCTTAAACACACACACACACACACACACACTAAAATCAGCTAATCTGTGCAAACTGGCACCCAGAAAAGCATTGGATCCTTGCACAATTTGTGACAACAACCCATGATTGTGGTGTTAGTTTGTGCAAATCACTGAATCTACATATTTTTGGTGCTGATTTGCACAAAATGCACACAATACTGATTTGAGCAAATGGTGTAAATTTGTGCAAATTGCATACATTCATGCAAATTTGCATAAACCACACACATTTTGTTAGTGATATTTTTAAAAATGCACAAACAATGGTAATTCTTGGCGGCAGAAGTCCAAGAGCATCTTCCCATCATCAGATTGCAATTACCAGGAAATCTATCATGCTCATATAGGCCAGACATCTTAGTTTCAGCAGATCTAGGTGGAAGGAGTTATGCAATGAAGTCTCTTGGAAGAAGTTTGCAACAATGCACAGAAACACACTGCATTGGATCACTTTTTACAGGTCTCATTGTAAGCTCAAGTGATATTAACATATTAAATATTATGAAAAATATGTATTAATATTGAATTTATATTTATTTCCTGTATTGGTGGAGGCTTCTGGAATGGTTTGTGGAGTGACACTTATATCAGAGGTTTGGATTAATATGTTTATGGTTCACATTAGTCGATCTTAGTCTCTCTCTGATAAAGCAGGTGGGCTAGATCTGTTAGAAAGATGTAACTCCCCTTTCAAGTAGCATAAAGTAGAAAAGTTTGTGTCAGTAATATTTTTAGAAGATCTATTTACATGTAATGATTCCTAGTTAAATGATGCTTTGTATAAATTGCAATCATTTTTCTCCTGGAGGCTCTTCAGTGTTCCCTGTATGGGACCTCAAGCAATAACTGTTGTTAATCTACACCTGAGAACTAAAATCTCATATACAAATCAAGATATAGGGATTCCAAGTGCCTGCAGAAATGTTTGCTTTATGAGTAAACATTCATCTTTTCAAATTTTGTCTCTATGAAGTCTCAAAACATGGTATGCAAAAATGAAACAGTACATTTTGTGCAGATAAATAGCTGGATGCTAGACATTTCAATAATTCAGTATGATTGTGAAGTACATAATCTGCAGGAAACCAATAACGCTCCACTTAAGGAACTACTCGGAACCTCATAAAAAAGCCTCAATAAACATTTTATTTAGAGACAGTTTCAAATTTATGTTCTCTGTCCTTGTGTATTTCCCTCTTTTTGTCCTTTGGTATTACTCAACAGATCTGTGTTAAAGAGTTTCTCAACAAAAATGTCTACTGTGCTTATCCCTTACCCAAAGTTGTAATTCTCTGTATAACAATGATGATATGAATTGCTTCTGCCAAAATTGCTTTCAATGATTCAGAGATTGCATAATAAAGTCATGGACCAGCAGAAAAATGCTACTGCTGGCTAGGTCTTTATTGGTAACATCATGACGACATTTTGTTATATGCTATTTCCAGTGTTAGGATTTGCATCCATGTTCATCATTTATAAACTTTCCACACACGAACCTAATAGTCAATTTCCGTTATTGGTGTGTTGCACATAAAACCTCTTCCCATGAAATGTGCGTATTTCTCCCATCATGCATATAACGTTACTGATGGCATGTAAACTTGTAAAATCCATTGGTGCGGCAGTTCAATGCTAAAGAATGGCAACAAATCCAGGATTTGGGTTCTAAATAATAACTGTGATACATGATCTGATTTGACCCTTCCACAGTATTTCTGATATTGTGATCTTGCAATGGCCTAGCCTTACTTCATACAACCAACCAGTTCTGTCAATTGGCCTCCAGTATCTTCTAAAAGGTGACGCAGAGATATCTGCAGAGATGATGTCCCGAATAGGACAATAAGCGTTCTGTTTGTAAATGCTGGGCATTCATTTTTTAAAATCTTGGAATTCCAAATGCCGTATTCCTTTTTCACTAACAGCTGTTCAAGACGAGTAATTGAGACATGCTAGGTAAACAAGCACAAGCTCTCTGCTATTCCAGCTACTGTGGGAAGTGTAAGCTTCCCACTTACCCTCTAATCCTGGGGACTTTTCCTGGCTGAACTGATAGCTTTGTGCAACAGATCAGTGGGCTATAATAACTTCTCCACAGCAGAAAGTCAGAGAGGATAAACCTGTTCAGAAGGTCGCATATTTCAGGCATCATGCAACAGTTAAGGTTCCTTTTTTATTCTTTCCCTGAAAATACAGAAAGGGCATGTTTGTGTGTAAAATGCTTTAAATGGTATTTGCTCCTGTATTGCCTTCGTGAGCATGTTCTTTACACAATGGGCAACACATTCCCTTTGAATGTAAAGCTTTGCCATAGCTGTTTTCTCTTGATCTTTATCAATACAGTCTGCAGCAGACTGTATGTTGATTCATAGTCCACATGTGCCTTCCCATTGTGAAGGACAGAGATAAATCAGTATAGAATTGCTTCTGATGTTTTGCTTACATTTGGTATTTCTGTCAAATCGGGAAACCAAAAAGGATTGTAACATAAAGATATAAGAAGTGGAAGGGACTATCTTAAAGGGACCACTGTATGGAATTATTTCTTAAAAATCAGCAATAACTTTTCATTGGAAGGAGGCCAACTTAAAAGGCAAGCTTATGGTCCCTGGAAGAATATACCAGATCATAGGGGTGTCCGGAAAACCCCTTCCAAGGCCAGAGGCAATGTTCAGGCCTCAGGAAAGACCTGCAATGATACAATTCTCCTCTTCTACTCCCTTTCAACTTCTGCAGAAAGAGCCAGGCCAGTTGCCCTCAATGACTGGAAAAAATGACCTCAGACCTCAGAGAGGTAGAGAGTGAGCATTCCATAGGTTGGGCTGGGAAAAGACTAGAGATGCCACATACAGCATACACAGCGCCTCTTCTAGCATTCTTTTCCTTCTTTCCAAAGACCAAGGGCTTTATTTATTTGGTTTCTTTGATTTATATGCTACTTGATTAGCTGTAGGTTCCCTGGGTGGCTTACATAGAGTCCGAACCACAATAAAAACAACAGCACAATAAAACAGTAATGGCAGTAAAATCAATAAAATCAATAATAAAAGTAAACAACTAATAATAGTAATTAAAAGTAAATTAAATAAATTAATAACTTGAGCAGAGGACTACAAAACAGTTAACCAATAACAGAAAACAATTATACACATCCATAAAATTACAAACCCATAAAATTAGAAATAAAATGGGAACAAGGAGTAAAAGTTTCAAAACAACCCTTTAAAATCAAGCCCAACAGATCCACCCTCCAAAATATCTGCATTTAGTATTTCGCTGTGTCTGAAAGAGTACAGTGTGGATGGCAGCCTAATCGCTGGGGAGGTAAAGATTGGGGAGGCGGGGAGCACAGATTGTCCCTGTGTTTATTACTGCCTTCCCAGCTTCCTGCTTCAGCCCAGCTGGGTGTATTCCGCTCAGAGGCCTTTGAGTTCAAATGTTGCATAGAAACATAGAAACAGAGAGAGTCAGAAGGGGCCTCCCAGGCCATCTAGTCTGACCCCTGGCTCCAGTTGGCTCCGCTTGCGACATGCCCAGCATGTGCATGTCTAGCCTATCCTTGAACACCCTCACCGATGGGGCTTCAACATCTCCCCTGGAAGCCCATTCCACACCTTTGCAGTCCTAACTTCCAGGAAGTACTTCCTGGCATCCAAATTGAACCTTGGCTCCTTGAGTTTGGCTCTGTTGGAGCACATCCTGCCCTCCTCTGCAGGAGAGGACAGGTCTCTACCCACCTCTGTGTGACACCCCCTCAAGTACCTATATGTCACCAACAGATCCCCTCGGAGTCTTCTCTTCTCCTCTTGCTGAGCAGCATTAATTGGATCACACCCCTAAAAATGCAAAAGCCCCAGGTTAGGAATAGATGAAATTTTTGTTTCTGTTTGCTGGTGAAATGAATTCCCCCAAATTTCCCCACATTTGTAAAGTTCTCCATATCGTGAATTAAACTAAACAGAAAATCCATTATGGGAGAACCTGAAATGCACTGATGCATTTGAGTGCTTTGCTCTTGAAAACCTGGATTAGAATCTGTGTGTATCCAGACACGCTACTGCAGAATCTGGCTTGCCACCTGTTCTTTTCTGACAAGATCCTCATCTTCAGCAGCCAGCCCTGCCAATAGAAGGCTGCTTGAAGTGAGAAGTAGTAGAAAAATGTTGGGGAACAGCACTTTGTGTGTATGCTAGTTCCTAGGAGCTAGCTTGCTGCCCTCGGGTGCAGTAGAAAATGATGTCCTAGCACCAGTGTTAAAGTCAAATCCAACTGTCAGTAAATACGGGATAGGAATCTTTTCCTTTGGCTCAGGCAGAAACATGTCTTGGGATGGCCCTTACAGCTATATGACAGGCAGGTGCAGCATAAGCTCCATGCTGGGAACAGCTGTATATATTGAACTGCATGATGCAGAAGACTAAGAGTCTTGGTTTGTTTCTGAGAGAATCCATGGAGATCTCCATAGGCCTGAAAGAAAGATAAGAACTTGATAAAATAGCGAGTTATTTGTTGTTGCAAGCTATTGTATTCTGTCATCGCTGACTTCTGGTGACCCTAAATGCCCCCAAAATGCTCTCCGTTGAAAGCCCTCTTCAACTCTTGTAAATTTGAGGCCGTGGTTTACTTTAAGGAATCAAGTCATCTTGTTCTTGATCTTATTATTTATTTATTTATTTATTTATTTCCAAATTTATATGTCGCCCTCTTGCAAAAAAGCCTCGGGGCAGCTAACAACAAGCAATAAATACATTAAAAAGAACAATAATTACACTACTTAAAAACTTCTTCTTTTTCTGCCTTCAACTCTCCCTAGCATGATCGTCTTCCCTGGGGTGCATATAATCCAATGCAGGAAGAAGCAAAAGCATTAAATTTGCCCAGACCCAACCAATGCTCCTTCTACCCAACATTCAGTTTCCCACACTGGCCAATTAGATAACTTTGCAAACTCACAAACAGGGCATGGAACCAAGAATCCACTTCTGTTGCTGTTGATTTTTATTGGTGCTATTTTGCCCACATGAGAGCTCCAAGGGTGTGGAGCAGGGATGTTGAACCTCAGGCGTAGCCACCAATCTGAAGTTCTCTGCCTGACCACACCCATTTCACATCAAAAGCCAATTATTGTGTGGTTTTCTGGATACAACACAGTTTTTCCCCATTCTAAATGTTGGGAACTACATTTTCTATGGCTCTGCTACTCATGTTAACAGTTTAAGCTAAGCTATGGCACAATGTTTGCATTGTTGCCTTTGTACCGCTTTTGCTTTTGGCTCCACTCACCACTGGACTCTGGGCCCTGGAGCTTCCCTGATATTGAACTGTTGTTGGAATGCAACTTGTATCAGTCTAAGAGGACTCCAAAATTTGTTACCCACAGTACTGGCTTTGGATTTGCAGAGTTCTTGGCCAGGGCATTGCCCATGGTCTCCTCCTTCGGTGAGTCTACCTTCTCACTGCCATTGTCACCAGCTGTTATCCTTTTGTTTTCTCACCACTGCTGCCACAGGCTTGGTTGGCGTGTAGAGAGGTACCTGTGGTGCTCCTCTTCTCACGGTTGGTCAAAGCAAGAGGCAGGTGAAAACCTACCTGTGTTTAAGACAGGCTGAAATTGTGAGGAAGAGGCACAATTTCAGGGGTTCTTTTCAGTGGGACCCTCTTAAGCAGGTATCTGGCCATGGTTACCATAAGAGTTTGTCCTGCCTACATTAAGTGTTTGTCCTTAGCAAACCTTAAGTGTTCTCACTCAATCCCATTAAATGATGGGGAGAACAAAGTCCTGAATGTTATGATTGGACTTGCTATGCATGTGATCAGTTAAATATGTTAGCTATGCAAAATGTCAATAAATGTGTTTGAGACAAATCAATACTATTTTATAAGGATTTTTTTTAAAATGCATAGTTCCCTGATAAATAATCCTAGAGGTTCAAAACAAAAGAATTGTTACTTTTCAGAATTTTTTATTGTTTTTAGTCCTCATTAGAGCCCCACATGTGAATGGGCAAGTCCCATAAAAATAAACATGCAGGATTCTAGAGGCTGTGCTCCAAGTTTAAATCTTGATCCAACCATGATTAATTTCTTCACACCACATAGATTATGAAAGATAGCTGCAGATTATGTAATAAAAACACTCTTGTTAACACATGGATAAGCACACTTTATCTTGTGTATCATTCTTGAATGAGTGCAGCTCAGAAAAGAGAGTATTCCCTTCAGTGCTGCAATCTTTTTCCTTATTGACTAAGGCAAGAATTTAGCCAGATACGGCATGCAGGGCCGGGTAACCATACAACTCATGGATGCTGGATCAATACTGCATTTGCCAAGAACTTTGAGATGGCTGTGCTTCCCGCTATCTTTTGGTTCCCTCTGCCCCCATTTTGTGCTCTTATCCACTGTTCTGTTTTTGATTTGCATCAAAATGGGAATTTGGGAGATCTGAATTATTGAGTTTGAAATCCTAAGGTATGTGATAGCATTTCAGTGCCACAGTGATTCGTTTTGATGCCAGCGATGGATGCTGTGTTGGGATTGGGAACAAGGGAGGCTCCCGTGTGCAAGGGCTGCCTAATTTCATCATGGCATAAATAATTAAAATGTTGATATTAAATTAAGTTGTTGTCTAGCCAAGAAGGGGAGTGAAAAAGAATGAAAGTACATCTAATTTGTCTAGATCCTTAATTGCTCTTTGAAATCCAGGAAGATTCATAATGGTGGTTAGTTTACTGTGTTTTGAATATTATATATGCCTCAAATGGCAGACAGAAACTGGAGGCAAGAAACTTTTGGATTTTTCTGAGATGAGCTATAACTTATGATGGATACATCTTTCCATTTTACTTTACCCTACATTGTATGCTCTGGAAAAAGAATCCCAAGATATTTCTATCACATTTATGTGTGACTGTGTATTAAAACATCTTTAGCATCCCATATGTGGATAGGACAATGATATAAAAATAAAACTGTTCCTCACTCCCCCACTTTCACATTTGCTAAGTATAGAAAAGGAATCTCAGCTCAGCCCTAATCTTCTGTTTCCCATTGTTGTAGGCTCATCACTGCTATTCCTGAATTCACTTGGGATTCACAGGTGCTGGGTGGGATCATGGAAAAGGAGTATCAGAACTTGGCCCTTTTGAGGTCGTGAGAGATGATGGGTGCAGTCTCAGCCTTGGCCAGATCTAAAAGCTCCCTCAATCTACAAACTTTCATGAGGAGTGCAGGTTCATCCAACACAGGCTAAGCACTGCCTTCCTTATCAGAACTGTGCTGTACCATCAACTGTATTGTCTCAAAGACTCAATTTCAGCCAACTGGTTGTCATCTAGTGCATTGCCAGCTTCATTTGGGATGTGTGAGCAACATGGCAGGGGGCTGAACATCTGGATTTTTACTATTCAGTCCCCTGGATTCTGATTTCTCAGCCCTGCACAAGGGCTGATTTCCTTTGTTATGATCATGGACTTCTATCCCTACCACGGTGTAATTTGTGCATTAAAAAGAAAAAGAAAAAAGAAAAGCCAATGTGTGTAAAACTGGGCAATTTGTGCAACTTGGCACACAAAAGCATGAGGTTCTCACACAAGTTGTGCAGATTACACTAGATACTCATGTTTTTGGGTGACAGTTTACACAAACCATGCAAAATATTGGCATAAACAGTGTGCATTTTTGGAGGACACACTTTGCACAAATTTCCTTAGCATTTTTTCCTTAAATGCACAAACTGTAGCCCTTTCTCTCCTCCTCCAGGAGGAGGAGAGGACTCAGCCCACTTCTTTGCATTGGATTAGAAACTGGCAGAAACCAATGGACTTCAAATGCATGAGCAAATCGCTAACCTTACGAAGTGTTGGCTCCAGGCTTCTGAATGTCCTTGCGAGGTACGCCCTCAGTGGAACTCCTGCCCAACTGGCATTCTCCTCCTCTTTCTCTTTATTGCTTGTTTGGCAGACAAAAAGGCAGACACTGAGAAAGCTGTGACATCTTCTGCTCTTCCTTGTCACCCTGACCATTACCTAGGCCAGAACGAGAGCTTGCAATTGTGAAGATGAGTAGCTCTCTCCAGTGCACCCCTTCTGGGGTCTGTGTCCTTGGCAGGAGTCTGACCATGCCTAGCCTTGTCATCACGCTGAGACTGGAAATTCTGTTTAGCACATCCACAGGAGCATCTGAGTCAGATGAAGAGGTGACCTGAAGCCGAGGCAGCAGAAGAGCTAGCATGGTGATGGCACATCACCACAGATCTAGATTTGCGATTTCATTTAGACAGTAAGCAGTATGGGAGATCAAATGCAACTCTGTGACACTTCACAGCAAAACTCCGTAGACTAGAGAAGTCTTCCAGAACCACATCTTACGGAATGTGTAGTCTTGCATGGAGCAGCAGCACTAGAATGCTGGCCACCCCAGACAAGCAATCCAGAATGATCAAATTTAGTGTCCAAAATCACAGAGAAGTACAACAAAATTAAAGGGGCTACTCAGTGGCTTTTATAGCATAGGATATCAGAATGACCAGGGTAAGTGGAATGTCAAAGCCAGGAAGGAAGCTAGATTTGGGGTAGAGCTGGATGTTATGAGGAGGTGGGGTCCCCATCAATGAGGGTGTTCAAGCAAAGATTGGACAACCACATATTGGGTATTTCATGAGCGGAGCCGGCTGGAGCCAGGGGTCAGACTAGATGGCCCAGGAGGCCCCTTCTGACTTGCTATGCTTCTATGTTTTCTATATTTCTATTTTTTATTGAGGGACTGCAGGTGGCACAGTGGTTTAAACCACTGTGCTGCTGAGCTGGTTGATCGAAAGGTCGCCGGTTCGAATCTGTACGCGGGGTGAGCTCCCATGCTCCATCCCAGCTCCTGCCAACCTTGCAGTTCGAAAGCGTGCAAATGCAAGTAGATAAAAAGGTACCACTTTGGTGGGCAGGTAACAGCGTTCCGTGCACTTCAATGTTTAGTCATGCCGGCCACATGGCCATGGAGACTGTCTGTGAACAAATGCTGGCTCCCTTGGCTAGGAAACGGAGATGAGCACCACCCCCTAGAGTCAGGCATGACTGGACGTAATGTCAAGGGGAAACCTTTACCTTTACCTTATTTTTTATTGAATTCAACGATGTATCCAGAAACAGTTTACATGATGCCAGCATGATGCAAAGTATTTTAGACACCTATCTTTTTAAATGATGCCATACGGTTATTGGTGATGGTTCGTACAAGTGTTTATCATGCACTAGTAGAATGTGGAAAAATGCAGTTCAGTTCCAGCCAGACACCCATGCCCCTTCCCGGGATGCTCCATTCCTTTCTCCTCCCCTGTTCCAAGTTTCCCCAACCTTGCTAGTGCCTCTCTCTTTTGCATGGATGGATATAGTTAGAAAACATTCCTTATTGGGATAAAATAATCCATTGCCAACACACCTCTGCTGCATCAGACAAAAAGTCCATTGAGTGCAGCATCTTGTTCTCACAGTGACAATGAGATGCTGCCACGACTCTGATTTTTAAAAAGTTCTCCTTTCTCATGCACCTTGCTTCGATAGGGTCTCCATAGGGTTCTCAGGAACTTTCCGTGCATTCATTCAACACGTTTTTAGCATGCTCCTCTGCTATAAACGAATAGATAAATGGCTCCCAGAGTGTCTTACAATCCTTGCCCCCAAATACAGACTCTACCCACCTGTTTATAATCTATAAGACATGATGCAGAAGGAGAAACAGAATATCAAGGGGTGAGGGAAAAACCTTTCACCAAAGCTAGTGACATGGCCATGCTTCCTCTCTTGTCTCCATTTCTCCAGCATGTTGGAACGGTTGCTTGGGGTAACTGGTTTGTCTCTGCTATCTGTCCAAGCCATTTGTTCGAAAGGGGAGATGTGAGATGGGCCAATAGCGAGCAGAATCATTATAGCCCAAGGACTTTTTTCTTTGTTGCTAAGTATTTTGATGCCTCCTCTAGGATTCAGTGATTGTCTCTTGGGTACAGTCAGTGGATCACCTTCATGTCGATGCTGTCAGCCAAGTCAGGTTGAAGCCAAGCAAGCCCTTCCGCTATTTTGCAAGTTGTCAGTCAATCATGTTTTATGTTTTAAATAGAAAAGACCCCAGAAAGCAGTCTTTCACCCCCGGAGGAAATATAACGTGTATATTGATTGATCTTAGCTAAATAAGGCATCCAGCTCCCTGGTTCTATCTATCTCTGAACCCTACCCACCATGTAAGAACCTTTTTTCCTCTGAAATTGTAGCTCTACATTTTAAAAAAATGCATGACTTTAAACTCTAAGAAGCCTTGAAATATTTAAGCCTGCAATATTTATTAGGTTCTCTAGACTAGTGATGTTGAACAAGGTCAAGATTGCAAAGTACAAATGGATACAGCTTTGGTTGTGCTTGTAGTGTTTAGGTATTAACAAAGTGATGGCCTAGAACAATTTTATTACACTTCCAGAAGCCCTTTCTCTCTGCACACCCGCCAACCCCTTTTTATAAATAGTAATTACAAATGGATCCAACACAAGTTCAGGAAAAGAGGAATCCAGAAGAACATTAATATGCATACAGCTGTAATTGTGATGAGCCCTTCCAAACAGCTATGGCAATGGAGAGAAATATTTTCTGAGCCTTTGATGAACTTCATCTGTGAGTTCAGCAATGGGACACATGCCTCTGACAAGTGGGAAGGGCTGAGGATCATGGGTGCTCCTTTGCCAATGACTGAAACAAGAAGCACGCTGAAAATTCCTCCCATGGTCTTTTGATCATTTTTATTCAATTTCATAGAAAAGAAATGAAAGAAGAAATCTGGGGGAAATTCTTGTGGGCTGGGTTTGGGATTGGCTGCATATCCTTCCATATCCATAGTTATTTTTATTTTATTTCTGTTCCCTTTCATTGTTAGAAGATCAGCAGTTTCATATTTGAGTTCCTGAAGGACTCCAGGATGGATACCATGCTGAGTATTAACTTTGCATATTGTTAATAACATTGCAGATCTTCTGCCATTCCCCCCACCCCCAGTTCTTTAGACTTCCTGAAAACATCCGTTCCTCACGGGTTTCTGTCATAATACCACACTGAGACTTGTGTGAGAGGATGGGACAAAAAAGCTTTTAATAAGTGAATAAATAATTCTTCTGCCGTGAAGACAGGTGGAATGAATACAGTCATTTTCTCCACAATATCCTTATCCTGCTTTAAAGGTAAAGGTAAAGGTTTCCCCTTGACATTAAAGTCCAGTCATGTCTGACTCTAGGGGTCGATGCTCATCTCTGTTTCCTAGCTGAAGGAGCCAGCATTTGTCCGCAGACAGTCTCCGTGGTCATGTGGCCGGCATGGCTAAACATCAAAGTGCACAGATTGCTGTTACCTTCCCACCGAAGTGGTACCTTTTTATAGCTGGGATGGAGCAACGGGAACTCACCCCGTTGTGCAGATTCGAACCGGTGACCTTTCGATCAATAGGGCCATCTGCATCCCTTACCCCTCTTTAGGACTCCTTTAACCATCCTTTAATGCATCACAGGCATTAGTGACAATACATTTCTATTATTATATTATATTATATTATATTTATTGTATTTTTAATGTTCAATCTTGAGATGGACCAGTTTTTAAGTAGTGTAATTATTGTTCTTTTTTAATGTATTTATTTCTTGTTGTTAGCCACCCCGATGCTTTTTTGCAAGGGGGCGGCATATAAATTTGGAAATAAATAAATAAATAAATAAATAAATAAATAAATAAATAAATATAATCACCCTGTAGAAATCTAAGAGTTGGAAGACCCCAGGAAAGGTTTGGACCCTGAAAGGCAGGGAAAGCCAGGGCAAGAGTTGTCAAAAGGCATTTTTCTTCATCTTTCCCCTGGAAATAAAAGGCCACTTTTTCCCACTGTTAATTGTGATGATGGCACGCCCTCTTCCCTTGGCCCAGGAAGGAAGCTTGTTATGGGCTATTGTGCAGATGAAAAAGCTGTTGTTATCTGCAGTGGCACCGCAAAACAAACACACAAACACCTTGTGGCAACAAGCTGTGCGGCCCTTTCATAGGGTGAGCCCTACTTTTGTAAAATTGCTGGAGAATTTCTCTCCCACTCTAGAAATTCAGTGAAATTATTCCCCTCCCCTACAACCACCCAATTTCCCTGCCCATAAATACTTTGGATAATTGTGAGAAGACATTTGTGTTCAGCTGCAATGGGAATGGGATCTTTTTGGGGTATTCCAGGTGGCCCTATTTCATCTGGTTCATCTTAGCAGTTGTGAAACTGCTCGCTGTGTCAGTCTGACTGTGGCCGAAATAAAAGGGCTGTAGACGGAAACCTTGCATCTTTGGCAGTCTGGTAGCTGTGTGAGCTGGACAGTTGGTTTTCTTTGTATAAACTGGTAGTTTCCCAGTTTTCACAAGGTGATCATGTGGAAGAATCTTTTTTTTTTTTAATTTTCCAGGAAATTTAATTGATTTAACTGGAGTTTTAGTATATTAACAGTCAGATTCTGTGGGCTTTGTTTTATTCTACTTATTTAAAGCCATTGTGGGACATTCTGTAGGGGATAGGATAGAAAAGCTTTTAATAAAAGCAAGCAAGCAAGCAAGCAAGCAAGAGATTGAAGGAGTTTGGAAACATTTGGTGAGAGGCAGTTTGGAAAAGCCCCATTGCCCTCCAGCAACTACCTGCAATTGCTAGAAACTTAGGAAGAGTTGGCCTATAGAAAAAAAGTATGGATGGTTGAAAACATAAATTTTGTTTCCTCTCTATTTTCCATTTTTCCATTCTCAAGTTTTGGTTCACATAAAATATGGAGAACTTTTAAAGATACTCCTGAACATGTGTGTGGGTTTTATGTCCAGTTCCCTGAAGAGATCCATGATTTTTCCTAGCTTGTTTATATAGTTGATTTCTATTTGACCTTTCTTTCAAAAATTGTACACAAAGTCACATGACTCATGCACACTCCCCCTCCCCCAAGTCCTTCCAATGGCCATTGCAGTGCAGTGGTTGGAGCTTTGGCCTGGAATCTATGAGATCCAGGTTCCAGCCCTTACTTTGGCACTCACTGGGGGACTTTGGGCCAGCCACCACTTCCCAGTGATCCAGCAGGGCTTTTCTTGTATTCTTACGCTCTTATTTATTCAGCTAAACAGCCACCCTGTAAGTGAGCAAGTTCAGGAAATGAGTTCAGGTAACCAACCTATGGACAGACTCCCAAGTTCTTTCCCATGCAGGCACTGGTTCAGATTCTGACTGAACATGAAAAACCCCCAAAACAATTCATGCTTAAACAGTACTCCTCCAATACAACTCAACTTTTCTCTCTTTCGCTGCTGTTAAAGGTTTAATCCAGCATCCTCCTCTTGAAAAGCATGCAAGCTTCAGACTTTGCATGGGGAGAGGAGAAGAAGATGGCAGCATTTATCTAGTCAGATGCTTTTAGCTGCCAGGGAAAGGGAGCCGAGGAGGTTGACATAAGCAGTTGGTCCTTCTTCTTCCTTCCAAGCTCGTTCAAGGGGTGACAGAGAGCCCTGCGCTTTCTTTAGCTTTCTGAGTCCCAGCTCTGAGATCACACGATCAAAGAGCCAATGCGTCAAACAACTCTATGCCCTCTCTTCCAACAGCATCAGGAAGCCATAAAATTGGGCACTTAATTTGTTTTTAATGCATATGGTCAAGGCGATCAAACCGGTCAGTCCTAGAGGAGATCAACCCTGACTGCTCTTTAGAAGGTCAGATAGTGAAGATGAAACTCAAATACTTAGGCCACCTAATGAGAAGGAAGGACTCCCTGGAGAAGAGTCTAATGCTGGGAACAATAGATGGCAAAAGAAGGGGACGGCAGAGGATGAGGTGGCTGGATGGAGTCACTGAGGCAGTTGGTGTGAGCTTGAGTGGACTCCGGGGGATGGTGGAGGACAGGAAGGCCTGGAGGAATGTTGTCCATGGGGTCACGATAGGTCAGACATGACTTCGCGACTAACAACAACAACAACAAAATTACAGGTGCAAGATATGGGCTAATTTATTATTAGATTCTAACTGTGTGTTATATCACATTTACCGCTTTAACATCTACACCATGAGTTAAATTCAAGGAATCTTTTCATTCACCACAATCCTTCTACTGCAATGGCCAAGCTTGGCTAGGTTCCCCAAATTCCCCTTCAAAATTTGAATCACCCAATTCACATTTTCAATTCTGGGCACTTTTTATCCTAATCAAGAAAATTCACATTTTGATTGAGGAAAATACAATTTTATAAATGCATTTAGATGTATATTTTTGCACTCTGAATGCAAATGTTTTTGTTAATCAGTAAAGCACAACAAAATGCAGTTTTTAAGGGATGGAAATTAGGGAAACATTATGCAAAGCTTGTCTGTGCTCTCACTTCCATGTTCATGTTTGGGGTTGAAGACCCGGCTTCCCAAAGAATTGCAAACAAAAATTGAATTCTCACACTTGGTGTCACTGCCCATCAATCACCTAGTGCAAGTTTTGTGGGAGTGCAGGAAGAAAAGGAATAGAATGAAATCATCTTCTCTCTTGCTGTTCCCTGGAGCCAAGTGCATTATTCCTATAAGATGAACTCCACTCATATGCAAATCATATTTTCCACTCAAGAAAATGGTGGGCACAAATGAATGGCAATTAGCCAGTTGCCTTCCATTTTCCGTGACATCATCATGGTGCTCTCCCAGTTTTCCTGGATGTGAATAAGGCAGTAGAATGGGATGGAGGGGTGAGTTCAGATTAGTAAAACTTTGATTTAATTTGATTTGATTGTTTGTTTTAAGTGCACTCCAATTGCGTATTTTACTCTATGGGGGAAAGTTGAACAATTTTGTGAAAAATGCAAAATCTTTGTGCAATTTTCCTGTTTTTGCAAAACAAAGAGAGTATAATTTTTTAAAAAAAGAATCTGAGAGAGACACAAATATTAAGCTGATTCTTGGACAATCTGGGTGAGTTCTAATTGGCTTACTGTCCCTAAATTATACCCCTTTTGTAGTCATCTGCCCTTGGCAATACATATTGATGATGTCTGAGAACATTTTAGAGCAGTTTTCACATTTTCATTGCCATTGGTTCCTGAAAAAATGAGGCCCTACAGTTTGTGAATTATTACTAAATCAAACCTTGGCTTTCTGGAACACAAGGTTGTTTCCATTTCCATGTGTGTCATTGTAATCCAGACAGAGGATTATAAAGAAACTTATAGAAAGACAAATATACTAAATTTATCACCTTAAAGTAATGGATGATGATGATGATGATGATGATGAGTTTATATCCCTGTCCAACACATTAACCACCAAACCACAACACTGCTGTTTAAAGATAAAGATTTTTTTTAAACCTTTAGATCAGTTCCATCTTCCTGGGCCTTTCAGAAGATGGCCAGACATATTTCCATATTTTTTTCTCCTGCACATCAATCATTTGGCAGTTTCCTGCCATTTGCTGCTTCTTCTGTGCTCTGAAAGATTTAGATGCCTCCCCTAAGCCTTCATTAGGCTCTAACCAGTATTAGAAATTCTAACCAGTATTAAGAATAATATCCTAAAATATGCTGATAGGTTTTAGAATGTTGAGCTCTGCCCTTTTGCCTCAGTCGATCAATATGAATTGGTGAATCTGCTAATGTAATATTTCATTCGGTTAAATCCCTAATTAATATCAGTTCAACACTACAGTAATTGTATTTATTAGAACAACAAAGAACAACAGAAAATTAAGCTTTTTGATGCTGAGAAACAGTTTTAAAAATTCATTTTCAGGTTGTTGTTTCGGCCTTGTATTCAGTTGACTGAACAGTTGTTCTATGAAGAATGCCTTCTAGATTGATTCCTAACTGCTTTGCAACCACTCTCTCTAGTGTAATGATCTTCCAGAGAGAGCTGTATAATGCAACGTGTGAGGGAAACATTTAATAACGTATACGGAGCATCAAGTACTTTCCATCCTTCTTCAGCTATTGCTTGAGCGTTTTGTACTCGCTTTGAGACTTTGTACTTGCTTCGTACAGTCACGTGGCAGGACTCGCATTTCTCAGAGTATTTTGCCGAGCACTAGATCTGCCTGTGGCCTATTCTGAAGATTAGTCAAGCGGTCTCTGCCACCCTTTTCGCAACAGCACTTTCACTGGCTACTTGATAAGCCTGATCACTGACATTTGTTTTATTGGTTGTTGTTGTTGTTAGTTGTAAAGTCACATCAGACTCATCGCAACCCCATGGACAACGTTCCAGGCTGTCCTATCCTTCACCATCTCCTGGAGTCCACCCAAGCTCACACCCACTGCCCCCGTGGCTCCATCCAGCCACCTTACCCTCTGCCTTCCCCTTCCCCTTTTGCCTTAAATTGTTCCCAGCCTCAGGGTCTTCTCCAGTGGGTTGTTCCTTCTCATTAGGTGGCCAAAGTATTTGAATTTCATCTTCAGTATCTGACCTTCTAAAGAACAGTCAGGGTTGATTTCCTTTAAGATTGACTGAGATGGGATTAAGTAATTCCTCGGGGCAAATGTAACATGGATAAAGAATAGGAATAGGGAGGAAACATGCATAAACTCAAAGGATATGCTATAACAGTCCCTAAATTCCTTTCACTGTTTGCTCTTCCTATTGATCTGAAATAAAAAGGCCATTAAAACAAATCCTGTGCAAGTTCAGGGAAATGATGCATCTTGAGTTGGGAGTGACCTATCCTTGACTACGTTGCTTGAAACTTGCAGCTGCATAAGTGTCATGAATAATAATCAGATTGAAGAGTTATAGCATAAAGCCTGTTTGTTTGTTTCTTTGCAGAAGCAACAGGATCCTCATTTCTAGCTCAGTGTCAATCCACATTTTCGTGCTTGGGGCTGTATGCCTTTGAACCCAAACAGGTGCTTTTTGATGGAAAAGCACTTTTGCAAGAGAGTAATATGGCAGAGAGAAGCAGTTGGCAAGACAGCATCTAAATCATTCCCTCGTCACTGCGTTTATCCACCTAAAGAGCTGATTTTGCTCCCTCTGCATTCCAAATAAGGACCCCAATTCCTGAATATGCATGAAAGCAAAATCTGGACAAATCCGCAGCTTGTTTGTTTGGCGGAACCTGTCAGATTCGCTGGTGGGATGCAGATACATGTACTTTCAGTAAGTTAAAGTGATAATAGTGAGATAGGAATAAATGTTTGGAATTCCACCAACATATCTTTCTTATTTATTTATTTATTTATTTATTTGATTTCTAGCCCACTCCTTTGGCTCCCTCGGTGGGTTACAACAACAAAATACAAAATAAAACACAAAATAAAATAATACACAGATTAAATGCAATATAAAACAACAATTACAAATAAAAATCATTAAAACCTATATAGGATGCATAAAACGAATGACATACCAACAGTTAAAATGCTACTTAAAACAAGTTAACAAGTAAAACACCATCAAAATAAAAAGGGGTTTGCCTGGCGCCTAAAAGAATGTGAAGAAGGTGCAGGAGGACCTCTCTGAGGAGCTCGTTCCAGAATTAGGGTGCCGCTTCTGATGTTGCCAGCACTATGCTATCGGTAAATGTGCCTTCCATCACTACTCTCTTGCCACAGAGCAAATGGTACAGTCCTGCCCTTAACAGCATAATGCACAACTTTAAGATGTGACCAGATTCCTTCTAATACAAAATCTAAGCTGAACATGGAGTTCCTTTCTGGAAGTCCAAAGTGTTCTGAACCAGCTACCAAGTTTTCATACATTCAGTTTTCACGTATCCTTGTAATGTGTAGAAAAGCAAAAGCAAAATATATTTCTTTCTATACATGGAGAGCAGCTATTTATGGAATTGTATGTTAGGTTCTCCCCATATCTCAAAAAAGGAATTTATTTTGACCTTTGGTAATATCCAGATATTTTACTAGTTAAAAGGAAGTCTCCGTAAAATGACACTGACAGCAGTGATGCTGTAGGTAGACTGCACCAATAAAGAAAGTAGGGGAAAGCCAGTGATGATACTGAGTTTACATCTTCCTTTTCAGATGCAAAAGCAGCACCAAAGAATAAACCCTGCAGTTAATCAATTAAAACCAAGTTCCATGAATCATCCGTGTCATTCTATCACTTAAACCTGCACATGATTTGTCGTCCACTCTTGCATTGTCTGATGCTTGTATATCCTAGTTGTTAAATGTCATGTCATCCCCTTAAAATGTGTCAGGTTATAGCTTTTCTTCTCTTTACAGCTTACAACCCATTAGTGAATTTGACTGCAGGGGGTTGGGGTTTAGCCTTTCGTTCCCGAGGTCCTGTTAAAATACACTTACTGTTGATCAAAACACTAACTTCCAAAGGTCACTGAATACCAAAATATAACCTTTGCCTTCTCATGGAATGGCATAAAAGGCTGTTCATTGCCTATCTCTTGAAAGCCTGAAATGCATAGTTAATCTGTGGTATTCACACAGATCTTCAATAAAGATCCCACCAGTGTGGAGGAGATTATGTTGAATGGCGCTATAATATTTATCGGGGGAAGAACAGTGAGGAATACAATGGCGCACTCTTCAAAAATGTCGGCACACTGGCCTTATAGGATTGTATGTATTGTAGTCACGTCAGAGTGTCATGAACTAGAATTCCTCCCCTCACACATTCATAGCCACAGAACCTTCTTGCAAAATGCCCTGTATAAAGCGAAGAATTTTCCAAATGCACAAACACCCAGAATGAATCTCTGAGCATTCACAGAGCAGTGTGTTGAATCCTATCTAGTATTCACCTCTAGGAACTCTTGTTATGACCACGCCTGGGCCCCATCCCTTCAGGAGGGGCCTTCTAAGAATGAGCAGCTTCCCTCTGTACCCCAATCCTCTAACTGGGTCACCTTCCTCTGCTGATAATGCGCCATGGGACCAAGAGCTGTGCTCAGCTGTGTTCTCATCTCTGTCTGAGAAACTCCCCTGCTCCAAGTTCCTTCCTGCCAATGCTACATCTCGGTTATTCCAGCATCTGACTGCCCACCTGGGGATCTGGCCTTGAGATAAGCATCTGGGAATGGTCCTTATTCCAAGTCCTACTCCTGCATGTCTTGTGCTTCTTCTGGTTCTTTTTCTGGAAACCAGTAACAGTCCTTGGGAATGTGTGCCCAGTGCGCCAATCATTCTCACTTCCAACAGAGGGATCCAAGATCCCAGAATCAAACCAAACAAAAGCTGAAAACATTGGCAGTGCCAAGGGTTGGGGGAAATTTACTCTAGGTTGTTTTTGAACAGAACATGAAGGTATTTCTTTCTTTATTTAAAACATTTGTATGCCGCCCCCATTGCAACAAAGCCTCAGGGCGGCTCACAACACTACAAACACAAAAATTAATTAAAACTGGCCCATCTTGAATAAACAAGTTAAAATACAATAAATACAATTTATTTTATTTATTATTTATTTATTTACATATTTATATGCCGCCCCCATTGCAACAAAGCCTCAGGGCGGCTCACAACACTACAAACACAAAAATAAATTAAAACTGGCCCATCTTGAATAAACAAGTTAAAATACAATAAATACAATTTATTTTATTTATTATTTATTTATTTACATATTTATATGCCGCCCCCTTGCAAACAAGCCTCGAGATGGCTCACAACAATAAATAAACTGATTACATTATTTAAACTTACTTAAAAACTAATAATTAACTATAATTAACAATTAAAATAACTTTTAAATAAAAAGGTCTTCGCCTGGCACCGAAAAGCAAATAATGATGGCGCCAGGTGGACCTCTCTGGGGAGCGCGTTCCATAGGTGGGGCGCCACCACAGAGAAAGCCCTCCTCTGGGTACTCACCCTCCTTATCTCCCTCACGGAGGGTTCCCGGAGAAGGGCATCTGCTGCCGATCATAAAGTAGGCTTTCTGGCCATCTGGAGTCAGACTTTTCCAAGTTAGTGATGTGAGTGACATCTTTCAGAACTTTCTGTGCTTTCAGAAAACACACCCCTACACACCTTAATCAACAAAAGATGATGTGAGTATTTTAAAACTCACACAGCTGAGACACACACTTGGGGAAAAGAATACTGAAAAGCACAGTATGTTTTGTTCAAAAGGTAAAATGATCAATAATTTCACCATCCAGTGCAGGCACAAGTTAGAAAAAAGTTTTGAGATGAAATTCAGAAAACTTCAGGAACCTAAAACTTTGCTAATTTGGACATTATACTGGATTAGGTTTCTATGGCATGAATAACCATCCAGGGTAGGATCCCTGCTTCACCACCCGGATTTTACCTGTCCAGAATAAGGTTGCAAGGGATACGCCAGCACTGACGCCTTATTTCTATATGGAAGGCAAACTCCCACCGATTGGCTACTGTGCTTCAGCACCACACAGCTGTCCAATCACTGAAGCTGCTGGAATCCCATACCTCTGACTGTCTCCTTTCACTCTCCAGAGAGATCCAATAACAATGTGTTTGACAATGTTAGGCTGCTGAGTCCAAGTGGAGCTAAAAGCTGTCCTCATTAAAAGTATCCCAGGAAACTAATTTCAGGTTTTTAATCATTCTTTCTTTGTTGAAAATATGCTTTTGATATCACTCTTGCACACCTGGGCAGATTTCACTTGAGGGAGCAGCTTCAGGTAGCCCCTCACTTGTTTCAGTTCTGGGTGCTACAAATGCTTGCAAAAAAAATAGCTGAGGATGAAAAGAAAAACAAGTGGCAAAATCACAACAGAGCCTATCATGCGCGTTACCTATCCAAAGTCAATGAGAGAGATGTACAGTTGTGGCACCAGTGGTGGGAAGCAGAAGGAATTGTGAAGGTATATAACAATGAAAGTCTAGCTATATGGGCTTGATTGTCCAGGTTTCAGTCGTGTCTCCTGTTCCAGGGCTGGAAAACTGTAGGTACCACTGAGGTTTTATGTACTGTAGGTCCTTGTGAGGCAGAATAATATAAGCAACCTAGTGATGAATGGCAAAATATGACAGTTTAGGATGGGAAAACAAGGTTAGGGTCAGGTTTACTGGGGTACTTTGGTTTCATTCAATCTTGGCTCACCAAATGCAAGCATTTTGGGTTTTGGGGAAAAGTGTGTATTTGGTTGTATTTTTAAATGCACCCAAATGTGCATTTACTTCTTCCTGATCAAAGCATGAAAGAAACCCAAAGCAACAGGGGAAAACACAAACAGATCGATTTTTAGATATCCATATCAGTGAATGCCAATGAAATGTATATGCAAGAACATGTGTCTTTCTAGCATATGCTCCAGATATCCAGAGGAGTATCCAAATAAGTATCCATTAAAGGGGACATCTATTTGCCATCTGTTCGATATTCAAAGAATGTTAAGGTCTTTAATATATTGCATTATATTGTCTATCCTTCCATTGTTGCAGAATTACTATTTTATCTATTAAAAGAATAGTGAATCTGTTAACCTTCAGCATTCTCTCTTTTATAAAAGACAAAACAAAACAACAGCAGGTACATAATTTAAAGAAGCATGTACTTCACTGAGTGCTAAAGACTGTTCCAGTAGAAAATGTATCCATATGATAGCCTCCTTCAAAAAAGCATTGATAGGGCATTGTAGAAACATATATTAAAAAAAAAAGCATTAGCTACACTGCACAGCCAACAATCAGCTGATTCCGACAAATCTCTAATAAAGAGATGCTGTGGCATCCAATAGATAATGTAGAAACAATTCTTTTCCCCTGAAATTCTAAGATCAAGAAATGCAACGGCTTTAGAGGCCAAAGTAATGATCCACTGGGAATATGTGAAAGCTTTCTAAAGAATGCAAATACAGCAAGTTCTAACATTTATCTGGAAATGCTAGTGCTTGTATGGAAGACCTTGTGTGTGTGTTCTTTTGGATGCCTGTATTTTAATTCCAGGAATCAGGTCCAGTCAAGTCTCCTCTGTGCAGATTTGATGATAGTTAGAAAGAAACAAAGCCACTCATATAAAAGATAAAATAACATTTTTTGAATACAATAGTGAAATGCTGATGCAGAATATAAAGAAGCAATATAACCCTTTTTTTGTGACTCTGTTGGTTTCCAGAATAGGCCAGGGGATGTTTAATGGGCTTGCAAACTTGCTTGTGTGAGTGATGCATGAATTCCTCTCCCCAGGACAAGAACAAAACAAAGTGTCTCTTGCTGTGGATTTTATAACATTCCTTTCTCCCAGTGTCACAGTCTGTCAATTTGAATATATGTTCTAAGCTCATCCCATTCCTGAGACACAGGGGGAAAAGCTGCTTCAGTAAGTCAGTTTCATTCTCACAGCGAAAGCAGCCCTTATCTACAGAATGATTAGAGAAAAGAACTTCAAGGCAAGTATCTCTGTTGCTCTTTCTAAAAAGCGGAAGCTCTTGGCATGACTTCAAGAAACTATTCTGATTCTGTACACTGGGAAAGTTCAATGCACAATCTGTTGTACCTTCACACACTTGCCATTCTTCGGGTAAATACATTCTGCTACCCATAAATATCCAATGCATTCTGCTACCCATACAACCGCCATCCTATTAATATAATAGCTCTAGAGTGTTCTTGAATGAGTGCAATTCTCAACATGTCCTAGAGATGCGGGGATGGCTATAGAGATGGGAAAGCTAACATAAAAAAAGTGAGATCAGTCCTTTCTTGATTGCTACCTCTTCCTTGGCCCTGATCATGGAGAATCTTCTACTGTCCCCTTGATCCACTTCGGTGTTAACTGAATGACAATTCTAATAATGCAACTACATGCGTATTCCATTTGTCCTGAAATGGAGCAACGGAAGTAGTGCTTAAGAGCCTTACATTTTGTGTCTGTCCCTCATTCAGTTTTTCCTAACATCAAGCATTTGGCATCCAGATTTGTAATCTTTTACAGGAGAGCATCTGAGGGAGGATTAAACTGTTGATTAACTCATACAGAATCATAAGTTTAATACAGGTGGGGTGACACAGTTTATTGCAAGAGAATCTCCTGTAAGAGGGAGGTGTGTACATCTCAAAACATTTTCCTAACCTTACACTAGCAGAGGAAAGACCTCTGCAAGAAATATGAGTTTACCCATTCAGTATCTCTTGCTAAATTCATTACCTCCTGTTAGTTTTGTGCTTATAAAAATAGAGAGGCAGATAATACAGTGTGGAGAGATGATAAATAAAGGCAGTGGAGAGGAGTTTAATTATGAAATTTGCTGCTGATTGCAATTCTGGAGACAATGCAGCAAGGTTTTCATATCATTTAGTTACCTTAATATGTGTTCCATATTCTAGCTCAAGAGTCCATTCTGACTGCAGCAATGCAGCTAATCAGATCAGGAGGAATGCCGGTATTGTGGTGACAAGAGACCACAGATGAAAACCTATTGTGTAATAGAGACAAATATAATGTGAGTCAAGAGGCAATGAGCCAAACCATCAGACTACATAGGAGTGTAATAGGAGAATCCTTGGTGTGGTTATCAGTGAGCTTTCTGTCACTGTTGTCTGGTAGAATGACGTAGCAATGCATTTAAGGAGACCGATCCACAAATAGCACATTTGTACAAAACTGTTGTGTTTGACAGAGTGGAAGGATTTAGAGGAGGTTGTGTCCTAAGAACAACACGTATTAAAAACAGGAAGTAAGTGTGGTGGACCCAGTATTTTGCACCCATTACTCTTCTCGGCTATGTGTTGGTATTTTTCCAGAATTCCAGATGTCTTCATCATGCTGATAGATCTATGGGAGTTTGGTAGATACTGGCGGTTTCCTAAGTGGCATTATAGAAGAAAGGGCAAACAGGATGTTGCATGAATAATGTGAACATTACTGCTTCTACTGTTTTCCTTGAAATAAAATAGCAATAAATGAGGTAGGGGGATTTTCATTGTGACCACAAGGGGGACTGTTTCATTCATCTTTCCCCAGGCAAGATTCCAATGGAAATTGACCTGTTGTGTCATTAGCACTGGAGAAGAGGTTCCCATTGGTGCAACTGGAATGTAAGCACCCTATGCCACACTGTTATCTTCTGTTTCAGTTGCTTTGCCAGAATAGCTGGTCTTGTACTTGAATGCCACCCTGCATGTTGCTCATAGTTGTAGTACAGTGGTGGACAATTGTTATTCTCTCCGATGACTTGCCTGCATCCATCATGCATCGAGGTGTGTTCTTCTGAATGGGTCTGGATGGGAGCTGTAAGGCCAAAATTGCCATAGGGCAAATTTTAGAGTAGCAAGTTATCCTTTTGTCTATGGCAGAATTGTCCAGGTATACAATAGAGGAGCCCATCATTGATTAAATAGGTTAATCTTGGCAGCAGGACCATTTGCATACATTATGAGATGTGACAGCGATCAAGCACCTGGAAGCACCAAGAGCTGCTGAATCATAGAACAGTGGAGTCGGAAGGAGCCAATAAGCTCATCGGATCCAACCTTCTGCTCAGTGCAGAACTCCAGGCTAAAGCATATCCATGAGATAGCTGCCTTTTGAATGCCTCCAGTGTGGAAGAGTGCACAATGTAATTGGTTCCATTGCTATAATGTTCTTCTAGTCAAGTAGTTTTTCCTGACAGTCATCCAGAAACTGGCTTCCAGTAATTTGAGCCCTTTATTCTGTGTCATTCATTCAGGGATGATCAAGAAGAGATCCTGGCCCCCCTCTGTGTGACAGCCTTTCAAGTACTTGCAGATTGCCACCATATCTTCCTTCAATCTTCTCAAGGCTAAACATACACAGTTCGTTCAGTGGTCCAAACAGAGCTTTGTTTCCGGTCCCCTGATCAACCTTACTGCCCTACTGGCCTTTTCTAGTCTGTATCATATTAAAGCGTGGTACCCATAACTGGCCACAGTACTCAAGATGAGTCTGCAAACTGAGTTAGAATTCCACCTAACTGTTCATGTCTTGGCCTACTCCAAACATTGGTGGTTTTCCAAAAGTTTATTCCACATGTTACTAACTCCTCCCTGCTCACCACCCAGGTCTTGGCTATGCATGCCAGATCAACTACCTCATCCACTACTAAATTTCGGATGAGTGAGGTCTTATTCTGCAATGAACGTGTCTACTCCAGAGCAGCATCTGGAGGCCTGAGGGCAACCATCAAAGCTGCAGGTGCAAGGAGGCCTGGAACACCACAGGCAGAGCACAGTGTGGATCTCTCAACTCTGCAATGCTGAATGAATGGATGAATGACTTTATTTTGGACATAGACCAGTAAAATACAACAAAAAAGTATCAAAGTGAATCAGTATAAAAATTCATTAAAACATGACACCAGTTAAAGGAAGTTATTAACATTCCTAAATATTTAAAATACAATAAAATCAGTCGATACAGTAAAATTTAAAGTTTAAATTAAATTACAATTCACTGACACCCTAGATTCACTCAATTTACGTGGGTCCAGGCCAGCTACACAAAGGTTTATCAGTGTATGCATGCATATCATCATTTCAATGATAGACAAGCACAAAGAAGAGCAATATCAAATATAATAAAACAATATATAAAGCATCAGCAGATGCAAAACAGGAGATAGAAATATGCAATCCCATTAAAAATTAAAATTTTAAAAATATTATTTTGACATTACTTTCCGATAAGCAACAGCAACTGCATAAAAACTAACCACTTTTGCTTGACCTGGGGGCACTGAGCCAAGTGTAGAATAAGTCAATCTACCAGATATTTCTTCTATCTATCTATCTATCTATCTATCTATCTATCTATCTATCTAAAACTTTTATATGCCGTCCCTTATGCATGGCATCTCGGGACGACTCACAATCAGTAATAACAGAGTGATAAAAGTAAATCGAAGATCATGATAAAAGGAGCGATGGAATACGTCATGTCCAAGGGGCTCCACTCCTCCCACCTCAGAGGGGCATCAGCCTTCGTGGTACGGACCTCCCTTGAATCTCCTTCCAGAAGTGCAGATGGTTGAACATTAAAATGGGCTGGTGTTAATGCCTTCCTAATGTTAAGAACAGATAGATTCACCATCTCTGAAATCAGGATATGCTATAGCCAGGTATGGCTGATTTTGCAGCTCAGTATCTCTCTTTTTGCTGCTGGATACTAGTTTTGGCTTTTGAAAACCAAAGGACCAGGAGAACATTAGGTGAGAATCATAGACTGTGTAGGTTCTTATTCAATGTTATTTTTCATTTGACCTGGAAACCATCAATTAGCATTAATGGAGCCAGTCTTATAAGAAAAAAGAACATCCTCACCAGAAATTTATCTTAGGTCCCCATGCCTTTGCCCTGTTTCTTGCCCTACTTTGAGCCCTCTGCTGTGCTAATTCCCTTCCATGAGAAGATGTTCCCACTGATTGTGTTGTGCCTGCAGGACCCAGTCTTTGCAAGGAAGAATTAGCACTTCCTGGAGGAAGTCCACGGATGCATGGAAACACTCCATTCTAGATAGAGGTGGGTCTGTGGAGACCTCTTGTGTGAGCTCTGCTGACCTGCCTCCTTACAGAAACCAGTGCTTTTTACTCATTCTCAGTTGCAGTGCAGGGCCTCCTGGCTCCCCACCCCCAGGAAAAAAAAAAATCGGTGGGGCACAGGAGAGGTTGCAGGAAGAGAGGGAGCCCGTTGGCTTACAGTCTTTGATAAGTGAAGTAACTAGCAGAAATCTTTTCCAATTTTTGGAGTGGTGGTGGTGGTCTAAACCTCTGCAGAAATTTACATCAACTTGTGCTGTTGAATTCATACTGTTCCATCCCAGTGTATTCATTCAACCACACTGCTTCCCCTTTTATAAATGAATCTCAGGGTTTCCTGAAGATAAACTTGCTTGCCCTTTACAGATGTGTAGGCTTTGTAAAACAAAGCTGGTTCACTTTCCTTTCATCCCCGCTTTTAATTCTCACTGAAAGACTAGTCCTGATTACCCGTTTTCAGAAGCTGCCTTCCCCATTATATAGCCGTCCTTTCAAATGGAATTCTAAGGATCAATCAAAAGGAGTATGTTGGGGTGGAGGGGATTTTTTAACATGAAATGGAGAGGAAGTCAGAGGAATAGCAGAATTTCAGTGCTTCAGAGACAACAGTGAAAAAGTGAAAATGTTCTATGGAGCGTTGTCTGCTGTGAAGAGCTTTTGGCTTGGTTGGTGGACAGGCCTGATGAGCAGAGTATGCTTCCAACTTGATGATGAATTTGCTTGGACCATGAATAGGTGCCCTTTTGATGTTTTGGACCACAACTCTAAAATCCATCAATATTGACCAAGTTGGTTTGGAGAGAAGAGAGGGGATATCTGGAAGGGTCCAGATTAGCCACCTCTGCCTTAGGCTCAGGACCTATGGCAACATTTGCATCCATATATTAATTTGAGGAAGACAGGAGCCACTCAACAGCTTATGGAGATGATCTGGCACTGGGCCTTTTGGCAGTATCCATACTGAACTCAGACTGCTATACCATAGAGCTAGTGATATGACAGAAAGTTCAAACATTTTCTGCCATCACAAGCAACTCAATTTAAATGCCCATTCCCTGGGAAATGAGGGAATGGCTGAAAGAGATCAACCCATAAGGAGTTGATCTGGGAAACCCATAGTCAGTTAAAAAAGCCCTCTGCTCATTAGATTTATTTAGTCCAGAATACTCCTTCACAGATCATGTAATCCATTTATGGAAGTGGTTACCATACGATGGGATCATGGCCAGTGTGCTGGATGGCTTTCATGCTCACCTTGCAAGCAGGTTGGTGGACCAGCCTCAAAGCCAGATGAGATCTAAGTGTGGTTAGAAACATTAAAAGAATGTTTAGCCTCAAGAACAGAAGACTGAGGGGGGATGTGCTAGTGATACTCAAGTACTTGAATGGTTGCCACAAAGAGGAAGGACAGGATCAAGTCTTGGTCATCCCAGAATGCAGGGCATGGAATAACACACTCAAGTCACAGGAAGCCAGATTCCGGCTAGATATCAGGGGGAAATTCCTGACTGTTAGAGCAATGCAGCAATGGAACCAATGACCAAGGGAGGTTGTGGGATGCCCCATGCTGAATTTGCTTAGGCCAGATATGGGTGCTCTGCAGCTGATTTGACTCCAAGCCATGGGAAATGGGATACCTATTATTAGCTACTAGCCATAATGGCTACCTGGAATCTCCAAGTTCAGAAGCATTGCAGTTCATAGAGGTTGTTAAGGAGAGAAAACAAGGCTGGGCCGTTGCTCCCATCTTCTGCTGGTGGGCTTCCCAGAGGCGTCTGTTTGGCCTGGTCACGGTAAGGAATGGAATTTTGAACTTGGGCTGCTTGAGGTGGTTAATCTTTTCAGGGTCTACTGAGAGCCACTATGGCATGTTGGTGAGAGTGTTGGACTGGCGCTTGAGACCTAGTTCTCATCCCCACTTGGCTATGGAGCTCACGGGGTGACTTTCTCTGACTCTTGGCCTAAAATGCTTTACAGAATTGTAGTGAGAATCAAAAGGAGAGGAAGAATAGGAGATGGTGAATTATGTAAGCTGCCTTGATTTCCCTGCAGGAGAACAGAAGACCATAAATATAATTTAAAAGACAATAAAGAGAGCTATTCCACTCTTCCTGGAATAATATGTGGTTGGCTGTCAGATTTCATACCCATGTGTGGGACCAGATGGACTTTCAGTCTGATTCAACAGGCTTCTTCCAATGTTCTTACATTTCAAGAAGGGACAAAAAAGTGACGTCCCAAAACAAAACCCTCTAAGGAAAGTTTGTTCTTCCTCCTTTTCAGCGCTGCTTAATAATTACAGGGTCATTATCAACACAGCCCAAACAATGGCTCCCCCCATGTTTTGTTTTGCTTTGTTTTTAAGCAGAATGATTGTGCCTTTGGCAAACATGCCTAGCACATCAGCCCAGTTAATTGTTATATAATCACTTGCTGTGCAGAAGCAGTGAGTCAGCCAAACATCCAGGTGTTCCTTTTATCTAGTAATTCATGTGAGCAACATCTGTTGGGGTCTGCATTTGTATTTTAATGAGTATTTATTTATGTCTGTTCATTGTGATCCTCTCCCAACTTTCTCTCCAGCAAGGAACCAAGGTCACTTACCTAATTCTCCCGCCTTTTGTCCCTACAACAACACCCCCAAGAGGCAGGTTACCCTGAGAATCAGTGACTAGCTCAACGCCACCCAGTGGGCTTGCTGGCTGAGCGAGGACCAGAACCTGGATCTTTTCTTCTTCTTCTTTGATTTATATCCTGCCTTTTTCCTACAAAGGGCTCAAGGCAGCTTACATCATTCTCCTCCTCCATCTTCTCCCCACAGCAACAACCCTGTGAGGTAGGCTGGGCTGAGAGTCTGTGACTGGCCCAGAGTCACCCAGTTGGCTCCATGGCACCTGTTATATAAAATAGAATACATATGTGTTATACAAATACATTTTCAAACATTTGCATACACAATGTTGGGCTGGCCACGGCCCCATCTACTTCACAGGGCTGTTGTTCTGAGGATGAGATTGAGAGGAGGAGGGGAAATCTGTGAGCCTCCAAAAGTTTATTTATTAGATTTATATCCCACCTTTTTATTTCTTGAAGAACTCGAGCTGCTTACATCATTCTTCTCCTCTTGCTCTCAATCCCCACAATGACAACCCTGTGAGGTAGGTTGGGCTGAGAGTCTGTGACTGGCCCAAATTCACCCAGCTGGTTCCATGGCCGAGCGGGGACTAGAACCCACCTTGCCTGAGTCCCAAACCCACAATCTTTACTACATCACACTGGCTATCAGTTCCTTTAAAGGAAAAAAAGTGAAATACAAATATAATAAATAAATAGATGCAATCACTTGCAAACTAAAAGAACTGTAGAAAAAAATGAATGCATTAGGAGAAATGTGCATGAACTTTTTCTTTAATTCTCAAAATATGAGTTCAATTTAAGACAGGGAAATTCTGGGACTGGAAAGCCTGAGAAATCATCTGAAGTGAACTGAAAATGACCTATGCTCTTCACCACTGACCTGCCTCGGAATCTGAGCTTGATTTAGGTCAGTTAAGTTTTGCTGCTTTTATTGGTTCCTGCCCTACAGCATTCCATATAGCAGGGAGCAGAAGGATGCAGCTGCTTGTATGCTAAACTTGCCTTGCTCTCTGTATCTTGGCCCTGCTCAATGAAATGCTTCTTTGCTTTGCTGTCTTCTGATTCTGACCCTCTAACCTGCCCAGGCGCTTGACCAGAAGTTTTCCCCAGACACAAGGTATGCCACCTGTGTTCTGCCTTGCACCATGACCAAAGGTCAGTCCGCAGCATTGATACCGTCCCCCCTCGAGCAGACCTTTCCTCCTGTCCAATACAGCAAAGGACAACTGTAGGCATATCTACAGATGCTGCATTGCTTTTGGTGCACAGGGTCCCCCGATCAGGCCACTGCTTCTATAGCTGCTACCAAATTCATCCGAAAGGGAACTCCAAAATGAGCTTCAATGCTCCTAATCAAGTAAAACAGAGCGAAAGAATGTTGAGAAAAACATGAAGAGAAATCCATGAATAAAATCTCTGTGACTGTGCTGCATTTTCTGAGTTAAGAATATAAAAATATAAGGAAAGTCATGGCTGGATCAGCAATCCATTCAGTGCCCAAGCAGCTGCTCACAGAATCTCACAAACTGGATATTAGTATAACACACCTGCACACACACCCTACTCATGTTCACCAGGGCAAGCACACAACTATCCACACTAGTAGGAATTGATAGCCCTCGCCTCCATGAATTTATTTTATTTATTTATTTGTTTGTTTTTGGATTTATATCCTGCCTTTTTCCTACAAAGGGCTCAAGGCAGCTTACATCTCCTTCTCCATCTTATCCCCACAACAACAACCCTGTGAGGTAAGTTGGGCTGAGGGTCTGTGACTGGCCCAAAGTCACCCAGTTGGCTCCATGGCCGAGCAGGGACTAGAACCCAGATCATCTGAGTCCCAGTCCCATGCTCTTAACCACTACACCAATTTCTCCAATTTCCTTTAAAAGCTGTCCAAATTGGCAGACATCAGTACGACTCATGGAAGTGACTTGCACAGATTAATTATGTGCTATATGAATAATTCCTTCCTTCACCTGAAATGAATGAATGAAACAAGGAGAATGACTTGAAAATTGTGGCACATGCATTGGTAACGTCTAGGCTGGATACCCGTAATGTGCTCCCAAGAGGTCTACCTTTGTGCCTACTCTGGAAGCTGCAACCAGTACAAAAAAAATGGCAGCCAGGCCGGTCTCGGGGACATCATGGAGATGACAATACATTTCTCTACACAGTACAAGGTGTTGGCAATTTCCCTTCATGGCTGAGGTCCAAGATACCCTCTGAGTCTCCCCTCTGAGTCTCCTCTTCTCCAGGATGAAGAGACCCAGTTCCCTCAGTCTCGCCTCATATGGCATCCCCTGCAAACTGGCCACCAATGACTGGTGCACCCGCAACTGGAGTACCGTGTCCAATTCTGGGCTCCACATTACGAGACATAGCAAGGTTGGAATCAGTTCAGCACAGGGTCACAGGGATGGTAGCTGGACTGGGGAGATGTCATATGAGATGAGATTGAGGGAGGAGGGACTTTTCAGCTTGGATAAGAAGAGACTCCAAGGAGATATTATAGTGACATATAGGTGTGTGAAGGGGTGTCACATGGTAGAGGGTCCTAACCTGTTCCCCCTTGTGGTGGAGGTCCAGTGGGGCAAAGCTCAAGGAACCGGGTTTCAGGTGGGGTGTCAGGAAGTAGTTCCTGATGGTTAGGACCCCTAGGACAGGGAATGGGCTTCCATGGGAGGCCCCATCAGTTGAGCGCTTGACCAATGTTAATTCAGTCCTCAGGGCAAACTGGTACCCCCTTTAGACAAAGCTTGAAGCTGAATTGGATATGAAATGCTACGGATGATGCTGCCACCAGAAGCCTTTTTGGATGCTCTGCAAATAACAGTGAGATGACCCAAAATATGGGGAACGTAGGCATGAAAGTGATGTATTATACACATTCCCTGCTTGTCTTTGCATAAACGTCAGAGCTGATCCTGTGCCCACAGCTCTGTTCCACAGGAATTGCTCTGTGGTTTACAAGCCATGCAAAATCTGGCACTTTCCTAACCACTGACCTTGGATTTCTTGCTTGCTGCTAATCAAATTAGAGTTTGATGATTTTTTCTGATTTGATCAAAGTGGAACCACATCATCACAACTGGAAGGGCAGCCACATAATGGACTGCCTGTAGCTTCAAGGCTTGGTTTGACTCCCTTTCATCTATTGGCACTTAACTTTTAGTGCTGAGAACAAAGGTTATTCAATCCCCGGAGCAACAAATTGGCAGGACGGTTAGAAGGTAGCTTAGTTCAACTGCAATTGTACTTTGTATTATTCCTCCATTTATTTCCAATTCAACTGCTCCCTTAGATGGGGTCTTTCCCCTTCCAAGAGTGACATCATGCGTGTTCAGATCAGAGTTATGTACTCCACTTGGGGGTTTTTTTTCTTTTTTCTTCTGTTTGTTTGGTGATCCCGTTTGTATCTTTCGGGGCCATCATATGAGAAAACCTGGTTAAAAATTATGTGAAGAGCAGGGCTAGGATTGGAATCCCCTTTGTTATACAGCTTGCATTTTTGAAGTGAAAATGTTCATAGATGCTACTGCTATCTGAAATTCAGGTAATGCTGCTTCCAATATCTGGCTGGGTGAAGACACTGCACACATGTGATACCTAATGGAGCGCCTACACCCATATATGCCCTCCCGCCCCCTGAGATCAGCAACAGAGGCCCTCCTCTGGGAACCCTCAGTGAATGAGATTAAGGAGGGCTTTCTCGGCGGTGGCGCCCCAATTATGGAATGCGCTCCCCAGAGAGGTCCGCCTGGCACCGTCATTATTTGTTTTTTGGCCTTTTTATTTAAATCATATTTTAATTGTTAATTTGTTTATTGTTAATTTGGATTGTATTTTATAGGGTTTTGCTGAGATGCACCGGGGGGGAGGGAAGGTTTTTAAATGAATTTGTATAATTTTATTGTTGTGAGCTGCCCCGAGGCTTTGTTGCGATGGGGCGGCATAGAAATGTTTTATTAAATAAATAAATAAATAAATAAATATCCAAATGTCCTGTAATATCTGCCCATTGCTCATCAGGTTACATCAAGGGTTGTACAATCACCTTCAGGCTCTGCATTCTAAGAATAGGGAGAAACTCATTCAGTTCTCAAATTACCTAACTTCGTGCATTTAAGGCTGCACATAAGTAGGAATGTAATTATCCTTGGACAGCCATACTTCTCAGATTATTGTAACGGAGTTCTGAAAATGCTATTTTTAATTGCACGCAGCATGCGCAATTAGAAATAAGTGCTTCAAAATGCATTACATTAAGCAAACCATTTGCCAAAATGTATATATTGGGCAAAATTCTGCACAAAAATGCATGCATTGGGATTAAATACATTCAAAAATAGGTACAAACTTTTAAAAAAACTCTAAAAAACTCTGAAAGTCCAGGATAAAACAAAGTTTTATCTCAAAGTTTCCCCAAGATATACTGCTTTCATGAGAGTTAGCCACTAGATCTGAGGCACCGTTTCTCAGAAGACTTTTTTCAGATAATTTTGCGTATTTTTTACTCCTGTGTCTGGGTTGTCACTGGATGATGCAAAATGGGTTTGCATCGACACATCTGCTGTTGCCTTCGTTTGGAGAACGGGGGTGGCAGGACCGTGGGACAAGAAGCAATAAGCTGGTGATGTGAAGGTTGATGGTAATCTCCTTTCCTCAAAAAGAGAAGCTTCCCTCTGTTCCTGAAAAAAAAAAAAAGTGAAGTCTGTCCTCAACACTTTGCTTTCCTCAGATAAGACATCTGGAATGCCATTTTTGCATAGGTCTAGGTGCACCTCAGGTATCTTGGAAGTTTTTTAGTGCTCCCAGGCAACAGCAGCAAACTACCCAGCATTCCCAGTTCCACATAGGCATTATATATGGACTGGGAATAGCGCTGCTTTCTTGCACCAACAACAAAACACCCTGTGTCACCCATTCAGGGGTAGCATTCAGTGCGTCTAGCAATGTACCCCATGTTAAAACTGCAGGGAGTGAAACATTTTCCTAGTTCTGTCCACACACTTGCTGCATTCTGACTCACCTGCCACTTTCCGGAACCCAGGGGAATGTAGTTTTTTTCCAAGGTCAGCTGTCATTGTATGAACCCTGCAGAAAACCACATTTCCCATGGACTATTGGAGAGAAATATACTTTAGGGATGCACATCTAAAAACCGTGCAAGAATATTCTGGCCACAAGCCTGAACATAAATGCAAGCAAGAGACCACGTCCTCTGAAAAATGTTATAAATTCCCTCATATGCATTCATAACTGTGAATGTTATGATTTACTTCATGGGGACGGGAGTTTGCATGTGGAATATCTTAAAAATTCTCCCATCCCTCTAGTTGATGTCTGGAGAAACTCAGCCCTCAAAGAAATTGCTTCCTTGCTTATCCCTAGAATACTTGCATAGCATCATGCTGGGCACTAGAGGGGAAACGTTTTTGTCCTTTCTTTCAAATCCACCACTCCAGCCTGGAATGGGCTTGATGAATTATAGGGAAAAGAAGGTGAATCAATGTGACCATGTTTATGGCTTTCCAACCCATCTTTATTTGGACTGGGATAGAAATCAGAGAATTGTAGAGCTGGAGGGGGCCAGAAGGCCATCGGGTTCATCCCCCTGCTGTGGCAGGACACTAAGTTACAGAACCTCTTGATGCGGGTGAAGGAGGAAAGTGCAAAAGTTGGCTTGAAACTCAACATTAAGAAAACTAAGATCATGACATCCAGTCCTCTCACTTCCTGGCAAATAGATGGGGAAGAAATGGAGACAGTGACAGATTTTATTTTCCTGGGCTCCAAAATCACCGCAGACGGGGACTGCAGGCAAGAAATTAAAAGACGCTTGCTCCTGGGGTGGAAAGCTATGGCAAATCTAGAGAGCATACTAAAAAGCAGAGATATCACCCTGCCAACAAAAGTGCATAAAGTCGAGGCTATGGTTTTCCCAGTTGCAATGTATGGTTGTGAAAGCTGGACCATAAGGAAGGCTGGGCACCGAAGAATTGAGGCCTTTGAATTGTGGTGGTGGAGGAGACTCCTGCGAATCCCTTGGACTGCAAGGCGATCAAACCGGTCAGTCCTAGAGGAGATCAACCCTGACTGCTCTTTAGAAGGCCAGATCCTGAAGATGAAACTCAAATACTTTGGCCACCTCATGAGAAGGAAGGACTCCCTGGAGAAGAGTCTAATGCTGGGAACAATAGATGGCAAAAGAAGGAGGGGACGGCAGAGGATGAGGTGGCTGGATGGAGTCACTGAGGCGGTTGGTGTGAGCTTGAGTGGACTCCAGGGGATGGTGGAGGACAGGAAGGCCTGGAGGAATGTTGTCCATGGGGTTGCGATGGGTCGGAAATGACTTCATGACTAACAACAACAACAAAGTTACACCATCCCAGAGCCATCAGGGGAAGCCATTCGGTGGACCTCTAGTCTCATGAAATGTGTCCTGGAGGGAGCTGGCCCAAAGCTGGCTTGCTAAGGCAGCTTGGATCATCTTCTTCCTCCTCTCCATTTTGTCCTCAAAACAACCCTGTCAGGTAGACTAGACTGAGAGTCAGTGACTGGCCTAAAGTCACTGATGGAACCCACTGAAACTCATGGCTGAGATCACCTAAGCCCAGTCCATCATTTCAACTGCTATGCCACATTGGCTCTCAGGAGACTAGGAGAAGACTGAACCACCAGTATCTGAGCTTGCTAAGCCTATCCAATCATACGTTCATACAATGCATGCTCTTATAGGCCATCAATGTACATTTTTATGCATAGGAAAACTGTGCAAAATTAAGAGCGATCAAATGTGGAAGTTACGGAAGACATTCCCAAATTAGCATGTATTTCCCCCATAGACCACCAAGCAGTGCAAGTAAAGAGCTGTATATTTTGTATATATAGCTGTATATATAAGAGTTGTAGTTATACGTTTATATATTTTGAGATGCACTATTTCAAGAAAGTTGTGCATTTCAAGGAAGTCCATCCATTTTTCAAGTGCACATTTGCCCAGCATGAAAGCCAGTTTGGGAATTTGAACTTTCTGGAGAAAATATGCTGCCATTCAGGATTATGAACCAGGCATTGTGAATGATTTGTACGTGGAATGAAAGTTTCATAAATCATGACATATCACTGGACTTCTTCCTCTGTCTGCACCATCAGTCAGCAGTTCTAGGAAAAGAATCTCAATTTTAAAAGCCCTTCCATTTGTTTCAGTCAGATATTATCAATTTATTTCTTTTAAATCACATCTCTCTCCTCTTGCAAGGAACCCAAGGTTCCAATATGCTTCCTTTCTTCTCCTCTCAATTTTATCCTCACTATAACCATGTTAGGTAGGCTAGACTGAGAATTACAACAGGCTCAAAATCACCCAGTTCAGTAGGATTTGGTTAGACCTTGCGTTTTCCAAGTCCAACTCCAACACTGTAACCAGTACACCACACTGTCTCTCTATCATAATGTCTGCCATAAAAGGAACAGGCAAATGGTACAATCCCTTGCCACATATTAAGACATTATTATTGTAATGTGCTCTATTACTGCAATGAGCTTCACATGGGGCTGCCCTTGAAGATGGTCCGGCAATTACAGTCGGTACAGAATAGGGCCACATGACACCTATACTGAAAGATCTCCATGGGTTACCAGCTGTGGCCCCTGCCCAATTCAAGGTGCTTGTGCTGACATATAAAGCCCTAAACAGCTTAGGCCCCGGCTATCTTAGGGAGTGCCGGCACCTATACATGCCTACCTGGCCTTTGAGCTCCTCGCAGGGGGCCCTACTGTGTGAGCCATCCCTTAGGGAGGTGAGAGGGATGACCGCCAGAAGGAGGGCCTTTCCTGCAACTGCTCTCCATCTCCGGAATGCTCTCCCCAAGGAGATTCACCTGGCCCCTTCCTTACTTTCTTTTCAGCACCAGGCAAAGACCTTCCTTTAAAAAAACATTTTAATAACTAATTGCCATAGACCTTCGTTTTGCATGTTTTACTGTATTCTATTGTTGTTTTTAATGTATAATATGTTGTGGTTTTTATTATGTTTTATTGTGTTTTTATCTTGCGTTGTAAGCCACCCAGAGGTGCTTTGGCACAATTGGGAAGCATGCAAATGTTTTAAATAAACAAATAAACAAATAAACAAATAAATAAATAAAAGCAGATGGCATGAAAACCAGAAGTGCTGGTGTCTAGTAAGAATTGGGCGCTATAGTGTCAGCGCTTAACTGCAAAATCTCCGGTTCTTTCTCTGCCAATGCAAAATGTCAAGCCAAGCAACAATGCATGCTGAAAAGCTTTGGTTGATCCCAAAGGGTGACCTGAGATTGAAGGCCTGATCCTGAAGTCTCTCATGGACACAGAACTCCAGTGTTCTCAGGGTTTGGCAATTTAGAGAAATAGAGGCGTTGGGTCAGGCAAAAGTTGAGGTTGTGGTTCACCTGAGCAGAGAGCAAGAGGGACGTAAACACACTGAAGGCCATTCTTTCAGTATTCCATTATCTGCCTCCTTGTCTGAGCAAAACACAATAGGCAGACAACCAGGGAGGCTGCTGGCAAGTCAAGCAACAATACCTTTTACTAGCAAACATGATGGATGCACAAAGCAGCAAGCTAAAGTTCTCTGCATTCCGTCTTGAATGTTCATTTGACTCGGGTCTGTAGCTGATTATGAAATTTGTTTTTCTTTTTGCATGAAAAGCCATGCCTATTCCCTCCCCCTCTCCTTCCCGCAAATCTAGGCATAAATTGTGCAAAGTTCTGAAAGACGCACAGTCTTCACACACTGATTAAAGCATATATGTACACATTTTACAAAAGTACACAGTTTATTTTGCATGCTTTCAAATGACCTTCTTCTGTTCCCAAATCATACTGCAAACTCAGAAATGTTCAGAGTGCTGGTGCAGCCTGCATCGGAGTCTGCATGCTCTCTAGAAGGTGCAATTCTTAACCAGAACAAACTGAAAGAAATTCGCACATTGCTAGTAAACATCGTCAACATAGCTACCTTCTGCAGCCTGGCGGCCTTCAGAAGCTTTTGGACCCAACCCCAGAATTCCCATCCAGAACAGCCATTGGCTGGGAATTCTGGGTGTTGTAGTCCAAACATGTCAGGAAGGCACAAACTTGGGGAAAGCTGCAGTAAAGCATCCAAGCTCATAAAGACTTGGATCATTTTGCTGACCCATAAGACAGATGCGATGCCTGCGGGTTCCCCAATAGCCTGAAAAATGGGGTTTGTCCACTCCATTGACCTAAAGGGAGGGATTGGGGAATGGACAGCTTGGAACCCACCAGCCTGCGCCTCCGACTTCCAGGCTGTATGAGAGTTGTGAGGAGCATCTCTCCCTGCTCCCTGCAGACTGTATCACCTTCAAAGCTAGGTGCTTGTGAGAGCAGTGCACAACTGTAGGTTTCAACCCTATGCATTTACATCCCTTGCAATGAATGCATTTCAAAAACAAAATAACCCCAATGTGCGTACCTTTGCAGTTCCCTTTAGAAGCCTCCGAAGTTTAAGCTGTGAAGCTTGTGTGGCATGGATAGACAGGTGGATGGAGAGAGATGCAAGCACAACCTGTTTTTTAGCATTAGAGGGAAAAGAGGGAAAATATAGCAGAAATGTATAAAACAGTTAGAGTGACAACAATCCAACTGGCTAACAACATACAGTCTAGAGGAAGTGGGGACAACTTGTGGACCACCAGCCCATTTGCCCTAAAAGTTGCCTATCAGTGCAACATGGACAGGGATTGGCAATTGATTGGTATTGTTATTACAGTACATTTCTCTACCGCCCGTAGCCAAGGCTCCCTGGGAAGTTCACAACATTTTAATTCACTCATCCAGATTTCAGCCAGGCGTGACCCTGCTTTGCTTCCAAAATTAAGCAGAATCAGGCTATACAAAAATATACTTCAGATTATTTAAAAATGTGGACTGATGGACTAGTATCTACTGCTTGGCTCAGTCTAACCAGGATTGAGAGACAGAGAGCGAGAGAGAGAGAGACTGAACATTAGCAAATAGAAGACTTTTTCTTCCCTTATAAACTGTCTTCTCAATGCAGGAAGGTGTCATTTCTAAGGAAGACATTTCTCAAAAATCAAGAGGTCATTTGGCCATGCACCTTGCATAACTAGCTCCTCTGACGGTAATAATTGGATTGGTTGCTATGGCACCTTTGTGGACTTCTTATATAAATTTCATGACATTTCCTACAGTAATCTCGCACACTTTCAGAAGGGAACTCCATTTCTCAGAACCTGCACTCTTGACGCCAAACATACTGAAGTTGAACCACAAATACGGACAAATGGTATTCTTAGACAATGAAAAATAGCTTTTGAAATCAATTGCTACCAGGAATATTTGAATGTCAGTTTTATAATAGCATTAGGGGGAAATGGATTAACACCTTCTTCAGAAATGATTCTTTCAACTTTCTTCTGAACATTAAGAAATGGATTTTTTTTAATTCATTAGATGGCAAATTCTCAGATTGTCCATGCACTGCCTGCTCTCGCCCATTTTTCGAATACTGTCCATCACTGGAAATAATTAGCTACATTCTTTAGCATGTATAATGCTTGGTTTATAGAAGGGCAGTTAGTTACAATATTTTTTTCTACTTCTCACAGTGTTCATTATATTCAATTTGATTCTTGCTGAACTGGTTTGCCTTGTATTTTGTAATGATTTGTGAGCATTTAATTTTAATTTCTTGAATATCAAGACTTGCCGCATTCTCAACTCGAAATGAAAGCATTTTGGAACAAAGAGCACATATTCCCAAACTCATAATCATGTTTGCAAAATGCACAGAACCAGGACACGCGTGGGAGGAAGCCTGTGGAATCTGGAGGGATGGATTCCAAAGGGGTTCTTCCCAACCCTTGTTTGGAGTCCCAGCTCCAACTCTGGAAATGCATTCTGAGGTTGGAGCAGGGAATTCTACCACTGCAGAACCTCCTTAACACCCTTATAGAGGATGTAGTTTCTTCCTGTGCCAGGTGGTGGCTGCAGACAGAAGAGAAATGCTCTGCAGCCAAAGCTGGTGTCTGATTTTCTTCAGAGGGAGAGTTCACATCTCAAGTAGTTCAGTAAGACAATTATTATGATTTGGAGAACAATTTGCATGGCAGGAGAAAGCAGGCAGTAATTGGGGGAAAAACGGTCCTGTGTTGCTAAGGGAGTATGGGACTTTGCGGGGGTCAATGGAAGCCAGCCACTGCTTAGCCAACAGACCCAAACCAGCAATAGAAAACACACTTCTGTGCATGTGCAGAGGGTTTTTTTTTTTGCTCACCACTCAGTAGCCACAACATGCTTTCATATATTTTGTTGAAGTGATTTCAGGATTGCAGGCACAATTTGCATCTCAGAGCCTCTCCTCTAAAAATGGAGGACTAATATTTGCCAAGTCCCAAGTAATGGATTGTCATTTCTCTAGGAAGCCTTGCAAATGCAAACTAATCTTTACATGACTCCCTGTGCTTTTTTTAAATCCACATCTGCTACAACAAATGCTGGGATTTGGACCCAGGCACTTTCTCTGCCTCAGCTGAGCTCTGTTAGCCTGACTTGTAGCTGCGCATGCACTTCTGAGTCTGATGAGCACTTTTCTCAGTTTACACTGATGGATCGCCAGCTGCGTGCAACTCTGCTTTATTATTGGCATGCTTGTAATAAGGGATCGCCATGGAGTCTTGGCTTCTGCTTTGTGGCAGTTTCATGCCAATTCATCAGGATACTGTCCCTGTTCAAAGGGAGCTATGAAAAGGCTTCCAATGGTTAGAAATGGGGGCGTGTGACGATATAAAATGCAATCAGGCAAACACATACCATTTACAGCCTCAAACACAGACATGTGCAGGAGTTCACAACATTAATAAAAATCAGAAATGCCCACCATTCATGTGCACTAAATGCACATTGGTTTTTCCAAATGCCAGGATCATTCTAGCCAGAGCTTCCAGATCCCCTCCCAAGCTTCAGCAGCAGCTCATTGCAGATTCTGTGGTGAATATGCAGCTTGTGAGATTATTGGTGCTCCCCAGGAGTCCCCCTTTGGAAGCAGGCCGTTGTCCTCACAGGGGCTCCTCTGGGCTGGTGTTAGAGATGATGGCACACTTGGGGCAACTAGCGGGCCCCCAGGCCTCTGCTTCAGAGGTGCTGTCTGCTACCTCTTGCAAATGGGCCTGTTGCCATCTCCCTGAAGGTCCAGGAGCTTGTGGCATGGGGATTATTCATCTCTGGGAACTGCAGGTTCTTCTCTGAGGAGGGTTTCTTCAGTGGGGACATGGCAAGCATGTGGAAAGTAATGCAGGTGGGTTTAGGATGTCAAGGGATTGCATGCATTCTGACTTGCAGTTAAGTGGGGGGGGGTGAGTGAGGGCAAAATCCCTTTGGGGTATCCTGTTTTACTGGTGCCCTGATTAGTACCAGCAATGATCAAAAACCTGCTGTCTGTCTGATGACAGAAAAGCATTTGCCAGTGCGAGGCATGCATCCACCCCCATAGCCCCCCCCCCCATGCCCCCAAACAGCTTCAGAATTTGACAATGCACAGGTGAATGCAGGCAGCCAAAGAGTACAAGAAATGTCAGATCCATAAATGGAAGTCCACTCACACAACACTGGATGACTCTAGATGCTTTGATCTAATGTGATTTTTTAAAAAACAGGAATGTTTTTATCTTTGCTTGTGAGTTGTCTAGGATTTTTTTTAAGGCAGGATTTTAAATGAGTAATTTAAAATCTATTTTTAAATGAGTAAACAAATGAATACATCTTGTTCTTGGCACTGCAAATGTTGCCATTGGCCTGTGAATGGAGTTTGAGCTACTGATCAGCAGGGAAGAAAGACAGACTCAGGTTCTGTATTCCTAGTTCAATAGCCTCTGGAATCATGGAAGCTGCACACTGGTTTATACATGCAATATAATACCGTACATTGCCATTTCCTATTCATGCCATTGTAAAAAAAAAATGATATAATTCAGACATTACGCATGATTGCTTAAGAAATACAATTGGATTTTCGGAGTCAAAAATTAAGTCATGGATGCTACTCTGGAAATTAAAATCTAATCTGGTTTTCTGGTAGCTATGAATATTCAAAATAATGAACATTGTTCCCTTGTTGAAAGTTGATGAGCAGGACTGATTCCCTACCCCCACTCCTCCTCCTTTTGATGATGGGAAAACTCATTAGAAATTTGATGTTATTAGCGATTTCCCTTGAATTGCAAATTTTTTATCATACTATAACTAGTATTATGGTAATGATGAAATTAAATTAAATTAGCATATCATACTATACAGCAAAAGCATTAATACATTATAGTAATACAAGACAACAGTTAATTGCTAGCTTAATAGGAATTTGTCCTCCAAAAATATTGGGAGGCTTGTATCTTCTGGTGAGCTTAGGAACATGTTGGTCTTACTGATTTGCTTTGCAAAGCCAATCACAGGTTATGAAGACATTGTCTGGAAATTACACACTCGTAGCTGTCCGAGCGTTGCCTACCAACTAACAACAACCTGGTCAGTTTGGAGATGGTCCCCGTACGGCTGTGGCTGAACAGCTGCTAAGTCTCCTTCAGCATGGCTGTATGTCTGTGTGGAGTATGTGTTACACACTTATTTTGTTATTCTCATCTTTGTTTCTTTATTACTTAATTTATTTTACCACTGACAACTTTCTATAACGACATGCATTCCCACTAAGACGTTTGCTTTTTTCTTTCTTCCTTTGTTCTTGCAGTTCCACCATGGTTTATCAATCATCCTTCAAACCTGTATGCCTATGAAAGTATGGACATTGAGTTCGAATGTGCCGTCTCCGGTAAACCAGTCCCTACAGTGCAATGGATCAAGAATGGAGAAGTTGTCATTCCTAGCGATTATTTTCAGATAGTGGTAATTATTAGTGCTCTTTTTCATCATTACTCCAAAAAACAGACCAAAGACTTTAATTTTCTTTAAAAAAATATGTAATTTAAATTAATTTAATTTTTAAGAAGTCTCAAGTTAGAGCTCAAAATTAACACTGAAGTAAACACTCTACAGTTACACCTATATGTGGAAATAGAGGTGGGAGACCCTTAAAAGAACTTCTGGTAATCTGGGAAAGGGAGTTTAAGGTGCATTGCAAGTGTCGGCAGGGGGATTTTTTTTCTAGATTTAGATTTTTTCTAGATCTGTTCTTGACTGATCCTAGACAATCAAGGATCACCTATTACACTGATGACATCACAATGCTGTGTAACCAATCAGATGCAGTTATGCATTGACATTATTAAGGGCAAATGAGGCCAATTAAAGTGAGGTGCACGTTTCCTGCATCGCTCCTAGCCAGTCAGTGCTTTGACACCTGAACACCTTTTTGCAATGACCTGTGAAAAATCACCGGAAGCCGGGGTCTCGTGAAAAGATTAAACCCCACACTCATAGTCTTTTCCTGGGACCGTCCCACCCCGCTGCATCCAGTCACCTGTCCTGGATCATGGACTGTCAGCCGCACTGCCCCTTGCCCAGGCCTTCCTGGTTCGAACAGACCATAAGATCTTGTTGTTGACAGACAGGGACAAAGGACAGACACAGCTCAATCACACTGACATAACCGTGGTGCTTGTAACTTCAGAGTGTAGGCTTCTCCCTGAGTTACACAGCCGCTTGGCGATAATGCTGAAATAGTCAGATGAAATAGTCAAATAACAGGTCATTTAAAAGCGAAGCTGGAATGAATGCATTTTATTTTCAACATGCACACTGGTTTCCATTTGGTTCTGTTTTTATGGGCTAGAGCATGAATGGAGGATTTTTCTACTTTAAAGGAGTAGCAAAGGTAGAAAGTGTTCAGATCCCATTCCCTGCCTTCTGAATGCTCAATAGTGATCACCTTTCTTCCGGCATTTACAAAATAAAATAAAAGCTATGCATGTTAATTCAAAAGGCACATTTGATTGTACATCTTGGTCTTTGTTGCTACCAGTGATTTGTAGCTTGATGCTGAAGGGGAGGATCCCAAAACAAAACCAAACCAAACCAAACCAAACCCAAACCCAAACCCAAACCCAAACCCAAACCCAAAACCAAAACCAAAACCAAAAAAGTAGATCATATCTTTTCGAGCAGTCTTGCAAAGCTTTGCACATTCACTGCTTTGGCACCAAACCCGAGTGCCTGCCATCACATTCTTTCATAGCTTCAGGACTCGAGGGCAGACTCTTGGAGGTGTCATTGTGGGTCCTTTCCAAGGCAGTGTTGCAACTATGTTAAAGACACTTCAGCTGACCTGCAGCTATAATGATATGCAGCCTGACCGAATCTAGCTTGCAGCAGCTACAGGATCACCATGAGGAGGCAGAATGAAGAAGCAGGACCTCAAATGCATATTTGGACTATGGTAAATTCCTGGTCAGAGATCAAATCAGCCAATCCTAAAGGAAATCAACCCTGACTGTTCCTTAGAAGGTCAGGTACTGAAGATGAAACTCAAATACTTGAGTTTGATGAAACTCAAATACTTGAGGCTTGTGGCAAGGGGCGGCCTATAAATTTCCAAATAAATAAAATAAATAAAATACTTTGGCCACCTATGGCGAGGAAAGACTCACTGGAGAAGACCCTGATGCTGGGAGCGATTGAAGGCAATAGGATGGCAGAGTTTGAGGTGGCTGGATGGGGTCACTGGAGAGGTGGGTGTGGGCTCGGGTGCACTCCAAGGGATGGTGTAGGACAGGAAAACCTGGAAGAATGTTGTCCATGGGGCCACGAAGAGTCAGGCACAAATTTGCAACTGAACAACAACAAATCCCTGGTCAAGATAGGCTAAGGATTTCTGCTCTAAAGCATGACCAAAACAGGTGCCCAAGTCCCGTAAGATACGACAATCAATGCTTTCTCCCTCACAAACATATTTTTCCTCCTTTGCAATGCACGCAAAATACTACAATACAGGAACTCATGGAGAAAGAGCAATGGGACATGGAAATCAACGTCTGTATCTAACATTATAGTCACAAGCCTATATAACCAGGTGGTGCCTATTTTATGTGAAAATGGCTTCATTTAAGAAGTAGTTAACTGAGGCATAAGAAATGCTGCGGTCACTGGAACCCTACCCCCTTAATGGCTTTCTTTGATAGGTTGAGCAAATCTCATGCATATAGATCAACTTGCTTATGTAATTCCGCTTCCCTAATTAATGTTTCTCCTATTAAGTGAAATTGACAATGATTATCTAAATTAAACATGTTCTAGTTAATAAAAGACTGGGGCTCTTTCCCCTTCTTTTCAAAGAGGAAGATTTACTCAGTGGTCTGAGCATCCAAGTTCACACGACTTCACCCACCACTGCTGTTTATAATAAAGACAATCAGACAGTCATAATTCTGCTTGCCAAGAAATGGGAAATTTCATTAAGTAATTGGGAAAGGACATATTATCCTTTCAAAATCTTCCAGAGAAGAAAGACCTTAATAAGGCAATCACTCTAAGCAGAACATGAAAAAGTGCCAAGGGTTGTCCTTTAGAAGCCAAAGTTGCACAGAGCCATTTAATTCTGCCTGCTGACAACACCGGATGAAATCTTGTCCAAATACAGCCAGTATTAATTGGCTTTTTTGCTTTGTGACTCTGAGGAGTTGACCTTCATTTTTTTTTCTTACTTGGACATATTTAAACAATATAAAGTAAACAAGCCAAAGCACCCCAGACAAAACATATAACACACCACCAATACAACTGTGCTGCCTATTCAGTCGAGAAATTTTAAATGTTGCCTTATTAAAAGAGCCACCTTGCTTTATGTATCTTCTTTTTCATCATCATCATCATCATCATCAATTAACCCATCACCTCATAGCAGAGCAAAAAGACTGAATCTACACATTCTTTAAATAAATGTGCATTTTATTACAGTCCTTGTGGGGAGAAAAACGGGCTGTGAATGGAACCTAGCGTAACTTAATCTGCCTTATACAAGTTTAAGCAAACTTTTCTAAAGTAAAACTAACATTCAGGGTGCCTGCCCATCACCGTAACTCCCCATGCAGGGCATTGGCACCCTATGGCCACTGGACATGATCAAGGTGGCCAAAGGACTTTCTGAATTCCCATTTATGTGGTTGGCAGTTACTCCTTGCCTTTGTCTCTTCATTCCTCCCAATGTTGCCCATAATCCTCTGTGCTTTGATAGTTATGGGCATCCCTATAAGACCATGTCCTTAATACAGTGTAAAAGAAAACTTTCCATGGAATGCACAAATGAAATGTGGGCCAGAGACTCCAATGTGTAACTGGAAAGCCGTTGTCTATGCTAACTTTGTGCCAATACAAGAACCATCTACCACAGCATCCCCTGTAGGCAGGGATAGACAAATCTGTCCATTTCTTTAAGTTCATCATTCCTCCAATGTTATGTTTACACTGTCCTGAACTTAGAGAATTTCTCCAGCATCAAGTTCAATTTGTCTCAAATGCTGAGATGTTGTTGTTGTTAAACTTTGTATGAAAATAGATAAACTGTTTTGTGCAAAGTTCTCCTAATTTTCCTATACATCTTTCTCTAATAGACACATTTTGGCAAGCTGTTTTCCTAGAATAATACATATTTCAGCATGGTTGTCTCTGATATATGCATTTATATGCATTTTTCATTCTTACTGAAGAACTCCATTACAAAATTTGAGAATGCTATGGATTTTGGACTGAGCTTCCATTAGCTTATTAATTCACAGGTGTGGAAAATAGGTTAAATTCACATTAAAATACTAACTGAATGTATTTGCTCCCCATTCTTACTGAAAGTTATCCACTTACCCTTTGCATAAAAAGCTTTTCAAAGGAAATGTCTAAGGCACTTTGTTCCACCAGCAAAGAGCTCAGTCCTATAAAGAAATTTGTCCTGATGTTGCATCCAAATCCTCTTTTTTATAATATGAACTTGGTGTGCCTTGTCTAGCTGATAGAACTGGGAAGACACAGCTCGAAATAAACCTCTCTGCTTCCATCCATGTCTCCAGGGGGGCAGCAACCTGAGAATTCTGGGCTTGGTGAAGTCGGATGAAGGCTTTTACCAGTGTGTGGCTGAAAATGATGCTGGAAATGCACAGACTAGTGCACAGCTAATCATCCCTGATCCCGGTAAGAGACAACATTCCAGAATTTCTTGGTTTGATTGATACTATTAGGACAGCCTTGAGCACTCAGTCCTTGCCAGCCCCTGACCCTCGGCTTGCATCTGTGCATGGCACTCTTTGGCCAAAAGTGGTCCTGGTAAGTACTCGCTCATCATTACATGTCTTCTGTTTCCATCCAGAGAGGACTTCTCTGTGCCACATGCTTGGAAACACTCCCAAGTGGGTTCATCAAAGATGCTGGGGAATGTTGCCCCATTCCAACCTAGCAGGCACATTCCCGGTACAGGGAATCACATCCACATTTTGCCCTTTATTCGATTTGGACAACTGTGCCGATTGTTGTATTGCAAACCTATTTCTTGTTGGTATATTTCATTGGTGTGTTTGTTTTAAATGAATTACAAAGAAGATAGAGTGTAATGGATGGGCTCGTATGGAATGGTAATAATGTTGTTGCAATCTTGGATGTTGATCTGTTTACCAATATGACTCCATAAGGAGGTGGTAGGAAAAAGGAAGTTATGTATACGGGATAATTCTATGCACAATTATTTAGAAGTGTGTTTAGGTTTGCAACCATTTTTTAAATTGTTTGCTTTGTTTGTTTCTCTGTTTTTGTTTTATTGTTACTTTAGATGCCAGTCATGTTGGCTGTTTCAAATACAAGATAGAGGTTTCAAGAATAAATATGACTTTATAAATACAAATTAATTCTGAAGCAAATAAATGGCACTGGATTTTTTTAAAAAATCCACCCTTCTTTTCTCTCTTCAGCCCCTTTTCAACTTTGACACTAAAAACAATCTGAGCCACTTAAACTTTCAATCTTTTGTTACATTCAAGCAAAAGCAAATCAGGGCCAAATTCATACTCACATCATGGCACAACAATGATGTCCATGCAATGCCCTATTCTTTGGCTCAGTTTGGCTTGCTCCTGTTCTCATGTGCATCCTGTTCCTTTAGTTCTTTCCAATGGGGAAATGTGTGCATTTTTCAAAAATTGCATATTTTTCAAGCACATGCCTTGCAAATCAAACACTGCTCCAAGAGAACATATGCTCCCATTCGCATTTCCTTTGGGTTGCAAATGGGGCATCTTCAATTGATCTGTGAACTGAAATTCTCAGAAATCCCTTGGTGTACACATTTTTTTTTTTTTTTTTACAATCTTTGCATCTAAGACTCTGGTGTACGCACAACTGGAGCACTGTGTCCAATTCTGGGCTTTATATCATAAGAGAGACATGGCTAGTCTGGAATCAGTTCAGTGCAGGGTCACCAGGATGGTAGCCAGATTGCGGGGATGCCATCTGAGATGAGATTGAGGGATCTGGGTCTCTTCAGCCTGGAGAAGAGGAAACTCCAAGGGAATCTTATAGTGACATAGAAGTATGTGAATGGGTGTCACACAATTGAGGGTCATGACCTGCTCTCCCCTGTGGTGGTGAACAGGATGTGATCCAATGGGGCAAAGCTCAAGGAACCCCAGGTTTCAGGTGGGGTTTCAGGAAGTACTTCCTGATCATTTGGACCTGGAGGTTATGGAATGGGCTTCCATGGGAGGTGGTGGGGGTCCCATCAGTGAGGACATTCAAGGAAAGATTAACCATATATTAGGCATTACATGAGCAGAGTGAGCTGAAACTAGGGATCAGACTAGATGGACTGGGAGACTCCTTCTGACTTGCTGTTTCTGTGTTTCTAATGGGATACTTTCTGTGTTGAAAGAGCAATGGAAGCTCACCACTGGGAATAGGAATATGGTCTACCAAATGATGGCGTGGAACTTGGAGATCCTTTATGCGTTTGAACCTCACTGATTTTCTCATTCCTGGATGTGACACTAGGGCTGTAGGGACATTGCAAATGAGAATCTGTATTTCTCACCCTGGCAGGGAGTTTTTGTTCTGTCATCCACTCACTGATGGAACTAGATTTGTACAAATCCACAAATTTCCCCGAAGGTGTAAATCTATGTAACACATATAATTTTCCACTTTAGCCTATGGGGGAAAGGCATATTTGGTTGGTAGGTTTTTGAAAAGAATTTTCTATGACTAATCTGCATAAAATTGCACAAAATAATGAAAAAGATTCATAGCTCCACAGAACTCAGGGAATTCAAGAAAAGCATGTTCACCAAGGAATCTAAGAGTAAGGGTCTTAGAAATTCAAACTTATTTCAATCCATTGCAAATATAACTGACATCCTTGGGATAAATTCATCAGTACTACAAAGATCTGCATTTATTATTTGTCAAGTCTCTGTACCTAGAGACCCTCTCTGTACCTGCTAATGATACTTTCAACATACTCGGATTAGAAAACGAGTTAAAAGTGGGCTAGATGGAACAACAATCATATGGATCCACAGTTGGCTACAAAGAGTGCCCGTCAGTGGAAATTTCTTGGGCTGGTGAGAGGTAACCAGTGGGCACCTTCAGTGTCCATTCCTGGCCCTGTACTCTTCCACATTTTGATTAATGATTTGGATGAGCGAATGCTTAAAAGACACTTGTCAGATTTGCAGGTGATACAGGTTGGGATGGCTTTATGGAACCATCCATTCTGGGAGGAAATGTTGCTGGAGAAATGCAATGAAACATGCATGAGGGAATATTGAATCAACTGTTATTTTAATGAATGAATAATTAAAAATGAAGTTATCAGATTTGCAGATGACACAAAACCGGTTGGATAGGTAATGCTCTGAAGGGCAGAAACAAGATCCAAGGTGATCTTGATAGGTTGGTGCGCTAGGGTGAAAACAACAGGATGAAATTCAGAAGGGACACATGCCAGGTTCTGCAACTAGGAAAAGCAAGCCAAATTGCTACACACTGGGTAAATCCCAATCAAGAATTAACTGGAACAAATTTCTCATATGTGCCAGACTGTAGCTTATAAATTTCTTCATAGCAGTTCCCTTCCCTTCTTTCTTGTTTTGTTTATTGCTTAGTAGCCTAATTTTGGGTTTATGCTCCCTACCACTGGTGATCTTAATGAAAGCCATCCCATTACAAACTAGAGTGTCTCTATCATTCTTCATTACTGGTAAACCTAACATTTTAACTGTTGTGGCGGCCTCTTCCTCCGCCTTTCCTTTTTAGTGGAAGCCTGGTCTGCTTTGGCTCCTTTTCTGTTAAACAGATGCCAGCCCAAGAAAGAGTGGCGAAGGCTATATTTTGCTGTAATGACCAGCAAAACCAGGAGCATCCTAAGAGACACTACATAACTCATGATAGATGTTTGAAACCTGAGAGTGAAGGTTTGTTCTTCAGGTCTGCAGGCTTGCTTTGTTCTTGTTTTTAATTATCATGTTTGGCACTGGTCTAGTTTGAGAAGAAACGCAAATGAAGACACAATCTAAAGAGCAATGGGGATGCCATTGTAAAGGGCCTCTTCCCCTGCCTTATAAATGATGGATTGCTTTTCCCTGGCTATTTAATCAGATCTTTGAATAATGCGACTCCGAGGTCTTGGGAATGGCTGTGAGCACAGATGGCAGGGGAGCAGATATCAATACCAATTAACTATCAGCTTTGACCACAGTGAGGACAGCTACCCCTCTCTGTGTAAAACGGTGTAAATAAATGGGCACTATCCACTTCCCACATGGTGCGAGTGTTGCATTGCACAGCTGTTGTGTCTGAGCCTGGCCACAGGCTGGGAGTTACCCCAGCAACTGTGACAAGCTGCTTGGTGCTAAGATACAGACAATGACCTATTAAGGCAGCTTTTGCTGATGGTGGGTGTTTATGAGAGCCTAATGAACCCTCGCTATAGACTTGCAAGTGATGGCAAACCAATCCCTTTGTAAGCATTATGTGCAATTATAGGTCAGGAGGAAATGCCGAGGATGGTGTCTGTCCTACAGAGAGGCAGCATCAGGTACATGGGGGGAAAGCCATTTGGGGTTAAACGAACAAACTTTTTCCCACAGTGATTGGACTTAAATAAGAGTGACAGCCTAATTCTCAAGGAAGACCTGTGCTTCTTTCTGCCAGTGGGGCTCCTTATCCATGGCAGCAATTCCATTCAGGTTTGTTGAGTTATCCATGGTGTTGAACCCCATCCCCAAAATTGGTTCCCCACCATGGACAGCTCCTATAAAGCACAGAATGCGAGGCACAATGGATACAACTTCCCACCATCACTGTCATGACCAACCTCACTTGAGAAGTCTACAAGTGAGGCTGTTTCCAGTGTATTTTCAAAGAAATACTGAAAAATGTTCAAAGTATAGTGCGGTGTACTGGATTGGATCCATGGGAATTTCCTCTTCTCTCTCCCTGCATCCTCTTTCTTCTTTTCTTTGTTCTCGCTCTTATTCTTGAAAGTTTCTGGGCAGAAATTTCAAACTCCAACCCCCCAGTAATTGGTAATGAGGTTTAATCGTATTTCGATAGACTGGAGGTATACGTTGACTCCCCTTCACACGTCATCCATGTGTCCAGGCAAAGTAGATAAAATGGTGCTTTGCTGACATTGCTGTCACAGAAGCAAGGTGAGAAAAAGCTTTTCTGACTATGATGAAAATCATAATGAATTAGACAGCATCAGAGAAATGGTGAGAAATTGAGAAATTTGCTCAATATGTGCAGGTCTCGGAGTTTCCTTTGCATTTTTAAAAAGAATACAGTGTCCCTTTATGTAAAACTAGTGCAGTGGAACTGTGTGTGCCTTCATTTCCGTGCCAGGAACTGGTCCCCAATGCAACATCGACCACCTTGGTCTTTAGTGCAGCAATTGCACCTCTCTGCTGGAAGTGAGACATTGTGAAGAGAGGGATATAAATAATAAATAAATAAATAAATAAATAAATCTGTAGAGGATGGGAAGGTTGTCGCAAGCCAGTTGCAGTTCTCTTGTGACCCCAGTTCTGTGGGTTTTCTGGAACTGGTTGGTTCCAACATGCTGGCCACGGCACTGCATTCATCATTAGCAGAATTCAATGCCGAGATACAATGGGAGCATAATTGGTTCTAGAGGCTTAGCCAGTTGAGGAACAAGCTGATTAAAACTAGAATAATTACGCATGTCCAGCCTATGTCCTTGAAGTGAATCCATTTCAAATGGATCCTTTCCAAAATGAACATGAGGAGATTCACACATTTCTACCTTTCTAATATTGATGTTATAGTCCTGTTGGAGGTTTGGTACCATTGGGGAAATTCCAAAACTCTTTCTTTGTTTATAAAGTTCATTTAAGAATGGAGTGAGAAAGAGAGAGCAACAGAACATTTCTCCATCCCTTTCATTTGTAAAGAAATGAGACATTTCTCAAAGGATCTTTCAGAAGTATTTTCACTCCTAGCCTCCTATGCCCTGGCAAATGAATGCAAAGCAAGTGGGATTTAGCTGAATTGCTCCTGGCACTGGGAGAAAATCTGCAATTTTCCCTCACTTTCACTTAAAAAAATCTCGAGTTCTTTTTCTCCCAGATGTGAACTTTGCAAAATTTTGGTACATTCATATTAAAAAAGAAATGAAGTGAAATTCTCAAACATTTGTGGCCACCAAGAGCAATCAATGCAGATATTCCCAGCATGTAGAAAGGCTGTGGCTCTCACTGAGTTGCTAATGAGGAAAAGCCACTCAGAAAAAAAGAAGTGGAAACTCCCATTCATCAGTAACATGATTGCATGCACAGGGATCCAACCCTGGACATGTTAAGAGTGGAGCACTCAAATCCCATGGCCTGGGTAGCTGTATCTTTTATTTTAAATTATAATTAAATTATACCTGGAGATGGGCCAGTTTTAAAGTTTTAATGTTTAACTTAATTTTATTGTGTTGTAAGCCGCCCCGAGGCTTGTGGCAAGGGGCGGCCTATAAATTTGTAAATAAATAAAATAAATAAATAAAAATTTTGGGTTTTCCCCAAATTTCATTTTCTGGTGCTTGGTGCTTCATCTTTTGCTTTGCTTTGCAATCAGTTTATTTTTGTCTCAAGTAATGGCCTTTCTGAATTTTTGCAAATTCTTATCAAAACCAAGTAAAGCCATTTCTTTTTTTAGCTGCCCCTGATTATGACAGATGTTGGAAAGAAACAAATATAGATATAGAGGATATAGGGGAAATGTAGATGTAGGGGGAAAAAGAACAACTCAAAACTGGGCTGCCTGTATTTAGAACTGGGCTCTTCTGCATTGTTTCCCACTGACTCACAACCACACTGGCAGCTACCAGCTCCTTCCAGCAGCTCTGCTAGACCTACGCCTTCCATTCATCTTTTGGTAGTGCAGTTTCCCACCACTTAGGTTGAGGAGTTCCTTGGCAAGGGGCTTCAGGGGTCTTTGGTGCTTCAGCAGCAGGGAATAAGAGTTACACAGGCTTGGTCTTGATTAGGACTGTTGGCTGACGTGTCGGCATACCTACGGAATATGTGGAAGCAGTTCATGCATGCTGCCCCTCCCTGTTTGCATCTACTGGCTCTGCACACCTGCTGCTCTGTTCCTCACATGCATGCATTCCATTCAAAAGGAGGGATGATCTCTGTAAAACACGATGGTCAAATCTGTGATGGGCAGGTCTTTCTCCCAATTTTCTCTCTGCACAGATTTAGATGAAACCGTAGAAGTGTGGTCCTTTATTTAGCTCTACAGGTTGCAGAACAGCATAAATCCGTCGCACTTTGAGATGTGGGAGTAGCATTGGCCCATTTGAAGAGTGGACTCCTCACCAAAACATCCCTTCCTTTTCCCGCTTTCAGAAATATTCTGATTCCACCCTCAGGGCAGCTCCTGCTACTTGAGAGTGAGACAGTGCGACTGCAGGGCACTTCTTAGTCGGTCTGGTGGCAGTTCCCCACCATCTCCTCCTCCATCTGCTCCTCCATGTCTCCCGCTTTTCTAAGGCGGGGCCGTTCTCATGTTCGGTCTGGGTAACTTCACTTTGTAACCATGAAACCACAAAGTCCTCTGTCTCCTTCTCTGAGTCTGAAGGATCCACCAGGAAGATTGCAATGCAAGATCTCCCTGTTCATCCAGGGGCCTGTTAGGTTGATCCAGGGGTCTTTTCCCTTTCTGTTTGGCCAAGCCTTTTTAATATCTTTTAATGTGTTTTAATGTCATTTTATTTTTAAACCCCCTTTAACATCATTTTATGTACTGCATTGTATTATTTTTATATCTTGTTGTGAACTACCCAGAGAGCTCTGGCTATGGGCAGTATAAAAATAAATAAAGAAATGTAACTTGAGAGAGCTGGGCCCCATATCTACAAAATCTGTAAGCTTTTCTCAGTTTCTCATTCTCCAGGTCTTAAGTTCAGTTCATCCTGAACTTTGAGATTTTAAAATATTCACAAAAAACCACAGATATTTTGTGTGCACAGTTTTGAATGTATTTTCATATTTATTTAATGAACTTCTTTCACCAATAGGCTCATTTTTATCAGCAGTTCTCTTAATGTATAAAATAACCCTACATGTTCCTATGCTGTTTCTTCCTTATTCTCAGAGTCCTTCTCTGTAAAATTCTGAGAACATGTGGGGGGAGTGGGGGCAGTGAGAACAGTCCCATTTCAGCTGTACTTCTATCTAAACATAATTCAAAACATAAATGCTTCTCTAAACGTAAGAGTTTTTCAACCACCTTTTCAACTACTGCTCCATACCTGATATAATATTAGGCAAGGAAGACAGAGTCTAGAGGTAACGTGTTTTCCAGCAAACAGCTAGCAAAATAAAAATCCATTAAAAAGAGAACTTAGACAAAATCTTCCTTCCTTCCTTCCTTCCTTCCTTCCTTCCTTCCTTCCTTCATTGCTCATGTCTTTCTCTTCAGTATCAGTCAGGATGCATTATTTTGTCCCATCAGGTTTGGAGTGATAAGAAACCCAGCCGAGTCCAATCTGGCACAATCGACCCTTTCTCCTTGCAATGTATAACCAGTAGGTTAATTGTCAACAATATTTCATAACATTTTCCTTGCTGGCTGGAACCTTAGCTGGAGGATGCATGCTCAGCCCTGGACATGTGAGAAAATTATTAATCATTAGTAGCTCCAGGCATTATTTTCAGTAGCAAACTTATGAGTGCCACGATGAAAGAAAGAAAACCCCTTCTTACAAAAATATTATGCTAGACAGCTCCCAAGCTGCACGAGCTTTATCACACGGATAAGACATCACAGGCTGCACTTGAGTTACTTGCAAAAGTCAGTTGTTAAGAACCACAGGCAAATTTTTCCTGCCTCTTTCAAAAAATTAAAAAAATCATTTCAATACGGCTTGTATAGGAGAAAATCCCAGTAGATCAAGCCGGATCTAATTGCAGGGTAAGGAAGAGGGGTGGGAAGCCAGGGAAACTCCACATTGTGGACCATACTTCTCATCGTTCCCGACCCTTCTGGGGTTGATGGAAGTTGAGGTCCAACAGCATCTGGGGATCAAAATCATCTCTAGGGTTGGTTCAGAAGAGCATGAGAGGGTTTAAAACTGTATACAGTGCTAGCTCACAAAATATTAAATTTTGTCTGTGGAAGGACTGCTGGGTTTCCATCCACTGCACAGGAGGAAACACAGGGCCAAAACTTGACTCTGGTGGTGGAAAACCAAGATGATCAAACTGGATAAGGGCTTCTGGACATAAGAAGAGCCAGGATGAATCATGGCTGGTCCTTTTAGTCAACCATCCTGTTCACATGGTGGCCAACCTGTTGCCCATGGGACCCCACCAGCAAATCCTGCACTTCCCCAGTCTCTGGCTTTGCAGATCACACAGGCAGGATCTGAGCCAGACATGATGGTTGGGTCAGCAAGCTGCGATGTATCAGCTCAAGAGATTGGTGAACGTATGGGCAAAAGGCACTTTCTCTTCCTGCTGCACTTTGTTATCTTTGTTCTGTGTCTGAAGAAATGTGTGGAGTTTTGCAAATACATCCAGACCACACAGAAAAAAATGAGATAGGTCTAATCTACATGTTTCCATTTCTCGCACACACACACACGCACGCGTGTGTGTGTATTCAAGTCCTTTTCATCGCATTGATGAAGACATAGTCTACCTCACCTTGGGGAAGGGCCAAGGGTCCTTTTCATTATAAGAAGTGTACAGGAATGTATATATTAGTGAAAATCATGTTTCAAATGCATTGCAGTAGGAAACTCGCTCAATGCAAAAAGGTTTGATTTTGACAACGTTGCATAAAAAATGTCGTGTATTTGGAATCAAGCAAAGTTTGTGTTGAACTGAACATGATAGTAGAAAATTGTTGATTCAGAAGATTAGAAAAGTGAGAAAGCAAAGCTAACAGATTCATCTATTCTTATGTGGAACTAAAGGCCCAGGATACTTTACATGTAGCTTCCGCTGGAGATTATGTGGCTTGTAATTTGACCCCAGGGTGCTGGTGGCAAATGATTTTTCCTTCAGCTGCATTTTGAGCACATAAGGCAATGGATGTCTGTGGTACCTTTACTGTTAACCCTTTGGGTGCAATTTCATCACAACCTTCTGTGTTTAAAAAATAAACTCCCCAAATTTCTACCTCAAGGAAATATTTGCTGTAGATGTGTGTTATTGCTTTCTATTATTGCCCTCTTAGTCTACTCACAATCTTTTGTGCTGATATTTCCCAGCTATAAATAGTTTCTGCCTTCCTGTTCCCATCCTGGTTTCTTATGGATGATTGATCAATCAGGCCTTTGATTTTCATTGTCACAGCAGTGACCTTGCCTTACCCTTCTCATCCTTCCATTTCATGTTAGGTAAAGGTAAAGGTTTCCCCTTGACATTAGTCCAGTCATGCCTGACTCTGGGGGGCGGTGCTCATCTCCGTTTCCTAGCCGAGGGAGCCAGCGTTTGTCCGCAGACAGTCATGTGGCCGGCATGACTAGACACCGAAGTGCACGGAACGCTGTTACCTGCCCACCGAAGTGGTACCTTTTTATCTACTGGCATTTGCATGCTTTCGAACTGCAAGGTTGGCAGGAGCTGGGACGGCGCACGGGAGCTCACCCCGTGTGCAGATTCGAACCGGCGACCTTTCGACCAACCAGCCCAGCAGCACAGCGGTTTGAACCACTGCGCCACCTGCAGTCCCATCCATTTCATGTTACTTGACATTTTATTTAGGCTGCCAAGTGTTAACAAGGGGCATTTTGCAGGAATGGAGGTCATTCCCTTTCTGACCAGCCAGTCTCCAGGGGGTACAGTAATATTTTCATCTATTTAAATGTATGCCCTGTCATATGCCCCAGGCAAAGGTGGGTGTTCTCATCTTTCAACATATGCATGTGGGTTGAGTCAGTGCTAGGCATCCTCACCAGCTTAGCATCACCCACAGTGCCTGCTCTTGTCCACTTCAAACGAGTTAGGGGCAGTGGTTCAATGGACACTCCTGGTTCCAGTGAAGGTGGACTTGCATTAGTGTTGGAACACTGGTTTGGGGGTGGAAATGCATCAGTTTTCCTTGGCTCATTAACCAAGCAAGAGCAAGCAAGAGAGAGAGAATCACAGACTCATAGAATCCTAGAATCAGAGAATCAGAGTTGAAATTGGCCAGGAGATCACTGGGTCCAAGCCCCTGCTATTTCAGGACACCAGGTTACACCACCCCAACAGAACTACCTGTCTGTTGATTATCCTGCACAGTAGACTCTCAACAGCAGGCCCTTGCATGGGCAAGAAGGGTGCACGAAGTCTATATTCCAGGCTGGGTTGCCAGAATTGTGTTCACTTTCATGTTCTTAGTTCCTGGTTCTTACGCTCTTTCTTTCTAAACTTGCTTCTATGGAAAGGGGAAGGCTCCCTTTGTTTCCTAGACTTCTGCTAATTGCCACATGGCTGCCTACTTGCTCTTGATGACCTTATCGCGTGGTCTCTGCTCCTTGAGCACATCTGCACTCTCTGCCTGTGTTTGCTGGCTGCTCTCAAGCAGGTCATTTCTGGTTGTCTTATTGTGCTTGCCTGGGCCATGGTAGCCATCCTCGTTTCTCCGCAAAAATTCCAGCATTCATCATTCAGCATTCTCCATTCACACAGGCTAGGCTAGGTCATGCGGTCACTTCTCCTGAATTCCAGCTTACCCAGCATGCCCTGTGCATGAGAGCCTTTTCTTCTGCCACTGCCTCATGATCCAGAAGCCTGTCTTCATGGCCTGCTCTTGATCTTGATTACACTCACAGGCTACAGAGTTCATGAGGTTGGCTTTCAATTACGCCTCTATCTACCCATTTACCCACTGTACAAGTGGAGTTCTGCTTCTACACACACGACTTTGTATACTTTATACAAAAAATTGCATACTTTGCCCAAGTAAGGGATTGGCTAGTGTTCCCAAGCATTTGCAGACTTGATTTTGGCTTGGCTTGCTTCCTGGCCAGGGCCACACATGTATTTATTTATTTTATTTATATTGCGATTTATACCCTGCCTTTTTCCTGCAAAGGGCTCAAGGCAGCTTACATCGTTCTCCTCCTCCATCTTATCCCCACAACAACAACCCTGTGGGGTAGGTTGGGCTGAGAGTCTGCGACTGGCCCAAAGTCACCCGGTTGGCTCCATGGCCGAGCGGGGACTCGAACCCGGATCCTCTGAGTCCCAGTCCCAGGCTCTTAGCCACTGCGCCACACCGGCTCTCCACATTGGAAAGAAGTTCCGAGAGTGCAAGATAGATGGATTCTCTGCAGTCCTAGCCTGTATTTCCCAGTTGGATGCCATCACAAACATTCAAGGAACTATCCATGGTGCTGGACCTATTCTGGAGGCAATACCTTTGTAATGAAATCCAGAGTGCCTCCACAGACCCACTAACACTGAATTTATCACCCTCCACTGGTGGAGGCCTTCTTCACTGGATGTTTCCTGGTTTGCAATCTGCAGAAAAAACTTTTCTGCATGCACCATGCATGCACACACAGACACCCACAGAGAGAGAGAGAGAGAGAGAGAGAGAGAGAGAGAGAGAGAGAACAAGCGAATGAGCCCGGGGGTATTTACAGCTGTTCCATCTCAGTGGAGAAGAAAGAAAGATTGCCTATGGCAATGTAAGTTAGAATTTGTGCATTTTGTCCATCCTGCCTTTTACTGTTCTGTGAGTTCGTTCTAGCTGAGCATGCCCTTCATTCCATGCAAAATTAAAACGGAGCAGAGCAGAACAGAACAGTGGAGGGTTCTTCGTGCTTCTGTTGTTCCACATCTAACCAGAATGCTACAATTCCTGGGGAACATCCAAATGAGCAGAATCTGGAAGCAACCCTGGCTTCAAGTGTCTCCTACACATACCAGAGAGGAAAATCCATTTGCTTATTTCCCCCACTCTGCCTAAGTCAATGGGAGCCTCTTAGATGTGTCTGTACTCACACAGCCCTGTGTGGAACCATCACTGGTGGGGACAAGGTGGAGCGATTCCCTGCTTTCCTGCCATAATCCCTTTATGTCCCACAGTGGGAGATTTGACTGTGCATATTTTAGCATGCATAACCTGTTTGTTATGCCCTTCTGCATCGGCATAAGCACCCATAATAATAACAGTGGTGGTGCTAACTATGAATTATGGCTTATGCATATTTTATGGCACCCTTTAGTTTAACATTCTGTAACCTTACACTGAATGCACACATTATCACAAACTTGCTTCATAATCAAATCAGCCAAATGTTTATTTGGATTAAACTTTGGCCCTTGAATTGCTACGAAGCAAATGCTACCTCCGTCGGTAGTATTTGTGGAATTTGGGGCATTGTGGAGTGTGGACTTCTCTTTATGTGACTTTTTATTTCACTGCCACAGTTCAGTGGTGGTGAGATTTTTCTAACCTGTTCTTCCCTTCATGAATAGATCAGGGAATTTCTTCTCCATTGGTCCTTTCCTTGAGTCCTCTGAAGGAATTTGATGCACAGGTTTACTGGTTCACTCCTGAGATCATGATGTATGATCAGGGATCTCCAAGCTGTGGAACATGTGGGAATTTCAGAAATTGTTGTGACACCCCAGCAATATGGATCCCATGGAGAATACGGGTAGTCACAAAATGGCCACTGTGGGGTGGTAGGTGGCTGGTCTCTAGTGCTCTTTCTTGATCCCTGCTGCCTCACTGTTCCCCCTTCCTCTAGAAGGTAGAGGGGGAAAAGGAAACAGGGAGAGAAGGGAAGCAGCGTAGTAGAAGAAACAAAAAGAGTGATGCTAAAGTCTAGAAGGAGAGAGAAAGGCAAAGGCTGGGGATAAGGAAGGGGGAGAAATAATGGCAAAAGGGGCCATGGGTAGGGGAATAGCAAGGATGGGAGTGTAGACAGAGCGAAAATGGAGGGGTCCTTGTGAGTGGTCAATAGGCACAGTCCCAAATCAACTTTTCCTTTTTCTTGAATGTCAGTGCAAACTGAAAAAAGGAGTGGACAGAGTGAGTCTAATATTGGAAATGGGGAAATGAGCAGAATCAAATTTGACAGATTCATCAGTTCATTCATACCAGTTCATGACAGGTATGCAGGCTTGCAAGTGCATACCTGTCAAAGCAAGAGCATCTGAGTCCGCTTTGTTTTTGATGTATCTGTTGATATGAATGGCTCTGTGTCTCTCCAAACTCAGAAAAAATGAATGCATTAATCTGTGATTCCAAAATTAAACTTGGAGCAAGGAGCCGTCCCAATGAGCCATCACCATTTCATTTGTATCAGTCCAAAGGTTCACATGTCAGCATTTCGCAATAAAGGGAGATGCACAGAACAGAGAATTGTTAAAAGATGTTAAATGCATCTGTATATTGCACCTTAAAAGTTATAGAAGGTTCATAAAGCTGTATCACCACGATACTAAAGACTTTTATCACAGCTGAAGATTTATCTCTCTCTCTGTCTCTTTCCTTCCCCTTCCCCTTCTTCTTTGAGAGCCCACCATCTTGGGGAAGCCAGTGTCACACTGATTGAGGAAATGACAAACTGGGGCAGTTCATGCTCCTCTGGGCTGTAAGAAAGGAAAGAAATACCAGCCAACTGACATTGAATGATTTCTCATTTGTCGGTATTCATTTATTTACTTATTTCAGTTTTATACTGCCCAATAGCCAAGGCTTTGTAGGTGGTTAACAAAAGTTAAAGCAAACAAATGAGAAAAAATAGCATAAGACAATAAAACCACAATAAAACCACGGCATTTGCAATAGAATCCACACAGAGGTATAGCAGTGGTACAGAATAAAATGCAATGTTAAAACTAAAGTTGAAAGGGTAACTGTTAAAAGGCTGGGAAAATAAAAGGCACCAAAAAGAATACAGAATAGGCACCAGGCACACCTGTTTGAGGAGCTCATTCCATAGCTGGGATGTCGCAACTGAAAAGCCCCTTCCCCTGGTCGCCACCTGCCTCAATTCCTTTGGCTCTCAAAGAAGGACCTCCAGGATCCTCAGCATCCTGGTGAGTACAAATGGCATGAGGTGTCCCTTCAAATAACCTGGCCCCAAGCTGCTTAGGGCTGTCAATGCTAATACTGGCACTTTGCACTGGCTCTCAACTTCAACGGGCAGCGAGTGCAGAGAGGACTGACTTAATACATTCGCATATGCCAGCCCCCTTTGACAATCTGACTGCCCTGTTTTGGATTAGCTGAACTCTCTGGACTGTTTTCAAAGGCAACCCCATATACAGCACTTTGCAGTGGCTGCAGGATTTCATAGAATCAGAGAATCAGTCACAGAATCACAGACTTGCAGAATAGTTGGGTCAGAAAGGGCCAAGAAGGACATCAAGTCCATCTCCCTGCTGCTGCAGGATACTAGTTCCACCATCCGACCCAGCTAACTAATTTCTTCATGAACACCCCTAGCGTGGAAGAGCACACAACCTCTCCCCACAACTGTTTCCACTGTTGTATTGCTCTGATAGGAAGTTCTTCTTTGGTTCTAGCCTGTACCTGCTGCACTGTAGTTTAAGTCCGTTGCTCTGTGTCCTACACTCTGGGATGACTGAGAAGAGGTCTTTTCCTTCTTCTTTGTGACAGCCTTTGAGGTACCTGTAGAGTGCTAGCATGTCGCCTCATTGTCTTCTTTTCTCAAGGCTGAACAGGCGCGGTTTTGTCAGCCTCTTGTCATAAGACTTATTTTCCAGGCCCTGTATCATCTTTGTTGCCCTCCTCTGAACTTTCTCCGGATTGAGAAGGTTTGATGGTGGCTTCCAACAGCACGGGGCAGCATGGCCCAGAGGCAGTTCGATACAAGGGAGGCTCTTTCTCTTTGATTTCTCTCGCTAGAGAAAACAAGGAACATGAGTAGATATCGTGAACAGTAATTTAACAGTTGATTGAAATGTAAAGGGTGGAGCAGAGAGGTTCCAATTCATATTGGAGCAGGGGTACTTTTAGCCTTGTTTCAGTCCTCATTCGAAGCCTGCCCGTCTCTGCCAAAGCTGCCGTTGCACCTTTTCTTTTGATACCTGTCTAATGACTTCAGCCGGGCAAGATGATGATTAAGGAGAGGTTTGAACATGCTTGTCCTGCGGGGCTGCTCTCCACACTGCAGTGGCTGCTTTTACATTTGAAAGATATCTCCGGATGCTGGTGGAGGTTCCCCGGTGTCATATCTGCTAGTTCCCAAGAAGGGGGCCGCGATTCCTTTGAAATGCCTTGCCAGCAGAAAATCTCAGGCTGTGCATTTGCTTTGAATGAAGCACGAAACTGACACAAAGAGGAGTGCTTCTGTGACAATCCAATCTCTCTGGATCTCAAATGATCCAGGACTGTGCTTTGTGGTGCAGTGTTGAAGGCTGCAATTCAGAAATATATTTTTATTCTTTTTCATCCGATTGGGTGCATTATTGAACATGGCTTTTTTCGTAAATAGAAATCATCATAGAACAAGAAAGGTGATGGAGAGGTGAGAGCCCGAAATTGGGCTATAGGTTGTGGTATTTAAATGCATAAATAAATAAATGGATAAAATGTAGGTCTGTGAATGACAGCTCTAGCTTTCATCCAGAATTTTTTTACCAGATCTCTCTCAGTCTCCCCCCACCTCATAAATGTAATAACGCTCATAAACAACGAAGGACATTATTTCTTAGTTGCTTATGGGCTCTACTACATTTTTATTTATTTATTTATTAGTTAATACATTGCTATACTGCCATGTTAGGCCATAGGTTTCTCTGGGTGGTTCACACTTATAGTAATGGAACAATTAAAATACCGTATTTTCTGCTCTATAAGACTCACTTTTTTCCCCCTCAAAAGTAAGGGGAAATGTCTGTGCGTCTTATAGAGCGAATATGTGTGTGCAGTAAGTCTGTCAGATGTGCAGCCCATGGGGAAGTGATGGGGAATGTGCCTGTGATGATGTGCCCATTTGATTCAGAATATTTTTTTTTCTTGTTTTCCTCCTCTAAAAACTAGGTGCGTCTTATGGTGAGGTGCGTCTTATAGAGCGAAAAATACAGTAATACAAAAGAATAAATCATACTAAAAACCAAAGCAAAAAATGGGTCTGGCAACAACAATGTATAAAATAATTCTAGCACCAAAGACATCTTAATAACAAACACAGTTAAAACAGCTATCCATTAAAAATAGTCCTTGAATAAAATGGACTTAGCCTGGAACCAACAGGACAGCAGGGATGGTGCCAGGCCCACCTTGCTAAAGCATCTTCCCAAGGTGGCATCCCACCACGTCCTTCTTCCAAACAGCCCCAAGGAACATACAAGGAACATTTAATATTGTGTATGTTTTTAATATTATGTATGTCTTCTGGATGTTGTAAGCCGCCCCGAGGCTTGTGGCAAGGGGCGGCATATAAATTTGTGAATAAATAAATAAATATAAATAAATAAAATACATGGTTTTCCCTTTTTCCATGTCATCCTCACAACTTGCCTGTGAGGTAGACTCGGCAGAGAGTGAATGATTGGCCCAGAGTCACTCGGTGAGGTTCACGGCCAAGCGTGGGCGTGAAGCAGGTGTCCTGAGTCGTGTTGCAACACCCTGCTGCACCGCACTGGTTCTCACAATGCTTTTGGGACAAAGAGTTTCTGGACTCTCAAAAGCAGACTCAGCAGTTTATAAATGGGTGGTGGTGGTGGTCTCTAAGACAGATGTTTTTTCAAAAAAATAGAACTATTTACATGAAAATGTGTATGCATTTTTGTGCACATTTCTTGTAAAGTGCATTTTTCTTCTGCACAATGCACAATTTTTCCAAGCAAACAGCATTCCGGTGATTTTCGGAACATTATTTTATACATTTTTCTTGGATTGGAGAACCCTTTTGCAAACTTGGACGGTTAATGGTCTTTCCGTTTGCTTATTGATTCGAAGTGCAGCTTTAAGTAAATGCACATTAAAGTGGATCAAATTCATTTCTAGCTAGTTCATGTCCTTTCTACAGAGCAGATTTAAACTCCCATAACTTGTTAAGCTTTCATTTCCCATTGAAAGATTTTCAAGTGTGTTGGAAAGAGTTTTCTTCCAGAAGCATCTTATTGCAGGATTAAAAAAAAATAAAACTGGCAAAACCTCAGCCATTTTTATGTCTTCCCTTGCCGTCCTACGGCACATTACACAGTGATTAGAAGCTCCTGCCAGGGAATGGGGGGAAGGAAAACTACAAAAACTTGCTGTGTCAAGTTCTTACTAAACCTTAATAGGCATTCTAATGTCAGATAAGTGTGAAAAGTTCAAAATGTTCCTGTTTAATACTACCTGCCTCAAACACTTATCCATCTGCCACCTCTGCATCTGGATATTATAATTCTCAAAAGCCTTTTGAACATAAACAAGGTTGATGGGGTGGTTTTATCTCTCCTTCTGTGAATTGCCGAACTAAGGGAAAGGAAGCAAATGACGGTGAAGGGTCGTCTCACATCCGGGTTCTGTCCTTGGTAACGTCTGTCCAGTGTCACTGGTGTGGACTGGACCATTAGACGGCGCACAGAATGGACTCGCCGTGGAGCCTTTGCAATACTGTGATGAAGGTGCTGGATTGGACCTCATGTGATCCAGGTTCTGATTCCCATTCAGCAGCTCCCTGGGTGACTCTGGCACAGACCGTGGTTTTCAACTACCAGTCCGTGGGCTGGCACTGGTCCACGGGAGATTCCCGGCCAGTCCGTGGGAGGTGGGGGGCACATCCTGCTTGCTGCAGTCCACCAAGGGGGCTGGCTGTGCTCCACCACCTATTCTTCAGTCGGCATCGTGTTCACGGGGAGTGACCCAGTGCCCCTGGGAAGGGGCAGGGAGGGGAGAGAAGGTTTGGTGGGAGCCCTCAAGATTGTGTTCTTTCGTTGGCATTTTTTGATCATCAGTTCCTGCTTGTTTTGGAGAATTGTTTAGTTTAGTTTAGTTATTATGTTTGGAAACTAATACACGGAATACTGTTTTATGCATATGGTGCGTTTTGTTCCTGCTTCAGCAGTCCCTGAGGTAGTTTTCCTGTTTTTGCCAGTCTGCAGCTGTGGAGAGGTTGAAAAATGCTGGTCTAAGCTACCTTGCAGGGTTGTTGTGAGGATACAAATCAAGAGAATGGATGTTCTTTGCAGGAATGCAAATTAAGAGTGCGCAAGCCTGGCATACTTAGACTGTTACTGAGTCATCCTGTGCTCATGTGCATCCCATTAACAAGCCAGTATCCTCATTGGGCAGTAGATTTTGGCATTTTATCACCAGACCTACCCTCAAGGTAGCGACTGGATGCCTAGTTAAGCCATTAAACCAATTGTGCATGAGATGCCCAGCCATGATTCTAGTTTTTATTATACAGCTTAGAGAAACGTCTGCGCTTTAGAATGGGAAACGTGACATGCAGTGAAGCCAAGTGCGGAGTGCAGTCTCAATGTGAAGTGCAGCCATGAATGCTAACGTGCTTCCCCAACCAGGTGCTCTCCAAACATTTGGGGCTTCAACTCCCAACAGGTACAGTCCGGATGGGCGATGGTCAGGGAGGCTGGGAGTTACTGTGCAGATTATTTGGAGAGCACCAGATGAAGTGCTGATTAAAACTTTATTGCAAAAACCTCACCTCCTATTTGCACAGACAACTGCCCTGGAGCCTTGATGCCAGCATGCCTGAAGACAAAAATCTGTATGGCAACAATGAGGAAGCCCCACCAAATTGTGCTGGGCATTTCAGCTTTCCCTTCTACTGGGGATGTATAAGAATGTGATGTTCATTGCCAAACTGGCAGGCATGTCCAGTTTGAAACTTCTGGTGTGAGCACAAACACTTTTCCACTGCAGATGCACAAACACATCTAGTTAAGCCTGTGCCCATGTCTAGTTGCCAGGCATTCCCTCCATAGACTGAATCAGCTCCACTCTAGTCTGTGGAGGAAACTGGTGCAACTTTGGAAGGACTGGCAGAAACTTCCCATTCAATTGCCGCTCTGTCTGTACACATTTCCCATTTGCACAGAACCACTGATCTTAATTGAGCTTACTTCTGAGAAAAGGCTTACAGAACAGGGCTGCAAACCTGCAGTTCTAAGCGCCTCTTCCCTGGTGACAAACCCTATTCTCTTTTGTGGGACTAGTCAACGTAAGCGTGTGATGAAGATGAAAGTGTAGAACAAAGGCAAAGAATACAGAAATGCTTTCCCCCTGCACTTTCCCTGAGGCAGCTGAGGTATGTTGCATAATACAGAGTGGGTTCATGCTGTTTCCTAATGTCTCTGTTGTTAAACAACAATTGCATTAATTAAATAAAAATATTTGACTCAGTTAATGATATCATTTCAATTAGATGAAGTGAAGAACAGGTGGCATCCTCATTCTGCCGTAAATATGCCTCCATATGCCACCTAAGAGTAAATTTGCACAGAATACCATCTTTTATTTATCTCTCTTTGCTTGCTGTTGTGGCTTCACATGCTACTAAAAAGATATCATGAAAAGGAAGGCCAAATGCCAACCCTCAAATCCCTGCCTAGCACATCGATGCGCAGGTTGTCATGAGCCAAGTTTCCTCCTTTGAGCAGCCACAGGTCACAGACTGTTTTCCTTGCAAAACGTTCTTTATAGCTCCCAATTACAAATCAGGCAGAATGGACCTCTCTGAGCATTCAGAGAGTCAACCCAGTCTAGTTTTGCCTCCAGGAATTCTTCTTGGGGCCCATCCTGTTGGGAGGGGCTTTCTGAAGGTGGGCAAACCCCCTCCCCTCCCCTCCCCTCGCTGCTCATTCATTTGCCTCCCCCCCATCTTGGGGCCCAACCTCCCCTCCCCTCCTCCTCGTTGCTCATTCAGTTGGGCCTCCTGTCTCTGCTGATGCCTCCCCATAGGGTTGAGAGCAGCAGCATGGTCTGTATCTGGGAGTTCCTCATGCACAGAGACCCCTCCCACAGCCTGTATATCCCGGTTGTTCCCAGGAACTGCCTGGCTCAGCGAAGCTCCTGGCCTTGAGATAATCACCTCCACTTCCTTCATCTCAGAATTTTGGCCTGGCCCATCCTCCCCCGTCCTACTGTCATTTGTTTCCCATTCCAGCTCCAAATGAGCTTGGATGCAGCCAGTGGTCCATGAGAACAATTTATCAGAGCAGCCGGCCTTCTCACTCCCTACACAGGTTAAGCAGCGGCTAGAACGTGGAGTGCCACAGCAGGAAGTGGAGCTCACCCGGAAGTGGAGTCCTGTACTTGTCTGTCAGTTCAGGCCTCTGCCCAACATCCCTTTCTTCTTCAGTGTTGATTTAACTCATTAAACTCAGCAGAAGGAACCCTCCTTTGTACTTGTTGCATTTATCATACAAAAGGGACCGCTTTTTTCATGGTGGTGCCCCGGCTCCAAACAGTCTCCCAGAAGAGCTACCCTTGGAGTAAAGAGGCAAGATCAAAGCCTGCTTAATTGCACATGCGTTTCAAAACTCTCCCTGCACCGCCCTCCAATTATGTTCTTTCTACCTAGTTAAGATATCTTCATGCCTCTGCATTTTATCATATGATGATTCAGTTTAAGGATGCTTATATTTAATTCTTTTAGATCATGTATAGATCACCACCCTGAAAGAATTTGGGGGAAAGTTGTGGTTTATTAAAACAAAACAAAACAAAACCAAGGATAATTTCAAAAAATAATTCTGAAGTTAGAGTGAGAATAAGTTTGTCACTGTGCCTTTAGTTCAGGTGCATCTACTTCTGTAATATTAGTGTGCACAGACAAATTGTTGGAGGGACAGAGAGGTGGAAAAAGGACGCACTGCCAAATACTCAAGTTTGCATGTAATCATTTCCAGAGGTTAATTTTGAGTGCTGTCTTGCTGGTAGGTTCCTCTACAGTGGTAAGGCACTGCACATGAAAAACCTTGGTACAGCTATGTCAAGCTTTTCGTTTCTGTTGTATTTGGGGGATCTGATCACTTGCAGTTGTTTATTGGTAATAACAGACTGGGGTGGCAGAGGGGACCAAGTCCATTGATAAATTCCCAGAAGAGCTGGATAAAATTAGCCTTGAAAATAAAGTACTAAGGGAGAATTAGATCCCAGAAGCCTGTCCTGCAGACAATGGAGCAGACTTGTCTGACGACCCTCTTTTGTGCATGGCAAATTTAATTTTTTGGAGGAGCTGAGATGGGAATAGAACACCCCAGTGGTGGACAGGGCTGAATTCAGACGGGGAAGCTGAAAGAACAAGGCTGACTTCCAAAACTGCCTGACCTTTGAGTTTAAGCCTCATGCTTCCTTTTACTAAGCATTAGAGGAAGTATTTCAGCATTTTAGAATGTTAAAAAAGCTGCATAGAAGCTGGGAAACTGGGAAATGACAGGCAGTTGGAAAAAGGGGTGGCACATGGGCAAGTGGGTGTTGCATCTGGGAAATCTTGGAGGGACTGATTTGGCCTCTGGTCCTGGGGGGCTGTACCTTTAATTTAGAAGTAGTGATGGCTATCAAAGGGAATTGTATTTCATAAGAACATAAGCGCTTCACTGGATCAATCCAGGGGACCATCTAGTCTAGGATCTTAGAATGCAAACATCATGCTCCCCAGCAACTGGTAGGAGTTGCTCGGAAGGAGCTGATGCCCAAGTGGAGGTAACAGGGAGCCATGAGAACTGGCGGCCATCAATAGTCCACTCGCCATGCATTTGTCCGATCTGCTTTTCATTCTGTCCGAGTTGCTGACCCTCACTACTTGCTGTGGAACTGAATTCCACAGCATAGCTGGACTATACTTTCTCTGTGTGAAAAAATGCATCATTAAACTTCTTTTGTCTGTCCTGAATTTCCTGCAAAGCAACCTCATGGGTTGAGCCCAGGTTCTAGTATGATGAGAGATGGAGAAACTACCTCTTTCTCCATTTTCTCCATATCATGCCTAGCTTTGTACACCTCTGTCATTCATGTCTTCACTGACTTCCCTTCTGCTAAACCTGTAGAGAAGCTTCCTAACAGTAATATCACAGGGCATGGGTATCATGGAACCAGGAAACCATCAGCCTTGGGAGGTGATGGGTCATCCATCTTTGGAGGCATGCAAGCCAAGAGGCCAGATGACCAGCTGTTAAGGATGCTGTGGCTGCATCTTGCTTTGAGCAGAAGGTTGGATTACTTTGCTTAACATCTAGAACTACATGGCTCTGTGAGACAATATCTATGGAGACCACTCACTATAAACTTTGTAAATACCAAATGGAATAACACTATAATATATAGGGAATGTGCTGTCTTACTTTCTTTAACCACCTGGCATGTTGGAATTGGTGCAGCGTAGGGCCACAAGGATGGTGGCCAGGTTGCAGGCTGACCTGGGAGGTCCCTTCTGACTTACTATGCTTCTGTGTTTCTAAACTTTGCAATTACCAAACATTTACAACTAGATGGGAACTTTCATACTCACACCTGTTGGTGGAAGTTAAAAATAAGTTAGTTAATGGATAGATGAATTGGATGGATGGTACTGCCTAAAGATGTCACCCAAAAGTTTCCTAAAGAAAGAAAAAATTCTGAAGCAGATTTTTCAGGCAAAGAATCTGAGGAATGGGTAAAAATTAACTCAGTGGTAGGTGACTTTATGGATTGCAAGCTTATTCCAGGATCTTGCCTAAGGAAAAATTTCAAATTCGGAAGAGTTTGGTCTGAGTAATTTCAGAGGAAACCAATAGGATATTGATGATCTTTCCAACATTTCTTAGCGATGGTCCTTGGTTGAGTTGCCTCTAGCTATACCCATGGAAAGAAATCAGGGTACTCTTGTTTACTGAGCATATCTAATAGTCCCCATCATTTCCATCTAGATAACAGAGGAATTGAACAGGGCAAGACTTAAAATGAGGCAGCACAAAAATGTTGCCGATAGCACTCTGAGGATGGAATATATTGATCTCATTAGTGTTTAAAGACATAATAATGAAGGTCTGTCAATTTTTTTCTCCTCCCTATTGTAAGTGCCATTTCTTTTCCTGGAGGCCCTTTTATATGCAGATGGTTTCCTCTCCTCCACTGTTACAAAAGATTAGAAGAGGACAAAAGACAAGCACACCCACTCATGCACACACACACACACACACGCAGACATGTGCGTGCACGCACACAGGGACAAAAAAGGCGGGAGGATGGGTTGGGGTTGGCTTTCTGCCACCTAGAAATAAAATCCATTTAATTCACCCTGACTATCCTTGTTATAGTGTTAAATATAGACTAAACAGTTTAATATGGATTTATGTAATGAGCTCACAAATTGATTTTTGCCGTGCAAGCCCAGTTTAGAGTTTAGGAGCAGACAGTGTCTTAATGAGATCAAAAGAGCACTCTTGTATTATGACACCAGACAATATAATTTTTTGTTGTGGAGCGGCTACAATGGCAGTGTTGTTTCTGCCATTTCAGTGTGTATCTGTTCTAATGTAGGCTCAGCCAATCTCTCTCTCTCCCTTTCTCCATTGATTATATATTACATTATATTATATCTGCTCTTCTGACTTCCAAAGGGCTAAAACGGTTTATGCAATTTACAACACAACAAAATGTCTCATTGTATATCTGGAATTCATATAAAATGCATCATAAATGTAACTGTGTTTCCTTTCTGTCTGATCAACTATCTTCTGAATGAAAAAACTAAACAGGAAAGCTTCCTTCCTTCCTTCCTTCCTTCCTTCCTTCCTTCCTTCCTTCCTTCCTTCCTTCCTTCCCAGCTCACCTTTCTTGTTCTTGTTTCTTCTTCTTCTTCTTTTGCAGAGACAATGCTACAGAAAGACCCTTCTTTGATCCCCAGGGACACCTGGATTTCTCTTATGGGCAACTCTTACTCTGAGTGATAGGATAAACTAGGCTTTATCTATTCCTCCCCTTGGCCCAGCTCTCCTGTGCTAGAATGTCGATACATAATCACCTGATTTAAGCATTAATTATTTAGCTGGGCTGAATTTATGGAATATGATTCCTTCCAAGCTCTGGGAAGGATGAATCCCTCAGAAAGGCCTCTTGTAGTCCAGCCCACACCCCAAACAGGTCCTCTGACTTTTCTTAGGTGTGCTGGTAATTGGCATCTAGGTTGGAATGGCAGTGTCGGCCTCTCATTTCAAGGTTTAGAGCAGAACATCGGGTAGCTAGATTTGTAAATATAATAGACTTTATCCCTGTTTATATAAGACTTCTCACCTCACTGTTCCTTCCCCTGGAATGAAAGGCAGTTAGAAGGGAGCTGACTTCAGAACAGACGCACACAAATACCTGCATGCATAGTTTTCATCACTGTTGTGAGATGCCTGACTCTCAAAACTAGAATTTAGAAAAGCAATGGCATTGGCGTTTGGGGGTTTTGGTTTCTTTGTGGCATTCTTTACTTCTCTGAGGATGGAGAAACAGAGATGCCCCAGCTCCCTGGATTCTCCGCGATTCACTTCAAAGGAAGATTCAGCTTCTCTGATTCTTTTTGTAACCCTTTTTATGGTTTCTTTTGAATGGGAAAATGCACATTTTTCAGAAGTGTGTACTACTATGATTAATAATACTGAATGTAAGTAAATCATGAAAAGATTTTTTTTTAAATGAAAAGTGCCTTTTTTCTTGTCAGCCAGGATCATTAAGCAGGCTTGCCACACTTCAGTTAAAGCCCAGAGAAAGACATCATATGGTCCTTTGCCCTTTAGGGTCATCCCCCACCCCCCCACCCTGGCTTCAGGCAGTACAGGAAACTGGGCAGGCTGCAGAGTCACAAGGAGATGTGCAGAAGGACAAAATAACCCACCTTTCAGCCGTTTCTCAAGTGATCCACAAAATATCTCAAGAATAAATGCTAAAGCATCCTAAAAATGAGGCACGACAGGGGAACCTCCTCCACGGTGGAAGAACACTCCAAAGAAATTAATGGAAGGGCTTTCCCTCATCAGCACAGCTGGGGCTGCCACATCTGCACTACCCTGAAAGCACGGGGGGGGGGGAAGACTGCCAATACAGCTGTTGCTGCCCCCTCTTGCAGTGGCAGCACAAAAAGCCCCCAAGGACAGAAACCATTTCCACTTTTGTTCATGGTGAGACCTCCCTATAAGAAACTGTCTATAATTCCTCTTCTTACTATAGAAATTTGGTGAAATGCTGCACTAGCTTTTCTGCCCACAAACAGAATTTTGGAGAAATTAGATAGGCTGTTTGCACACAAGCCTACTTAAAAGACCCAATTTTCAAAATGCACATTTTTGAAGCTGCAAATGTTTCCAGGACTTAGCATAGGTATGGCCAGGACAAAAACTCACAGGGCAGTTTCCTATATCAGGGCAGCCCAAAGTTCAGACATAGACACCAGGTTCCTTAGAACTTAGTGGCATTTACGATTTATTGAAATTTATTACTGCCATGACTTGAGAATGGGGATGTGCACATTTGGGTTGGATTGGATACACTGGATTCCCTGGGCCTCCTCTCCTCTCCTCTCCTCTCCTCTCCTCTCCTCTCCTCTCCTCTCCTCTCCTCTCCTCTCC
>JAIXND010000762.1:9419168-9644767 GCA_023646645.1 Varanus salvator macromaculatus
CTGCTTCTTTAAAGGAAGAGGGATGGGAGAGGAAACTGAGGCTGCCAGAAGCCTGCTCAGTACAGGATCTCTGAGGCAGGCTACAAGAACCAGCTTTGCAAGAACAATTCTTTCCCTTTGTCCACACTGCTACAAAGAGCATTTATTTAAAATTCAGAAGTTTGCATCTTGACCTTCCATAGAATGACTGACACCTCTTCATTTTCTCCTTACCATTCATAGCTTGCCTGGCTACATGTGTCTATACATCAATGTTGCCCGCACATGCTGATTGGCATTCATGCTCGAGTGTCTTTTTATTTTCTCCTTGGCTGCTGGGAGCAGGCTGAGTAGCCTGGAAACGAAAGAGCTTCATCTATTAGGCGTGACAGATTTGTATTTAGCGTTAAATGCCTGACCTTGCTCAGACTCCCTCATCCATCCCTACTGTCCTCCTCCTCCGATAAAAGATTCTGCTTAACTCCGGCTTCCTGTCTGTTGCCTTGGAAACATGGACTAAGTAACTCAGCTAAGAGAATAACTAATAAGAGGATATCTCTGTTTTAAGGATGAGAAACAAATGCTTTTTAAAAAGTGCTTCTACATCATAGATAGGTCTGGGCAGCATTCAGAGGGATGACTCTCCAGACAAATGTGAAAAGTATGAACACTGTCCGCTGGGAAGGGGTCCTCCCATGCTAGTAAATGGTGAGGCTGAAGGGAGACCTCGTATTTCTTCCTTGTGCATAGGAGTGAATGGGACATGCTCTGGCCTGCTCTTGGACAAGCCCGATTCATTTCACTGTGACAGCCTGTGCACATGGCAGTAAATTGAGCAATCTCTTAACGTGACTTCATAACTGGAATGTTAAATCCCTTCCAGATACATGGCAAGGGATCTCAGGTTTTGTTTCCATGAGGCTTGTGCACTAATGAGAGACTAGATTTGGGTATGAAGCTGCTGTCATTGCTTACCTGCTGGGCAAATGTGTGTACCTTTGGTTAGGTGGCAAGTTTGGACCCGTGCAGGCTGCTCTTAAAGAAATAAAAATGACATCTTGCCTAAGTCCTTTAATTCACAACCCTATGCACATGCCTACAACTCCCCGCAAAAGGGCCTACAACTTCTGGCATGTACCAGCTAGCCTAGTTGGAGAATGATGGGAGTTGTAAGAGCCTTCTCTGTCTAAACACTCGATGTCTCTGGAGCAATGTAGACTTTACTTTTGTCTCCAACAGGTGCTAATCTTAGGCATGTTTACACTGAAAAGGTCCTCCAACTTCCAACAAGGCCTAGCCAGCGTAATATGATCGGACCTCTTTCTGTCTAAATTTGCATAGGATTATGCTGCTAGCAGCTGCTTTAACTGCAGGCAGACTTGTGTGTTTTACATGTAGAGTATCTAACTATAATCCGAAGTCTGTGGTCTTTGGGCTGAGCTGCTGATGTGGTTTCAGGACACCACCCGGCTTTAGGGCAGGGATGCAGAATATCAGGCATGGGGCAAATGTGACCCCAGATGGCAGCGGCCCTTTCTCTCAACCAACATTTCCCTGTATTCTCAAGATCCATTCCTGGCAAGATGAGCTTTAAGACAAAAACACTGGTGCTTTTTGGTATTTGGTCTTTCTCATTTTGCCTTTGGACCTTGTCCCACAACTCAGAATGCAGGCCCTGAGCGTTTATCCAACATGAAATTCGAGCTGAAAGAAATTTGATATTCCTGCTCCAGAGCAGATGCGAAGAGCTGGATTACATTAGACTACAACTTCCAACTTTCCTGACCTGACTGGGAACCCAGCAACAGGAGTTCAACAACAGATTTGCCACTGCTACTCTGGAATGATCCAGCAGTGGGGATTTTCAAGAGGGCTAGAAATATTTGCCTTTTGTAGAGTGCACGGATGACCAGCTGGCATTGCTGATATTTGTTCTTTCTCACTCTCTTTTCTTTTGGCTGCTGCTTCAAGTGATGCTGAAAATTCTCTTGTCTTTTCCCTGTAATTCCCTTTGCAAAGTCTGTCCCTTTGCACAGCAAGTCTTAAAATAATATTGTGGCTTTGTGAGGGGATGTTACCAGGAAAAATACAGAGCTGCCAAGCAGAATTTGGCTGCAAAAAGAACTAAAGCAAAAACCTCTGCCACTTCCACTGTCAACAACCAGTAAATTTCCAAAATATTTTACGTATCTCCATGAAAAAGATTGTTCAAGTAGTCTTCATTTGTAGTCTGTGCTGGAAGACAGAAACACTCAGATCCACCCTACAGATTCCCTGGATAACAAGATCATCATGTATTAAGTTATAAAGGCAAGTTTTCAAGGTCCAGCCAAACCAAACCTAGAAAGAAAGAGGAAGAGCTCAGTCCCGCAACACATCCATGGGGCAACCTGTGGCTTCCTGTGATAGGGACCACTCACCTGATGTTCTCAAGAACCTCTTCAACCCCATTCCAAGCCCAGACCTGTTTGCAGAATCTCTTCCCCCTGTTCACAGTTCATCAGATCACTGGTTGTTGTTGTTTAGTCGCAAAGTTGTGCGCAAAGATCACAACCCCACTGACAACATTCCTCCAGGCTCTCCTGTCCTCCACCACCCCTCGGAGTCACCCAAGCCCATACCCACTGCCCCAGTGACTCCATCCAGCCAACACATCCTCTGCCGTCCCCTTCTCCTTTTGCCTCACTGGTTGTAGAGGACCACTATCACTCAGCGTTGCCAATGCTGGACTGTATGGATCTGGTTCAGGATTGGGCAGCTACCAATGTCTCTATGATGTGCCTATTTATTTTAAAAATGCAACTACCTGCCAAAGCTAGATGGGGACTTACAGATTGGGGTGAACAGATCGCTCCCCAGAGAGGCTCGCCTGGCGCCGTCTTTATTTGCTTTTCGGCGCCAGGCGAAGACCTTTTTATTCAAGCAATATTTTAAATGTTAAATTATTTTGGTTTAAGTTTGATTAATTTTTATATTGTATTTGTATGTTTTAATTCGGACCTTGAGATGGGCCAGTTTTTAATATTGTGTATGTTTTTAAGGTTGTAAGCTGCCCTGAGGCTTGTGGCAAGGGGCGGTATATAAATCTGTTAATAAATCAATCAATCAATCAATCAATCTGTGATGGGGTGTACACATTCTTCAAGAGATGGTTGGACTTCTGTTCCCATTTCCGTAGGTGTGCATGTATGCAAAGTCCATAGAGAAATTAGCATTTTTCTGTGCATTTCTCCAAACAAAGGGACTTTGACATGCCTTTTCTAATGCTCCCATTTCCCACCACCACCTCCACCACTGTAGATTTGAACCTACTTGTCTCAAAGATCCATGTTTTGTTTATGTCCGCTAAGATTTGTATGCATATTTTCCCAAGGACCTGCATCACCAGACTTGGAAAAGTGTGGATTTTTGAGCTCAGCTATATTTCAGCTCTTGCAGTGTTGTGGAATGTGTCAGTTTGCTAAGTTAGCATTTTAATATACCGACATAACAGATTTGTCCTACTTAGGAGTCAACAGATAGAAAAAATTACAGAAAAAGACTGACAAATCATCCATCCTTAGTTACAAGCTGCATCTGAGATATCTCCAGGTAGGACTGGGAAAGACCTCTATGTCAGACCCCGAAGAGCATCTGGAAATTATTATGGACCACACTGAACTAGATAGTTGAATGAACAGAAGTGCAGATAGTTGAAGTGCCCTCCCATGGCTTCCTGTCGTTGTCTAAGAGGCTACATGATCAGTTCAAGTCCATGATCAGAGCTGGGACTCCAGACTCAGAGCTTTGCTTCTACTCTTGCAACTGGTCTGGCTCTTTCTGCACCAACTAGTTCCAAAGAGGGAAGACTGTGTTTCGAACTGCGTTGAGGGGAGGAATGAGGGATCTCACCTACAAGCGTTTTCTCCTCACAAGGCGAGAACAAAAATTAGTTGGCCAAAATAATCCTTCTACAGTTTTGAAGGAGTGTGGAGCACAGAGACAATCTTTGCCTTCAGGCTCTTCCACTTTCCATGGGATGCCCATGTTTCTCCAAGATCAGAGGGTTGTGAGCGGTCACGGTGATTGTCTGGTTCCCAACATTAGCATGGACAGGCTACGATAGGTTTTCTGATGGAGCTGCAGCTTGTGGACTACACATTCTATTGCAGGGATCCAATGTGAATGTCCTTACTTTTGTATTCAATTGCTGCTCTTAGGTCAAGGGGAGAATAGAAACAAAAAGGAGCTTATTAGAACGGAAGAGGATTTTAAAAGAGTCAAGAGTGCATTTCTATGATGAGAGCTCAGAAATATCTCTTATTAACACTTGGAGAGGAGAATACCATGGTACCAAAATGACCAGCTCGAGCGAAAATTGGTTATTAGCATGAAATAAGTACAAACTGGCATTTGAGGTCAGTTCGTATACCTGTCAAGTTTAAAGAAATAGAGAAATCTTTCCTGTGGAACTGTGCAAAGAGGAAAGAAAGAGAAAAAGTTGTTGCTTTGAAATAAGATGTATTCTAATACACCTTGCTGGTGGGGAAGAGGGAGCAAAGGAGTCAGGAGCAATTTGAACATTAGGGCCTGCTCCAGTTGGACTGCCCATCCAACAGCAGATGAGACAGAAACCTGCCAGGCTTGCTGATGGTCTCTTTAATTTGCCCCTCATCCTTTGCCCTCCCTTTCCCCTGTCTTCTTAAATGCTAAGCCTGTGGGCAGGGCTGCCTTTTTTTGCTGGTCCATAGTAAAAGGCTCTGCTTGTCGTTTATTTTTGATTGAAAGACAGGATGGAAATACCAGATAAAAGTACACACACATGTACACACACATCCTATTACCAAGAACCCAATAACAAATGGAGCTATTCCACCAGCTCTGCCTGCATGTTTCTCCATCATATGAACAGACCAAGGTCTAGCATCTGTTTAATTATGTTGTGCATCAGCCAAGTGCCCTTGTATCTCTTTAGGTGAGATATTTTGCCAATGCAGAATTATAATTCGATATTATATTGATATTTTGTTTTGCCAATATAAAACGGGCTGCCTTGAAGAACTGAATGCTAGCAGGCAAACAACACCAGTAAAGGAGCAAGATTAAGGAGGCAGGGTTTACTGATCAGCTGAAATCTGATATCAATGTAAAAGATGAAATGAAACAAGCCAGGATGTTTATTAATATGGCTTGATTAGCTGTGGAATACAGGTGCTAATTGGTATCTATTTTGAGGTTTGTCCTTGTTCCTGATTGGCTTTGGTTCAGCTTTTAGGTGGACCTGCAACATACTTTGGTTGTGACTGAATCTGGTAGTATAAAACATTTTCTTAAAATGTTTAAGGAATGGGTGATGTTTAAATTTTTCATCTAGGAAATCTTGGTGTTCTTGCTGTTCTGTGCCACCAATGCATCTCCAACTTATGGCAGCTCTTTGAATGCACGCCTTCCAAAATGCCCAGTCCTTGACTATCATGTTCAGCTCTTGTAAGACGAAGGCAATTGTTTTCTTTATGGGATTAATCCATCTCATAGTTGGTCTGTCTCTTCTTTGTCATCTACTTGGACCATCCCTAGATCTCCAGTGAGGCTTGCCTTCTCATGATTTGCCTGAAATGCAACAGCTTCAGCTTAGAATCTTCTGACAGCTCAATTGCACTCCTCAATTTCTGCTCATTTTGCAATTTAAGAAATCCACACACATTCATGGGCAGTGGCCTGATTTTTTCAGACATTTCACTGGCTTTTAAAAATGCACAGATTGCAGCCTGTTTTAAAAATGGGAATCTTCCTGTTGGCTTGAATCAGTACCAGATTGAATTGGTGCTAGCACAGGGATGATAGTATTTTTATTATTGATACTGCTGTGGTTGCGGTTGTGGCTGTTTCATTTCTATACTACCCAGCAGCCAAATTCTGAGAGGTTTACAACAATTTGCAAAAACAGACAATAAAAGTGCCATTGTTGTTGTTGTTAGTTGCGAAGTCGTGTCCAACCCATCACGACCCCATGGACAACATTCCTCCAGGCCCTCCTGTCCTCCACCATCCCCCGGAGTCCACTCAAGCTCACATCAACCGCCTCAGTGACTCCATCCAGCCACCTCATCCTCTGCCGTCCCCTTTTTCTTTTGCCATCTATTGTTCCCAGAAAATCAGAAGAAGCTTTTAAAAAACAGCTAAAAAAAGACAGTAACATAGACAACAGAACGGAGGCTCTGCAGAAACACCAGGGGTGAGTAGTTTCCTTCGAGAAAGTGTTTCAAGGCCTCAGAAAAGTGGGCCACCTTAACCTGGCCCCGAAAAGATGGTAGATGCTGCACCAGGTGGGCCACAGTGGGGAGGTTGTTCCACATCAAGAAAATCCATCACCTTTTCACTCTGATTATTGGATTCCTCACACCTCTGTGACTGAGAGATCCTATCATGGATGTAGTTCTTCATATCGAGTGCAATTAGGGTGACTAAGGCAACAATGATATGGCCAATGGGCATGGTTTAAGCAGTCATGGGAGAAACCTCAGTCTCAGCTCTGACCTTGGAAACATGCCATGGGGCCAGAAGTGCACTCCAGCCACCCCCAGGGTTTATGCAAGCAAAGGCACGGGGCCAGTTCCTGTGTAAAGGTACTCCTTCCATGAAGGAATCCACGTAATTTGCAGAAGAATGGACTTTACAAGAGGGTGGATGGGGGAAAGAGATTCAAATTGGATCTCTGACTTGGATCTTGAAATTTGGTTTGCTCAGTACACCTTTGGACATGCACATGGTAGGCATGTCATGAGTGGAGTCGGCTGGAGCCAGGGGCCAGACTAGATGGCCCAGGAGGTCCCTTCCGACTCACTCTGTCTCTGTTGCTTATTAACATGTGCACCTTGCTGATTCAATATTACTGCACTGCTTTGCCAAGTGCAGTACTTTGTACCATATTTCCTGGCTTTCGCAGGCCCTTTGTGGATTCAGTGTTTCCTCCAAGTAGGAGGTTTGATTTTATCCATTCCTTCTCACAAACGTTCCTTGAAAAGTCACTGCATTCCCCCATGGGTATTTTTTCTTTAGTGAAAAATATCACAGTGGAATTATCTCAGCACTGAAAATGTGAATTGATGCAACCATGACTCATTGTGGAAAATGTCAAGCAGATAAACACGAGATGTATAAACCTGCCTGACCCACTTCAGTCTTGGATGGATTCACGGGAGCCGTTATGCTGATTTAAGCAACATCCTGCAGAGGGATCTATGTGGAATTACAATGCAAGAGAAACTTTAGCATCTGGTGGATTCACGGGCCACCACGGCTGGTTACTTTATTGACTGCCAAGATCATTGAGCAGTGGAAAGGATTCATTCACTCAGGTACAAACTCATTCACTCAGTTACAAATATGAATCTCAGTCGAAGGTGTCACCACCAATAGGATGCTAGGTACAGTTCAGGTTCCCCATCCCAAAAAAGACTCCCCTCCCATTAGCAGGAGGCTAGACTTCCAAATGCTGAAAAGCAGGAGGCAAGATGATCAAGGAGTTGGAGCACCTTCCCTGCAAGGAAAGGTTAAAGCATGTGGGGATTTTTAGTTTTGAAACACAAGGCAAGAGGGGTATGATAGCGGGCTATAAGTCAACCTTTTGGGGTTGGCTTTTCCCCAGACCAGTTTCCCCGCCATTTCCTGTCTCCAGGTGATATCCTTTGCACACATCCTCAACAGAAAGGCTCTGGGGAAAGTAGCTGCTGATGCGATGCTCATTTGAGCTGGTTTGGGCACCTCCATGTGTATTATGGTCCATCCCCCTCTTCTGCCTCTCTGGTTGTATGAGGATCCATGGTTATATTCCAAGAGCCTTCAGACAGTGGTCCTGGACTCCAGGACATGAGCAGAACCAGAAATAACAGGGTGGGGGTGGCAATTGGTAAGGACCAGGAGACAGAGGAACCTGGGAGCTGCTGGAATCAAACCCAACCGGAGTAGAACCAATTGCCAAGCAAGCACGAAGAGAAGCGCCACAGGACCAGGGGCAAGGCTGAATCAGAAACAGGTGAAGGCGATGATCAAACAAAAGCTAAAGGGAAGATCAGCAAGTCAGGAGCGAGATGCAGCCACCACAAAGTCTCAAGCTGTTGTGGCAAAGCTGGATGGGAAGAAGAACACTTAAAGGACTTCCTGTCATTCCCAGCTGCCCTGCCTCAAGGGACTGACGTTAATCCTGCTCTCATTCATCCACCTGGCTTTTAATCCTGCAAGTATCCACCTGTTAGATCAGGTGGGCTGTCATGACCAGTCTTCTCCTCCTGCTTCCAAGAAGATCAGGACAAAGGCTTGAACAAAAAGTCTTGATTCTGGTAAAACCTACCAGCTTGATTGTTTTCTGATACCAAGGGAGAGTATTGCAGAAGACAATTTTAAAAAGGCATGAGCAAAGTTAGAGCACTGCCATTAGGGAAATGTGGTGTAATTATATGACGTTGTTTCCAAATGGAATACCCGCCTCCCTTCCAAACCAAAAGGAGCTCTTGGAACATGAACATCTGCCCCAGAGTGGATCCCACTGTCCATGAACCAATCACTTGAGGCATCTGGTACTCTTCAGTTGTTCTCTCCTCTTAGTCTGATGTCATGTGATGGAATCACCCTTTCCCATATCAGCTAGCTCACCACTGAACATGGAGCTATCTGAATTTCAGGGCCTCCCTGGCTTCTCCCTGGATCTGCCTGCTTTGGGAATTCTGCTGTGCATTTCCGTCTCTCCTCCACTTGCTATAGGAAGGGTGGGCCCAGTTCCTACACAAGCCAGATGGAGGTGCTTCTGTACACTCAGTAGCACTGTGTGAGGAGCCCTGTTTGGGAGTGGGAATCCACCAGATTTCCTCAGCTAAGCTCCTTGGACTGTGCCTGAAGTCCACCTTGCAGTGCTTGTGTATGTCCAGCAAGAAGCAAATCCACGCAAGTCCACACACCACCTGGGCACCCACTGTGAGAGTGGAGTTCTCTTTCTGCACATGTGCCTCGTGGGCTTTGTGTACTTTCATACTTTGCACAACAAATAATGTGTGTGATGTCTTTTCACAAAGCCAGTAGCATTCCCAAGAATTTGCACACTTGGTCTTGGCTTGGCCTATTTCCTGGTCAGGGTCAAGCATGGAAAAGCAGTCCAGACAGCACAAGAGAGACAGATTCCAGGTTGATCTTCCCATCATAACTTTCAGCCCTGACACTCTGCACCTTTCATGCTCCAAAACCCAAATCCAAAACTTGGTTGGAGAATAATAGCATCTTCAAATGTTAATTATTTTTGTTTTAATAGCTTGCAGATCACTTAACTTGATGTTACTTATCAGCACTATTTGCAGCATTTCTCTACTTTTTGGTAGGGTTCATCCCCTTGGAAGTGGCTTTTGTGCCTAAAAAATTAATTTATTCTATCAAAAATTGAAGAAATTATTGCCATGTCTTGATTTCCTCTGTGATAATCAAAAGGGAGTCAAGATGCTTTAGATCTTCTGAAGTGAGTTCCATTCTGAAGCACACGTCCTTTGACAGTTGTCTTTGTTACACACCCAGGGTATGTAGGACTGCAACATTAGGAACGGTTTTACAGATGTACAAGTCCAGAGTCTAGGCCCTTTGATGCCACTTCTCACGCTCTCCTCCTTTCTGTCTCTCACTCCCTCTCTCTCATTTATGCAACTGTTTAAACAGACATGGATGAAAAATACCCCTCTGTTGTTGTTTTTTAATGTGATGCCACTTTATAAGGGAATTCCCACAATGTCATCTCAACCTTGACAGTTTCCTAGGGGCAGGACAAGGGGTATAAACAGCAATCGCTCTTGAGTAATTTCTTCAATGCATTAGTCACACTGTAGCTTTCCTTCATATCAAATATCCATGGATATTTGTTCCAGTAGTTCAGTCTTCTCCCCAGCACCCAGAACCAAAGCATGTCCTGTGTATAACAACTATAGATATTTCTGGGAACTTGAGGGTAGATGCAGAATTAGCTTGATGGTGTTTTCTGTTTTCCTGCTCCCCGCTACCCAGGTGTGAGTAAACATGGCTGCTCACAGCCCTTTCCATTCAAGACCACCAATGGAGACCCTTCCCTAAGTCCCTGCTCTCTGAGATCAGGCAGCTGGTGCTCAAGTCATTTTTATCTGTGCTTCCACTTGTGCAATGGCCTTTCTACGGTGAGAAAGGCCATCTGATACCTGATCTGATACCTTTCAAGCTCCAATCCAAGAACTCCCTCACCACCTTTCAGTATACCGTCTGAATTGCCTTTTGTTTAATGATGTTTGAGGAATGTGTTTGTGGTGGGGGGAAATCCAAGGATTTTCCTGAGTCAGCCCTGTGGAATCAACTCTGTTTCTGATCGCCCAAATGTAGGAAGGGAAGAAATGAACCACAAGGTTACAGTGGGACGTGATAAACCAGTTGGAAGGATGCTGTCTTTAGCATTCCATTCTGCTTCCCTGTACCTGGACCACAATTGGACCTGACATGGTTCAATCCAGCATTAAGATTTCTGCCTTTAAAATGGGCTGAGATTTGTGTGGATTTATTTTTAAGAAATAAAGAAAGAGTCAGCTCAGGAAATTCTCCAAATTGCAGAGTTTGTGCAAATTACAGGGCCTGAAATTTGCATGTGCCTTGAAGTTCCCCTTCAGAGGGCTGATTTGATTCCAGCTGGCATCTTACCACTGGATCTTAATTCTTTGCTAAACAATAAAACCACCAGCAAGGCCACCAGCAGTATAATCGCAAGTAAGTGTCAAAACATTGCTGAAAGAAATCAAATATTGAACACATAATATTCCTAGGAAGAAAGGGGGCAGAGAAGAGTCGTAAAAGGCACAACTTCATTTCCAGAAATCACGGGAGATGAACCGTAATAACTGAAAATAATAATGTTAAATATTTCTCTTTGGTGTGTGCAAATCACATAATCCTAGCATAAGCCTAAAGCACCATTGCTGAATTAGACAACACTGACAATTATAAATTCTTTGTAAAGTAGATCATATTGTAAATTAACTCTGAGGCAGTGAGTGGATGAAATATGCTGCACCCAGCATCAAGTGATGAACTTGCAAATAAAGTAAAATATTAAAAATCAAATGAACCTTTTTATGTAAATTTAATTTATACGTTCCCTTTGCTAAAGACTTGATTTGCGCAAATCACCATTAGCACAAATGGCACAACAGCTATGCAGATTGCAGTTCTCAATGTACACAGCTACTTCACGCATATTTCCAGAATTCCCCACCCCCAAGAATGAATTCAGAACAGTCTGTTGCAAATGGTTTCTAAGGTTTATCATTTATAGTCCTAATAAATTCTCATATTTCACATGTTGTGTTGGATTCTCAGCAGCCGCAAGTGACTTGTTGCATTACTCCCTTTATCATATTTTCCTTTTTACGTAATTCTCCTCCTCCCAATCTGATCCTCACAACAACAACCCTGTGAGGTAGGTTGTGCTGAGACTCTGAGACTGGCCCAAAGCCACCCTGCGATCTCCATGGCTGGGTGAGGACTAGAACCAATTTCCTGCTTCGCAGCCCAGACTCTTAACCACTACACCATGCTAACTCTATGCCATGCTTTCGTAACAGGAAAGATGAAATATGATTTGCATGTATCTGCCTATGGCCTAGACCCTCCCACTATGCCATAAGTCCTTGTCAGACTGCTATCCATTGCTTCCATGGGGTTTGTTTTACCAGTCCCCTTATGCTAATGGAACAAAATGGCAGCAGAGGATCCAAATTCACCAGAGATTTTCAAGCCTGCATTCAAATCACCCGTGAAACCTGCTGATTTTTTTTGCGCATGCTTGCAACAGACTTGTGAAAAGCATCTCGGGGTGTTGGTCAACTACAGGCTAAACAAGAGCCAGCAGTGTGATGCAGCAGCCAAGAGGCGGACCACCACCCATGGATACATAGTCAGAAGCATGGTTTCTAGATCGAGAGAGGTATTGCTTCCACTCTATATGACTCCAGTGCACCGCAGCGGGAGTATTGTGCTCAGTTCCAGGTCCCCTTATTACAAGAAGGATATAGCAAGGTTGAAATCAGTGCAGCAAAGAGCCACTAGGATGGCGGCTGGTTTGCAGGGGAAGCCACATGAGGAGAGACTGAGGGGGCTGGGTCTTTTCAGCCTTGAGAGGAGGAGACTCAGAGGAGACCTGTTAGTGACATACAGGCACATGAGGGGGTGCCATGCAGAGGTGGGTCATGACTGTTTTTCCCCTGCAATTGAGGGCAGGATGCGTTCCAATGGTGCAAAACTCAGGGAACCAAGATTTAGGGTGGATGCCAGGAAGCACTTCCTGACAGTTAGGACCCTGAAGGTATGGAATGGACTTCCGCGGGAGGTGATTGAGGCCTCATCGGTGAGGATGTTCAGGGATAGGCTAGACATGCACATGGTAGGCATATCATGAGTGGAGCCAGCTGGAGCCAGGGGTCAGACTAGATGGCCTTGGAGGTCCCTTCTGTCTCACTCTGTTTCTATGTTACAAAGAGCCAATGGGCTTTTAAACCATTTTGCCCTATATACTTCGCTGTTAGCATAAACATATATTCTTAGCTGTTTATCCCAGTTTTGTCAAGTGTTTTGCATCAGCTAAAATTGCTTCCTAGGGGTCCCTTAAGATCAGTGATCACAAAGGATTCCATGGAGCTGGTAGCTTGTGTTCTGTAAGGCCACCAGGAGGGGGCAACTGAGCAGAGTATCCCCATAAACATAGGCTGACTTACATGGGACTAAGCTGAATGGAACACAGAGAGACTTACTTCTGAGTAATCGTGCTGTTGCACGATGAAAGTGACCAGAAAAATCTTCCATGTTGTCACACCTACTGGTTAAAGGCTTTCTTCTTTATATATTTATTCCTCTTTGAATGAGAGGAAATCTTCCTTTGGGATCCATTGTACAGTCCCCTCCACCCCTCTCCATCTTACACAGATTCTTCTGCCTGTTCAAGTTCAGGGGCATTTTTGCAGTTGATACATTATTTTTCTTATCAGCCCCTGACAATTGGTATTCGAACACTCTCACACTCTGTCATCACACCAGACTGGGGAAATTATTCTAGTGTGACCATGGTTTGAATGTACTCTTTGGTGTGTTCTCAAGTTCTGCCTGAGGCGGTGTGTCTCTCTCCTGTATTTTTTATATCACCCAGATGACCTGAGAGGGAAACAGCAGTCTGTGCAGCAGAAAATAACCTGCTGCCGAAGCCACTGCTTTGCGGGAAGGGACTTCTCCCTTTCCTTTTGTTTCACTGAAATATATGAAACCTTTTCGTCTGTCTCATCTCTCGTGTTGCTGGAGCCCAAGAAGCTGATGCCACGATGCTGAGTGATGGGAGATTCGGGACAGGAACGAACTATGGAATTCCCTTTCCCATGCTGTAGTGATGGCCACCACTTTGGAGGGCTTAATTAATTAATCAAAAGCTTTTCTATCCCATCCCCTACAGAACGTCTTGGGGCAGCTTACAATAAATAAGTAGAACAAAACAAACCCCGCAGCATCCGACCGTTAATATACTAAAATCCCAGTTAAAATCAATTTAACATTAAAATAGTGGGAAAATTAAAAGGGTTTTGCCTGATGGTGAAAAGAATATAATGCTGGCAGCAGGCAAACCTCTCTGGGGAGCGTATTCCATAGTCGGGGTGCCACTGCAGAGAAGGCCCTCCTCCAGGTACTCCCCCTCCTAACCGCCTTCACGGAGGGCTCCCAGAGCAGGACCTCCAGCTCAGATCTCAAGGGGCTGGAGGGCACATAGAGAAGAAGGTGCTCCTTCAGGTATCCTGGACCCAAGCTGTTTAGGAGTTTATAGGTCATCAACAGCACCTTGAATTGGCCCCAGACTTCAATTGGTAGCCAATGTAACCAGTAGAGAACTGGCGTTATATGTGAAAACCGGCCAGTCCCTGTTAACAGGGACCAATTGGCTAGTTGGCAAGGAGCGGCATAGAAATCTGTCAAATAAATACATAAATAAATAAATAACATCTTTGCAGCTCTACTCTGAACCAATTGAAGTATCTGGACCGTCTTTCAGGGCAGCCTCATGTACAGTGCGTTACAGTAATCCAACTGGGAAGTTACCAGAGTGTGGGTCACTGTTGCAAAGTAATGCTCATTCAGGTAAGGACGCAACTGGTGGATCAGCCAAAGCTGAAGGATTATTTAAAGGGGACTGGATAAAATCAGGGAAGGGTATGAAAAGCTGCTAGTCCTGATGATCATGCTCCCTCCAGCATCAGATGCAATATACCTTTGGACACCAGTTGCTAAGGTCCATGGGCGAGAAGGTGCTGATGCTCTCAAGTCCTTCTGGTTTTCCTGTGGCTGGCTGTTGTGTGAACATAATGTTGGACTAGATGGACCTTCGGTGCATTTGAGCAAGGTTCTTCCTCTTGCCCTATAGACATCCTGCATCAATGGATAGTGACAAGTACTATGGGAAAGGGCTTTCTGATCACTGCTGGAAACAGGCTGGCAGACCAAGGCTGCAATCCTGTGATATTTGGGGTGGGAACATAGGGGAAGTTGGATTTCCCCTACAGAGACAGAGCTCCCACCGTGGAGGTGGAGATCTAGCCATGAGGACCCTGCCCCTGGCCCCACAAAGCTTTCTGTTCTCATCCCTGCTCCTATTTCAGAGAAGCCACCTTCCCAGTGTATGACTCAGGAGTCCGGATGAGTGGAGAGTGCCCACCAGAGAGAACAAGAGAGAGAGAATCAGAGTGCAGGAACCATTGATTTATTTGCGTTTAAGGCTAGGAGTAGTGTCTGAAGCCAGTTAGCTGAGGTCAGACATACCACCCAACCATGTTTTGTAAATGCACACCATGTTTTGGCATTGTGCATAAACTGTTGTAAACTTGCAAATTGCCGTTTAAGAGGGGCTGCCTATCCAGGATTTCAGGCTGGGTTGCATGGGACAGGTTGTGCCTGTTCTGGTTTGCTCCCATGTCTAAGTTCACAAACCACCAACCACACCATTGTTCCCTTCAAGCTAGTGTTCACTTCAATACTTAACCCCAGCAATGGGAGTGAAATCAAGCACTGGACATACAGAAAATGGAAACAGATTAGCAGCTGAACTGGAGCATATGTCATGCTTAACTTGCGATGGACAAACCAGCCTGTTTCTGATCTGTGTTGGTTTAGCCCTATTCAGGTGTTCCATGAGAGTCAACAACTATGCAGGGGAGTGTGCTAGCCCCCCTTTTATTGCCCTTTTCATGCAGGGAGCATCTTTGTGAGCAGAAGAGGATGCTCAAACCATGACGCATGAGTCTCTCCATGATATGTGAACCACTAGAAAAACAACGTCCTGAACCACATGGCAAGCCTCCATGGACTGAATTCCCTTTCTTCATCACAAAGTCTTCCTCCACTTATAGAAGGCAATGAAACATCCAAGAAGCAGGTGGGACTATCATGTTCCCCCTTCCCATGAGTTTGTTCTTCCTGGACTGTGAATTCCTGCAGGCTGTAACGTCTCTGCAGAGACTTGGATGTGCAGAAATGGCTACATACATAAATGGGAAGGAATATCATTGACTGGGACTTTGTCAGGACAAGCCCATTTTCCCTGCAGCCCTGAGCCACCTGAATTTAACTCAGAAAACAAATCTTTGAGTTTCACATCATCCCTTGTGGCAGCCCCATATATTCCTTCCCCCAAATTAATTATGCTGTGAAAAGAAAAACACATCTTTATCCTGTCTCTCAAATGTCTTTTTCATAGGTTGTTGCCGTGTGTCACTCAGATGCACAGTTTCATAAACAAGCCATGCTGTATTTTATCTCTTTAAAAGGCAGAAAGAGAAAAGGGGAAGAAAAAAGGAGACATTGATACCTGGAACCTCACTTGCTCCGTACACAGTGTTTTCTTCTGAATGACTGATGTACGGAATTGATTTAAAGCAGCAAATGTTTCTTTGGTGAATTCCCCCTTCCCCATTACACAGGCTCCCCAAACTCCACCAGTTTGAAAATAAAATATAATTGAAAATGCAACCTTGAAGAGTTTCTATTTAGCCATCCCCGTGTATTCATTATTCCTTATATCATGCCCTTGCTCTAAGGAACTCACACCAGCATTGGTGCCCCTCCATTTGATCATCCCAATAACCTTGCAAGACAGCTTAGTTGTTATAAGCACATCTCCCCCCGTCCTTTCTCTCTTCAGCAGATCAAAATGTATCCCTTTATTGATCCAGAATGAGTAATAATAATAAAGTTCTTAACAAGCAGCTCCTATCAAGGTAGCATTCTCTCTGATCGGTGGACTTAATTCTTGCCTATATCAGAAGCTGATTCCAAACCAAATCTCCCCTGATTTTTCTCCCAAAGAGGGTTGACTCTGCCCTTAGGGAAGTTCATATTGCTTGAGGACCAGATAAGCAACTTCCACCCTCAGGGAAGTTCATGTTCCTTGTGGAACAGACACCAGGAATGCTAGATATTACTTAACTGGCTTGCTCATTTGGCTTGATTATAAATCAGTAGGTTGATGAACTCACAACCCTCCTCTTTTGACCTTCCTTGTTCTTCAGTGTTTGTCCCTGAGCCAAAAACAGTCTGGTTCTCACTGGCAATTTTGCTCTTCTCTTTGGCACATTAATAACACATTCCAACTTCTTCTCTTCTTATCTAGCTCACCTTCATAGTTTGCACTTTCTAGCTTTGAAAATTGTGTTTTGAGAGAAGTAGGCCCAATTCCCATATGAGGCAACTTGGGTCAGTGACTGGCCATGACATTCATAGCCTAGTGAAGGATTCAAATCTGTTTTGAAGGGTAAAGTTTATTTATTTAGAGCATTTCAATACCATTTGATTATCATAATGCTCTCAAAAAGGTGTATAAAATATAATTAAGATATACATGATACAACAGTTAAAACAATTTAACCTGCCATAAAGATTCTCTATACAATAAAATTTAGCAGACATATACAACAACCATAGACGATAAACAACAATATACAAGAACAATAAACAAGGAATATGATGCAATACATAATAACAACTATTGCACATGTACCAAAAATTAAAAGCCAATATAAAACCAGATAATCGGCAATTAAAATGGTGGGAAAATTATAATATTTTAACCTAGTGTCAGAATATTTATAGTGCTGAGTTCAGGCATATTTTCCTGGGGAGCTGATTCCACAGGTGGGGTGCCACAGCTGAAAAGTCCCTTCCCCTTATGGTCACTTATGGAAGTATGGTTACTTCCTTCAGGGCTGGCTCATGGAGAAGGAGCTACGAAGATGATCTAAGGGTCTAGGTAGGTATACGTATATGAGAGAAGCCCCTATGCCGTATAGGGTTTTATATATTAGCATAAGCACCTTAAAGTGGGCCCAGACTTCAATTGGTAGCCAGTGTAGATGACATACAACTGGGTTGATATGTTCACTTCTGCTCATTCCCATCAGGGGACATGCTGGCCTGTTCTGTACCAAGTAAAGTTACCAGACCATTTCAAGGCATCCTGTAGAATGCATTACAGTAGTCTAAATGTGAGGTTACCAACACTCAGATTACCATTGCTAGGTTCTATCTAGGAATGCAATTGGTAAATCATGATGCAAGGCATTCCTGGACACAGATTCCACCTGAGATTCCAGGAACAATTCCAGGTCCAGGAGCACCCCCAGGCTTCACACTCTGTCCTTTGCGGGGGGTCCAACCCCATCCAGGACATGGCAGATAGCAGTTCAATGTAAAATATAGCAAACCACCAGAAGGAAAAGCTGGGCTTTGGAATTACGATTCTTGTTATTGTTATTATTCTTACTGAAGTTATTATTTTTCATTTCTGAATGACCCAGTAGCTAAATGTCTTTACAAATGTGCTGCCCTGGAAAAATCCAACTTATTTTATTTGATAAACTTATTTTTTTGATAAACTTGCTCTCTGCTTCCAACCCAATGAAAGGCATTGGGTCAAACCTACTTATTCTCTCTATGCTTCTGTCTATTAGTTAGAACATGGTTTGCACTTAAAATACATTACGCAATTTGCACAAATCACAGTATTTTGTTTGTTTTGTACAAAATGGCACCCAAAAAGCACATTGATCTAGTGTGGGTTGGATAATTTCAGACAAACTGTGCAAATTAGCCCCTGGGAAATACATGGTCATTGTGATATTTGCACAAATTGCTTGAGGAGTGCGTGTTTTTCAGATGCCGATGCACTCAAATTGGCTGTTTTCACACAAGTTCCCATATTGCTTAATGTGCAAATTGCAGCCCATCTTAGAGAAGGGAGTCAGAAGGCCATAGCAAAATGGCACCAGAACAGGCATGTTGCTGGAATCCAGGAGGCTGACTCATGAAAAACCGCCCCGAGGCTTGTTGGCAAGGGGGCGGCATATACATATGTAAATACATAAATAAAACCATCCGATGTTTACCCTCAGCAGGTTCCTCACACATCCTTGCTTGAAGTTGCGCATTAACATCACCTGGGCAGCAGACTGAGCTTGGGTACCAGCTCTCCGGGCCACAGTCTTCCACACTGTACTGAGCACTGCTGCCTTTTCATTTAATTCACATCAGCTGCAAGCCCCATCTCTCTCCTCCGATGTTTCTTTGAATGCCTTCAAAATAAGGAGCATTCATCTGGCAGCCATTCAAACAGAGAAAGGTCCTGTGGAAAAAGAGAGGCCTGTTCTTGCTGGTCTTCTCTGCCTCTAGATTAGGACTAACTTAGTTAGTATGTATTTACGATATTTATTTTGGTAAAGGGTGTCTCTGTGATAGGGTGTCTCTGTGATACAAAAGAGGAGTTAATATATTCACACAAGCAAGATTAGAACACTGGCCATCAGGGAAATGTGGCTTAAGGATGCAGAGCTGACTCCAAACTGGATGCCTAATGTTTTTTCTAAACTACAGAGAGATTCTTCAGTAACTAGCTCCTTGAGGGCTAGATACTTGGAGCATCTGATGCTTTGCACCTGGTCTGCCCTGTCACAGTAGGATTGGGCCACGAATGTGTGGTTTGCCTCTTACCATAGCAGCTTGCTCACAAAATTTTCCCACAAAGTTTGAAACTGTTGGACATGTATCAGCTGACTCTGCAGCTTCTGGCCCTTCTTCCTCTTCTGAAGCACAATACAATTCAATAGGATTTGAAGGCTGTATTACAGGTGCATCTCCTGCGTTTTGAAGGTGAGCAGGGCATTCCAAGGGGGAGGAAAATCACTCATCTTTTGGTGCAGGTGGCAGCACCTCCTACAGTGGGAGGAAAATGGATTCCACCCTTTGAATGAAATGGATTCCACCTTTTTTATTTGATTGATTAGCTATCATCCTTAGAAAAAATGCATGTATAGGTTTAGGCATTTGCCGAGGCTCTGGGACCAGTGAATGACCTGTTGCCCCAGCAGCAATAAATACTTAGGTATGGGATCTCATGAGACAGTCCTATTTCTACACCCCACATCTTATGAGGCCTCCGCTGAAATCCTCACTCCACAAAGAATCATGCCCTTGGCATTTCAGAGCCCTTGTTTATAAGAAAAGTTAGCAAAAGGCATCTCTCCTTTGCCCTCCCAAGCAGACAGATGAAGTCAGACTCTTGTTTCTGCTGCAACCAGAGCAGAAAATGTTCCCTGCGTGAAAGGAGGTGACGCCCGTCTCTTCAGACTGAAGTAGTGGTTATTTATATGCAGATCAGCTCCAGTGTACTGAATTGCTCCTATAGAGAATAACTCGGGCCCTCAAATCACTCTGAATAGACAAGACCAGAGGTATAGATTCCTGCAGGCTTCTCAGCTTGATTACATTTATGGTTGGATTCACAAAATTTCTTTGGGAAAAAAGAGAGAGAGAGAGAGAGAGAGAGAGAGAGTGAGAGAGAGAGGCACCTCATTTATTTAAGCCAAATGGAATACACATGAAGGGATTTTCATATACCAGATGATGAAAGAAATGTGTAACCAAATGCAATTATTATCTGAAGCTCAGAGCCATTGTGATAACCAGCAGCAGCACACAAGCCACTGCTGGTACGATGAAAGGTCCTGCTGGGAAGAGACTTGCAGCTCACATTTAGCCAAAGTGCTGCCTGAGTCTCCCAAACTCTTAGGATAAAATAAACTCTGCACATTCTCCAGTAGGCACATTGTCATATCAGGAGGAATGTTGGGGAAAGGGGCAGAAAACTCTGATATGTTGACCAGAAGTGCTGAAGAATTGTGTCCTTTGCAGGTTCTGCAAGAAGTTGAATGCAGTGAAACTAAAAACCCACTTTTGTTGTTTAGTTGCCAAGTCGTGCCTGACCCATCACAACCCCATGGACAACATTCCTCCAGGCTTTCCTGTCCTCCACCATCTCTCCGAGTCCACCCAAGCCCACACCCACTGTCCCAGTGACTCCATGTACCTTATCCTCTGCTGTCCGCTTCTCCTTTTGCCATCAATCGTTCCCAGCATTAGGCTCTTCTCCAGGGAGTCCTTCCTTCTCATTAGGTGGCCAAAGTATTTGAGCTTCATCTTCAGTATCTGTCCTAAAGAACAGTCAGGGCTGATTTCCTTTAGGATTGGCTGATTCGATCTCTTTGCTGTCCAAGGGACTCACAGGAGTCTTCTCCAGCACCACAATTCAAAGGCCTCAATTCTTCGGTGCTCAGCCTTCCTTATGGCCCAACATTCACAGCCATACATTGCAACTGGAAAACTCATAGCTTTAACTATATGGACTTTTGTTGGCAGGGTAATGTCCCTGCTTTTCAGTAAAGACCAATTTACCATTATGCAATTTGCCAGTCTTCACAGTGTTAGAAGTGGAAGCAGAATCTAGGTAGGAAAAGACTGCCTAGCTTTTTCTAAAGAACAATTGAGTGGAATTTGAGATCATATTTGAGGTTTCACTCTTGGAGAATAGTGTCCATATACATTGGGAAAGGTGGAATTTCAAACTTTGCTAGGAATGCTTTAGAAATTCATTGATCTTCCTTTCACAGAATGATGTGCCAATCAGAACTAGTTGCTCTTTGGATATGCCCCCCAAAAGAATGTTACTACTTTTTTTTAATTATTGGTTAGAAAAATGGGACTATATGTAGAACTGAATATGGTTATTGATTGTAAAAAAGAGTAAGATGTCAACCCAGTATGTCCGATGTCTTGGGAATAAATGTTGTTGTTTTAGTTTTAGATTTGTAGAGAAAATAATAAAATTTGGAACACTCTTCTTTTTTAAAAAAATGAATTTTACTAAGTGGCCTTAGAATTGCCTTTTCAACATGTGTTCTTCTTTTAAGAGGGAATAGCCACTTGGAAAGGTGAGGAGGCCAAGCTGCTCACACATGTATTGAAAATGGAGCCTCCTCTGTTCCAAGCAGCAATGAAATGCTCTGAGGACCTTCCATAAGGCTGTTTTCATCAAACGAGGGGTGGCCACCTTTGACCCTGCACACTGTCCCTGGGAGGGAAAGCTCCTCATGACATCATAGCATTTCAAAAGCCAAGTGCAGCCAGGTGCGCCAGGTGCACCAGCCGACATGTGCAGTACTTTACATCCATTCATCCACCCACCAAGCTATGCCTTGTAAAATAAGCAGAAAAGCCAGAGCGTGGTTTATCTCACAGAGTTGTAACGGCATTTTCTCCTGAAATGTTTTTGTACAGATTAAAACAAAATGCACACAGATATGCAAATAGGATTGAACAGACAAAAAAAATAAGAAATAAAAAAGATGCAAAACTGGGACAAACGGAGTTTTAGATTAATCTACCATCCCTAAAATTTCTGCTGCTCTTCCACAGTCCATTCACTCAGAAAATGTATTATCATATATTATCATGGTATAATGTGGAATATATAATGTGGATAATTATCCACATGATAAAATGTGGATAATATAATATATTATCATGATATAATGTGGAAGAATATTTATGCACCCTTTGACCTACATAACCCATAACACAGTCTGACCGTGAGCAAATACATCCAAATAGGGGTAGATAACTTAAGCCATTCCTAGAACTTCCTAGGAAGTGAAGGTGTCGTGCAAAGGCATGTTTATATTTTCATCCATTCAGCAACAGACATTTTCTGGCCAGTCTGTGAAAGCTAAACTACTTTGCTGCATTTCATGTGCTTGCATGCATGTTTGCATGTATGGATGGGTATCTTTTTGTGATTGGTGTACATGGGCATGTACACCAATTGTTCAGAACTTGAATGGGAAAGATTTATTTCTGCTTGTCTTTAATTCACCTGGAGTTTAGAGCTCGGGGTTTCTTGGGACAGGAAGGGCAACTCAACACAAGCCATGAGACCACTTGTTCTGCCTCTTCATCCCTGGAAAAACTATTCCATTCTGCTACCTTCTGACCACCATATTGCTTGCCAGTGTGTCCCAGCTGGCTGTCACTGAGAATCCTCTCAGTATGAGCCGAAGGGGACATGAGATCTTTAGGAGAAGCAGTTGGGGCATGGCTTTGAGGAGAACCTTGCTCCAAACCTTCATGAGAGGTGTGCCCCAAGATCTCACCTATACATGGATCCCTACAAAGCATAAGAGAAAGGAGAGTTGGGAAGGCTCAATATTGTCAAGGTCTGAGTTCCACCTTGAAGCTCAGTCCATCTCGTTCCCATTTCCAATTGCAAGCTCTCCACCCTCATGGAACAAGGAAAAAAAAAATTCTATGCATTTTTTAAAATGTGGCTGCTCAAATGTGTTCTTAAAGCAGAGATAAAGCAGCAGCTAAAGCATCAAAATGCATGTTTTCTCCCCACAACCAGTCATTTTTGAAGTACATTTTTTTATTTTAAAGTTCATATATTGCAAGTGATGATTAGAAATTTGGAAATGTGCAATCTTTGCCCACAAAATACAAATGAGGCAATTTTGGGTCTCAAATGGAATTCTTATCCATTCCTTTAAAATATCCAGCCTCCAGAATATGCATTTCTCTCTCTAACCATTATTAAACCAGAGTGTTTTATCCGTTTTTCCGTGTGTGCGTGCATATGCGTGGGTGCATGGGTGCCCATATGCCAGAAAATCATGGTGTAGCATTACTTTAAGGTAGGAAATTATAATATAGTAAACCAAATTCATATTTACTCTGAGCTGTTGAAATCTTCTCTCTCTCTCTCTCTCTCTCTCTCATTCTCTGCATCTGTTTTTAAAAATCAATCTTACTATTTATAAGGGTTGCAATGTAAAATACACAAGACTAATCATGGTCTAATGATTATGAATAATGAATCTTGGGAAGTCAGACCAGATATATTTCCATGCCATGCCTCATTATTTAAGATGTCTTGATAATTATGTGTTTGTTTTTAAGACTGTCTAGGTAGATGATTATAAACCTCAGAGATAAAGAACACTTTGACATGACATTTCAAATAGATCACATTTAAGAATGAAAAGAGTGATCCCCACTTAAAACCATGCATGTTGTTTTTTATTTTTTCCTATGTAAACCTCATAAAAATAAACTTCCCTGCATTTCTCAGTCTTGAAGCATTTTCGCATGCAAGTATGGGTGCATTTATTGTCACTGGAGAACATGGGAGGGCTAGAAACAGATGCAAGTGAGTAAGGCTAGCATTGGAGGGTGGCTTGGTGGAGAAGTCCCCACATCATCCCACCCCTGCTTCCCCCTGTAGCTTGGTGAGGAGCTGAGAGGAGCAGTACCTGTCTCCCATCTCCAGTAGCTGCCCACCTTGTTCCATTACCCAATTGTAATGCCTGCCCCAACGGCACCACTGGAAGGCATTGTGTTTCAGGGAAATTGTCACGGAAGGTGGCCATGCACTGGTTTGGCTCAGCTCAACTGCCATTAAAGAGCTAACAAGCCAATCGGGAGTGTGTCCTTCTGAGCCAGTGGGGCCTTGGAAATTCTCTTTGCCATATCTTACATTATGTCTGATTTTCTGAGATCTTATGCCATTTTAGTTTAATTTTTTGAATGACCATGGCAGTTTCCTTGTAATACAAGTTGGAGCTTGGATGAACTGCCCTCTGATTTTGATCAGCAATTATAAGCATCTTTGGAGAACAAAACTCCACCCCAACTATATCACTAAACCGGTTCATAATGTTGGTTTCATATTGCCTTGATTTCATCTACTTTATGTCCAAGTTCCTAATTGCAGCAGCTTTGATGGAGCCTCAGTTAGCATCTGGGACTGGAAAAAAGGATTAGAGATGGGCAAATTAGTCCTTTTCTGGCCGATTTCTCTTTCATGTCTGTTCATCTATAAATCCATTCTGTCCTGTGAGTGTATACAGAATCTGCACATGTAGAAATTAGATTGAAAGAAGTATGTTCAATTCATTTTATTTATTTACAGTAGTTCTATATTGCTGCACAGCCAAGCAGATCCTGCAGCCGTGGACCCTACAAAATTAAAGGAAATGAAAAATACCCTAAAAGTAGCAACAATGAGATACCATCAAAGTCACAGCTGCTCTGCAAGCTTCCTGAAAGGTTGTCTTTAGCAGGCACCAACTCAGCAGAGTGTTGCTATCTCCTGACCGTCTTAGGTGGGTAATTCCCAAGGAACAGTCAAGTCACAGTCAAGGTTCTCCTCCTGATGGAATGTACTTGGGACATGGGTCCATGCAGAAACAGTGGGAAAATGTCCTCCATAAACTCAGTGTCTGAGCAGGTTGGTGAGGAAGAAGGTGCTTCCTCGGGCGTCCTGGTCTCAAGCTGTTCAGCAAGGGAGCGACTGCTTGCTGAAAAGACGTAGCTCCCAACAGCAGGCAAGCGTCTGCATTCTGCCCTAGCTCCAGGTCCAGGGCAGCCTTAAGGGAAGCCCCATGCTAAGCACATTGCAGCAATCAAGTCTTGAGCTTCCAGCCCGTGTATCACTGGGGTCAAGCTACTCCTGTCCAGGAGATGCCACAGATGGCGAGTTGCACTCACTTGAGATTTCATGACAGCCATGGATTTACACGTACCCCAGACTGCACAACTGATCTTCCAGGGGCAGTGCAACCCTGTCCAGAAGAGATAATGCACCTTGTTAGACTTGGGAACCCATCATCCACAGAACTTCTATCTTAAACAGCACTCAAGCTTCTACAATTCTGAGCTTCATCAGAACTATCCGCAGTGCTGAATGCCATTGCTGAAATAGGTTTTCCACCATGGAGGCCATGCCTTTATACAGCTCTGAATAAAAGCCACAATGGATTAGAAGCTCAACTAATGTAGGAGTCAAATTCATATTCCTAAATCAGGCAGTTGTAGTCATATGCCTGGAGTAAGACAATGCTACTTGCATGGTCAGAGTGGGACCATGTGAGCAGAGCAGGCATTTAAAAAGTGGCAGATTGTGCATGGCAGAATTTCAGCAATATCTATGAAAAAGCCTTTTCAGTCCTCCTCCATTAGAATTAATATCAAATTAAGGGCAGCATTGATCCCTGACGATGCTAGATTCTTCATGCAGCAGTCACACGTATCTGTTGCATTTGCCTAAGCCATATCCTTTTTGCCTTCTAAATTATTGACTGCTAATGACTTAAACAGGAAGCCAACAAGGTACAATCTGTTCCATAAAGAAATGAAATGCTTCCCTACACAGGAAATAGCAAAGGTAAATTGTAGGCAGACTATTAACTTAGCATGTTATACATCAAGTCTTTGAATAACTCCAGCAAGCATTCTTCAAAGCAGTAGCTACAGCAAGTTTACATGCCAGGATAAAATTGCTTCCTTGCATTTCATCAGTTACTTCTAGCCATGAGTACAGTTCTGCTTATAGCATCGGGTTTTCCATGCCCTTCCTCTTTCTTGCTGCTGCCACTGCCTGCCTCCTGTGACCTCTCCTTGGGGTTTGGGAACACTTGGGAATGGCATGGGAATTGGTGCAGGGGCTGTACCTTGAGTGGGGAATCTGCAGGAATATAACCCCCCCCCCCTGCAAAAGTGTTGTTTACTAGCTATGGGTTTGCTCTGGATCCAGTCAAGTACCTGATCAGTGCAGAACCTCATTTCACTCTTTTTTATCTTTTTTAAAAAGTTTCCATTTTGAAATCAAAACTACTATAATAAACAGAGCAAGCTGAGATAGACAAAATTGCTGATGGAATTCGATACAGATCCAACCTGTGCAATCAGCCCTTGGAATCTATCCATCCACACCTCATAAAAATGTAACACAAAATAAATCCTTAATCTGTACAACAACAGATCCTCCAATCACTTCAGATCCTCCACAGCTTTCCTTATCTTTTTTAAACACCTCTTTTTATCTTGCTGCACATTCCTCTAGCGATCTTCTGAACTCTGTACTCCACCAGTCCATTTCCCCATTCTTCAGCTCTTGAGGGATCCAGTGATCTCCATCCAGAACCAGCTACAATTCTAACTCTGACATACTCCCTGAAAGGCTCTCTGACACTATATTTTTAAGACTCATGAAACACTACTTTGATTCTCTTAAAAGAAAAATTCAGTGCGTTAATATTAATGGATAATTGATTAATTAATTAATTGATATCTTCATTCTGTCTCCAAGCGCTCAGAGGACTTTCTCAACCTCTTTTCACTCTGAGGGCCAAATTCCATGTTGGAGAAGCTCTTGAGGACCATATTCTAGCAGTGGATGGGACTGAAGCCAAAGTAAATGGAAGCCAATGGCAAAAGGGGCAGCCAATGGCAAAAGGGGCAGACTCCAAAATGCCAGAACCCTTCAGCTTAAAGGCCTTACAGGCTTAGGAAATGCCTGGCACACCTTAAGCATGGAGAGGAAACTGCCCCAAAGCCAGCAAAGATGCAAATCGTCAGTGGTTACCAGAAGGGGTGGAGACCTTAGGGAACCTCCAGAGGTCTTGACTGGGACCCCGGAAGGCTAGATTTTGCTTCTGGACCTGAGGTTCTGCATCATCAAGTGCCCCTGAAAAATGTGTGCGTGTGTAGGGGGAGGGTCTATTGACTGAGGGGCCCTACAACAGGTGTGCATGCATCTCGGTTTTCCTTTGAGCAACACACTTCAGCTCCAGGATTCATTCAGAGCAATTATAGGTTACACATGTTTTCTTGGGTCGTGTGACTCTTGTTCCATATCAGCTTCTGCAGCTGGCTGCCACTAAGTCTCAGACACAAGATGTTTGGAACCACAATATGGACCCAAAGTCTTGTTTCTTCCTCCTCTGCAATCAGCAGGCAAGGCCCTCTTATGAGTCTGGCCAAATTCAGAAGTAGGGATATGCAAGGAATCCAGTGGGGACAGGAAACCTGTTGGATTCCTGGGTTTCAGCTTGCTAGACCCTGGCTGGGAGGGTACCAGCTGTGAGTCCAAGTTCTTGCTGACTCCGCTGCAGCATTTGCAAACTGCCGGCCAGAAATCAAGCCCCGTTGCCTAGAACAGCGCCCTGTGACTCACTGTGCAAATGAAGCCCTTGCACACACAGGCTGCGGACGCTCACGGGGCTGGAGCAGAATGCACCCCGCTGCGCTGAATGGAGCAGGGCTTTCCAGAGTGAGGCAGGTGGGGGCAAGGAGTTTGTGCTTGCACCCGCAAACACATGCACAAACAGACACTGACCACTACACAGCGCACACCTGAACTATAATTGGGAGGGATAGCTCTGTGTGCATTTCTGCATCCATTTGCTGCAGGGAGGCATTCTGGTGGCACCCACAAACATTTGTGGACTTCCTCTGGGCTCAACTCACTTCCTCAGTGACGCTCGAGCACTAGAGCAAGTCTGGCAGGCAGACACAAACTTCCGGGGCCACTCAGCACATCCCTGTTCAGGAAAGAGGGTTTGTTCTCTCCTTGTCAGTTCGTTCTTATCTGCCATGCTCCACTTGTGGAAGCACATCTAGCCTCTAGGCTTTTAATTATTATGATGGAAGCCATTGCTGGGTGCTTTGTTCAAAGATAGGCTGGACATGCACATGGTGGGCATGTCATGAGCGGAGCCGGCTGGTGCCGGAGGTCAGACTAGATGGCCCGGGAGGCCCCTTCTGACTCGCTCTGTTTCTATGTTTCTATGTTTCTATGCTTTTCTGTGTGCTGTGTGCATAATCCCTGAAGAATCACTTTTGACTGGCTTTTCCCTACCCCCATTTGTTTTAGTTGTCTGAATATTTGTTAGAGAGAGTCAATATATGTTAGCCGCTTGGAAACACCCTACTTGGGAATGGAATGGATAATTTAGATTGCAAAGATTGCAAGAAATAAATGCAGCATAAACAGTTGGATTTTAAGGCCATTTGTTGCTATTTTGTATCCTTTTGCTACGGCCACATAATGCTGTTCCCAGTAAAAATGCAATCGATTTGAAATGCTTCCATTAGCTGGCTAACACCAAAATGAGCCTTCCCTCACTTCCAGTGGTTCCATATAATCATAAAAGAATGAATTCTATCATGCAATCTTCTAATTTGCCTTAGTGCTCTAATTAACTGCTCTTTTGCTTTGGTAAGCATTAGTGAAGAAACTAGATCTCACATGCAAGTCTTCAGTGGTCATGATAACCTCTTGGTCTGGCAGCTCTAAAACTTCCTTGTAATGCTTTGATGTTTGATGCTTGTGCTTCATGGGACATCTGGCTCACATCTAGTTCGGAGATTATTTTGCTTACAAGTTTGTTTAGAGTGGCAGTTCCTGCGACATTTGGTGGGAGGGAAAAACACTATTTTAGGCTTGCTGGGCACCAGTTTTCCTGTCCATTAAGTATGTCTTACCCTATCCAATTTCTTGTTCAGCAGCCATATTTTTCTAATCTGGACTTGCCAGCTTTTCAAAGAGTGGCATGCCTTCTGAGTTAGCTCTGATTTTAGCTGAGTGGCAAAGGACATGTAGCACAACTTTGTCCTTCTGCAGTACCCAAACTCTGGAACATACAAAAGAAGATCTTACCCACACTATTATTGGCTTAGTTTTGAAGAGATTACAGTTGTTAGAAATATCATCCAGGTTCCTCTGATGTGATTTAAGACTTCAGACCTCTCTTGAGATGAACAATTGATGACTCCTACATTGTTTTTTTTTATTATTATTATTATTATTCTAATTATTTCATTTCTGGCCTGCACCATTAGCCACACAGCTCCCTGGGCAGGCTACAACAATAAAACCATGTAAAACAGTATTAAAATGTAGAAATAAAATAACAATAGAACAGTAAGGCAATAAAAGCACAATGATCTTGTCTTAAAAGAACTAATGGTTTCATAAAAGGCATGTCACATTCTATTTAAAAGATTGACTAACAATTAAAATACCAGCAAAATAAAAAGGTCTTCAAGGAGTTGAAAAGAGTATACAGAGGATGCCAGGTGAACGTCTCTAAGGAGCTCATCCCAAAGTTGAGATGCCACTCCCAAAAAAGGCCTTTTTCTTGTTACTACCCTCCTTCCTGCTGAGGTCAGGACAGAATGGACAACTAGCTGATTCACTGTTCAAGGATGTTCAGGCTACTACATCCTATAATTCTCTTCCTCCTTACTTCACGTGCTTTACACCTAAGTAATTTCTTATATCTGGAGCTGCTCTATAGTTCTTACTGAGAGGCTGGTTTTCATATCGTTTCCACCCACTTCAGGTTGCTCTGTTATTGCCATGTACCATCATGTTGTCTCCAACTTACGGAGATCCTATGAATGAAAGCGCTCCAACATGCCTCATCCATGAGAGCCCCTGCTCAGCTCTTCAAACGTCAAGGCTGTACCTTCCTATATGGTGTAACTGCATCACATAATTGGTCTTCCATTTCAACTTCTGCTTTTGACTTTCCCTAATGTGATTGTCTTCTTCGGGGTGCTCTGGGGGCGATATTTTGCATTCATCCCAAATGATGGTCTGCATTTGAGAATGGACATAGGTCCAACAGTATTTTAATTTTACTGTCAAAAATATTCTCTTTGCCCCTCTTCAGTCTGTGGAAGAAATTGTCCAAATCTGGGGTGCTTGGTACAAATCTTCCACTGGATTACCACCCTATTTGTGCGTGTTTCCTTTTCATGCAAAGAAAACAGTTATTGCAAATCTCAACAGGAATCAGGTACAAATGGAGTGGTGAGACAATGTTCAGAGAAGGATCCTTGTGATCCTGAACATTGCTCACTTGGCCACCAACATTGTCTGAACATGGGATGGTTTGCAGTTCCAGCACCTTGTCAAGATCATTCTGAGGTTGGAGCTGGCATTCTGACCTTGGAGAGTCCTCCTTCCACTCTCATATTCAGTGTGGTTCTTTCTGTGCTTGTTGGATGCAGAACATGGAATGCCATTTTTCGTACCAGTGGAGCAGGGGGTGTATTCCATGGGATGAGAAAGGGTGCCTCACCTTCTCCTCTTCATAAAGAGGGAAAAACATTTAGAGGGCCACAATCTAAAAGTTTTGGAGGATGACAGGAGTACAAAAGCAAACTTAGCCTCTGCTTCCCCCCACTGTTCATTGGATAGCTTCAGTCTTCTGAGTTTGGAAGGTCACTGACTACCACACTTAGTGGTGCCTTCTAGATCACCACAGTGGTAGGGTAGCAGCAGAAGACTCAACACAAATGGGATGCAGTGTATGAAAATGAAATGGTGAGGATTGGTTTGGATGGCGGTGTGAGTGCTATAAACCATGAGCTGTGATGTTCACACCTCACGTGTCATAAACACTCAGTGGCCTTCTGGAAGTTACTCATCTCTTAGCCTTAGCATCCTATCTGACACCTGGGAATAATAATGTTGACCTTCCTTTCAGCTTGTTGTAAGAATTCACGAGCTGGCCAGATGTGGAAACATTTTGAAAGATGCTTTTGAAAATTATGGTTGTAAGGCAAACCCTGTTCATGACAAGATGAATGCTGAAAAACAGCTGCAACTGTTGTGAAACATCTAGTTGAGTGATTTTCAAGAGGGCTTCCTATTGAGTGCAACATGTACAAATGGTCCATTGCCTTGAGTTTAAAGCAGGCACAACAGCTGGAAAAGACACAACTTTGGAATTGCACTTCAGGGAAAATATTTTCTGAGCTGTTTGCAGATTTGGCTGTTGACCTTGCCATCCCAGCTGTTTGTTTCGGTGTTCATGTTTCATGCATTACGAGCCATGGAGAAAGTCACTTCGGAGCTGGCCTATTCATTAAAACACCTCAGCCTTCCCTCTGCACTTTGAATTCAGATGACTCTTTTGGCAGGGTTTATTTTGAAGTGAGTTGATAAAATTTATTCCCTGTAGCCAAATGAAATGGCAGTAAAGGAAAAGGTGACTTTTATTTTAAGGTGGTTAACAAAGGTAATTGAAACAAGTACTTAGTTGCTAAAAAGAAAATGATTAAGTGCTTCTGCATGGCACTTGTTTGTCTGCTTGCTTCAGACATGGAGATTCTATTGCTCCTGCAAAAAAGTGAAAGAAAGCCCAACACTGGTCACAAAAGGGGTCATTTTTGACCCCAGACAAAAATGCATAGGAAAAGTCTATTGTTTGGCTGAATGTTTCTCTCAGGAAGTTTGAGTCAGCTTAATAATGAATTTCAGGTTAGCATTTGAACTTTTCTTCTGGAATGCATAAGAGAAGCTGCATAACCATGTTTGGTCTATTGACCTCCGATCTGAATACCAATAGTTTGGACTACAAATTTAAGCAATTTTTAAAGCTTTGCCTCTATTGGATTTAATTCTGTTTGCTGAAGGTTTTATATCAGCTTCTTGGCATTAAATATGATCTGCATTTAATCTGTTTTTCCTTTGTCTGTGGCCTTTTGGGGGGCTATAGAAGTACCCACAAAACTATTCTTATGAATATTTTGGGATGGTGTGTTACCCAAGGCATATATTGTTTCATAGAAAGAAAAGAGCGGAAGGCTAATTTCTTTTACTAGGGAGATTTTGACAATTGCCTAGAAGGGATAGACTGTTGGCCTATTTAAGTGTAAATTGCACAACAGACAGTAAGAGAGGGAAAACCAGTTACCCCAGTAAGTGAGATGGAGCTAAGCATTAAGGTTGCTTTCAGATCACAAGATGTAACAATAGTGTGGTGAGCCAGTGTGGCGTAGTGGTTAAGAGCATGGGACTGGGATGCATAGGATCTGGGTTCAAGTCCCCGCTCGGCCATGGAGCCAACTGGGTGACTTTGGGCCAGTCACAGACTCTCAGCCCAACCTACCTCACAGGGTTGTTGTTGTGGGGATAAGATGGAGGAGGAGAATGATGTTAGCTGCCTTGAGCCCTTTGCAGGAAAAAGGCAGGGTATAAATCGAAAAATAAATAAATAACAATAGCACATCTAAACTAGAGGCATATGAGTTGCTCTTTTTCTTGTGTACTCATATTTGGCACATGGCCAGAAGTCCGCTTTTACTAGGACCCTTTGGGAAAGCATTGTTTTCTATACTGCGTTTATGAAGATGTGTGTGGATGATAAGGTCTTACTAAAAAAGCAGACTCCCGAAACATCGTAATGTGATCTCCGTGGCAGTTCTCATGCACCAGATAGGCAATCAATCTTTGTTTGAAATTGATGCATGTGACCTGACAGGGAAATCAAATAGGATGGGATGGCTTAGAATTTCATTCAGTTTGGGTCTTGATATAAAAACAGAGTTTACAAAAAAACTCCAAAGTGGTATAGGAAGACCTTGAGATTTAAAACAGCAGCAGCAGCAGCAACCACCACCACCAACCCTCAAATGTGGGAGGAAGCAAAACAGACAGATTCATTCATTCAGGTCCTGGACTTGGAGTGCTTAGTGCTTAGGTATCTTGGCCATGGTAGGCTTGGGATGAATCCTTTCAGAATCTATTCCTCTAGCATCTGTGGACTTCCTCTTGTGCTTACTCTGGTCCTGCAAAGCAAGCCAAGTCAAGATGAATTCCACAAACACTTGCAGACTCCCAGTTACAGAACCAGCCACCTTCCCCATGAGGTGCAGGATGCGGAAGAGGGGTGCACTGAGCAGCCACGCCAGGCACCATTCCCAGTTATCAAACTACTTCTCTTCCTGCTCTTCCCAGCAGCACCAGGTGTGGAAGAGAGGTGCTGCTTGTACAACATGTAAGTTCTGTTTCATCGTGAACGTCCCATGAGCACTGGGAGCACTCATCAGGAACTCAGACTCAGAGCCATGTCCAAGCAGACGAGAGTCCGGGGAGCTGAACCCAGGAAATCCCATGGATTCCTACCCCCAAATGAATTCCTCACACACCCCTAGTGAGTGCTACTGATCATTTCTGATCAGTATCTCCTCTTTAACAGCAGGTAGGAAGGCCCATTGTGGTCATCAATCTAATTTTGCAGTACTAGATTTGGCCGGTGACAATGGGTGAGGATCTCATGGGGATTGGTGGGACCACCACATATGGGCATTGGGCAAGCTGAATCCTGCGCCCCCTTGACTGGGGCTTTATCTGAGTAAGTTCTCCTAAACAGGAGCAACTGCAGTTCCTCAAAATCCAGGTGCCTGAACATGCCTGCAACTTAAAGGACATTTTCAGCCACCAAGAGGAGGGAACGTAGACTGTTGTCTTATTCATGCCATTGGTCTATCCAGCCCTGTATAAACGGCTCTAACTAGCATTAACTTCCTAAGATTTCAGTTCCTGACTCTAAAATGGGAAATATAAGGGACTGGAGCTGGGACTGAGACCAGATCAAAGCATCCATGCCCAGATGTATGTATGTATGTATGCATGTGTTGGTTGTTGGCTTTAGTGGGACAAACGTGGTGGACCCTGAAGATTGGAACAGAGACCTTGCCAAATTCTAATGATTTTACATGGGTCAGTTCAGCACTACTGGCATTAGGACTAAGTGTTTCTTATAAAGAAAGAACTAAAGCCAATACATTTGCTCAGCGGTGGCACAGCTTCCTTCTTATTTTTAAGCAGATTGCCCCAACAAGCAATGAGTGCTGGGGAGATCTTGAACCCAACTTTACCTGGACCTGCTGAAGGTGAAGTGGGCACGCCCATTGAGATCCGAATACCTCTGCTCACCTTTTAAAGGTAGCAGATTATTATGGTCAGTTTTACTCCTTTCTTCCAGTGAGTTTGATGGTCTCCCCAGTCAGCTGGTTCCACCGCACACAAGGGGAAAGGATACACTCAGCAGAGAGACCAAGCGATTTTGTTATGCTTCTCAGCCATCTGCCTGCTCTTTCCTAGTTTTTCTATGGTCAGGACTGAGATGACATTTAATAAAAGCCAGTGAGAAGTTTTGTTCCTGACCAAAAGGTTGAGAAGAGCACCAGGAGGCATAAATACTCAGGACTACAATGAATGATGGAGGTACAAGCCGTTCTCTGCGGCGTAGCAAAGAATGTTTGGAAGCCAAAAAATGTCCTCAAAAGAACCATATTGTGAGTGAGGGATTTGATTCATTTTGTTTATTGGTTTGCTGTTTCCAGTTTATAACCACAGCCGGCAAGGCTGCAAACTTTCCTGAAATATATAGTGTGGTTGAAGGGATTGGATCTGTATGAACCCTTCGTAATAAATCTTCTGGGTTGCTCTATATATAAACAGATATTGCCTACAAGCGTGAGGGATGTAAAGGAGTGTTTTCTTGACAAATACTCTGACACGTTTCCTGCTCAACAGTCCAGGGAAACTGTGTGTCCCTCCTGCGTAATGTTCTCCTCTCTGGAATTGAATTGATCATGGAAATGAAAATAGGGGAGCCAGTCAATCTGAAGGTCATTCAAAACTGCTAAGCTCACTTCTGTTCAGTTTCCTATTTTTCCAGCTTTCAGTGTGTTCCACCCATTCGCACATTACTGTGTGTTTTGTTCGGTGTTTGAACCCTGCATGCCATTCCCATGCACATTTGTGTGTGCAATTTTACACACACTTTTCCTAACATAGATACTTATTTTCGAAGCAATTGCCCCTATTATAAGGCAGGTATGCACACTTTCTTCCCAGACTTGCTTTTTCCTTTTCATATGCATGTTTGTATGCATTTTCAATCTGCAAACCGCATGTCCAAATCTGGCAAAGTGTGACTATTGCTACGTATTTGCATTCCAATTTGTCTGTAAGTTTGGGAAGTGTGAATGCGCTAAGCTTGTGAGCAAAACAAATTTCTCACCTGTTCCTATCATTTTGTCCTAGTTGTAGTGTTGAGGCAGAACCAGCAAAGAGCTGATAGATTAGCGCATCTCCATCAGTGATGAATGGAGAAGCGGAATGGAAGAGACATCTCCAGTATTGATGCCTATTGAATAAAAAGCACATCTCATGGAACTCACTCACAGGGGTCAAAACCGATCCAATGCGATTCCATGGGAGATCCATGCTCAGATCCCCTGGCATCTTTCCCCCTTAAAATCAGTCATGAAGGGAATGTGGGGCTGCCCTTGAAGATGGTCCAGCGATTGCCATTGGTGCAGAATCAGGTCGCTCCGCATAACACCTATTATTTAAGAACTGCACTGGTTGCCAGCTGTGGGCTGGGCCCAAATGACATATAAACCACCCAATGGCTTAGGCCCCAGTTACCTTAAGGAGTACCTACACCATATATGCTTACCTGGTCCTTGAGTTCTATGCAGGGGCCCTCCTGTGTGAGCCATCTCTTAGGAAAGAGAGAGGGATGGCTGCTAGGAAGAGGGTCTTTTCTGTTGCTGCTCCCCATATCTGGAATGCTTTCCCCAAGGAGATGCATCCGGCACCGTTTTTATACTCCTTTTGGCACCAAGCAAAGACCTTCTTTTTCAAAAAAAAAACATTTTAATATCTGATGCCACAAGCCTTTGCATTGCTTGTTTTCATCTGTATTTTAATTGCTCTTTTTTATGGATTTTTAGGAGTTGTGATGTCTTTAGTTTTTATAAGGGTTTTAATCTGATTGTGACCCGCCAAGAGGTGCTGTGGCCTGGTAGGCGGCATACAAATTAAATAAATACATAAATAAATAAATAAATAAATAAACTGATTTTGACCCAAGAATTAGCACCGGAGGAGTGAGACTAAACCCTGATCCAGAGACCAGTTCAGTGATCTAACTCTCACATGGCAAAACAGTGTTTCTTCCAGTGACAGCATTATGGGCAGAGTAATACAGATGCTTGCATTATTTAACCAGTGTAGCTCCTAGCAGGTTTGACTGCTTGTTTGTGTGGAGAGAGACATTTTACATTCTCAGTAGTTTTTCTTTTTATCCTTTTTGTTTTATTTGTTTGTTTTATCATCTGCCTCCCCTCTTGTTGGTGCTAATTATTCGCATATATTAATTATGTGTATTCCCTTGTAGGTTCTCACTTGGATTCACTGGGAACTGTTATATTCATTAAAAATGGTACAGCGGCTTGAAGCGATGCCAGCAGTTCCATTTTGCAAGCAGTTGTTTGAGTGAATAAAGTTGGCATCTCTCTAGACATAATTCTTTGGTTTTCAGGGTATAAGGCAGGTCCCCCTAAGTACGCACAAGTCATTGCTCAGGATGGCATGAAGTGACTCCCAGTGACTTCAATCAAGCCTATTTTTTCCATGAACTCAGACAAGCAGTTTCCCTTTCTTAGAACATTGACTTGAAATTGCTTCATTGAAATTGCTTCACTTGTTTTGAAGCAGTGGGTTCCAACCCGCAATGGAACCCACTGCTTCAAAACGTAGCAATGGCTACTAGCTATACATAGCAGGTTTTGAACTTTGGAGCTGTCGGCCAACTCCAGGACTCCTGAGGACCAAACCTGTTCCTCAGGGTTCAAGAGATAGCCACATCTCCCTTTCTTACTCTATTACCTTCCCAATTCCTGTGAATCATTCAGTAGGTTCCTAGTTTTGTCACATTTATACATTAATACCTGTGTAAAAGGTATTAATGCTTCTGAAGGCTTACTTCATGGCATTAAATGCTTTAAGCAAAAAATATGCTGGTATTATGATCCTGAGCCTTTTGCCTTACTTCCACCCACCACGGATCTGAAATGGAATTTTGTTCTTAGGCTGAAAAAGATTCAACCTCACCCCCACCCTTCGATGTTAGAGAAACTCACAAAGTAGAAGCTTTTGGTGCTACGTATAGTCTGCTAGTTATCTTCACAGCAGACCTATGAGATCAGTTGGCCTGAAAGATGGTGACCACAGTTCTCAGGTAACCAGAACAAGGCCAGAGAAGAATTGCAAAGTGTATTACAGGCCTGGAGATCAAGTGCTGTGAGAAAACATGGAAGATCCAGGTATGCCTGGAGAAGAAGTGATTAAATGGTGATAAGGCATTGCCAGGGTGAGGACGCTGTGACCCTCCAGGCTTTGCTTGACACAAAATCCCATCAGTTCCAGCTAGGATGGCCCCTGATCAAAAACCCTGGGAGTTGTAGTCCAGAAACAGCTGAAGGAGCACAGCTGCTGAAATATCAGAAAAGTTGTCACATGCCAGATGGTGAAAAGTATTTTTCCCCTTTTGCTTGAGAAGGTAAGGTCTGTGCTGATGGATTTTAATTCCAAGAAAGAGGATTTTGAACATCAGAATGGACTTACTCATGAAACAAGCTGCTTGACAGTGGAACAGATTGTCCTGGAAGGTGATAGATCAGTGTTTTTCTAACAGTGGCTGGGTGGCCACCTTTCAGAGAAGGTGTGGTAGCACTGGATTTCCTGCACTGGCAGAGTGTAGGACTACATGACCTTTGAGGTTCTCACAAGTATGTGATTTTGTGATTCAGGAGCTAGCTAAGCTCACCCACTGAGTTTCATATCTGTGGCAGGAACTGATGCAGATCTCCCCAGACTAAATCTAATACTTTGGTCATGAGTTGCGTGAGTATGATTCTCTTTGGTAGCGGTATTCCATAATCACTTCCGAGTAGCTACCCAGCTGACCATCAAAGGTGGAGACACCTAAAATATGTAGCCTCGTTTGCCTCAGTGGAACAGAACTATCTGGAAAGAAAAGGATTTTCAGGCAACCTTGAGCATTTAAAGATACCTTTAAATGAGCATTTATCCACATATCCCTGCGTTTTTACCATTCTTGCTTCAAACTGCTTCTGCTATGCCATTTCTTTGAATGCCCTCTGATGGATTTGGTAATTGGGGCACTAACCTTTGCTGCTTTCAGGCTCACAGACAGCACTGTGAGTGCAGTGGAGAACGGACAGTTCATAAAGCTACAGGAAATGAGCAGAAATGTTCATTTCTGGAATGGCTACATTAGTAGCCCTCACAGACAGGTCCTCTGCTAACCCATCCTGACCTGGAAACGAGCATGCCTGCTAATTTGGGGGCTTGTTCAGCAGCACTGTCATGGCAGATTTAGAAGTGTAGGGTGGAGAGTCCCTTCATGACAGAACCACCCCTCAAACCACGCCCCCTTCCAAGCCACGCCCCCTTCCAAGCCATGCCCATTTCTGAGATTATGAGCAATACAAATGACCTTGGTCTCTTTATTTGAATTTCTGCTGAGTAATGAAAGCAAGATGAGGGTAACTCTTTCTGAGGCGAAACAATGACAGCTTCTAGAAGTTATTTCTTATCGTTGTATTTCTTATGAATGAATGACTTTTTAACATTATGTCCATATCCCACTCTCCAGCCAAAACACTCCAAGTGGCTTATGTGGAATTAATAAGGCAGTTCCTCATCACAGGAATCAAAAATATGACATACGAAAAGGGACAGGGAGGGAAGAGGAATAAAGGAAACTCAGGTACTAATTGCCCACACTTCTAAAAACATATGCCCTTCTATTCTCCTGAGAACAGCAGTCTGGATTGACAATCACTGTTCGGTTTATTTTAATTTTCTGTGGCCTCTGCAACCACTGCTGTTGTGTGTGCGTCTGTGTGGGAGATCCTCCATGAGTCTGTGGTCCATAGTTTAGGGATTCCAGTTTCCCAAAACATCTTTTATTGTATTTGTGCTGAATCATGTGTAAATAACCCAACTGATGTAAGAGGAAATATTTATTTATTTATTTATTTATTTATTAAAACATTTATAGGCCGCTCCATCGCAACAAAGCCTTGGGGCGGCTTACAACAGTTTAAAAATACAATGTAATAAAATAGAATAAAACTATAAAACTATAAACAATAAACAATATAACCCTCCCCCCCTCAGTGCATCTCGGCAACTAAAAAAGGGGGGAAAAAAGCCAACAATTATTAACTACAACATAAATACATACATAAATACATAACAACAAATTATAAACAAACCAAACCAACAATTAAAATAAGACTTGAATAAAAAGGTCTTTGCCTGGCGCCGAAAAACAGATAACGACGGCGCCAGGCGAACCTCTCCAGGGAGCGCATTCCACAAATAAAGACTATCAAGAAGTCATGGCTATTTTTTCCCACTGATTCCAGTGAATATACTCCAGTTATGATACTTTAGCCATTGTTTTCCCAAATAATTCTGGAGCTAAGAGTTGCTAGAGTCACCTTACAGAGCTACAGATCTCAAAATGGTTTATCAGCCAGTTCCTCTTCCCCAGGAACTCTGGAAGCTGCACCTCTCTGTGTGAGGAATAGGTGTCCATCAATGGGACTCCATACTCTTGACAAACCGTGGTCCCCAAGGTTCTTTGGGGAAGTAATGGCTGTTTAAAGTGGAATAAAAGTATTCTAAATCTGTAGTGTGAATAAAGACTAAATCTGAAACCAACCCTCCATGTGGGCTTCTGAACAGTGCTCCAACCCTCTCAAAAGCAAATTACTTGGCAATTGTCCAGTTCCTTCCCTCAGCATCCTTGGAAGCATCCACTCTGGCTCTTGAGCCATCAGCATCATTGAGGTTTCTTCTTCTCCACTGGCTTACATAATGCGCCAACCTCCATTGGAGGCCATTTTTTTAATAAACAGGAGCAATGACACATGATGAATTAGTTTGGATCATATTTCTGAGCCAAACAAGGCCCTGTTACTAAAACCTCTTCCACATTCTTCAGTGCTGCTTACTTTGCTGGATTGCATCAAATATGTAAGTCAGCTGCTGCCTCTTGGCCATTGTTACCCAAGTAGTCTCTGAAACCTGCAATTGTGGAATTAACTGGTAAGTTGAAACATTTGCATAATGATGACACTTCTTCTTCTGCACATCTTGGCTGGATTTCTGTTGGCCACTCATCATGCCAACAGAAGTTCCTTTATGATGTTAGGGAGGGACCCCTCGACTGTGGACTTTGTTGAATGCACTGTAAGTAGGCGCTGTCTCTTGTTGTTCACTATGCTGGTTACTGACTGACCGTGATTGCAGGACACTCTTTTCCAGTTATCTGTCAGTGTGACAGAACCAAATTTATTTTTGAACACTGCAGATTCTGCTTTTAAAATGGCCTCCCCCTTTTTCTCCACCAAAGTTTCCCAGATTCTAACAGAACTTCGAATATGTTTTTCTACTCTCACCATGGTAAAGGTTCTTTGCTGAAGATATTCTGAGAGGATTGCCAGTTCATTCAAAACATCATACAAAAGGACAGAGATCAAGCAGAAATTGTGTGGAAGACAAATGGTTATACAGAGCATTAAAAGAAGATCTCTGTTTGTGATCGACTCCTGTCCTCACTAGCAAACTTGACATGTGCTATAAACACAGAGAACTGTGAAATTCCAAACCGCTGAAATAGTCCTAAAGGCTCTTTGAACCCACCTGACATCCTGGACCTTCCCAATCCTATTTATCTGCTCATCCAGTTGCTCTGAACATTGTCTGAGCTCTCATTTATTTTGTGGTGACCCGCTGTGTGATGAACAAACCTTGCCCATGAATGTACGGAAATGATTCATACCATGGATTTCTGAAACGGTGTTTTCATCAACCTGCTCTGACCTGTGAGGCACATGATGCCACACCACGATGTTGGGAAATATTTCACGAAGGCCCCGTGCAGCTGCCAGTTCCCTTCCCAGCATCACACTAGCTGCATCACTAATAAAACATATGAGGTTTTGCTGGAGGTACTGAAGATCGAAACCATGTGATTGTAGTCATCGTTGGTGTTCTAGAGTCTGCATTTTTCCCCAGTAACTTCTATTAAGTCAAGAACAATGCAACATGGTTCTTTTTGTTTATCATATTCACATTCTAGATTCACTATTAATCTGCTTTTATCACTGAGACTTACGGCTTTATCAATAAGAACTGATATCTTACCGTGAATATTCTGTATTGCTTTGCAGATGTCTGATCTCATTATTAATGTAACGTGATTGATATTTTGAGTGGCACCGAATCTGGAATGCAGACCTTTAGCAAACTGCACATGCTTCACTTGGCAAGCCCTTTTTATTTGGGATGCATTGCAATGGTCAGTGGAAGCCCCCTCTGTTGCTTTTTGGCTTCATCTAATATTTACTCTGCCTGTTTATGGGCAAGCAATTAGGAATGCTTCCACACCTTCTTTCTAAGTGACTTGATTCTATGCATCAGAACTTCAACACCATTCCCTTGAAAGGGAAGAACCTTGTGTTTTGCGAGTTCCTAAATGCTTAACTTTGGAACATGCACAACAACCAAGACTGTTTGATTCACACTTCAGCCATGGATTATTGCTCTTCCTGTTTTCCCACATTTCCACTGACCAAATTTCTGGCCAGACATTACTGACACCATCTGACTGTCCTTTGCTATTTCACAGAGATTGTGCAAAGTACTCGCAACCAAACTGCTGCAACCAAACTGCTTAATGGGATGTTATAATGAGAATTCACTGTTTCTTCTGCAACTCCAGCAGTCTGATACTCCACAACTGCTCTTGGCTTTTTGAAGTAGGAATTAATAATGATTTGCTTGCAGTTCGAAGCACTTTTTGCGGTCTGCATAACAGACTCAGAAAGCCCTGTGAAGTTCAACACCAACTAATCTCACAGGGAGAACAGAATACAAAAGAGTACTCACTCTTCTATACCCTCCAAAACAAAACACAAACCATTCCTAGTCTGCTATGTAAAAAGGAGGAAGGAAACTTAGCTGCTACAACTGGAACTTAACTACTCCCTTTGCGAGAAATGATTTTCAGCTTTCTGTGATCTTGAAGCCACCCTCTGCCTATTCATTCCTTTGCAACTGAAATGTAGGCATAGATGACCAGGCTGGGAGGCAAGTGGGGATAGGAGGTAGCTTTTGGAGCAGCGAAGGCAAACTGGCCACATGTTGCTGAACAGCAGCGGCTGACTAGGAGGGAAACATCACAGAAAACACATGTCCATACCTGGCAGGCCTGACCAGGTAGGGACTGCCCAGGAACTGTTGGGAACTGTTGAAAAAACACCCCTTTCTTAAATTCAGGACTCCAATGCAGTGGCAGCTGCCAGCCATGAACCAGCAAAATTAAGGCTCTTGCGAGGTATTAGGGAAGGACCCTGGCTTTAGAGATCCAGCAACCCCCTGAGCCCCCCTCCCAAAGAAGTGAGCAACTCTGACCCCAAGGACTCCTTCCACTGGCCCCTGATTGCCCAGGCATTGCTGACTGTACATCATGCTAGCACTGGGTTGTGTTAGCATAGCATTTTGGTTGCATTCACACACATGACAAAAACCCAGTGTGGTTACCATGGTTCAGTTTTTTACCATGCAGGCAATCAGGTGGTTTCCATCCTCCCCATTCAGTTGACATGTATCCCATCAGAGGTGCACCTGAGATTCCACATGTGCATCTTCCTCATCATCCCGTTTATAGAAGCTGGATGGCTGGAGCAGCTCCTACATCCGCCACTCTGTATACCATGACTGTGAAATACATGGTCCTGGGTTCAGACAGCCCAATGAGCCATGGTGGTACAGAGAAACCACAGAACAAACCATTGCTTCTGACCAGGGATTCTAAAAGCCCATGTTTACCATGGTGAAATAGCATGACTGGGTTCAACAACACAACAGATAAGCAATGGTAAGAAGCCCCCGCCCCCCACACCCCATGGCTTGTTGTGGTGTCTGAACCCAGTCAGTGAGTGGAAGAGCAGCAGGACTGTTGATAATGCCCTATTAGTGCATTGGAGTTTAAAATAAATTGTGAATGTAAGAATGAACCAATGTAAACAGTTGCAGTTTGGTGAATCAGGAAAGCTTGACTAGATTGGCTGTCAGGATTATTTTCCTTGGGACATTATGGGTGATGGGATTTTGTTTTGTATTTCCTTTCCAAGCTGCCTCTCCCTCCTCTCATCTACTTCCATCTTTCTTTTTGACTAATTAATCATGATGGATGCCACCTGGCCTATGAAGCCCTTGATTGAGGACTGAGTAGGACAATAATAGGGCTAGCTAAGACTAGGCCTGATGGCTGTTAGTTTTGCCAATTGATTTCCTCATATACGGTGTCAGTTAATTATTCAGACTTGTTCAATGCACAAATGAAAGCAGCCATTGTGCCTATATTTCCAATTGATTTTTCTCACAAACATGAACAGCAATTTGCCTGTCCAAGGAAAAGAAGAAGTGAAATAATGCCCATTTTTCAAACAAGACTTGATGGAAATTCTCCATGAAAAAGTGAAGGGTATGAACGTCATCTTGTAGTTGGAACCCAGCACAGCATAGAGTCACCATGGAATTGGGCCCAGAGTGGGGGAAAATGGCTAAAATCTGAATGTGAAGCTAGAATCTTCCATTTGGGGCTAAAATATCCAAGGGCTTGCAAGGAAGCAAATATTTGTTTTAAGAAGCCAAGCCTTCATTTTCAGGTGGGTTTGGCATACTGTTAAGCTGCCATCTAGTTTTAAAACTTAAGGCTAGGTGTGGTTTCTGCTCAGGAGGGCTCCACATTTGCAAGAACCAAAGGGATCTGTTTTGATATATCAGGACAAATCTCTTAGACTGCTTCTGCAAAGCCTTTCCGTGACAACAATGGACCTTTGCCTTGCCCATGGTTACATAATGACATGTGGAAAAGATACCACCTTTCTGAGGGTTTGGACTGCATCTGACTGTTTCTTGCTCATCTTGCAGCTTCTCTCTCTCTCTCTCTCTCTCTCTCTCTGTGTGTGCAGGCGTGGTCACAGGTGTGCATGTGCATGAGAGGGGGCAGGTGTGCATGCTTCTGTAGAAATTGTTTTTTTTGGTTGTTTTTGCTTTCTAGATATCGTAGGACTCTGTGTGTCTTGGTCTTTGTGCTTGTGTCTATGTGTGCATGCGTGCAGAGAGAGAGGGAGGGATGTTACGAGTATCTGCCTTGAATTTTCCTGCAAAATAAATAAATCACCACTTTGAATGTGAAAACAAATTCAATTCACTGGTTTGTTTTCTGCATTTATTACATTTCTAGGCAGCCCAAAAGCCAAAGTTCTCTGTGTAGTCAAGGAAAGTTTAAATGTCCGTGGAACACAGTCTGCATCCATAATAGCAATTCCCTAAGAATATAGGAAGAGCTGTATTGGACGGAATGGATATTTGAGCCTTACAGCAGCTGTGGCTGAGTCAATCAGGATCAGGGCCCTCAGACCCATGGGCCCACAGCTGGTATTGTTCTCATCATTCTAATGGAAGAACTCCCAGTTTTCTTCATCTGGTTTCCAGGTCTGAGTCCTGTAAATTTCATTGGCATCTCTTGGTATTTAGAAGGATCTAAGCACCTACATTTGCAAAGGAGCTAAGGACCATTTTAATGCTTACCTTGCAGAGGCAGAAATGTGGCTGACCATCTTTTGCTAGTGTTGCTGATGCATTATTCAAAAAATAAAGTTGTCTTCATGAAAATCTGACATTGAGAGTAGGAGGGAGTGCACAGTAAGAACTTTGCGGAGGCGTCTGCGTTCATCGATTTCAGAATACCGTTACCTAGAAGATGGTTAATTTCTTCTATCCTGGCTATCAAAACTCAACAATTATAGTATCTTTTTTAAATGACATATATTACCTTCCCATTTTTTCCCTTGAAACAAAAGTACAGCAAGGTATTAAAATACAGGAATTAAGGTTGGGAGACATGTTTTGCAGTTCAGTTTAGATAAGGGTTTGTCAAAATTCACAAAGTTCTTCCTATGGAAGTTGGAAAGTTCTTGAAAGTTGGAAAAGGAAAAAAAATAGATGTGGAAGAAACTGAAACAGGGATTTGCGCATTTCGGTCTGAAGAGTCTTGGTCTGAAGATGCTGCTTTCAGCCTTAATTGTGACACTGAAGTACTACAGTGGTACCTTGGCTCACGGACTGCTCAGTTCACAACCAAATTGGGTTGTGAACCAAAATTTCTTAAAAATTTTGACTCAGGTCCGAACTCTGCATTGGGTGGCGACCACGATTGCTGCCATCTCCCCACCGCCTCCTGAGTGAGAAGATGGCCACGATCGCAGCTGCGCTTGTCCAGGGAAGACAGGAGCGACTGGGGTTGTGTGTGTGAAGGGAAGGTGGCCAAGATTGCACCCGTCTTTCCTGCAAGAGCGCAACCGTGATCTCGACCATCTCCCGCCACCAGCATGATTGTACCCATCTCCCCTCCCCCAGTGCACCCATGGTCCTGCTGGGGGGTAGGACATGGTCGCCATCTTTGTTGTTCTTTGTAACTTTGCTTCATTTTTTCTGATTAAAAAAATAGTTGCAGAATGGATTAACCTTTTTTACATTGAACCTTATGGGGAAATTTGACTTGGCTCACGACCAATTTGGGCCACGACTAGATTCCTGGAATGGATTAAGTTCATGAGCCAAGGTCCCACTGTACTTTGTTTTATTTTTTCTTTATCAGCTACATGTTGGGCAAATACATTGTGGTTCTCTCCATAACAGGAATAGTTGTACCTATTGAATTCGATTGGTACAGACTTGTGAGAATTTCACTGTCATACATTTTTATAAGAGCTTAGGCTATGGGCAGGACAGAATTGAAAATAGTAACAACAACAACAGTAACAACAATTTTAATTTTAAAAGCCTTTCCAACGTTCGCACATTTCTTCATGTTCAAGGTGGAAAAGATCATTAGATGGGGGAAAAGCCAGATGTGCCCAAAACTAGCCAGAGGCAGAATAGACTCATAGAAGAGAAGAATAGGATGCGAAGTTACACCACCCCTTTCAGGGGACTCTCCAGATACTTTTTGAATGTCTCCAGCGAGGGAGAGCCCGCAACTTCCCCAGGGAATAGGTTCCATTGCCATACTGCTCTGACAGTGAGGAAATTCTTCCTGGTGTCTGGTCTAAATCTGGATTCTTTTAACTCAATTCCCTTATTCCATGTCCTGCACTCTGGAATGAATGAAAAGAGATCTTGCCCTTCCTCTTTGTGACAGCTTTTCAGGTACTTGAAGAGTGCCTCTCTTCTTGAGCCTAAACATGTCCACTTCTCTCAATATATCCTCTCTGGGCTTTGCCTCCAGTCCCTGGATCATCTCTGTGGCCCTCCTCTGAACCCTTCCTAGCTTTTCCTCATCTTTTAAAATTTTGGGGCCCAGAACTGGACACAGTACTCCAGGTGAGGTCTGACTAGAGTTGCATATAAAGGGACTAGTACTTCACATGCTTTAGAAGTGTCATACCTGTCAATGCAGCCCGAAACGGCATTTGCCCTTTTTTGTATCAGCATGTGCTATTGAGCAGGAATACCATGTCTTGAGTTAATGTGGCACCGTGCCTATTTCTGACATGGTGCAGTTCATTGCCCTTTCACTACAGATGTGGGGTCAGATGGTCTTGACATGGGGCTTGGTTGCACACCTCTGCATGTACTGTACATAAGGGTAGGCAAAGGCTCAGAAAGCAGGCTGCATGTTCCAAAACCTATGAACGCATTTTATACAGAGCCAGTGTGGTGTAGTGGTTAAGAGCACGGGACTGGGACTCAGGCGATCTGGGTCTGAGTCCCCGCTTAGCCATGGAGCCCACTGGGTGACTTTGGGCCAGTCACGGACTCTCCGCCCAACCTACCTCACAGGGTTGTTGTTGTGGGGATAAGATGGAGGAGGAGAATGATGTAAGCTGCCTTGGGCCCTTTGTAGGAAAAAGGCAGGGTATAAATTGAAAAACAAATGAATAAATAAATAAATAAATAAACTGTGAAACCAAAGTAAATGTGGAACATTGTGGGACATGTTGATGGGGGAAGGAGTCCTGTGTTCTTACATGTTAGAGCGTGCGGTCACTAACCTTCTTTTCACACAAGGTATAAACACGTCATGGAATCTGCTGCCAAAGGTGGTGTGATGACCATCAGCTTAGGTGACATTAAGGAGGCAAAACCAATTCTTACAGGAGGCTTGATCTGTCAGTGGCTAATTGCTCAGATAACAAAGTGGAACCGCCATTTTAGGTGAGGAAGTGTGGTGTAGTGGTTAAGAGCAAGCTGGATTCTAGTCCCTGCTCAGCCATGGAGCCAACTGGTGACTTTGGGCCAGTCCCAATCTCTCAACCCAACCTTCCTCACAGGGTAGTCATGGGGATAAGACTGAGAGCAGCAGGAGGAGAATGATGTAAGCCACTTTGAATTCTTTGTGAGAACAAGGGCAGGATATAAAGTGGATATAAATAAATAAAAAGTGTGTTGCTGAAATTGGAGTACCGTATTTTTTGCTCTATAAGACGCACTTCCCCCCCCCCACCCAAAAGTAAGGGGAAATGTCTGTGCATCTTATCGAGTGAATGTGCCTGACACCCGGGACGCTGCCCGCCCGCCGGCACCACCAGGCCGGCATGTGCTCGGTGTGCCCTGCTCCACCTCGCACTCCGGGAACTGATCACCCCCACTGGGAAGCTCCGTGCCGCTGTCGCCCCACCGCCCCACGCCATTGCTCTGCGCCGCCACGCACCGTGCCGTCCCGTGCCACCGCCGCCGCGCACCACTGTTCCGCCCCACGCAGCCGCCGCCACTGTGCACCCGCACTGTCATCCCCATCCCGCGCCGATCTGCCACCGATCCACCCACGCCACTGCCGCGGCAGGCACAGCTTTAGAAGCACAATCCTTCTAAAGCCTCTGCCGCCTGCACTGTCATCCCGCACTGCCATTCCGCACCGATCCACCCCCCCCCCCACGCCACTGCCACAGCAGGCACAGATGCACAATCCTTTTATTAAAGTTTAACAGGTTAAGAAACAGTATACATTGAAGCAGCGTTCTCTTTGAGATGTGAGAGAAGCAATTGACAATGTAAAGAGCTGGATCCAAACTTAAGCTTCCCCTCCTTCCATTCCTTTCAGAAAGACTTCAGCCCTGAAGGTGGCCCCTGCTGCGTGAGGGCTAGACAGCAGGAATGCTGGACACTTCTGAATTGGTCCACTTGTTTAGCCTGTCATATCCTGTTGGTGCCAAGGACACCCCTTCCATCTCCTCCCCACCACTCTGAAATGTCTCCCTCCTTTTCCAAAGAGGGCTGGTTCTCTCTCTTTGCCCTGAGCATCTTCAGTAAATAACCTTTAAATTGCCAACTCATCTATTCAGCTCTGCTCTTCCGCCTCAGAATCAATTGATGACTTTCTTATACAATATGTACATCATGTCCCTAAGATCACTCTCTAGCCATGTACCAGCACTCTAGGACAATTTTTTAAAAGGGATCTGGAAAATTATATGCTGCTTTGCTTTCTGTTGGTTCTGCGTAAATTGGTTGAAAGTGTTATTCAGGATAGATTCAGTTAACATATAGAAGAACTAGCCCTGCTTTAAAAGAAGCAACATGGCTTCTGCAGGGGTAAGCCTGTCTTGCTAATCCAGTAGAATTCTTTGAGAGTGTCACTACTACACATGGACTGAGCAGTCAAATAGACATTGTTTCTTCCAAAAGCCTTTTGATAAAATCCATCAACAGACTCTTGAGAAAACCTGGCAGTGATGGAATAAGGGCTGTCTGTGCACACACATGTTGTCCTATGGATCAGTAACTGATTACAGAATTGAAAGCCAACATTGAGAATGCATGGCATTAGGATCAGTGCTTTTCAACCTGTTCATAAATGATCTGGAATTAGAAGTGAGCAATAAAGTAGCCAAGTTTGCTGATGATACTAAAATAAAACATTTAAAAGGGATTGTGAGGAATTCCAGTGGGATCTCTCTGAGCTGGGAAAAAGGGCATCAGAACGGCAAATGCTTTCAGTGTAAGCAAGTGTAAAGTTAGCATGCTGGGGGGAAAGAATCTCATCTTCAAGTATAAGCTGATGGAATCTGAACTAGTGCTGACAGACCAAGAAAGGGTCTTGAGAATGTGGGGGACAGCTTGATGAAAATGTCAAATGTTAGGAGGAAATGCCATAATTAGGAAAGGAATTGAAAATCAAATTTCCAAGATCATATTCCTCTTACACAAATCTTTAATATGACCATACTTAAAGTATTGTGTACAGTGCTGGCCACCACACCTGAAAAATGACATTGTTGGAAAAAGTGCAAAGAAGGGCAACTAAAACAATCAAGGGATTGGAGCAGCCCCCCTATCAGACTTTGTTACAACAACCAGGATTGCTTCTCTTAGGAAAATGATGAGTAATGGGAAGCATGGCAAAGATGTTCAAAATTATGCATGGTGTGAAAAAGTGGAAAGTGGGACATTTTCCTCCTCTCTGAAAAAAAAGGGTTAATCCCCACGAAAATACCCATCACGCCTTTGTTCTGAAAAAAAAAAAAAAAAAAAGATTCAACAGCAGAAGTGTGGTGAGCTTGAAATACCTTTTGGGAATGGAAGGGAAGTTCCCCACAATTCAGCTTTGTCTTTCAAGGGTTGGGTCTTTTAATACCTCATGGATAATTAACTGGGACTTCTAAATGCTTAACAAAAACAATGTGGATATCAAGTTCCCTTCCCAATTGAGGATACAAGAAACACAATTATTATAGTGATCCCTGTGACTGTGCAAATGTTAGATTTTCATGCCCTTGGTTCAGAGGAAGAAATGACACACAAGAGACCACTGAGTGAACATTTCTCTCAACTCGAAAGTATGCATAGATGCAGCCCGAGTTTCTTAAGCATCACTTTTAAATATGAAAAAAAAGAGAGAGAGAAAAGTTGGAGGATTGAATTTAGGTCTCTCCTCATTGCTCACCTTCTCTGTCTAAAATAGAGGCAAGAAAAACCAGAGAGAACAGGTATGCTGGGGGTGTGCAATCAAAAGAATATTTACAGTTTATTCAGACCTACAGGAAATACATGTGGCATTGAAGGGACTGCAGAGATGGATTCTATACAAGATGTTTTCATCCCCTAACAGTTACATGCACAGTCTGTGGGGGATGGGGGGGTCATGCACACAGTATGCTAGAGGCACATGAGAGTAAAGCAACTGGGATTAAGAGATCCCAACACATCCCATAGTTTATTAAATAGTTCAGTAAACCATTTGATTCAGAATATTTTTTGTCTTGTTTTCCTCCTCTAAAAACTAGGTGCGTCATGGTCAGGTGCATCTTATAGAGTGAAAAATACGGTACTTTGGGGAGGTGGGGTCAGAAGGCCTTTTCCCTTCATGTCTGTCAGCTTTCCAGAGGAATCTTGCTTGTCTCTGTGGAAAGCAGGAAGCAAGAGGGACTTTTAGCTTAATCCAGCAGTACCACAGCATTTGGACCACAGCAGGGTCCCAAATGGCACAGGCCATTGCTGAAACAAGACAGGGCCTGCATGGCTTGCTGCAGCTATGAGTATTCCAGGCCACCATGGAATTGCAGTGAAAAATCAACATTTTTGTGGGGTCAATTGTGGTGCTCCATTTTCAGTTTTTCAGATAAAACAATCACGGGTTATTATACTTGTTTAAAGGTAAATACCAGCCACATATTTGTCAGCATGGGTGAGCAGTTGCTTTTGTGTGGTGTTGTAATATATCCTCATGAAGCACTCATAAAATCCCCTTACCTCTTTGTGTGCCCTGCTGAGCTATTATGATGCATCCAGTTCTGTGCCACTTTTTATCTCTGCTAATAACATTAAAAGAAAAGAAGAGAAACACCTACTAATGCTCTTTAGAGAAATGGATGGCATTTCTCTAAAATAATTTTTGGCAACACATCATTATTTCCTAAACTCTAGAAAATTAACATTTTTCTACCTAAAGTGACAGGAAATGAGACAGCTGTTGATGCATACCCACAATTTATGATTACTTAATGAGTTTTTATTACTTTAATTAATCATTGCAAGGAGTTATTTCTTCTCGTTTGCCTACATAATGGATTTTGAGCACAAGTGCCATTTGCAGGCCAATAGGCTTTCGATTTTAAGCTTTACAGTCTAACTGGCAGGTTTTCCTGTTTGCATGCATAAAATTGAAGAGGAGGCTGGCCAGATACTTGGATGCAGAAATAGAAGCTGTGACATGGCACCCCCTAGTGATGAGCAGCATAGTTCGCCCTGCAAGTGCTTGCAGGAGCGCACCGGTACATCCTTGCAAGGATCGGGGCCTAGCACAGTTAGGAGCTCAGGAAGGCTCCATGAAAGTTTTCCCTGTGCTGCTCAGCTTGATCGTCGTGACATCTTCCATTATTATTATTATTATTATTATTATTATTAAAACATTTATAGGCCGCCCCATCGCAACAAAGCCTCGGGGCGGCTTACAACATAGGTTAAAATACAAAAATACAAAAATGATACAAATATTAAAATAATCTATCCCTCCCCCCTCGGTGCATCTCGGCCACTAAGTATAAATAAATTAAATATACAATAACCCATATAAACGAACAAAAACCACCTAAGATATTACCCTTAACCAACAAAAACCACAACATACATGACTACTAAACAACAACAGAAAACCTCAACCAAAACCAACATTAATAGTTAAAATAGGACTTAAATAAAAAGGTCTTCGCCTGGCGCCGAAAAGTATATAACGACGGCGCCAGGCGAACCTCTCCAGGGAGCGCATTCCATAGTTGGGGCGCCACCGCCGAAAAGGCCCTCCTCCGGGTACTCACCCATTTCACCTCCCTCACAGGAGGTTCCCGGAGGAGGCCCACAGTTGCAGATCTTAGGGGGCGGGAGGGCACATAAGGGCGCAAGCGGTCCATTAGGTATCCAGGTCCCAAACCGTTTAGGGCTTTATAGGTTAACACCAAAACCTTGAATTTGGCCCGGACTTCAATTGGGAGCCAGTGAAGCTGACGGAGGACTGGGGTTATATGAGAATAACGCCCAGCCCCCGTCAGCAACCTAGCAGCTCTATTTTGCACCAACTGAAGTATCCGGACCATCTTCAAGGGCAGCCCCACGTAGAGGGCATTGCAGAAGTCTAGCTGAGAAGTTACCAACGCGTGTGTCATAGTGGTTTGACTGTTCCCCTTGTCTTCAAGCCTTGTTCTCAAACGTGCTTCCAACATCCAGCCTTGTCCTCAAACGCGCTATTGTTATTGAGCACTCCTTGAGTGCTTTTACCTTTGGGCTGACTCCGTCCTACCATGCCTCCTCTTCTCGTTCCTTGTTCTTTCCAGTCTTGCTTTGTTCCTTACACTGCTTTGCCATGCCAGCCTCAGACTTTAGCTTGCCTTGGACCTTGTCTTCGCCTCTGATGTCTACCATGCCTTGTTGATATCTCAACATCCTCTCTTGCCAACCTCTGGTCCTGATGTTCCACCTATAGGCACCTGGCACCTACATCTCAGATCTGATGCATTCCATATTGCAAACAATGCTTCTGGAAAGGGACATTTGAACTCCATGTTCAAATCCACATTTTTGAGTAAACGGTCTTGATTTGTACTTCCAGGAATATTAAACCAGCATAGTTTTTTGCTTTTCTAAATTTAGCAAGGTTGCATTAGCAATCACTGTAGATGCTTCTCGGCTCAGAATAAATGTAATGAAACATGTACAAACGTGTAGTTTAGAGAAATTTACATAAAATGCAAATTCTGAATAAATGATTTTACAAAAATACTTATTAGGGTAAAATGAATTATATAAATTCTTGTTTTTTTGGAAAATGCATATAAAATAATGCATGCAGCTCTGCATGTTGAAATATTTATCAAAGACTGATGAAGAAACAGACTGGAACTGTCTTATGAAGGGGCACGTCCAAAAGTGACACTGACTAGAAATTGTCTGTTCTGTCCACGCTTGCTTCTGATTGAATTTGGAATTTGCACTACAGGGACAAAATGAAATGAGTACAGCACAGAGGCCCAGGGGGCTCACATCAGACATTTGCCTCAGCTGTTAGGCTAGTCTTGCCCACGCAGATAGGAGCAGTTTTCTAAATTCAGCTTGGCGGTTCACATTCTTCTTACATTCAGAAATATAATTATGGATTTTCCCAGCTGGCTCCCCAAACAATGAACCAACATTCTATTTTCTGGGGTGGCCCTTAGTCCTACTTTGTTCTTTTGAAGGCTGCCCTTTCCACAGCCAGAACGAACAGTAGGACCTTGATCGTGTCTGTCAGGGGCACCTGGAGAGAAGAATGAGCATAAGTGGACAGTCCATGGGGCACAGTTTCTCCAGATATGGTGAAATGAATGGCATCTTTAGAATCAAAATTATATTCAGGGTTTCTAAATTTGCCTCTATGCATATAAATTTGCGACCTTTCGATCAACCAGCCCAGCAGCACAGCGGTTTAAACCACTGCGCCACCTGATCGAAAGGTCGCCGGTTCGAATCTGCACATGGGGTGAGCTCCCGTGCGCCGTCCCAGCTCCTGCCAACCTTGCAGTTCGAAAGCATGCAAATGCAAGTAGATGAAAAGGTACCACTTCGGTGGGCAGGTAACAGCGTTCCGTGCACCTCGGTGTTTAGTCATGCCGGCCACATGACCATGGAGACTGTCTGCGGACAAACGCTGGCTCCCTCGGCCAGGAAACGGAGATGAGCACCGCCCCCTCGAGTCAGGCATGACTGGACGTAACGTCAAGGGGAAACCTTTACCTTTACCTTTACCTTATATAAATTTGCACAGGAACGTTTAATGTAAGCCTCTACTTTTACCGGGTTTTTTGGGGGGGACGGGGGCAGGCGAAGACAGAACGTAACTGGCAGCATGTAGGTGCTGCTTGAATCATGATTGGGACAAACTGTGTTGGAGTTTGTTCCTCCACGCATTGACGGTCCCCCTCTTGCACTTGGCCTGGCCCTGAGCCAAGCCACGAGGAAGTGCACAAGTGCACAGTCTAGTTGCACAACCATCCAGCTTCTTCTGCACGGCCTGCAGCAGCCCGAAAGGGACCCAGCAGAAGAGGGAACCTGCTTGCACCGTGCTTGGGATGGGGAGCTTTCCTGGTCCATCCTTCACAGTCAACTGATCTTCAACCAGCCCTCACCAGCCCCAGAAGTAGCTGCTGCTTGAGCGGCTTGTCCTGGCACACAAGGGGAGCACAGCTGGTGAGGCACATGGGCTTTCATTCCTTGTGGGGAAGTCTGCCAATGCTGCCTATATTCATCAAGAAGTTGGACTCTGGGCTGCTGCAAAGCAGACTGGCATCCAGGGAGTGCAGCTCAGGGAACCTGTTGAATTTCTACACTGGGACACACCCCTAAGCTGGGATAGTGGTGGAGGAAGGGGAATTCCTTATTTATTGTAAGCTGTCCCTATTTATTGTAAGCAGTCCAGAGACCCAGAGTGATGGACGGGTTAAAAATATCCCAAATAAATAAATAAATTCTTTGCCAGAGTAGATGACGCTGCGTCCTAGACTAGATGGTCTCCATGATCCATTGCAGCATCCTATGGTAGAGGTATTAACTAGGTCGTTGTGGAAGAGCTTGAACAGTGGCCTGGCTTAATGTGGACTTCGTTACTGAGGCTCGCTTTGCTTTCCCATGCCTCGTCCTGCCAAAATGAACAGCTAATAGATGCTGTGAGATAGTGTGGCTGAGGCAAGCTGTGATTCCTTTTGCAGGCTGACGCTTGATGCCATTCTCTGTGTGTACATGAATCCTGGTTCGTGCATGTTATTAGCAGGCTCTTGGACTGGGCCCAGTTTGTAGAAAGTTAATTAGTCCATGACACTGGCAGCCTTCTCTTCTTGGTGTTAATTTGTCCATATTCGTGCAAGTGTGAGGCCATTAGCTTGGAGTTAGAGCCAGTTACAGTGTGCCCAGATGCCTTTTCAGCTTCCCCAGCTCAGTTCCGCCAGCCCTTCTTGATCCTCACCTGCCAGCCCTCCTGTCATTGCCCCACTGAGCCATATGTGTTTATAGTGCTTGTTAATGTACTTTGGCAAGATGCTCGCCGTCAAAAAAGGCATCCTTTTTGCTGTTCTTGGATGGAAATGCTGCCTTCGGAAAACATAATGTATCAAATGCATGCACCAACTTTCCCCTCAAGGTGTTTTGAATGCTTTCAGCTCACCCAGGGACTAGTCAGGATTAAGGAGGTTTTGCCTTGCACTTATCTTGCACAAGGCTGGGCTCCAGGCATTACTTGTATGCATTTCTTTTGTGATGTCAATCTGGTGTCCTTGTAGAAATGTCTCTACATTTGTTTCTTGTCCCTGTGATCCATGCATATGGAATAGGCATCTAGGCTAGAAGAGGAGCCACATCTTTAGATTTCTGTCCTTATGCTAAGAAAGCTGCAGATATTTCCACAGCACAGCTGCAAAAATGTCTTTCTGGAGCATTCCCCCCCCCCCCTGCTAAAATCGTTACGCACAGGTGGCTGCATACACATGCAGCATATTCCTGTTGCTCTAGGATCTAGCATAATTAGCCACCCTTTTGGGTTCTGTTTGGAAAACTGAAGATGTGGCAGGGTACGTGTTACAAAACAATCTTCAAACTGTTTGCACTGTTTTAATTTATTTAGTGTTCCTGTTAATAATGTTCCATTTCTCTGCAACCATTTTCACAGCATCTGGACATGCTCCAGGTGGTTAAAATAAAAGGGCTCCTTCTCTTTTTGCTCCTAAATAATGCATTAAAGAAAAGACAGGTGGGCTTAAGTATTACACAACCAGGCAACTAACCAATAGAAAGACAAGAAAACTCCAGAAAGCTGGAATCCATTCTTCAGCAGCTGTGGGCTTTCTCTCACAACTGGTAACTTTCACCAGCTGCCATTCCTGGTGGCCAACCTTATTCCTTACTTACTGCTAGTCGCAGCAACAGGTGGGAAAGGGGGGCACCATGAGTAGGCACACTAAAAAGGGGGAATCTGGTAGATTTCCACAGAAGAAGGATCTCTAAAGGGCAGGGCGGGCCAGGCCGAGCAGGGCCAGGTCATGGCTGGTGGAACCAGAGTAGGCAGCACCTGGGGTAGCAAGCAGATATGGGGACTGAGCCACTCAACCCATTGTTTTGTTGTTAGTCGCAAAGTTGTGTCTGACCCATCACGGCCCCATGGACAACACTCCTCCAGGCCTTCCTGTCCTCCACCATCCCCTGGAGTCCACTTAAGCTCACACCGACTACCCAAAGTGCCTTTTTCTACCAAGATAGGCTACAAATCAAGCAAGTAAATAGCTATTGTATTTCTATTCCAGCAAGGGAAGAATGTCAGATAGGTGGAGGCTGCTTAAATGTTTTCATAAAATATTAGAAACATAGAAACAGAACGACTCAGAAGGGGTCTCCTGGGCCATCTAGTCTGACCTCCAGCACCAGCCGGCTCTGCTCACGACATGCCCACCATGTGCACATCCAGCCTATCCTTGAACACCCACATCGATGGGGCCTCAACCACCTCCCGTGGAAGCCCATTCATAGAAACATAGAAACAGAGCGAGTCAGAAGGGGCCTCCTGGGCCATCTAGTCTGACCTCCGGCACCAGCCGGCTCCGCTCATGACATGCCCACCATGTGCATATCCAGCCTGTCATTCCATACCTTCGGGGTCCTAACTGTTAAGAAATACTTCCTGGCATCCAAATGGAACCTTGGCTCCCTGAGCTTTGCTCCATTGGAGCACACCCTGCCTTCCTCTGTAGGGGAGAACAGGTCTCTACCCACCTCCGTGTGACACCCCCTCACATATCTGTATGTCGCCAACAGATCCCCTCTGAGTCTTCTCTTCTCCAGGCTGAAGAGACCCAGTTCCCTCAGTCTCGCCTCATACCCCATCATCCCCTGCAAACCGGCCACCAACCTTGTGGCCCTATGCTGCACTGACTCCAGCCTGGCTATATCCTTTCTGTAATGAGGGGCCCAAAACTGAACACAATACTCCAGTTGCGGGCGCACCAGAGTCGTGTAGAGTGGTAGCAATACCTCTCTCGATCTAGAAGCCACACTTCTGGCTATGCAACCAAGGGTGGCGTTTGCCCTCTTGACCTCCGCATTTGGAGAATCCTAGATTCTCACTTTCACCCCCATCACCCTCCCAATCCCAGGATTTTTCTTGAAGGAGGCGGGGTAATAGAATAGTGGAAAAAATATGGGCAAGAGTTTGGGATTCTCAGGATTTCAGGCAGAAAAAGGCCTTTCTTACCACCTGCTACCTGATCTTTTTAACAGGAAATGCTTGGTATTGAAGGGAACTTCTGCAGGAAAACCTATGCTTTAATATTTGATTAATCATCTGCCTTTTCAGCCATTGGGTGAATTTTCCTGAAATATTAAGTCCTAAGCAAAAATAAAACCATCATGCACATGTGGAAAAATCCAGCCAGCCATGCAACACAAGCTTCGGCTTCTCACATCAATAATAATAAAACCATAAAGCAGCATATAATAAACAAATTCTCAATAGAAAATATATCCATACAATCAGTTTGTAAATAAGACTTGCATAATTTTGCTGCAGCAAAAGGAAATAAAAAGCAGCCCGATATGACTAAATCTGCATATTGCCTTGATATTTAGAACATGCTCGTTTATACTTCGTCTTGATTCTAATAGGCCCACCACTTGGAATTGGTCTCCATTGACTTACGATTCCTCTCCTTTCAAGGCTATTTGCCTAATATATGCCAACCATGCTCAGAGCCTACTTGCAATCTGATTCCAAGAAGTGCAGCCATGCCAGGGGGAGACAGCCAGCATTGAGGTCAATGAAATCTATCTTCCCCTTTGCATTCCCTTCCTCAGCCACAAACCCCCTTTCTTAGAACAAGGAAGCCTTGTACAATGCTTGTCCAGTCATTAAATTTCCTTTCCCCATCAGGGCTTGAAGAAACCAAGGCTGAAAGCAGAGCACAGCCACTTTCCTTCCTCCCCTTCCTCTTCCCCTTCCCCTTCCCCTTCCCCTTCCCCTTTTATTTATTTATTTATTTATTTATTTTTCAATTTATATCCTGCCTTTTTCCTCAAAGGGCTCAAGGCAGCTTACATCATTCTCCTCCTCCATCTTATCCCCACAACAACAACCCTGTGAGGTAGGTTGGGCTGAGAGTCTGTGACTGGCCCAAAGTCACTCAGTTGGCTCCATGGCCGAGCGGGGACTAGAACCCAGGTCGTCTGAGTCCCAGTCCCACGCTCTTAACCACTACACCACACTGGCTCTCCTTCCCCTTCCCCTTCCCCTTCCCCTTCCCCTTCCCGTTCTTCACCAAGAGATGAACCCCCTAGGTGTTGGCAAGGTTGAAGCACTGGTATTTGCCCCCATAATTTCTGTTACAAGTACACTGCCATAGATAGCTAGTTCACATTTTTTTCTTCTGGATAATTTATCAGTCAGCAAGTCCCATTTAAAAGCTGCAGTTGCTGCTGCAGGAGGTTCTTTAACTTGGCATCAAAATGGTCTCTTTCCTTCTTCGCATACTTGAACTGCAAATTGTGCTGTTTCCAACCACTGCAGATAAATGTACGTAACGGCGATCTCCGGTCTTATTGTAGTGTCATCCAGAAATGCTGCCTGCTTAGGTCTCAGAGAAAGAGGCCAGTGTCAACTCTCAGCAGTGGCAATAGCTTATTAGTGAAATATATATATAAATGCATGTAATATTTGGAAGTACTGGGTCATGCCCTCAACTCGTTTATCCCATTCAGTCTATATGGCATGCCAGCTTGCGTTAGCCTCTAATAAGAGGGAAGGATGCCCCTGTTATGACCTGATGAGCAATTCTTTTCTTCTGTCTCAGGGTGTCATAAACTTGCTGTTGAATGTTCTGTTCTTATACCAGCAGATCAGATCAGCTGAAAGACCTGATAAAAGCCAGAATAGCTTGCCCTCCTCCTTCTGCAAAGGTGTATATGTGTAAAGGCATAGACATCAGCAGAGATATAGGTATGGGGGACTGGAAAAGAATAGAGAATGATCTCCAGAACTTTATATGTGGGGCCACAGCCCAACCTGCTTTGCATGCCCAGGTGATGTTAACAATACTGGAGATGGAGATGGTGATGGTGGTGGTGATGAAAAATAATAATTTTATTTCTCTCCCAGCCAATAGTTGAAGCTCTCTGAGCAATGATTTATCAAAAAACACTCTTGTAGTGAAAAGAGCTACAAAAACAGTACTAATGAAACATAATATAACATTCCAATATACAAGATTGAAAATAGTTTAAACAATTTTAATAAAAACAAGACCTTATTAAAACAAGAGGTTTATCCCATCACATGCTATTACATGCCTGAGAACAAAGGCCTGAGAACAAAGGCCTGAGTTTCAACATGATGTTGAAAAGATGACAATGTTGGGTCCAGGTGGGCCTCACTGAGGAGACCATTCCATAATGGGAGGACACCACTGAGATATTCTTCTTCCTTGTTGCCTCTTTCTGGGCGTCCCTTGGAGATGGGATTATGCCCAGCTAGAGCGAGATCAGAAGAGGTGTTCTACCAGGTTTTGTGGTCCCAAGTCATGTAGGGCTTGATAGGTTAAAACCAGCACCTTGAATTAGGTTCAGAACAATATTGGCAGCTCATGCACATGAACCAAAATTGGTGTTCTTCATTTAGACTTTCTGAGCCCACTAAGTTAATCGGGCTGTAGCATTTTGCACAAGGCACAGCTTCGGAAGAGCAAGCCCAGCCAGTGTTGACAATGCTAGCTTGATGGACCAATGACCAGATCCTGCATAAGGCAATTTTCAAATTGCCCCCCCCCCCCGTCTTTCAAACCAGAGTCCAAAGAAGTGTCCAAAGAAGGAACAAGGTCAACTGATGAGAAAAACCGATCTTTTAGGCTTGGATGCTGGACCCAAGTTGCTGTCTAAATGAAGGACGGATCCCTCTCTGTGATATAACCAGTGGGCAGGGGAGTGACCAAGAAGAATATATGAGAAATCCATTTCCGTTCATTCTTGATCAGGATTCACACATCTTGCACCTTCCAGACCGAGCATGGGCCCAGCAGCAATCCACAGTCAAAGTTGGCCTGTGATGCAACTTGAAGACTAATCCAAGTGGGCTGGATGGCACATGCATAACTGAAAAATTTGCATTAAAATATGCACAGATTCTTTTCTCAATGGGAGAAAAACGTGTACCTTCCAAGAGCCAATATAGTGCAGTGGTTAGAATGCTGCGCCTTGGAAGATCTAGGTTCAGTCTGTGAGGCCAGGGCCATGGGTGGCAGCAGGGCAGGGCAGGACGCCAGGCCCAGCAGGGTACAAGCTCAGAGTCCGGAGCTTCGTTATTGCTCAGAGGCTGGAGACAAGTCAGTCGGTCCAAGTCAAGAGCATGGAGGAGAACAGCCAGATTTCACATGCAGAGAGAGAGAGAGAGAGAGAGAGAGAGAGAGAGAGAGCGAGAGAGAGCACAAGGTCAGTTTACTGGTGAGTGATTGTTGTGACGGTAAGAGCAGTTGGAGTAAGGCAGGGTCTACTCGGGGGAAAGGACAGGAACAGCTGAAAGTGTGCAGGCTGGAGCAAGGCAGGATCTACTTGGAATGAGGCAGGAATGAGGCAAGGTTTTCTGAGCCAAAGTACACAGCATCCTGAGAATGGCTTGCACTGCTGTAGCAAACATCAGAGGTGTGAAGGCATCTTTTATGTAAGTCTGCAGGACCTTCAGCTGTAGCGCATGATTGCTCAAGAGGGACCAAGCAGGCTCTGATCCTGACACAGTCCCTGCATGGCCACGAAGCTGACTGGATGATTTCAGGCTATGCATTGCCTCGCAGCCTAACCTAACTCACAAGATGGTTTTGAGGATCAAATGGAGTGGAGGAGGAGGAGGGAAGCCCCTGTATGGTTTTTCTTGGTATGAAAAACTGGGAACTAAATATAATTATGAATAATTTCCAAGAATCTCCATGGAAAGACACATGGACTTCCATGTGTAATGACCCACTTCCCCTCACACACACACTCTCTAAGACCACAATGACTACTCTAGAGTTTAAAAAAGGAAACAAAGATACACCGTATTTTTCTGTGTATAAGACACTACTTTTTCTTAAAAACATTTACCGTATTTTTCGCTCTATAAGATGCGCCTGACCATAAGATGCACCTAGTTTTTAGAGGAGGAAAACAAGAAAAAAAATATTCTGAATCAAATGGGCACATAATCACAGGCACATTCCCCATCACTTCCCCATGGGCTGCACATCCGACAGACTTACTACACACACATATTCGCTCTATAAGACGCACAGACATTTCCCCTTACTTTTGAGGGGGGGAAAAGTGAGTCTTATAGAGCGAAAAATACGGTACTTAAAAATGGAGGTGTGCATTATACACGTGGCCAAGAGGAGGACTGTGGGTACGCTCGTGGGGGGCGGGGGAGACTGGCGTGATCACATGTGTGCACAGGGGGCGGTGAAGTGTTGCATGTGGGTGGGGGGCAGCAAGGCACCACGGGGGGACGGTGAAGTGGCGCACGTGGGTGGGGGAGGTGGTGAGGCGGTGGATGAGCGCTGCAGCAACTCGCTCACTAAAGATGGGTAGGAAAAGTGGGGGGCGTCCTATACATGGGGGCGTCTTATAGAAGAAGGAAAAATATGGTAGTTTCTAGATATATACCAAAAAGCAATATTGATTTTGGCTTATCAACTGTCATTCCACCTTCCCAAAGCAGCTGGATAACTGGAATATTGTTGGAGGTGGGAGGCTAGAAGCCTGCAACAGAGGATTCCCGGTCCCCTTGCCAAAATCCTTTGGGTGCCGTCAGCATGGCTGTGATTGCAATTGAGGCGGAATCTCCAAGCTTGCCACCCTATGGACATAACAGATATGGCAGCAGTTGGGGAGGTCTTCCCGGGAGCTGACAGTGTCCAACATCCTTTCTCCATGTCTCCCAAGGCCCTTTTTGTAGCATCATTCCAGGGGAGTTCTGGAGAAAAATGATACCCACCCAGAGTAGCCACCGTTTCTTTTCCCCCTTTCAAAGCTCTCAGCCGTCCTGCTGCCATTGTGATGGATAATATCAACAATAACATTTATGCAAGCATTTAAATAAGTGGGTGGAGAGCAATTGTTGATGTTCACAACCAAGAATGAGTGCCCTTTGGAACCAAGGTTGCCCTGCAAAACCAAGCTTTTGAAAAAGTACCCATTGTCTGGGTTCAGACAACATGACAAACCACAGTGGTTCTTTACCACTGTTGGTCTGTTGTAGTGTCTGAGTCTAGGCATGGTATTTCAACATGGTAAGTTTAGTTTTGATAAGAAACCATGATAACCATGATCATTTCCTCGTGAGGTTTGAGCTCGAGAGTGGCCTCTCCCTCTGCAAGGGTACGGACCAGATTGTGATGGTCCGCCCCCGGAGCCGGATGGATCCGGACGGATTCCTGAGGGCTCTGGGGGATTTTCCGGCTGACAAGGCTGGCGCTCCTGTGGAGGCCCTGGTCGAAACATGGAATGGGGAGATGACCAGGGCCATCGACACGATCGCTCCTAAGCGCCCTCTCCAACCTGGCAGAGCCCATTCGTCTCCCTGGTATACATCGGAATTACGGGTGATGAAGCGGGTTGGGAGACGGCTAGAGCGCAGGTGGAGGAAATCACGTGATGAGTCCAACCGAACACATCTTAGAGCACACTATCAAGCCTATGCTGTGGCGGTGAGGGCGGCGAAGAAGCGATTCTTCTCCGTGTCCATTGCCTCCTCGCAATGCCGTCCGGCGGAGATTTTTCGGGTGGTGCAGGGGCTGGTAAAACCTGGCCCCGACAAAGATCTGGTGCCACCCTCGAAAGCCCGCTGTGACAAGTTCGCCACGCATTTCCAGGAGAAAGTTGCTCTGATTCGTCACGAGCTGGACTCCACTCTTGATACAGATTGTTTTGGGGAGGGACCAACCATGCCTGCTTGTCCCTCGTTATTGGATGAATTTCAGTTTTTGCGGCCTGATGATGTGGACAAGGTGCTTGGATCGGTACGCTCAACCACCTGTTTACTGGACCCGTGCCCATCTTGGCTGCTAAAGAACGCCAAGGACGGGATTGAGCCCTGGATCTTGGAGGTGGTCAATGCCTCTTTGAGAGATGGCCGGGTGCCGGCCCCCTTAAAGGAGGCGGTAGTCCGGCCAGTCCTAAAGAAGGCTTCCCTGGATCCAGAGGTGGTCACCAACTATAGACCAGTGGCCAACATCCCGTTTCTAGGTAAGGTGCTGGAGCGGGTGGTGGCGGGACAACTCCAGGCACTCTTGGAGGAAACTGATTATCTGGACCCATTTCAGTCTGGCTTCAGACCCGGCTTTGGCACTGAATCCGCCTTGGTCGCCCTGTATGATGACCTATTCAGGGAGAGGGACAGGGGGAGTGCGTCCCTGTTAGTCCTCCTTGACATCTCAGCGGCTTTCGATACCATCGACCATGGTATCCTTCTGGAGAGGCTGGCGGGATTGGGGGTTGGAGGCACTGCTTTGCAGTGGTTCCGCTCCTATCTCAATGGCCGATACCAGAAGGTGGTGCTGGGGGACTATGGCTCTGCGCCATGGCAGCTATGCCATGGGGTTCCGCAGGGTTCCATTTTGTCCCCCTTGCTTTTTAACATCTACATGAAACCGCTGGGGGAGGTCATCAGGAGGTGTGGGCTGCGGAATCATCAGTACGCTGATGATACCCAGCTCTACCTCTCGTTTTCCACCGATCCAGGTGAGGCGGTGGCTGTGCTGAACCGGTGCCTGGCCGAGGTAATGGGCTGGATGAGGGCCAATAAACTGAAGCTCAATCCAGACAAGATGGAGGTCCTGTTGGTAGGTGGGTCGGGCTACAGTGTAGGGGACCTGACCCTAGTCTTGAATGGGGTTGCACTCCCTCTGAAAGACAGGGTCCGCAGCTTGGGAGTGCTCCTCGACCCGGAGCTGACCTTGATTGATCAAGTGTCAGCAGTGGCGAGGAGCGCTTTCCGTCAGCTTCGGCTGATACATCAGCTGCGTCCCTTCCTGGAGTTCGATTGCCTGGCGACGGTGACACATGCGTTGGTGACTTCCCGGCTGGATTATTGTAACGCGCTCTACGTGCGGCTTCCCTTGAAGACGGTCCAGATACTTCAATTGGTGCAAAATAGAGCTGCCAGGGTGCTGACGGGGACTGGGCGTGGTTCTCACATCACCCCAGTTCTCCGTCAGCTCCACTGGCTCCCCATTGAAGTCCGGGCCCAATTCAAGGTGTTGGTTCTTACCTATAAGGCCCTAAACGTCTTGGGTCCTGGTTACCTAAAGGAGCGCCTGCAACCATATATGCCCTCCCGCCCCTTACGATCAGTAGCAGAGGCTCTCCTCTGGGAACCCTCCGTGCGAGATATCAGGAGGGTGGGTACCTGGAGGAGGGCTTTCTCTGCGGTGGCGCCCCATCTGTGGAATGCGCTCCCCAGAGAGGCTCGCCTGGCGCCGTCGTTATTTGCTTTTCGGCGCCAGGCGAAGACCTTTTTATTTAGACAGTATTTTAAATGTTAATATTTTTTTTTAATTTAAGATTAATTTAATGGTTTATTTATTTATGTTGTATGTTTTTAAATTTAACCTGGAGATGGGCCAGTTTTTAATATTGTATATGTTTTTAGTGATTGTGAGCCGCCCCGAGGCTGCTGCAAGGGGTGGCATATAAATATTTAAATAAAATAAATAAATAAAATAAATAAATAAGAAGCAAGGGTTTGCTCTATGGTTCCTGTGTACCATCATGGTTTGTTATTCCATCTGAACCCAGGATCATGGTTTCCATGGTCCTCCTGGAATGCAACTACTATACAGTCCCCTGGAAGGAGCAATAACTGCAAGAGTCACTCCAGCCATTCATCCTCTATGTACAGACTAATGAGGAAGCAGCAGGCAACATAGGAAGGGAACAATGTATCTTGGGATTGAAATTCAGGCACGGTAGCCAATGACATACATGCCAGTAGTGGAAAAACTGAGCAGGGAGGATGGAAACCACAGTAACATAGAAACCACTTGATTGTCTGTCAGGGAGTTCATGGTAAAAACCTAGAAACTGTGATAACCATTGTATTCATGATGCCTTGAACCCAGCCAAAGCTGTAAAACCATTCTGAAGCAGATGTATCCTTCTTCAAATACCTTGACCACAAATGGATGATTGAGCATGCTCAATAATTAAGAAAAAGTAATATTTCAGTGACTGAAGACATAACCTGTTGAGTACAGATGAGCAAACCAGCAAAATTCAAGCTTATTGAGTGTCTCTAAATTCCACTTCAAAACACTTTCTGACTCATGTCCTTATCCAGTGGAGAGCTTTGTTTTTCTCACTTGTATTTCTAGGCACATTTCCCCAAATTATGCATCAACTGTGCACAGTTTTGAAAAGTGTGCATGTTCCTCTTATTAATTAAAGCATGTTTGCTTGTATGCCTCAAAAATGCAGTTTTTAAAATGCATTTCCCCCCATGCAAACAGCACTACAAGCTCAGAAATGTATAGATTTGTGCCACAAATTACGTTTCAGTTTCCATTCTTTGCAAACTGAACTCCTGGTTAAATATGAAATGAAACAGGTTTATCCAATAACCCATTTTGAAAATATACAAATGAATACAGTGGTAGCTGCCTTTTCTGTATCATAGTAAATGTAAGATGTTTACTATTTACTGCCACTCTGTAGCCATGCATGTTGGTGTTTTCCTAGTCACAGCAAAAACTATTACATCAAGCACATCACTGTTTACAGAGTGACTAAAGGACCAAGGACAGGGACCCAGGGGCCCATGGAACACCATCACAGCTCAGGTTCAGCACTAATGCCCAGGGCAACTGCATCAGCTAATAGAATTTCCATCTGATCCCAGAAAGACCTGATTCCAATCCTTTTGCTTGTCTCATGCAGAAATCCTTTGCATGCTTACCTGGGGGAAGCCCTATTGAACACAGTGGGGCATGCATAGAACTGTGCAGTACATTTTGTTGTTTGTTGGGGGCAGTGACTTAGAATGGCAAACCAGCGGGCACAGGTGAGAGTCAGTTGCGCTGTTGTTGTTGCTTAATTATTCAGACAAACATTGGAAAGGAAAATCCAAAGTGTGTTTGCTGGATGGGTAACCCAGATATAGGTAGGCTGGAACTGGGTCAGCACTATATGTGAGTTCCCTCTTGAAGATGTGTCATTCATTGGGATCTTCAGCCGCTCAGAGGACTTGCCAATCATGGTGACCTGCAATGTGGTAGCAGGCACTAACGGAAGTTCTTCTACTACCTCTGGTGGGTGCCTACATGCTGCCCATCATTTTCATGTCCCATCAATGCTACTTGTGTATGGAGGTTGGTGAATCCAATGTCAGTAAAGCTATGCATTCACTCCAAATTTTACTCCAAACTTTTCAGGAGCTATCCGTGGTGCTAAACCTAAATTTTTGCTAATAGGACTCAGCACCACAGATATGTCAATGTGCTATTCAAGGAAGAGGGACTAAGAAGAACCAACAGGTGGCCCATGGCCACAAATCTGTTTCATGGTGAAAGTTGAATTTGATTCCATGCACATTGCGCAAGCACCAGTGGGAGCAGCTTGCTGTCCAAATACATCCTTCGCAAAAGATGGGCCATGCTCACTGCATGACATCTCCCTGTACCTTGAGGTGGCTAGAAGAAAGTTTGGCTTGGCTGCCTCCCTGTGGCTAGGGCCAAGAAGATCCCAGCAACCTCAATTAATCTCTAATATGCAGACTGGTATGGGTGAACATTTGCTGCAATCCTGTATAACAGCCTCTTAGAAACATAGAAACAGAGTGAGTCAGAAGGGACCTCCTGGGCCATCTAGTCTGACCTCCGGCACCAGCTGGCTCTGCTCACAACATGCCCACCATGTGGACATCCAGCCTATCCTTGAACACCCGCACCAATGGGGCCTCAACAACCTCTCATGGAAGCCCATTCCACACCCTCAGGGTCCTGACTGTCAGGAAGTGCTTCTGGCATCCAAATGGAACCTGGGTTCCCTGAGCTTGGCTCCATTGGAGCGCGTCCTGCCTTCCTCTGCAGGGGAGAACAGGTCTCTACCCATCTCCATGTGACATCCCCTCACATACCTGTATGTCGCCAACAGATCCCCTCTGAGTCTCCTCTTCTCCAGGATGAAGAGACCCAGTTCCCTCAGTCTTGCCTCATACCCCATCATCCCCTGCAAACCGGCCACCAACTTTGTGGCCCTACACTGCACTGACTCCAACCTGGCTATATCCTTTCTGTAATGAGGGGCCCAAAACTGAGCACAATATTCCAGTTGCTGGTGCACCAGAGTCGTGTAGAGTAGTAGTAATACCTCTCTTGATCTAGAAGCCACACTTCTGGCTATGCAACCAAGGGTGGCATTCGCCCTCTTGACCACCGCATCACACTGCTGACTCATGTTTAGCCTGCAGTCAACCAGTACCCTGAGGTCCCTTTCACAAGTGCTGCTCTCCAGCCACTTGTCACCTGACCTGTACTTATGACAGCTATTCCTATGCCCCAAGTGCAAGACCTTGCACTTATCCACATTGAATGCTATCCTGTTGTCTCCTGCCCACTTCCGTAGTCTGTCCGGATCCTTTTGGATCTGGAGTAACTTCTCCTCAGTTGTGGCCACTGCTCCAGTTTTAGTGTCGTCTGCGAATTTGATCAGCAGACTGTTCACCCCTTCTTCCATATCATTAATGAAAAAATTAAACAGATTTGCTCCAAGGACAGAGCCCTGGGGGACCCTGCTTGTCACTGGTCGCCATCCCGATGATTCCCCACTAATGGTTACCTTCTGCTTTCGGTCAGTCAACCATGCCCTAATCCACCGGACAGCGCTTTGGTGTATCCCAAAACTCCTCAGTTTCTCCACCAGGATATCATGGGGCACTTTCTCAAAGGCCTTGCTGAAATCCAGGTAAACCACATCCACTGCATCCCCTCCATCTAGTCATCTCAAAACCTTGTCATAGAATTTCACAAGGTTTATCTGGCAAGACCTGTTTTTGCGGAAGCCATGTTGTTTGGCTGTCAGCCTTCCTTCCCTATTTGCCAACCCCTGCCAACTGTCTAAGTACTCTTGGGTGTAACCCATCAGGGCCTGGCGCCTTTGTAATGTCCAATGCCCTTGGTTTGGTACAATACGATTAACATTATCTATCATCAGAGTATTCTATTATTAAAATCATTTTCACATCTCTGAATCCCAGGAAAAGCTCTGGTTGTAATTAGTGCTACTTGTCCTTATATTCTGTTCTATGCTAGGAGAAATTATATACCAATTTGCAATGGCTATTGCGGGTAGGGGGCACTGAGCTTTGAAATATTTAGAAAAGCTAATGAAATTTAATTTTATAAATTTAATGCAGTTAGTAGTAAAATCAGGAATACTTGATTGTGGTCTTAATCAACCTTTCAATTTTTGAACAAATGGAAAAATACATGGATATCTGCTCTGTCTTTGTTGAAGTCTATGCATTGTTATCCCCAAGAAAAGTAATACATCTTTTAAAACATAAATGTATATAAAGCTGCACTCAACACATCTCATTGTGATGGATTAAACTCAGCTTTCATCCTAGAAAACTATAATGCTTAATTTTTGTTTTTATTTTTGTTTCTGTTTTTAAAATTAACAATAAACGTTGATGGGGAAAAAAGATGGACTAAGGTATTCCCAGGATGCAGCCATAATAATATTAGGAATTTCAGTTACATTTTCCAGGTGTACCCCATGTGTGATGTTTGGCTGAGAGCAATCCATGGATTCTAGCCACACACTATTACAGAGTTACTTAGCCATATGGATAATGTGTTTGACTGTGCTCTAAAGTGATATCTGTGAAAACTATGAAGACACCAGAAGTGTGTCTTCTGAATCTGGTTCTGCTACACAATTATTTCTTGAATTTTTTAAAAAGGATGTTAAATTTTAAAAAGTGGTTTTACTGTTAGTTCTCTCTCTTTTTTTTCTTCTCTCTTTTCTCCTCTGTTCATCTTATTCACACCTGATCCACTTGGTCCTTTGTTTTCTAAAATGTCAGTTGTGCCTACAACGGTTTTTCCCGCTAGCCCTAAAACCCCAGAACCATCAGCTTCTCTGACGGATTCCTCTCCTTCCCCTTCTTTAGCTGTCCCAAGTTCCAGTGTCCTTCCCTCTGCTCCCCGCGATGTGGTCCCTGTTTTGGTCTCCAGCCGATTTGTCCGTCTCAGCTGGCGTCCGCCTGCAGAGGCCAAAGGCAACATTCAGACCTATGCCGTCTACTTCTCTAGAGAAAGCATCAACAGGTAGGTCCAGCAAACGGATGCCTTCTCCCAGGTAGCGCGTGTGCTCATGATCATGTTTTCTGTGTGACCAAGGGATCCAGCTTTGCACCCAAAAAGCTCAACTTGGCGACCGGCATCAGTTAGAAAAGCTGAGCCAATGCGTATGTTTTCACAATTTCGTCCTGCATTTGCTTTTGTGGAGAATGGGCCACTCTCCTTTCCACTGCAACAATTAGCCCAGGGGTAGGTAATGTAGTACCTGCAGGGATGAAGGTACCCAGGAATATCTGTACTTCTTTCTTGGTGTCTGCTACAGTGCCTCACCTGCCCCACTCTGTGTGTTTGTGTGTGTATGTGTATGTGTTGTTTTTCACTGACAGGTAGGATTGCTTCAAAGAATACTGATACCCTCTGGCTGCTGCCATACTAATTTCCCATAAATATACATGTGGCTCAGAGACATTCTTAGGAAATGAAGATGGCAGGTGCTCCAGGCTGATCCTTTCCTCTGCGTTGAGCCCATTAAGTACTGGTACTCAGGACAGTTTCTCAAATTTCCAGATGTGCCCAGCAGCTCGAGATGTTGCTCTACCCAGAGTTAGTCCCATACTGAAGTTGGCAGCATCCCTGCTTCTTAGGAAACACAAGTGAAGTCTATGAAAAGATTGCTGATGGTTGCAAGGGATTAACCTGGATTGTTACAAGGTTCTTGAAGCAACAACAAAAAGATGAAGAGGGAATGTAAAAGATGCACACTGTCCATTGACAAATCAGATTAGACAAGGTGTGCTCTACAGCACTGCAGAAAAGCTAAGCCAGGCATAAGTAGTCTAGGCTGCAACTTTTGGACTGCAACTTTCATAATTCCTATCCAGCATCACCAGTGGCAAAGGATTATGGGAACTGCAGTCCAGCAGGCTCTAACAGATCACAGGTTGTCCACTCCTAAGTGATGCTGCTTTGACTTCAGATGGTCTTTAAACCCATTAGAATTTTGTTTCTCCCATTATGCCTGGAAGTATGGCGGTTAACCAATTCCAGCCAAGGTTTTGTAAACCATTGAACATCACTGCATTGGGGGCTCATTCCTATGGGGACGAGTGTAATCCTCTGAAGTGAGGGACTCATATGAACTTAAGAGAAGCCATGCTGGATCAGACCAAAGGTCCATCTAGTCTAGCTCGCTGAACACACAGTGGCAAACCAGCTGGCCATAGGATCCCACAGGCAACAAATCCCATCATTCAAATACACATGGCCTGAAAAATTGCCTCCCGTTGTCTGTCCTAAAGCTTCCCCCAATCAGCTTCACAGGATGACCCCTTCAGGTTCAAATGTTATGGGAGAGGGAGAATTTTTCCCCTCTCCATTTTCTCTACTCCATGCACAATTTTAAACACCTCCATCATGTCTCACCTTCCTAGCTTTTTGCCTAAGCTGAACTGCCCCAGTTGCTTTTCATCAGGGAAAAGCTCCAGCTCTTGATTATTTTTGTTGACCTTCTCTCTGCCTTTTCCAACGCAATCATGTCCTTGTTCAGATAAGGAGACCAGAACTGAATATTCTGAGCGTGGTCATACTAAACCCCGTGCTCATCTGTTGCAGAATTTTCACACAATGTCCATTTTCACCCACCTACCAGTGGCATTTTAGAGGGAAAGAAAAGAAGGCAGAAGTGGCTTTAGGACAACTCATATCCTGGCCTTTCCAGGAGACTCCCCTCCTTACCCAGCCCTTCTAAACTGCTTCCCTTCAGCTAATTCAACCATAAACATTGGTCTGATGATCACCAGGTGACAGTGAGCCAATCCATAAGCATATTGAGCGGATCACTAACTGAGTGACCAAATTAAAGCTGTTTACCATACACTTCATCATAACCCTACAGAAATAGAAGGCAGAGATGGAAATGCAAGAGCACTTTCATAATAGATACTCATTCAGGGCTTCCAATATGTCACCAACTTAATCTAGAAAGCAGAACTTTGGCCTATTGGGATTTAACATGGAAAATGTGAGCTGCTGATATTGTACAATCCAAGTCAGCCAAGGATTGCCATTTAATCATATTTCTGTTTAAGATTATCTCTCATATTGTTGTCTGTCTCAGTCACTCTCACTGTTACCTTTATTCTCTTATTTCTTAAGACAGGAGTGGAGCTGTATCTTCAACATGAAGCATCTTTTACTTAGCAAAACATTCTGAAAGAACACAATGCCTAAAGTGTTTTTCTTTGTTAAAGTGTGAAACGCATATGCTTTCCCCCAACAACATTTTAATTAAAGTTGTCATTTCTGAAACTAGTCCTGGAGGCAGCTGTCCTACAGAAAGCAGTTTGGGTCCTTGGAATGACCGTAGTGTAAAAGAGGAATACGTTGTTGCAATAGAAAGTTAATGTTTTTGAACATGATAACATGTTGTAGTTTTCCCAAATGTTCAGTAGTTTGAGAGTAGAGGTATACAGACATTCAAATATGTTTTATGTATTGAAAGACTCCTTTTGTTCCATTGTTCACTCAAATTTGCAGTTGCGCACATTTTCCCTCTCAGAAATGCTCAAAATGCATATTTTCACATTTTAACCTATGGGGGAATGCATAGTTTTGATTGGTGTCCTTTTCTCTTATGCATGATTTCCACAGATTTGTGTAAAACTATGGAAAGGTATTTCAGAAGATATGCTCAAATACCCCATTTGAAGGCTGCTCAATTTGTGCATCTCTCCCATTTGTGCAAAGCACAATCACAAACATGAATGGGAACTGAACATGAGATGAGTAATGAGACTACGTTTGGGAAAACCTAGTGAACTCAGATATTAGTTGTTCACTCATTCCTTCCTCAAGGTATTTTTTAAGTATTCAGTTAGAATAACTCCACCCAATTAAAACTCCTCTTTCTCTTCTGATTATGCATATCATTCTGCAGTCCCTTGAGATTCCCATTGCAAGTTGGTGGGAGATCAAAGCAGAAATAAAGTAGAACCTAGGATAATTCCAAAATGAGTTGTGCTGGCTCAGGCTCAGTCCTACCAGGGCAATGGGAGAATGTTGTCTTAGCAGGGAGCTGACAGCTGAAGGAGCTGGACCTCCCTCTAATTGGGACCTCAATATTAGGGCAAGGAAAGATCTCACTAGACTCTTCACCTAACCATTCTCTTTCACAAACCCTACTTCTTCTTCAGCACAGTTCTACCAAACCTTACTGAGCGCACATTTCACCTGCCCATTAACCCATGCCTTGTCATTACTCTTGATAGCCATTCCTGTCAAACCCATCAAACCTAGACTGTGTTCTGAGCTTGGACTACATCATATGTGTGTAACACATAAAACTAGCACAGAGAGTGCTGACTGGAGTCTTCCATGCTCAAATTCTGTTTTACCCAAGATTCTTTTGCTCCATTACTGTGTGCTAACTTTGCAAAGCAAAAAGGTATGAGCCTTAACTGTTTAAAGTGTGCTTCATCCATGTTGAATAAACTTGAATGTGTGCAAGTTCACAAAGAAGGAACTTTTTAGATCAAAGGAAGGACCATTCAGTCCAGAATGTCTCATAACAATCCCATTAGGCAGCAGAAACTAGGTCATTCACCAGACATTAGCCAATGGTCTATTTCTGCCAACCGCTAACCTAATACAGGTAGTCCCTCGGTTACAAATAAGTTCCATTCCTGAAAAAAACAGGAATTTGTCAAATTCATATGCAAGTGGGATTATGGATAGTTAGACCTCCACATTCTCAGGGGTTAGAGGCACAAGACCCCCACAAAAGTTGAAAAACCACAAACATCTCTAGCCCTCTAATCCTCCCACTCACCAGCACCTCCTCTTTGCACCAAGGAAAAGCCAGAGAGATTTCCATCTCTGGATGGATGAGGCAAGAAGGCATGCTTTGGAGGCCTCCCTCTCTCCCCTTTCACTTCCTCTGTCTCTACGGTGATGCTTTGGAGGCCTCCCTCTCCCCCACTTTACTTCCTCTGTCTCTATGGTGATGATGATCTTAAGCTTTATGGTAATTTGTTCATAAGTACAGGGTGTTCATAACTCAGATGTTTTTAACCCAGGGACTGCCTCTACTATTACAGCTATATCTGTCTATTGGTTGCTGTACCAGTGAAAGCATGGAACTATGCTAATAGAAGCTGGCTTGGTTATTGGGCTCCCAGCTTTCTGCAGCAGCTGAGGGTGGCTATTTGAGTCAGGACAAACCCTTTTGGAATTCACCCCTCAGGAACCTGCACACTTCCTCTCCTTCATGGCCTTGTCCTGTAGAGTGAGATGAGCCAAGAGGAAGTTTGCAAATACTTTCAGAGCCCCCAAGAGTCCGTGGACACTTTCAGACCTCCAAGTTGTTACTGGCAACCTTCCCTGGCCACCATCCCCAGTGGCCAAATTTCTCCCCTGCTCACTGTAGCTGGCAGCAGGGAAAGGGGGAATGCAGCAAGTGGAGGTGCGGACTGCCATTCATGGCAAGCAACCTTCTTCCCTGAGGAAGAGTGTCACCATGGAAGAGCGGCAGTGCTCACAGTCCATGGGGCTCCCTTCCTGGCAGCATCCACAGGAACTCCGACTCTGGGCTACTGCAAGGTGCACTGGAGTCCAGGAAGCCCAAACCAGAAAATCTGGAGGTTTTTCCTCTCAGGGTGGCTTCCTTGAACATCCCTGGCTGCTACAGGCAGTAGAAAAGTAAGTAAACATTTGAAGGTGTGACATAACACGTTTCCCACCCTTCACAATAAGGAAGTCCTTGACTGTTGTGACAGACCACATCTGTCATCAGTGTGCTGAAGATGATGCATTACACTTTGAGAAACTCAAAACAAACAGCTTCCTTCCTTTCCAAACAGAATTAACAGTGCCGTGAAACCTGATTTCTAGTGCTTCTAGTAGGAATGCACCCGATATTGGGAAATCCAATGCATTTGAGCTTCACTGACTTCCTGTGTGGTCCCAATCCAATTATCAAAGTGGACTGAAGAGGTTTCTGAAGACTTCTATCTCTAAGATTGGCTGTGCTTTGCACTTTAAAAATATACTGTGGAAATGAGTGCAAATGTGCTACTTGTGCAATTTCCTAAAATTTCCACAACCCATGCAAATCCCAGTATTTTGTGCAGTCTGCTGGACCTCAGAAGGATGAAAATGAGTGATTTAAAATGTTCAATTTGTGCAAATCAGCACCCAAAGAATGTGTGGTTATCATGAAATTTCTACAACTTTATTAGGTGCGTGTGTTTCTCGGGTGTTGACTTGTGCAAATTGATTGAGGTTATGCAAATGTCCTTAACCTTTTTTGTGGGGGAGTCAGATGTGCAAATCATGGCTGGTCTTAGAGGCAGAGAGGTAGACTGGCTTCACTCACGCCACACAGATTCAGCACCAGCACAAAGGGGGCGAACTGGGATCCATGGACCAAATCGTGGAAACCCCTTCAAGGTTGACCTGCTTTCTCAGATTCCTCACTGATCTTTAGCTCTTAGTACCTTGCACACCCCTTCATGGATCACAGGCTTGTGCAGCGCAATGACACTGTGAACCATGCCGTGCAGGGGCACCCAAGACGGACAGGTCATAGCAGAGAGCTCTGGCAAAAGGTGATCCACTGGAGAAGGAAATGGCAACCCACTCCAGTATCCTTGTCATGAAAATCCATGGGCAATACCAAACGGCAAAGAGATATGATGCTGGAAGATGAGCCCCTCAGGTTCTGCAGTGTGCTACTGGGGAAGAGCAGAAGGCTAGTACTAGTAGTGCCAGAAAGAATGAAGTGACTGGGTCAAAGCCAGTTCACACTCGGATAACACGCAGATGTATCTGGTGGTGAAAGGAAAGTCTGATGCTGTAAAGAACAATACTGCATTGGCACCTGGAATCTAAGACTCCGAGGGATGGTGGAGGACAGGAGAGCCTGGAGGAATGTTGTCCAAGGGGTCATGATGGGTCGGGCATGGCTTTGCAACTAAACAAACAAAAACAAAAGCCTTGCACACAACTACTGTCCTCTGCCAGTTGAGAACAAGTGAAGGAAAGACTAATCCTTTCCTCTTTTCAGTCCTCCCTCCACTGCCATGGAGAAATAGCAAGCCAGTGGAAGCTCAACAAGTTGGCAAAGTGAAAGACCAGCTCACATTGCCATCCTGGTGACATCACAAGGGCCTCGCAATGTCTGACCTGGTTTCAACCAGGCTCAGTCCAGACCGAGAATTCCAAACCAGTTTGGCATTGCAAACCAGTCTGCAACAAGGACCACCACTCTGCCTTTATCGAGAGCATTGTGTTGCTCCACATCTAAGAAGAAATAGAGGCTATTTGCATACACATACCTCAGAGGAGTATGTGTCTTTTTATTAACATTTTCCATAGTCCAGCTATTTGCAGATATGTATATAGGTATTAACTCTCTCTTTTATCTTGCTGAAGATAAAAGCACAGTATTCATTTCCTATACTGTCTACTACTGTAAAGAATATCATCTGTTTAGCTAGAGGGACACCTCTTAACACTGGGCTTAAAATGCCACTTTTAATTAAAAAACAAGAGAAGAAACTTTGAAGCCCCCTTTTAAGACTTCTATTATTGCAAAAACTGCCTCCAGTCCTGTGAACTTTCAGGCTTTCAGTGTGAACAAAATAAATGCATTTTCCTTTAAGTGCTTGGGTAGAATACCGAGTCATTTATTGTTTATACATTATTTTTACAAAAGAGCTATTTTTCTCTTTACAATAATAGCAGATCTGACATTAACCTGAGGCATGCACAGAAATTGTCAGACAAATTACTGTAACTCCAGAGTACTGAACAGTTTCTGGTGTTGGAGAATAACAGTAATTTTGCCTGACAATTGACAGTCCTCATAATGCCAGTGCTGCATACGGAGCCATTCCACCGCACATCTTCAACTCCTCCACATACCTGTATTGTAACTTTCCTGTGACATCTTTCTCAAAGGTTAGACCAGCAGTTCCCTAACTCTGTTCTAATGAATCACATGGTCCCTTGGGAGGTTACCCAGGATTTCTCAGTGAAAATATCAGCAATGGTGGACAAGCTTTCTTCTAAAACTAGAGATAGGAGAACATCAAACACAAGTTCAAAGAGGTTCTCAAGTCCCTTCCTTGAATCTTGTTTCACTTTGTGTGTGTTCCTGAGTACACCTTCTTTTCCAGTTGAGAAAATCCACACTTTGAGGTCAGGCTTCGGGTTTCATATTTTAAAGGGAACATTTTTTCCCCAATGGGAAGAAATGCAGATTCTCCTCCATAAGGTAAAATATAAAAATAAGGATCCGGTTTTTTTTCCCGGAGGAGGCGTATGTGAATGCAATGTTAGGAAATTGTGAAATAGTCTTGAGAATTGCCTTCCTACTCATGTTGACTTGAGGGTTACAAACAAGACATGTTTGTGGAAAGAACTTATCTCCTCATACATCCCTGTTTAAAACTTCAAGTATTCACTTGCCATATGCTTCAGCAACAGAGTGTTGCATGTTTATATAAAATACAACTTTCCCAATGCACAATTAAGTTTAGAAACATAGAAACATAGAAACAGAGCGAGTCAGAAGGGGCCTCCCAGGCCATCTAGTCTGCTCTCCGGCACCAGCCAGCTCCGCTCATGACATGCCCACCATGTGCATGTCCAGCCTGTCTTCGAACACCCTCACCGATGGGGCCTCAACGACCTCCCGTGGAAGCCCATTCCACGCCCTCGGGGTTTATAGATCATTCTTCTTATCGCTAGGCTAAACCAGCTTCCTGAACACCGAAAGATACTCAGACTTCAGGAAAGTCTGATTAGGTTCCGCAGCTAGGTGAAAAAACACCTCCATAATTCCATGTGAAGGTCACTCCTGTGTTAATTGTTTATGGCTGTAAACTATAGGTGTTCCTGAATTTCACTGAAATGGAAATGTTGAGACAAATGTGGAGGCTGTCTAGGTGGAGTATCCAATTAATTTTGATGGAAAAGGAAAAAGCAGACAAACAAATGTAGATAAAGTAGTGGAAGTCCAGCATGCACTTTTATTACACTCCTGACTAGAGGGAGGTATGAAACCGGCATCCAAGTTTAAATGGTCTACCCTTCCATCAACATTATAGGTGTTCGCATTATTCCAGTTGGTATCTGTTTAGAACCTGCCCTTTGGTTTGCCCTTGCTTTGCTCAGGTTTTTACTTATCTCAGTTAGCCACACACATATCCTTGTCTCCCCCTCTGCCTCATCTGGAATGCTTACATCCATTTCTCTTTTCATCTCTAATCTCTCCCCTGTCTCTGCCTTTGTCATTTTGTTCCTAGCTGAGTTGGAGTATTCATTCATGTGCAGGCATTTTTTCTAGTCTTTGGCGGGATATGTCACATTGTCATGCACCACGGAAAGAGATGCATTGTATTTATACCACAAATCTAAGCTATTTTATCACAAATTATCAACATATTCCTTGCAAAGTAAACAATAATGCCTCTATAAACTGAATTTTGCAGCAAAGTAAATCAAATTAGTCATGGACTGAAGTGGCAGGACCCTGACTTTCCATTGCCTGAACAGGGACTCAAATTTTCATGTGGCATTCCTATATAGGGACGCTGGAAAAATCTGCAACAGATTCGAACAGGTTTGCCTTTCCGTAAAGCCATGCCTTGGATCCCTCGGGAGACTGGCTTTCCCCAAATCACATGGACTCTGGACCAGATTTTTACTTTTTGGAATTTTATGTATATTTAGTATTATATGTTATGTTATGTGTGTGTGTGCAAGCACACTTGTGTATACACATATACTAACCAAAATAGAATTTTATCTCCATATACTAAAGAGTGAAAATATGCATTTACAGGGATGTGTATGTTCACAGAATTTGTGGATTTTCAGAAGTACAAATTTGGACAACTGAGATTTGCACAAATGTGAATGAATGCAAGTCTGCAAAATGGGAAAAATCTGATCTTATCAAGAAGCAATGATGGAGCAAAAGGCACCTGATGATCTGTGAAATACAGAAAAATCAAATTGAATAAAATCTGTACATTCCTCTGGCTGTATCCAGAAAATCAGAAGGTTGACCCAGAAAGCAAGATCATGAGGCTGCCATATAGACCAGGGGGCCTCGCACTTTTTCAGTAGGGGGCCAGTTGAAAGCTGGTGGCTACGCCAGTGGGCCAGTGAGGGGGGGGATCTGGTCGTGCAGGCCGGTGAGGTATCGTCGGGTGCGCACGAGGTGGCGTTGGGCGCATGCAGCAGCAGCTTGCTCAGTCGGAGATCTCCCAGCGAGTCCAAAGCCATCTCCAAGTGAGCAAGCCACCGCCTCCAGCCCACGCAGCCCAGAGCAGCAGCGAGCATGCAAGCATGGGGGAGGCAGGTGGTGGCAGCTTGCTCACTCGGAGATGGCTTTGAACTCACTGGGAGATCTCCCAATGAGTCCAAAACCACCTCCAAGTGAGCAAGCCAACTCCTCCAGCCCGTGCTGGAAGGCAGCGGCAAGTGCGCGTGCGTGGGGGAGGCAAGTGGCAGCTTCCTCTCTCAGAGATGGTTTTGAACTCGCTGGGAGATCTCCCAACGAGTCCAAAACCATCTCCGAGCGAGCAAGCCACCACCTCCCACCAGCGTGGCGAGCACATGTGCAGGCGGGGGTGGGGGCAGTGGCGTGGGCCAGATGAATGGGCACGGTGGGCCGGATCTGTCCCGCGGGCCGTAGTTTGAGGACCCATGATATAGACTATAGAAGGATTGTGATGATTGAATGCTTCAGTGTTACAAACATTAATTTTTGCTTGTCTGTACTTAGGGATAGATGAATCAGTCAATTGATTCTGCCCAGCTAGTCTTTTTTCTAATATTAAATTCATTCTTTTCCGCTTCTGCAAAACTTTACATTTTTCTTAAAAACACAGCACAACATTTCTATAATTGCATTGTGGTTTGCATATAGGTCAGTATATGAAAATGTGGTAAGTCCTCCTTAAAATGTAAGCCAACCCAATTTATCACTTATCCCTAATTTCTGATACTTGAAGTAAGATATTTCAGCCACATCAGTACTGATTTTGTCACGTTGACATCTAATTAAACTGTATTGTGTTGTACTGGGAGTGGGAAAGGTTATGGCTCAGTGCAGAGCAAAAGTTTCGCACGGTGTCCAATCTATGGCATCCCCAGTCAATCACGGTCTACATGGAAAAGCTGATTTGGTATGAAGCACCTTCCTTTGTTCTTAGGGCAAATGTCATATTGAAAACAAGATCAATATGTTAGTGAGAATTAAGAGTTGGAATGCAGCCGTCTCCAACAGTCAAAACACTTTTAGGGTGTCTTCTGTTGAATGCAACAGTGTTCTTGGGAGGATACAGAGAGAAGAGAGTAGGAAGGAACTGGAAAGGCGAGGACAAGGCGCTACCAAAATTGCCTTTTATTTAAAGTAGCTTGCTCTGGTCCTACTAACATTGCTAGCATAGGAAAGACTCTTTTCCAACCTGGGAGTCAATACTGTTACGATTGGAATAAACCTGTAAATGACGTGTATCTGAAAGACTGGAGCTACACACATTGCCTGGCATCACATTTTGAGTATCAGGCACTGAGACAAAGGGCCGGGGAGAGACAGAGAATGAGAGAGAGGAAGGTTCAAATTTCTTCTTTTCAGAGTAATTGCTAGTTGGGTTGGGTTTGTGTATGTGTTTAGGTTTCAGTTTAATAATCCTAGTGCAATCTGCAGTGCACAAAACTTCCATTTTCAGGTTGGAGTTGATCTCCTGCATTCATTTGGAGGTCCATCCATATATGCCATCCTTAGGAATATGGAAACAAATCCTCTAAGACCCTTGCAGGAATGTGAGTGCTGTAGATGGTAGATGTCCCAGATTCCAGTTTTGTGGTTGAGAGGAAACCTTGTGGAGTGGCATTTCAGTGCAGATGTGGCATATATTTGTGTAGGAGACATTGTCCTTTAGCTTGCATGTGCACCAAATATCCTTTTCTGGGTCATTGGCAATTACCCTAATGATTTAAATCCCTTTTCACTCACTGCTTGTCAAGGTGGCAAGAGGCAACAGGAGGAATTAAGCATGCCAAATGTTGGTCCGTTTTCATATTGTTAAGTACTGAACATTCAGACACATTATCATGGGTCTTCCACCTTGAGGTAACTAATTAGGTGTTTAATAGATTACAGCAGTATTTGTGGCCTACCTACTAGGTGAGCAAAAATGGTGCAATTAAATTATTAACACCTGGGTGCACTTATACAAGTTGTTCTGTGTTCATTTTGCAAATGATCACAGATCGGTTCTATATTTTCAAATATATGCATCCTACTTGGAGTGATTTTCTGTTTTATAGTCTACATTCTGAGCAATTTTCTATGTTCTCCCAGGAACTCCTGTTCACCAGCCCTGCTTTAAAATACCCATGCAGTATTATTTTGGGGCCAAGTCATGAATGCTTCCACTTGGACAACCCACCAAGACTCCAACAAAGTCTGCTGTGGATCAGAGGGGGAATATGCAGTCCACAGACCTCAAGTGGCCCCAAGTCTTTTCTTGCAGCCTTCCCTGTTACCCCAGACTGCCACTGAATCCCCCTCCTTCAATAGCAGCACCAAGTACGAAGGTGGCCACTGCTGCTTCTCCATTCCATCCCTCTTCCTTCTTCCTTCTCACAGTAGGGCTCTGGGGGAAAGGCAGACCACTCATTCAACCCTTCACAGTAACTGCGTGGCTGTGGAGGCAGTTACAAGCAGCAGTGAGGTCTTTCAGCCATTTGCTGATGAGCAAGGACAGGATGGCCAGAATGATTGGAGAAGGTGGAGCCAAGAAATTGCTTTTTCCCTCCTCTCTTTGGAAGCAGATGGCAAGCACTCCATCATATGCTTCGAGATCAGGAGAACAAGGATGAGTGGTAAGTCAGGTACTAGGAGATAGGACTTCACAAGAGCCAGCCTTGGTCAATTGAAGGCCAGGCTAGAAGATGCCTTCTGGGAGAGGGTGTTGGAAGGCAACAGATTTCAGGAAGGGTGGGTGGCACTAAAAAGTGAGGTCTTAGAGGTGCAAGCCTTAATGATACCACTGACTAGCAAAGATGGGGGATATAAAAGGTGCCACCATGGATGAGAAGAGAGGTGACAAGAAGAAAAAAGGACCACCACAAGGAAAGGACACTGGAGCAAGTAGACAGAAGGGTGTACCAGGAAGAGGCAGCTCGATGCAGAAGGATTCTTCACAAGGCTAAGGCTGATAATGAGCTGAGATTTGCATAGAATGACAAGAGCAACAAAAAGGACTTCTTTATGTGAATAGGAAGAAGGGGAGACAGGTGGTGGGGCTGTTTAAAACTGTGGGGGGGGCGGATCTGGTAACTGATCTGATCAAAATAACTGATGCTGTTTGCTGCTGTATTCTCCCCAAAGCAGGTTGGGGGAGATCTACCTGGGGGTGGGGGCGGATGAGGTTGAGGTTACGAGGACACAGATTGGAGTTATTCCCTAGAAGTTGAGGGGCTCCTCATGGCCCTGGACATGACAAAAGCACCTGGTCCTGCTAGGTTACACCCGAGGGTCCTCCCAGGATTGGCAGGGGTAGCCTTGCATCCATTGGCTTCATTTTTGAGGCCTCATGGAAATCAGGAGAAGTACCAGAGAACTGGAGGGTAGCATAGTGCCCTCAATCTGTGGCAGAGTAGACAAGGGGGATCACAGGCCAGTTAGTCTTATGTCCATTCTGGGGAAAGCTCATAATAAGGAAAGCTTAGCTAGGAAAGTGGGGACTGATAGCCATGCAAACGGCTTCCACAAAAACAGGTCCTGCCAGACAAACCTTGTGGAATTCTACGATAAGATTCCAAGGTGGCTAGACAGAGAGGATGCAGTGGATGTGGTTTACCTGGATTTTAGCAGGGTCTTTGAGAAGGTGCCACATGATATCCTGATTGAGAAATTGATGAGCTTTTTGGGTATTATATGAGTGGAGCCAGCTGGAACCAGGGTCAGACCAGATGACCCAGGGGACCCTTCTGACTTGCTATGTTTCTTTATTCTATACCCAATACACTCAGTCACTGTAGAATGAATCTCTGAGCGTACACAGAGCAGTTCTTTGAATCCATCCGAGCAACTATTTCCAGGAACCCTCCTTTTGTGAAAGTCTGAGCCCCATCCCTCCTTTTAGAAGTAAGCATGCCTTTTCTCTGTATGCCAACCCTCCAGTTGGCTAGCCCTCCTCTCCTGATGTCATGTCATGGGGTCAAGAGTTGTACTGGCTCCATCTGGCTCGGAGAACTCTTCTCCCATGTCCCTCCCAAGAGTTGGACATCGTGGTTATTCCCAGAGCTTGCTTCATCACATGGTGAGAATAGCCTTGAGATATTCTCCCCATCAAACTCTGAAGATCCAAATTCCCAGACCTCCTGAACAACCTCTTTGTTCTTTGACTCAGTGTCCAAGTCAGCTTGACCCAGGAGTCCATGCCAAGGACAAGTACCTCTCTCATTTCCAACACATCTATATCACCTCAAGGATGGAACAAGGGTGACAGAAACATTAAATAAACTGCTTTTTAAAAAAAGTTAGCAGCAGCCTTCTTCAGAATCAGACTGCCAAGGAACGGTCACCAAAATAAGCAAACAAAAAACCACTCCAGGAATCAATAAGCGGAGATTATCAGGACCTCCTTGAGCTTAGAACTGTTGCCATATTTATACCAAAGCAGGGCAGGAGTTGTCGGCAGAACTAGTACTGGGTAATGGGTACTTTCTTTTGAAAAGTCCCATCCAGACATATTATTTAATAGCCTGTGATGGTTTTTGCTCTGGGAACATTACCCTCTCTTTCCTCAGGCAAACTTGAAACATTTAATTTTTGCTATGGTACATTTCTTATTTAATTTTGTTTATGTCAGGCAATGCACTGAAGAAGAGTTGTGAGAGAAGTGGTCGAATTTGGGATAGAAGAAGAAAAAAATGCTATTTTCCCCTTCCCAAAACCACAGTCCTGCTAGTTTTGGGCCATTAATTGGTGTTGTGTGATGCGGAAGAACATTGTCTTTGCAAAATAATTAAAATAAGGATACTATAGAAAATCCAGCAATGATGGCTACCCATTTGTGTGAGGAAATAGAACTGAATGAGGTGTGAGGTTGTCTGGGGCAGTTTCGTCCAATGTTTGCTTAACAAGCACCATCCAATGGGAAGATGTTTTCCCACATTTTGCTTCTCCTTGTATTGAAAACCATTTGCATTTGCAGCTACCAGTACTGAAGAGAGATTTTCAGTGGGGAAATGGCATGGGGTGGAAGACTGTGGGCATTTAGAAGATGATGATCTCAGTGAAATTGAGCATGGCAGATTTGCTGATCCTTACCTGTCAGTCTGGTCCCAGTGCTCCTTCTAGCTCTGGCCCCATCTTGCCTGGACCAATGCATAGCTATAATGCATAGCCATGAAGAAGGTAATGTCTGGGCAGGTGTCATTCAAGGCTGAAATCCAACCAACTCATCTCGTGTCCAACTGCAGAAGATGCAGTTGGTTTCTCTTAATTTCGTTGTTTCTTTCTGTGCTTCTTTGTGGCATTTTGGAATGTTTCACTTGTGCCCTCACTTGCAGGAGTTGGTTTAATCTGGTGTTTTCATCCACTTTTTTTCAGTTGGTGTCAGTAAATATTACAATTTCCCTTTCCCTTTTTTTTTTTTTCCTTTTCATGGCTCAGATGAAATTGCATCAGATGAGTAGGAAACTTCTTTCAACCAAGGGTTGAAATCCTCAGAGTAGATTTTGGATCCTGCTTTCTAGTATTGGGCATGGCCAAAAGCAAAGCACATCAAAAATAAGAAATGGAGCTTTTCCTGCCAATGAATAAGACTTATAAGAAGTTCAGCCTTTTCAAAAGAGAAAACACAGCACATAAACCAGAAAACAAGTAAATAATTCACAAATGAGGAAAAGGGCATGGGTCTAGGACAAAGAGGGTGTCCATCAAAGAAAACCTAGATTTGATCCCGATCTAAAGTTCTCTGCCACTGGGGAACTTTACACCACTTACAAGTATGAGCTGCCTTATCATTATCAAGGATAACAGTGAGAGATGTAACAGTTTGTTTCCTATTTTGTAGGAAGGAGAATTTATCATCACCCTAGGATAAGAACCCAAGGAGAGCCATGTTTGATCAGAACAAGGGTCCATCTAGTCCATCGCTGTGTCCATGTGAGGGCCCGCCAGCTTCCCCAAGGAGGCTCTCAAGCAGGACATGAGTGAAATAGCTCCCTCCTGCCCATGTTCCCCAGCAACCGGTGCATACATACTGCCTCTGGTAGCATACAGCCAACAGCGCTTTTTTATTATGTTGAAGACAAGCAAAAATTCTCCTCCATGAATTTCTCTAATTCTCTTTTAAAGCTGTCCCAGTTGGTGGACATTTTTACACCCTATGGAAATGAATTCCATTTTCCTTTTCATCTGGTCAAAGAAAACTTCTTAAAAAGAACATTTCAATTGTTTGTTTGCTTGTTTTGACATATAAAGCCCTAAATGACCGAGGACCTGGCTACATGATGAACCGTCTGCTCCCATATATACATTACCACACATTAAGTTCTGGGCAGGAGGTCCTTCTAAAAGAGCTATCTCTTAAGGAGATTAAGGGGATGGTAAATAGAAGAAGGGCCTTCTCAGTGGCTGCCCCTAACTATGGAACAGGCTCCCCAAAGAAATTTGTCTGGTGCCAACCTTGTTTTCATTTTGGCGCCAGGCAAAGACATTCCTCTTTTCTGAATATATTCAAGGACAGTCTTAAATTTATTATCGCTTACTGATACAACTGTGGTATATATAATTTTAAATATTTTAATTGAGATTTTAATCAGACTTATTGTTGTTTTTAGCATTTTTTTAGTATCCTCAAGCTGCCTAGAGAATCCACGTGGATTAGTGGGTGGCATACACATTCAAAACTAAGTAAATAAAATTTTAAAAAAACCTAACTAAACTAAATAAATAAAGCATGCCAAAAGATGTCAAAACCGGCTGCCTATCATTTAGCTCGAAGCTTGGACGCTCACAGCAATGTCAGAGCCGTGGCATTGCTCCAATACGGATGAGGTCTGCTTGGAAGAGTTCTCAGGAAGCTTCCCGTCATGACATTGTTGCTCCTGTGTGCTGTTTTTTGTTAGGGAACGGGCCCTGAACACATCGCAGGCTGGAGTGTTGCAGCTAACGGTGGGGAACCTGAAACCAGAAGAAACCTACACTTTCCGTGTGCTGGCATATAATGAATGGGGACCAGGAGAAAGTTCCCAGCCCATCAAGGTGGCAACACAACCCGAATGTAAGTATATGGATTTGGATGTATGCTAACTCAAGCTTTCACATTTCTGCAGCTATTTTCAATTATACATACTCTAAGTGTTATGAAATGATCATTATTGTGATGTGGAAGGATTAAGATGAAGGAAAGGAGATGTATTAGAATTTTACACGTTACATTTTTGTAACTCTGCCCACACATTCTCAACCAGAATAACAAAGGACCATGCTTGTGCTAATTAGACAAGGAGACATAAATTGATCCCATTTGTATGAGTTCATGGCATTTTTCATTTATATGAGAATACAGATTTCTTTTCCAATTATTTAAATAGGGGGCAAGTTTTAAATTGGGGATTACTGAAGTTTCTGAAGACTTTTCCTAGAGAAATACAGAGTAAAATTCACAGAGTATTGCCGAGCTGTGAAGCATTCTGAAATTATAGGATCACCTTTCTTTATCAGGAGAAGGTGAACAGATCTTGTAGGTATATTTCAAAGGCATGGCATACTAGGGGTATATGACTAATTCATTTAAGTGGATTTTTAATCATAATTTTACCCAGTTTTAACCTTCTAGATTGAACTGGGACTCAAAGTTTATATTTTGAGCTCACAACGTTGATTCACAGGCTTAAAAAATAGTTTAAAAAAGCATCAAGCAGCATACATACCTTTCAATAAGGCACATGAAAATATGTATACTTGCACATAAGCATGGACAGGAAGACACTGATCTCTATTCAAAATCAAAGCTCTGAATTTGATATAGAACAGAATCAAACCAAGCTGGGAGATGGAATTCAGAGAACTTCTGAAAGCTCAAATTTTCCTGATTTGCACATCCCTAGTTATGTTGTTGTTGCTGCTGTTGTTGTTCTGTGCCATCAAGTCATCTGCAACCTATGGATACACTATGAATGGAAGCCCTCCAAAATGTCCTGTCCATGACAGCTCCATTCACTCTCCCAAACTCAAGGCTATGGCTTCTTTTATGGATTCATCCCAATCTTATTTAGTCTTCCTCTTCTACCATTGACTTTCCCTAACACGATTGTCTTTCTCCAGGGAGTCTTGCCTTCTCATGAAGTATCCAAAGTATGACAGCCTCAGTTTTCTCATTTTTATATCTAAGGAACGCTCTGGCTTGATTCATTCTAAGACCCTCTTGATGGCCTTTCTGTTGGCCTGGAGTATTCACAAAGCTCGTCTCCAACACCATGTTAACACACCTATTTTCTTCCTGTTAGGTTTCTTCACTGCCCAGCTTTCATGCCTATAGATTGTGACTGGGGATACAATTTGGATGTTCTTGACCTTGGTGTCTAGTAAAATGTCCCTACACTTGATGATCTTCTCTAGTTCATTGCTCCCCTTCCAAAGCTCTTCTTCAAATTTACTGCTTCTTCAAATTTACTGCTGCCAATCATTATAGGGTAGAGGTAGGCAGCATGGTACCTGAGCACCAATGCGCTCCTGGATACCACCCACTCAGGTTGCCTGCACCATCCACTCTGCTGTGCTTTGTGCTTGTTTTCGCAGTACAATTCTGTCTCTGATTGCTTCAAAGCCAGGTGAGGTCCTCCAGTAATCCTATGTTAATTTCCAGAATACTGTTGGACTACATCATATAAGCTAGAGACATTCTTAAGAAATGATGAAGGAGTGTGGTGTGTGGGCAAGAGAGAGAATGGAACTATGAGACGTGAAGAGAGTGGGCCAGTCTCTCACTTGTTGTAGGCTCAGCAATCATGGTCAGGTTCTGAAGTGGAGGAGGAGGAGGAAGAGGAGGAGGAGCAAGCAGGGCCTGAACCCTTTGAAGCTCCTTCAAGGTTGCCTAGGGGAGTTACACTGAGCATGAGAGTCAATGAGAGCATGAGAACAGAGGAGTTTTGAGAGGCGAGGGGAAGCAAATGCAGGATCCTTGATCCTGTAAGAACATGTCATGAGAAAAGTGCCGTTCAGCTGGAGGGTCTCCATCACCCCCGCCATCTTGCTTTCCAACAGCAAGAGCCTCCCTGAGGATGCAGCCAGCAGCCTTACTGGAAGGGGGACCACAGGGAAGTTTCCAGATTGGATTCAGCTATTTACATGAGTGGAAGTTTCTCCTCCCAGCTTTGCTAAAGGGCTATTTAGAGTAAAACTGTTCTGTCTACTGTTGAGTTTCCATAAAAGGAACACATTTCAAAGGATTGTCTGGAGTTTTCAGAACCAGAGGGAAGGAGAGAAAGGGTAGCTCACAACAGGGGGTGATCCACTGTGAGAGAGAAAATGAGAGCAGAAAAGGAGTTAGTTTGTCAAGAGATCCTGCCTTCTGTGAAATAATATGGTCGACTCTGTAAACAGAAGAGTCAAAGGAGTTGTCTAGTGTGTTGAGACTGAGACCCCACCTCTGATTTGTTGCCTGTGCAGATGACTACCACCATGCAGTCATTTTGTGGAGAAGTCCAAAGCAGTTTCTCAAATTGCCCCCAGTGCACACCAGCCCAAAAATATTCCCTGCCCCATCACAGAGTGGCATAAATGCAAGATTCCCCTGTCTTCACTCTTCCTGTTGTAGACGATCACTAATGCCCTAAGAGTTTCCCTAATGGGCCAGTCCAGATCCATGTGCCTTTGTGAAGCTGCTCAACTCCAAATCGCAATAGAGTGATCCAAGCCACATGGGTTGCCTCCCTCCATAGAAATGTGTCCAAGTTCTTGTATACTGTAGAAAAGTCCCTATGCACATGGCCAAAGCATGTTTCTCAATTTCTAATACCTGACAGAAGACACTCCTGCTTAAAAAAAATCAATGGAAATGGCCCCTTGTGAGTGGTTCTGCTGGATTATAGCAGCCCCAACAGTGAGTATGGGGTATAAAATGATCAATAGCATATTAGCTGAAATGGCACTGTGGTCATTTTATACACTCCATACTACCCTGGTGGGAAAATGATCCATGTGTTGGCTAGAAGACTGAAGATGTGCCTTGAGTTATTGTGCTAACTCACACAACCACAGGGAAACTTTAGGATTCCAAGATAGCTGATAAACAAGGGAAACCCACTCCTATTAAGATCTTCATCTTGAGCCAACAAATGGTCAAGACTCCAATTCAGTTCCAGTCCAATGAATGGGTCACGGTGGGCTCAATCCAATAGCTTCCCAACATCAGCAAGGAGACCATAGGATGCTTCAGAGACTGCGCATCAAGGACAATCCCCACACCCCACAGCTGGTGGAAAGAGAATTGCACTGCTCCTCCAAGGATGCACCTGGGCGGGGGACGTAAGGGATTGCCAGGAAGTGAGGAGGGGAGGAAGCTGAAGTACTGCACTTGTGTCTTTTCCATTAGATGTTCCAGCCTCCTTTCCCTTTCCTGGCCCTAAATCTAGATGACCAAAAGCAGTGGCCCAGATAAAATGCAAGTCGCTAGTGGGGAGGGAGTTCTTGGCACAACTTGCTCTGGATGCTTACAAGTCTGAAGGCTGCTGAGCAGCTGCTGTGGGGTTGCTTGGATCCTGCCCTAAGACCACTTACTGGTCATCGGGGAGGTCAGAGGAAGGGCCATTCTCATTGGCTTCCCACTGGCTTTCAGTGGTGCCCCCCCCCCATGCTTTTCAAGAGGGGCACTGTTTCTAGGGCACAGAATCCCCTGCTTTTTGTTGGTAATCCTTCCTCTTGTTTTCATTTCCCTCTCCTTAGGAACAAGATTCTTTTTAAAATTTGTTCTAGAAGACAAAGGCAAAAAATAGATGCTGTAATCATTTTGTAGTTCCAACTGTATTTTAAGATGTCATTTCCATCTCAAAATACCAAGAGTGTTCTGCAATGTAGCACTGCTGGGGAATAATACCAAGAAAGGAAAGGGCAACTCAAACGCACTTCTCTCATTTGCTATTTCTGAAATGAGACTGTCGATACATTCTCTCTTGTAATCAGTTTCAAGGATCAGTAAAAGTTCCAGCTCTTCAAATAATTGTTCTGAATATAAGGACTGGATTTATATGAAGGGTGACATTTATTTTAATTTTTCCCCTTCTAGATTAAATCTCCTCATTCTTCCCTCCCCCCTCTTTTTGCTGCCCCCTTTTCCCTCCTCTGACTCTTCTGGTGGATCATTTCATGACTAAAATACCAGTCAAGAAATAAATACCTCTCTGTTCAAGGTTGTGTAACCGTTTTTGTACTGTACGTGGATGGCTTTTCAGCTATTGCTGTGCTTCTTCTAAGATGCTCAGTACCTGCACGTCTACGTCTAAGGAGTGGGTCGGGATGATACTCGTAAGAATGACACTGCCAGGAAGGAAGGCTAGGACAACTACTGCCCCTCTGTTGTCTGATTTAGGGCAGTTGGCATAGGGCTAATACTAGCCCCAGGTCCATCTGGGCTACCGTGTAGGAGCAGTCCCTTGCTTGAGGGGGATTTGTAGTCATCAAAAAGAAAAGTCCCAGGAGCGGAGCTGCCCCCTTTCCTCTGAGCAGTGCGTTGGAGGGGGTGGTTGAAAATGAATTAATACTGGGGTGCAGTCAGTGGTCAAAACTGACTAGCTGGAACAAATGGGCTGTGAGGGGGGAAGGTAACAGATATGGGTTAGAAAGCAGGCACTGATGAAGGTGAGTTGGTGGGTGATCTCGGGACAGCCCCCACCAGATTTGGTGCTCCAGGGTAAAGATAAGATCCATTCAGCACCAATCTGTCTCATGACCCATGTGTCAGAAGGATGGTGGCCCAAGGACCTCACTCTGAAGTCTGAAAACTTGCGGGAGATTGAAAGCATGGGACTGAGGAGTGGTAGCGATGCAGCAGTGGCAGGGGAATGGGGAGGGGGTCCCACAGAAATTGCTCTGAGCGCTTTGGTGGGCACAGACCTCCCTCAGGGGCCAGGTGGTGCTCACCTGATTTTACCTCCATTATTTCTTTGCATGTCTTTACTTTGCAATATGTAAATGCCCTTTCCCATTTTAAAGATCCCGTAGCTCATCAGTGACTAGACAGAGGGCTTCCTCTCTCTCTTCCCTAATACCTCTTTCCTAGGAAGACTAGTGGGAAAACTACTGCATGAGAGCTGCAGGGTTCGTGCGTAATGCTCTATATAAAAGCAACTCCATCTTTTCTGCAGTGCGTTGCAAAGCAGTGGCACCGCAGTCCCGCTTGGGCCCAGGGGGATGCTGCCTTTACACAAATAATGCATACTAACAAGTTAATTGCACATGTTCAAGGGCAAGGGTGGAATTCCGATATGGAAGCATGACTTGCTGCAGTCTGCCTTTTACATGCCCTGGTGATAACCAGAGTGTCGCCCTCCAGAACGCTCTTTCTGTCATTTTCTCGCGCTTTCTAGGGAGGGGGAAATAATCTTCATGGGATAAAAATGGACTTGGCTTGAATTGCCACATCTCTCCTCATCCTAGCTCATTGTTGCAAAAGGAAACAATCCCAGAATACCAAGCAGGCTATTGTTCCCCTCCAGCGGGGATATACAGCTTTTTGCAGCTGATAAGTGGCCACCAGTTTTCAGGAGATGGTGCGTATTGGTTCACAAATATACACAGGGAGCACAGAGGAACAGCAATGCCAGCAATTTCAGGGTCTTGAGCAAGGCATCTTCAGTGCCTCCTGCACCCCTTTGAGCCTACCTGCTCATTACCATTGTCACCTACTTATTGTTCCCCTTCCTCTTTCGCATCAATACTACCACTTCCTTGATGGACAACTAGGCAGTGAGCATGGATGACTCCTTCTGAAGTGGTTGAGTGCAGGGCAGGCTACCAGCAGGTTGCAGAGCTGCAAGGGTGGAGCAACTCCCGTGATTCTTGATGGGTATGTGCCTGTGGCAGGTTCCCAACTCTACCTACCTTGGACACCTGCCCTGAGAAGGAAGCAAGAGTTTTCCCAGGCCTCTCCCACACAGCCATAAGACTCACCCATTTCTCACGTGCTGGCTGCACACCAACTTCCAAGTTACTCCAAACTTCAACCCCAGCTGAGCAGCTGCACTGAGCCTTAGCTCAGAAGAGATGGTTGAAGAAATATTTTTTCACCACCCAAACCTTTAAGAAATGTGGGCAACTAGCTGTAGGGACACCAGCTGATCCCGAAGACCCACTGGTTAAATATCTAGTGTGACAAAACCAGATAATAATAACAAGTCAGCCCTTCATTTGACACAGATCAGTAGGACTTGTGCTGTGTGTGTGTGGCTGTAGCAATTAACACACAGAAGCCCATATAAGCGAACTTTGACTCAATTAGGCAGATTTGATAAAGTCCCCTGATGCTGTTTTCTTTTCATGATTTATTCCCCTTATACATTTAGAGCAGTAGGGGCAGCATTTGTATTGTTTTGCTCAGTGCACTTCATATATTCTTAAACAGTTTTATTTCCGCTTCATCCCCTAAGCGATTGTTGTTCTCACAACAACCCTGTGGGGTTAGTTGGGCTAAGAGTGTGCAACTGACCCAAAGTCACCCACTGAGCTTCACGGCCAAGTGAGGAAGAGGATCCGGACCCCCTGTGTCCCCAGTCTGACACTTCAACCACCATCCCACACTCTCTCACAAATGTACGAGAAACACCTTAATAGCAACTTTGCTGCGAACTGGCAAGAGAACCACTGGGCAGTGCAGACATGATGTTAATGGGAATAATAGGAGGAACAGAATGCATTTGAAAACACCACTTGGTAGAGGTGTATTGCCATGTACCTGCCTAATGACCAACCCAAAGTAAGGTGGAGTGGTCTCTTATTTTATAAAGGACAGTACCCTCTTTGAAGAGCTTCAAGTGCTCTATCTCAAGGTGCCTACTAGGCAACGCACTGTCCAAGGCCAGTTTAAAGTCAAGTAACCATAAGGAGGCAGCGCACCAGCATGCCTTGAAGTTGTCCATCAACAGGTAGACCCTGGAGAGCAAATTAAGGGTGCAGATGCACAGGTCACCTGGTCACAGGCTTCCCCAGTATGGTGAGATGCATCGTATTGCTCTTTAAATTATAGCAGTTCTTTCTAAATGTGCATCTATGCATATAATCAGCATACACACACTGGGGACATATTTTTTGATGAAACTCCTTCTCTTTCTTGGAGATGTATTAGCGATAATCCTAGCCTGAAGATATGATATTGCATTCTGAAGTGGCCATGTTTCTTTCTGCTGTAGTCCTGTTCTTTGAATGAGAAACTTTGAATGGTGTTCTTTCTACCTGATTATTTTTATAATAGAGAGAAGGACCTGACTGCACATTAACCTCATCATAATGTGCATCATATCATGATATAACATTAATTGTGTATCATATTATGCATCATCATAAGCAATGGTACCTTACATACTGATGGGTAAGAATGTGTGATGAGTATTTAGGACGGGGAGTTCTCAACAGCAGGAACACCCACTCACATGCAAGTGAACAAGATTAGAGTTGGTTCATTCAGTTCCTATTTTAATGGGACTGCACCTAATTTCTCACTTTTAAACCATATGCAAACCAAAATTTGGTGTTCGTTTTTTTGTTTATATGTGTATTTATAGGCCTCCTATAATTTCTGAGGCCTTCCTAGGTGGCCAACCTAAATTAACCCTCAAAATTTGTGTTTTTCCAAAAGTTGCAATGGAGTGTAGAAACTATGTGTACAAAACTTGTAGATTTGGGGACAAGACACGTAAAAATTCACACTAGTGAAAATAGAAACATAGAAACATAGAAACAGAGCAAGTCAGAAGGGGCCTCCTGGGCCATCTAGTCTGACCTCCGGCACTAGCCGGCTCCGCTCATGACATGCCCACCATGTGCATGTCCAGCCTATCTTTGAACACCCTCACCGATGGGGCCTCAACGACCTCCCATGGAAGCCCATTCCACGCCCTCGGGGTCCTAACTGTCAGGAAGTGCTTCCTGGCATCCAAATTGAACCTTGGCTCCCTGAGCTTTGCTCCATTGGAGCGCGTCCTGCCTTCCTCTGCAGGGGAGAACAGGCCTCTCCCCATCTCCATGTGACACCCCCTCACATACCTGTATGTTGCCAACATATCCCCTCTGAGTCTCCTCTTCTCCAGGCTGAAGAGACCCAGTTCCCTCAGTCTCGCCTCATACCCCATCCCCTGCAAACCAGCCACCATCCTTGTGGCCCTACGCTGCACTGACTCCAACCTGGCTATATCCTTTCTGTAATGAGGGGCCCAAAACTGAACACAATACTCCAGTTGCGGGCGCACCAGAGTCATGTAGAGTGGAAGTAATACCTCTCTTGATCTAGAATACCTCTCTTGATCTAGATCAAAATACGTTATACTAGGAAAACCTCTCACAAACAATGTGTATGTTATGCACAATTGTGCATGGAAGTTCAAGAGATCTGCAAACAGAACTGCTTACAAATATTTGTGCAAACTTAAAATCTTGACGTCCAGGAAAATCAAATTCAAGGTTGGAATTTTTCTTCAAGTTTAGGACAAACTGAACTTAATTTTGAGAAAAAATAAGAAAGTAAGGGAATCATGCACTGATAGATGTAGCCATATATAATTAGGACTGCTATAAGAGACCACAGCAGTACAGAGTACTTAGAGAACACCGTCTGTGGTTTTGTTGGAGTGCTTGCAAATACTCTTTTCTGGTATGTTTTGTGGGGCTTGTGCATGCCCAGTAGCAAGAGTCAAGCAAGCTGGGATCTCTGACCACCTTTCTCTAGCCATGCCTTATTTCTGCTTATCGTATCTCAGCTTCCCTGTGCATTTGCAGGGATGGAGCAAAGAGAAGTCCAGGAGAGGCTGGTGACTTGTCAGCGTGGCTCCTTATCCATTTCAGCTTTTTATGATGAGCTTTATCAGAGCTATCCATGGTGCTCCATGGTGGTGAATCCCATGTTGCAGACGGAGTTCTGCATAGATAAACTATGGCTAGGAAAAAGCAGGCAGAAACTCTGCATTCCTGCAGTTTTCGCTGCCTATCTCCAGAAAAGTCATCACAGCTTGGCTTATCCTTGACTCCTTTTTGCCTGAGGAATGCAACGTATAGCCAGGACTGGGGGAAAGGAAGGGATTCAGGTGTTGGCAACAGAATTGCAATGGGAGGCTTAGGACTTAACCTGCAGGCCTTTCGTCTATACTGCAATTCCAGAAATGACCTTAAGTTCACCTGCATAGATTGTAACAAAAAGCACCCTTCACTTAGGGGATCAAATAAATCAAAGGACTAAGTAAAACTGACAGCCTTTTAATTCACTCTTTGAATTTGCGGTTTATTGTTCGATTTATCAGCACACTGTGCATTGCTAAAATAAATAAACCCATCTTCCTGTGATGGACAGATGCCAGCAAGACGATCCTATCTTTCTGCGTTTTGTCAATACATGCTTGCCAGTCATCTGAAATTAAATATTGTGACTAATCATGCTGTACTATTTTGTAAGAGCAGGGTTTTTTTTTTTTACAGTCTGGAAGGCTGTTAAATATCGGATAGTGCAGCGTATTCAGCCTGCTTTGCGTTCCATTGTATGGATGAAAAGAAAATGAATGTAACTTCTCATTCAAACCAGAGTTGCTGCTCATTTGCAGTCTGCCTGAAATGGGCATTTTCTTCTTAGTTTACCCCACTGAAATTAGTAGGGGGAAAATTACAATGAGGACAGTGACGGCCTGGTGATGAAGTTCACTCCATTTCCAGCATGTCAATTAAATGTCCCCCCAAGAAAAAAAAAAATCAGTGTTTCATTAGGCAAGGGCTGCTTCCCACAACATGGTGTTACCCAGATATGTTGGACAGCAATTCCTGCCGTTTCTGGACCGTGGGACCATGGGTCATGGTGGCTGGGAAGGAGCTGCAATTTGATGCCTTTGCAGGCAAACAATGACCTTTCCTGGAGGTGACATGTCCCAGTTGCTGAGGAGCTTGGGCAGCAGGAGGTCTTGCAAGCATCCTGCTTGAAGGATCCTGTGGGCAACTGGTTTGCTGGTGTGTACAGAATGCTGGACTAGATGGACCTTGGGTCTGATCCAGCATGGCTTTCCTTACATTCTTTTGGGTACTCTATCATTGCGGAGCTCCAAAAGATTGCATGTAGCTTTAAAGCAGGCACAATTCAGTCATGTTCATGCTGAGCAGAAGTTTCTGCTGAATTCAGCTGGGAATGTTTAGGGGATGTCAGGTATTCAAGGATCAATGTCCCTTCAATGTCCCTTGAACAACTGGATGTTTTCCCAAAGGCAGACTGTTTTCTAAGCTCCACACAATTGAATTAGGGGCACAATTCAAAATCACAGCCCTGAAGTGTATATTTGAGATTTGTTTTAGCACAGAGGGGTATGAGAACTACCTTCTCTCAAAGGATCCCTCTTTGCTTCTTCCAGCATCATTGTCAGGGTCTCAGATGAGACATGAGCCAGAAACAAAAAGCTGTGGGACTTAACCAGTAGTCAGAATTCAGGAACATAAACCAGGAGAAAAGAACAATAACCCAGGAGATAGTGACAGGGGACCTTGTTCATCAAGTAGAACTGAGATGAAACCAAAAGCTCTTTTCATTGCTCCTTGCCTGGAGAGGGTCTGCTGACCAGCTGAGGTAGAATCATAGAACAGTAGAGCTGGAAGGGACAATGAAGGGCTGTTGCACAACACAATTTACACCATCCCACTCAGATGGCTGTCCAGTTCCTTTTTGAATGTCTCCAGTGTGGGAGAGCTCACCACCTCTCTAGGCAGCTGGTGCCACTGTCGCATTGCTCTGACAGTGAGGAAGCTTTTCCTGAAGTCCAGCCTGAATCTGGGTTGTTGCAACTTCAATTGATTATTCCATGTCCTGCACTCTGACATCAGCAAGAAGAGATCTTGACTTTCCTCTTCGTGACAGCATCTAAGGTACTTATAGGGGGATATCAGGTTCCGCCCCCCACCACCTCGGTTTTCTCTTCTCAAGGCTGAACATACCCAGTTCTCTCAGTCTCTCCTCACAGGACAGTGCTTCCAAACCCTGGATCATTTTTTTGCCTTCCTCTGGATGCTTTCTAATTTACCTGCATCGTCTTTAAATCTTGGTGCCCAGAACTGGACGCAGCATTCCAGGTGAGGTCTGACTAGTATGGAGTATAGAGGAGCTACTACTTCTGATGATTCTGTTATTGCATCCCAAAATAACATGTCCTTATAGGACAGTGTTTCCAAACCCTGGACCATTTTTGTTGCCCTCCTTGCGTGGGCCAAGGCAGTTCAAGACACAAAGATTCTTCCTTAACAAGCCCTCTATCTACAGTTCAGTGGTTCCAGCAACTTGGCACTGCAAAACCCATGCCTCATCTTAGGGCAGGTAACTCAGATGTCTCTGAAAGTGATCCAATCACACTCAGCATAGAGGCCCTGCAAAACCTCCCACTCTGAGGATGGATATGGAAGTGGGTCATCTGAGCTGCATGATGTAATGTCTCATGGATAACTTTCCATGATGTAATGCATGTCTTTCCCATAGCATACAAACGAGGCGTCCAGCCCAGGCTGGATGCCTCATTCATGAGGGCAAAGGTGCAAGGGATTCTGGCTAGAGTGCCATGTACTACATTTCTACATCTTGTGCCTGCTTAGGGATTTATCTCTGGGACAGCTCTGGTTATAAGGGAGGCTTCAGCAATTGGAAGAAGCCAAGTTTTTAATATTGTGCATGTTTTTAGGGTATTGTGAGCCGCCCCAAGGCTTGTTGCAAGGGGCGGCATATAAATTTGTTAATAAATAAATAATAAATAAAACCATGTTCAGGACATGCCTTTAGAACAAGATTTGTCCCCGCTTTAAGGAAAACTCCCCTGGGACCTGGATATCTAAAGGAGCGCTTGCGTCCATATATGCCCTCCTGCCCCTTGAGATCAGCAGGAGAGGCCCTTCTCCGGGAGCCCTCTGTGAGGGATATTAGGAGGATGAGTACCCGGAGGAGGGCCTTCTCTGTGGTGGCGCCCCACCTATGGAATGCGCTCCCCAGAGAGGTCTGCCTGGCGCCGTTGTTATTTGTTTTCTGGTGCCAGGCTAAGACCTTTTTATTTAAAACTCATTTTAATTGTTAAATTATTTGTATTTATTGGATTTTAATTTTTTAGCCAAGATGCACCAGGGGTTTTAAATAAATGTGTTGTTGTTATATTGTTATTTATTTATGTATTTTGGTTCTGTTGTGAGCCGCCCTGAGGCTTCGTTGCGATGGGGGTGGCATAAAAATGTTTTAAACAAATAAAATAAATAAACAAACAAGTAGCAGCTTTCCTCAAAGCAGCCGTTCCAGGTGTACACCAATCTTGCAACAGCTGCTGGAAAAAAGATGGCACAACCCTTTGAGCAGTACATCTGCTTATTTAGAATAATGAAACTCAGATTTTAGAAATGGACTGAGCCAGAAGCCAATATTTGTATAATATATAGAATTATTTATATATTCTCCAGGGCTAACCAAGTAAAGTAACTTGTGAATGGCCTTGCCCTTAATCACTGTTAAATGGATTAATTATTACCTGACTGCTATTCATTTTAAATTCAGTTGGAAAAAGAAAGATAACAAAACTGGGTGCTTTTTTCTTTCAATAATAAAAAAGGGGGAAGCTCCTTTCTCCTTTGAAAAGCACTGAAACATGTAAGTTTCTAATAATAACTGTGAAACTGAAAATGAATTTGAATTAGTCTATATCTTCCTTAATCCTTAGCAATAGCTTCCAATGTCCCTTAGCAAGGGAACACCAGTGAATCAGAAGATGTTCTGCACTGAAATGAAAGCAATAACTTTAAATACAGGAAATGAATAATCTACCACAGTGATTTCCACACGGCCAAATACAGTGTATATGGTACAATTATCGTCCCACTCACTGGAGATCTACAGACTGCAAACAAAGGACCACAGCCTGGAAATGTTCGATATACATTCCAGACCCCAAGGAAGGAGATGCTCCAGAGTGCCTGTTGGACCATTGCACTAATTGCCAATGCAGGCAAAGTGATGCTCAACGTGTTGCAGCAAAGAATTTTACCCTATATGGAGTGCAAAATGCCTGACCTGCAAACTGGCTTCTGTAGAAGAAGAGGCACTTGAGGTCATATTGCAAATATAAGAAATTCAGAAGATCAGTCTATGCTGTGTTGTTGTTAGCCATGAAGTCATTTCCAACCCATCGCAACCTCATGGACAACATTCCTCCAGGCCTTCCTGTCCTCCACCATCCCCCGGAGTCCACTCAAGCTCACACCAACTGCTTCAGTGACTCCATCTAGCCCCCTCATCCTCTGCCGTCCCCTACTTCTTTTGCCATCAATTGTGCCTAGCATTGGGCTCTTCTCCAGGGAGTCCTTCCTTCTCATTAGGTGGCCAAAGTATTTGAGTTTCATCTTCAGGATCTGGCCTTCTAAAGAGCAGTCAGGGTTGATCTCCTCTAGGACTGGCTGGTTTGATTGCCTTGCAGTCCAAGGGATTCACAGGAGTCTCCTCCACCACTACAATTCAAAGGCCTCAATTATTCGGCGCCCAGCCTTCCTTATGGTCCAGCTTTCACAGCCATACATTGCAACTGGGAAAACCATAGCCTTGACTATACGCACTTTTGTTGGCAGGGTGATGTCTCTGCTTTTTAGTATGCTGTCTAGATTTGCCACAGCTTTCCTCCCCAGGAACAAGCATCTGTTAATTTCTTGGCCACACCAAAGCCTTTGGTAGTGTAGATCATGAGAACCTATAGGTGGTCCTGAAAGAAATGGGTGTGCCCCAGCACTGGATTGTCCTGTTGTCTAACTGGCAACATGCAGAAACAGAATGGTTTCCTGTAGACAAAGGCATCAGAAAATGATGCATTTCATTTCCCTATCTGTGCAATCTGGATGCAGAACACAGATGGAAAACTGGATTAAGGTTAGAGGAAATGCAATGGGTGCAAATGGGTGGAAAATAGATCAATAATTTGAGATAAGCAAATGGCAGAAGGCAACAATGGATTGCTAGCAAAGCAGGACTGCTGCTGAACATCAAAGAAACTAAAATAATCATTACAGAAGAATTAAAGAACTTTAATGTCAACAGTGAAGAAACTGAGAAATTGTCAATTCCAACAGAGGTATTTTGAGAATGTAAATTTATAAGGTCACCATAAGTGGGAACAGCATGGCCAGTGGTCAAGAACATTTGGAACTGGAAGGTACCAGCTTGAGGAAGGTTATCTTAGAGTGTGCCCCATAGATTTTAGACAGAAGAAGAAGTAGAGAAGGAGGAGGACCAAGTATAAGATGGATCAGTTCCATAGAGCAAGCTGTAGCCTTGAGGCTATAAGAGCTGAGCAGGGCTGTCAAGAACAGGGCATTTTGGTAGAGATTCTTTCATATGGTTGCCATAAACTGGAGATGCCTTGGCCACATGCAGTACCAATGCAGTGGTGGACCAGATAGTGGTACCATCTACATTTTAACTTTGATTTGTGCCTCATTAGCTCAAACAGGTTGGCCATTCATGCTGTGCCATGATCCAGCAATCGCTACTGTTCACTTTTTAGTCTCAAAGATGCTCATTTCAAAAAATGGGAAAAAATCATGAAAGATGTCCTCTTACCTTTACTATTTTTCTCAATTATAGCAATGTTATTGCCCTCTTCTGCAGAATTCTCAAACTACTTTTTGAAATGACTTTGTGCCCACATTCTCTGTTTTAGTCCTATTTGCTGGGAGCTGATTCATATTAAAATTCACTTTAGCACTCCTGTGCTGTATGCTAATGTTCCAAATTGCTTGGTAAAAACAAGTACAAAATTAAAATACTACTACTTCTTAAAACCCCCACAGGTGTGCCCTGTTGTGAATGTGAATTGGTTCTTCAAGGGGGAAAAGCCCCTTCTTGCATGCTAATGCACATAATCAACTGAACATCTGGTTTGCTTTGTTTTTCTAAACAATGAGAACTGGTCACTTGAAAATGGGGATGGTGTCTTGGCTAGGATGCTTTGCTCGGGTTGGAAAAGCACAGATCCATAGAATGGCTTGAGCAAAACCATAGGGAATGGATACCCATGGGCCAATCATTCTATCATAGGCTAAGCAAAGCCATTTAACCTACCTCATATAGTCATTATGTATTCTTTATTATTGCTGCTAATTATTTTATAGAAACTGCTTTGGTTGCTCTACTGAATGGTCAGAACTGACATGGGAGTGTGTCCCTGTTGCTTCTGGTGGATCTCTCAGTGGCCTTCAATACTATTGAGCACAGTATCCTTCTGGATCATCTGAGGAAGTTGGGAATTGGAGGCAGTGCCTTAGAGTGGTTCCATTCCTACTTTTTGGGTCCATTCCGAAAGGTGATAATCTGAGAAGGAGTTGATTTATGGAGTCCCACAGGGCTCCGGTCTGTCTCCATTGCTGTTTAACATATACATGAAGCTGTTGGGAGAGATCATCTGGAGGAATCGTGCTGAATGTTTTCAGTAGGCCGATGGCACCCAGACCTACGTCATCCGCTGTTTCTTATAGAGACAGCATCTCCTCTCTGAATGGCTGCCTGAAGCTGGTGGTGGGCTGGATGAGAAAAAGCAAATTCAAGTTGAATTCAGGCACAATGGAGGCACATGGTGTTAAGGGTCCAAAATCAGGATTAGAGGTGTGTCAACCAGTTCTCTGGGATCACACTCCCCCTGAAGGACCATGCTCACAGTTTGGGGGTGCAGCTTGGCCTGGTCCTTCAGATGTCGGCTCAGATAGAAATCATGGTCAAGAGTCTCTGCTACCAGCTTCTGCTGATTCAGCAACCATGTCTCTTCCTGAAGGAGATAGTAGTGCATGTGTAGGTAACTTTTAGGCTTGCTTTATTACATTCACTCTCCCCTTGTGTCTATTTTGGAACTGCAACTACTGGGAAATCATGGAGAGATTGTGCATCACCTATTTTAAAGTCTTTGCACTGGCTGCCAATGTATTTCTAGTTACCATACAAAGTGTTGATAATTACCTTTAAAGCCCTTCATGGCTTGGACCCAAAATACCTTCAGGAGGGCCTTTGGCCACACATTCCACTTTTTGGAATGGTTTGCCAGGGGAGATGCGTCTGATAACTCGGATTGCCATTTTAAGTGAGAGTTAAAGACATATCTCTCATTGACTATGCTAAAGCCTTTGAGTGTGTGGATCACAACAAATTGTGGCAAGTTCTTAAAGAGATGGGAGTACCAGACCATCTTATTTGTCTCTTGAGAAACCTATATGCGAGTCAAGAAGCAACAGTGAGAACTGGACACGGAACCACTGATTGGTTCAAAACTGAGAAAGGAGTTCGGCAAGGCTGTATACTGTCACCCTGCCTATTTAACTTATATGCAGAGCACATCATGAGAAAGGCAGGGCTAGATGAATCACCAGTTGGAATCAAGATTGCTGGGAGAAATAACAACCTCAGATAAGCAGATGATACCACTCTCATGGCAGAAAGTGAAGAGGAACTAAAGAGCCTCTTGATGTGGGTGAAGGAGGAGAGCACAAAAGTTGGCTTGAAACTCAACATTAAGAAAACTAAGATCATGGCATCCGGTCCTCTCACTTCCTGGCAAATAGTTGGGGAAGAAATGGAGGTAGTGACAGATTTTATTTTCCTGGGCTCCAAGATCACCGCAGACGGGGACTGCAGCCAAGAAATTAAAAGACGCTTGCTCCTGGGGAGGAAAGCTATGGCAAATCTAGATAGCATACTAAAAAGCAGAGACATCACCCTGCCAACAAAAGTGTGTATAGTCAAGGCTATGGTTTTCCCAGTTGCAATGTATGGCTATGAAAGTTGGGCCATAAGGAAGGCTGAGCGTTGAAGGATTGAGGCCTTTGAATTGTGGTGCTGGAGAAGACTCCTGTGAGTCCTTGGACTGCAAGGCGATCAAACCGGTCAGTCCTAGAGGGAATCAACCCTGACTGCTCTTTAGAAAGCCAGATCCTGAAGATGAAGCTCAAATACTTTGGCCACCTAATGAGAAGGAAGGATTCCCCGGAGAAGAGCCTAATGCTGGGAACAATAGATGGCAAAAGAAGAAGGGGACAGCAGAGGGTAAGGTTGTCCATGGGGTCACGATGGGTCGGATGTGACTTGCGACTAACAACAACAACAAAGTTATATCTGTTCTCATAGGCCTTCCCAGATTACTTTTCATATGAGTTTTATGCAGCACATTGGTTTTAGTCAATGATAGTCACTGTTGGTTTTAATTTCTTGCAAACCATCCTCTGGGAATGGGGCAGTATATGAAACTTTAAATAAAAATTAAACAAACAAGGAAATTGACATTTCTTGACAGGTTATCAACAAGCACACTTCAAAACTATCTTTTTACATATGGATCTCCGTGACCATGTATATTCTTTAACATTTTCTCTATTGAAACTCATATTGTGTCATCAGCCCTTTCCTCAACAACATGCATACACACATAAATGGTTTCCAGAAGTTAGTTAATTTAAAATCATGCACCTGGTAAGGGAATAGGCAGTGCTATTTCCACCTGCCATGTTACGATTTCTCCAAGCTCTATTGCCTCAACGCAAATTCCAGTGCATTTTTGTTTGCCTCAGCACCTCTTGAGGTCTGTCTATAGGAAGGCTCTGTCTTTTCCTTGGCAAAATTAATTGTTTATTGAGGAAGGCATTTATTTTAATTGTATCCCATTGCCTGGAAGTATTGCCACAAGACCCAATGAACTGGAGCGTATATTTTTGTGATGTCCTTTCCAGGTAAACTGCCATGATTATAACAGCAAAGCCACATCAGTAATCATAATTACATCAATAATTAGAACAGGAGTATTCAGAGCAATTATATACAAGTATTTCCTTCTAAAGAAAATAGCTACAAGCAAGATATTATTTCTGAAAATAAAGCAAAACAAACATGGAAAAGGAAGTTAGCTTCTGCCACTTAAATATAAATGATCCACTTAGCTCTAGTCAACATCACTTGTATTTTTGTCCAAGTCTCTCCTTCCTCCAATACTGTAACTTACCAGTCCCTTCTTCAGTCTATATGGAAATCCAGCACTCAGTGGACTGAACAGAGTATGAAGTCCAACAGAAGTTATTTGGAAAGGGATCCCAGAAGTGATACATGCCCTAAAGGGTCTTCATTTTTCTGATCAACCCTGATAAACTGCATACTTTGAAAGATGGGCATCTGCCTGACCTTTAAGCCCAAAGTTCTGGGACCTTAATTCCTAATTGAGAGGACCACTGACCGCTCAGGGTCCCCTCATGTGTTCAGCAGAACCCGCAGGGTGCAAGAGACACACTCAGGGCTGCCTATATGGCCCGGTGAGGACCTGCCATTCCTGCTCTCCTACCCAAGCCAGAGCAAACTTGGCAGCCTGTAAGGTAATGCAGGAACAGGAATCTGGTGTCTGCAGTCAAAAGAAAACCAAGGGAGTCTGTAAGCGAGCACAGACAGAGCATCCCTGGGACTTCTCAGTGGGCCGCTCTCCCAGTTGTGACAGACTGCAGCTGTGTAAGGCATCCAGGGGCATGAATCCGAAGCTGGTTTGGGGTGGGGGATGCCTGTAACTTTCAGAACTTGTAGGACTGAGGGTGGCCTTTGCATCACAGTCACCTCCATGCTCCTCTTGCTCTGTGAAACAGCTGGGTGGCTGATGCTTCAAGCGGGAGGGAAAGAGGCCAAGGGCTTCTATCTTGATGCTGCCAAACTGCTGCCTGCCCTGTCTCCAGAATGCCCACTAGCCCCCTTCTATGAGGTTGCTTTTGGGACTTCAAGGGAACAAGCAGCACGATGCTTTCCGCACTGCCTGCACGAGAGCCGGAGGGTGCTCCCAGCAAGGAGCCCTAGCCCTGATGTTGGAGCGGATTTCTGAGGTTGGAGCTGGGACTCTGAGGAACCGTATGGCTTGTCTGTATAGGAGCTATAGGATTTCCCTGCATGAAAAAAGGGGAATGGCGGTATTCCAGCAAACAGTGGTATAAGTAAATAAGATTAAAGAATGGCCTGGAGATTCTGCTGACGGCTAGAAATAATGCATCCAGGTTCATGGAGTAATGTAAAATGTGGATGAGGTGGATTGTTGAAGGAACCATTGAATGTTAATGAATCAGAGCTTTGTGGCAGAGAACAAAACAAAGAGAGGGCAACTGATTGGGAAGACTGCCTTCTTTTGTAGCCTGGTCATGACTAAATAATTAACATTCTTCTATGAGAGCCGGAAGAACACTCAAGAACTCATGCTGAATGGAGCTGATCTTTGAATCCCATTCAAACGGATTAGTTTGGAATAGGAATGGATGAGTCATGCCTTTGGACAGCACCGAGATCCAAATTTGATAATACTAATAGAACAATACTGATAAAGCATCCGTCTCAGACCATATGTTTCTGAGCTTGTGATGCAATATACTAACAGGGAAACATGTTAAAAAGGAATACTTTTGGAGAGAAAAATTGTGGGGTTCCCCCCCCCCAATGCAGAAAACATGCTTTCATTCATGGGCCAAATTCCATACATTAAAACATGTCCACAACTGATGTGTGCATATTTGGGAAAATACACGTTAATTTCTGTACAAAAAATGATGCTTGCAATTTTATATAAATATGACTCAGAATGGGGTTCCCAGTGGAATCTGGAAAACCCAGCTAAACTTGAGTTTTGCTGACTTACATATCCCTAGCCCGCAGCTGGATTTCAATGATCACCATGGAGTTTCAGGGGGAAAAACTAGTTATTTGACTCAGCCCCCTGTGCTATAATAACTGGTGGAAACAATTGGCTTCAAACCATGTTGGAAATGTTGTGTGGGGACATTTTTAGTTTGTTTTCAAACCAAAGGCCAAATCACCTTCTCATTATGAAATATTTCAGACTTCAGAACTGATGCAAGGACACAGTCAACTTGCTCTCTTCATCTTTTGTTCCATCAAAGATCATGGTGATTAAATAGACCTTGTGTAACTTGTCCACACAGTTCATTCCCTTTTGGTCTGACATAATCTGAAAAGATTTGGCCATTACTACAAAGCAAAACAGATCTAATCTCTTTCTCCTGAAACAACACAAACAATTTTAGACGCTTTGAGATTATTCTAAAACTCTTGTTCGAGGGCCTACCATGAAATCTATTTGTCTTCTTCCAGCTTTCTTTATACTAGCCTAAATCTGCCAAGGGGTAATGAACTTCTTATCTATTGAATACCAGAGCTGAAATCAGTGTAGTCATCCTGTTTAGATGGTGGACATGAAGTCTTTGATGTTGGAGGTAGATACGGTACAAATGCCTTTCTTTTCATAATGGTATTATCAGTCTTTTGCCAGCTAGTGGTTTTGTTGGAGGGTTTAAAGAGCTGTCCTTTCTGAGTTCCTTCCATTAGATAATTATACAAAAATGTCCCAATGTGACATTTTAGAACCATGGTACTTAAAAGAACCACCACTGCTCTCCTTATGGATGTGATCAACCATCGTATCTTCTTTGCCAGTAATAGGCAATTGTTTTGTTAGCTCTTTATTTGTATTTATCAAGAAAATATATTCTGCATGAGAATGCATAAGAATAACTTAATATATTCACTAGTCTTCTTTGGTTCACATTCAAACTCTATCAGAATTTTTGTTTAATTGAAGAAGTACCTCATAATTAATTCCACATTTCATTTTAGGAGAAAGCTGGTGTCAGCATGAGGAAATGAGAAATACCTTTGAGTAATGTCACTAGTTTTATGGAAATGCTGTCCCCTTCACATTCTTCAGATCTTTTATCTGCAGAGACATCTCCCCTCCCAAATCTGCTTCAAACTTTGCTTTAAGCAGTGTGTGTGTGTGTGTGTGTGTGTGTGTACACTCCTGTGTGAGACAGCCCTAAGCATTGCTTGAATAGACTTTTATTTGAGTGAATTAGAAAGCATTGCTTTGAGAATTCAGTGAGATGGATAAAAAATAACTACCAGTTCACCGCAGAGTCAAATGCGTTTGAATTTCTAGGAATCCCACCCATGGATTCTACACTAAATTGCACAAATTCCGTGGATTTGCAGACTTTTCTTTCTTTTTATGTTAACTTTTTGGAATTTTGCAGAAGGGTTGTAATAAAAAGCAACACCTAAAACTGAACATTGTGTGATTCCATTACTGAGCAGACAGTAGAATCAACAGTGCCTGCGAATGTGTGAGACATGGATTGAATGTTTTTGCAAAAATCTGTACAGCTGCCTCCCAAGAGAATTTGCAATATCTCTAACTATGTACAATATTGAAGTACATAATGAAGTTGCTCATCCTTTGCAGGGAGTCCGAACCCACCTCACATCTCTCTGTACTCATTTCCATGGCCTGGAACTGTTAGCAGCTCGTATCAGTCACATAAAAGTATGCCGTTGTCTTACACGCTGATATTTGTTATACTGCTTTGTGGTGCAGCCATGCTTAGAGATAGCAGCTTCTCCATGAACCAGCAAGCAGAGCAAAACAATATTGCCATTGTGTGTGTCTTTCCAACAATGAGTAAGTCGGTCACATTTTAGGTGACCTGGAAGAGAAGATGGCTGGCTAAAAGGGCCTTCCCCGTCCTGGTTCCCTGTAGATGTTTTGTACTTCAATACCCATCAGCCTCAAGCAACATGGCCAATGGTTGGAAAATCTAGGAAATGTGGACCAAAACATTTGAAGACATTAACTGGAGGAAGGCTGGCCTCAGACATCCATATTTTAACTAAGTTGCTCTAAGGAAGAACTTACACATTCTGCCTATTGATATGTTCAGCAATTTTTCCTATGATAATCCCCTATAAGAAAGGCCAAAATACTCAAACCATTTTTGGTTTTGATGAAAAAATCAGCATGATACTGGTTTATAACATTTAGCATATCCAGAGAGATGTTTTACTTCCTTTCCTAACATTAGGCCTTGAATAGGAGGGAGGGAGGGAGGGAGGACTTTACCGAGGCCAAAAGTATACGGTACACCAAAGCTGTTCTTCAAGAACATCTGGAAGGTAACAGGCTTTGCAACTTCACCATGGTATTTGGAGGATCCATATTTGTCTTACAGACACCTGGCCTTCAATATAGTGTCCCCCCGACAGGTTTCGCATAGCCACTGAAAACCATTCCAAGCAACAAAGTTCTAGCAGCCATGGCCAGACCAGCATGTTTGCAGTAGTCCTTGGCATGGATGGCTAAAAAGAATTCAACCAGCTTGTACGAGACAAGTAGGTCTTGACAACGCTGTAATACTAAGTGCTCCTAGGCTGGTGCTGAACTTTCTTCCCTGTTCATAGAGTCTGGAGAGTGGGCTTCTGGGAACTGAGCTGCACAAGCCACTGCCATTCAAATTAATAACCTCTTGACTTCAGAATGCATGTGCGGTTTCTGGTCCTCTTAACTAAGAGAGAGAGAAAATAAAGCTTTGTTGAGAACAGAGTTCGCAAATCTTTGGGTTTTCGTTTCTTCTGTTTTGTTTAAATAATGACAACACTATTACCAAACATCCTCGTTCACATGTGAGTCCAAAGATGTGAGCATTGTAATGTGAGTGCTTTGAGAAAATGGGATCTCCATCTGTACGGCAAATGTGTGCATGTTGATGATCTTGTCATTGTGTGATGCTGTTGTTCTTTGCCAAATAGTCATCACGGCTCGGGGAGGTGTTTAAAGCAGGGGAGAAATCAATTCATTGTGATAATGATTATATTGCCTCCACATCTTTTGAAGTTGCAGCATTCCACTCAGCCAGGAAGCAGGTGTTACAGAAATGTAATTAAAGCTATTAATTGCAAGGAAACAGAGAGGGGAGAGAGCAAAAGAAGGCAAAGGAGAAGGAAACACAATCAAAAGCTGCTCTCTATAGATCAACAAGGAGAATGAGTTTCATAAATGGCTTACACTGGAAATGTGTTTGCTTGCAAAGCATCAGATTGAAAAATGGAAAGGCAAATGTATTTTTAAGGAAGAGCAAAAGATTAATATATCTCATTATTAAGGCCCATTAAGACTTAGAACATATTTTGAGATTGTAAATGCGAATTTGTCTACAAAGGAGAAGTTGTCAGCCAGTGAAGGTGTCCTAGACAGCACAATCTTATGCTCATGGGACTGCAAGCAGATGACTACAGGGCTGGAGGGATTATTTGCCCCAAGACTGGAAAATTGCTGACATCTCTTGGCTAGGCGTCCATTCCCAGATTCCTCTGCCCTCCCCACTACCCAGCCAGCCCAGAAAGTGCGGTGCCTGCTGCTTCTCCAAGGTCATAAGAGCATCCTGGGGGAAGGGGAGGGAGATGACCGGAGCCACCAAGAAACCATGTGTTGCCATAATGCCAATGCCTCCTTTCCTCCCACTCTGGAGAACTGCCCTGGGGTGACGTAAATCGGTTATCTAGATGCTTTGCAGAGTGAGAGGAACCTGGAGGCAACACTTGCTTCTGCCCTTCTCCCCAGATCTGCATAGCATGGCCAAAATTCCCCAGGTTCAGGGGGCTACCACTGCAGTCATCCCAGGAGCATGCGCCCACTGTGTTTGCAGCCTGGGACATCTGAGTAACTCTAGCTCAAGCTCTTCAAGGTTTCTGTTCTCCACAGGAAGAACCAGGCGCATCATTAAAGCAGTGACAAGTCCTACATTCACGAAGACATTCTTGAACTGCCTAGAACAGGGATTCTCAAACTTTTTCAACAGGGGGCCAGTTGAAAGGTGCCGGCGATGGGTGTGGGCCGCCAAGGCGGTGCGGGCGGGGAGCGTGGGCCGGTGCAGGGGCAGGGAGTGTGCATGCGTGTGTGCGCGGAGACTGTTTTCTCCGAGCAAGTCCAAAAGGATCTCTGCATGAGCAAGCTGCCACCAGTGAGGCAGCAGCTTGCTTGCGCAGGGATCATTTTCACCACGCAAGCAAGCAAGCTGCCACCTTGCCACAAGCGCATGTGCGCGTGCATGGCGAATCCAAAACTTCTGAGGTGGGCCAGATAAATGGGCATGGTGGGCTGGATCCGGCCCACGGGCCATACTTTGAGGACCCACGGACTAGAAGAATAAAAATATTCTTACCTGGCATCCTAGCCCCGTACATAATCAAACATCAGGCAAGCCGTGCTAGGGAGATCATTGCATGGATGGGGTGCACCTGCAAGGTCCCCTCTCTTGACAGCATCTGGTTCACTCTGTAACCTAGAAGGTTTTGGGGAAACCTCCCCTCAAGAGCAGTCACAATAGATAATATTGGGCTAGCAGTGACCTCCAACCATGGGTCTCCAGAAATTGTTGGACCTCAGCATTCGTCACCCAATATGGATGATGCGTCAATACCATGGATGGTGGGCGCTAGAAGCTAAAACATTGGAGGACTCAAGGTTGGGAAGCCCAGATGGCCCAGTGGGCTGATAATACAGGCTCACCTTAAAAAGAACATTTACAGAATAGAAAAGAACCACAAGAATTAATTTTCAGCAAGTTATTATTTAATCAGTGATTTACTGAAGACCTTCTGCATGCTAAGTAAAGCTCAAAATTTCAACCGTCCCTGTGAAAACTAATAAAAAGTTGATAAAAAAAAAAAGTTCAACCGTCCCTTTTGCAGTGAAATAAAAAGCCTGAGCATCGTGTTCAAAGCATGCTAACTAAAATGATTTCACAGGGCAGTATTAATATGAAGAACCTTTTAAAGTTCCTTTTTATGGGAAGGGGGTTCTGACATGAAGTTGTCAGCTTTCCATTGATTTCTACTTTTTGCATTTAAAGACAAGACAATCGTGGTACATTCCATGGCTGCCTCTCTCTGTCTTTCCCACTGTAGATGAAGAGAATAGTCAGGAAACGGCATCCAACCCCACAAAGACCTCCAATGGGACTCCCAGCACTGATGTTTCCCATTTCCATGCTGAGAGCCCTTGAGTGATCTCTGGCTTATGGAGACCCCGTGAATGAAAGCCCTGCAGAATGTTCTGCCCTTCGCAGCCCTGCTCAGCTCTTATAAGCTTAAGGCTGTGGTTTCCTTTATAGATTGAACCATCTCATAGCTGGTCTTCCTTGTCTTTTTCTATCCTTGACTTTCCCTAGCATTACCTTCTCTAGTGAGTCTGGCCTTCTTCATGATGTGTCCAAAGGACAAGAGCCTCAGTGTCATCATTTCTGCTTCCAGGGAAAGTTTTGCCTTGATTTCTTCAGGGAGTCAATTTGTTGTCTTTCTATCTGCCCAGAGTATTCACAAAGTTCTCCTCTAGCACCATGTTTCAAATACATCAGTTTTCTTCCACTCCGCTTTCTTCTCTTTCCAGCTTTCATAGCCACACATAGTGATGGGAAATACACTACCGTGGATGAGTTTGGCCTTGGTCTCCAGTGAAACAACCTTATGTTTTAATGTATTTAATTCATAATTGTACTTATTTCAGTGTATACTTTCTCATTTCAAGGAGCAGATCACAACAAAGTGTAAAAGAAAAATAACATTTGCTCCCAGTTAAGTGAGAATAAAAATGCTTCCTTTCTGTGGCTTGTGAAAGATACTCAGGTGTGGAGACCAAGATACACAAACTAGGAATATGTGAGGAACCTTATCGGGGATGAGAATTTGATGGATGCTCTTGATTCAGTGACGGCAGTGACACACTCTCCTGCAAGTCAAGCTAGCACAGGGACTCCCATTCCTGAAATGGGTGGGGATTTTACATGTTGTTTGCTTGTCTTTAAAAGCCAGGGAAATGCATTCAAAATGTGGACCTCTACTCTACAATTTGCACAAATTACACTAGAGTTATGCGGTTCTCAGCCCAAATTAGCTCAAATAGATTGAGCAGTTTCACCAAAGTGTTGCCCCTCCTGCTAACTCCTTCAGGGGAGACTCACATGCAAATGAATGGAGATAAGGTGCCATGTGCGGGAATTAAATGGGGGAAGCATTCAAAGAAGACCTCTCCCCAGCTTTCTCTGTCTGTCTCTTCTCCCACCAGGGATACTTATTTATTTATAATATTGTGTCCTTCACAGCTGAGCAGGAGCGAAAACCTGGATCTACCAAGTCAGATTGCAATACTATAATCACATATGGGTTCTTTATAGTATATGTCTGTGCATTAAAAATACATTGGAGCTGAAGAAATGAAGAATTATGACCTCTTCATCCATCCACCATTTGACCCCTTGGAAGTTTGCTCGGGGATTTCTGCATGTCCCTAATGTGGCTGCATAGGCTTTGTGAGGGTGTGACTGATTAGACAGGATGTTTTGTTTCATGTGTATCCTGCAGTTTAAGCTGTTTCAGTTCCCAGGGAACAGGCCAAGGAATGTACACATTCATGTTTTCATATATTTAAAGCCCTGAGAGGAATGGGCTGGTAGAAAGGGTCTAGAATGCCGTGCTTGTGTGTGAGAATTCAAATCTCCTTTGAGAATCGGTGCTTTTTGAGAGCCAGTGTAATGTTGTGGCTAAGAGTTGGATGTGGGCCTCAGGTGATCTGGGTGCTAGTCCCTGCTCAGCCACAGAGCCAGCCGAGTGACATTGGGCCAGTCCCTGACCCTCAGCACAACCTCCCTTACAGGGTTGTTGTGGTGAGGATAAGATGGAGAAGAGCAGGAGCCACCTTGAGTTCTTTGGAAGGGAAAAGGTGGGATCTAACTATAATGAATAAATAGCTCATTTTGTTTAATGCCCAGTGTCTCCTTCCCTTCCACCTCTGAGGTTTCCCTCCTCTCTGTTTAGATTGTAAGCTCCTTGGAAGCAGGGACTTGTCAATGTCACTTTATAAAGCACCAGGAACACTGGTGGCATGTCAAATGATAAGTATTACAATTGTGGTTGTTATTTTAATCTCATGTAATATCTTAATTTTACTTATTTTCTTTTGCTTTTTCCCAAACAGTACAAGTTCCAGGACCAGTAGAAAACCTGAGGGCTGTCTCTACCTCACCTACCTCAATTCTTATTACCTGGGAACCCCCTGCCTATGCAAATGGTCCAGTCCAAGGTTATAGACTGTACTGTACAGAAGTAGCTACTGGGAAAGAACAGGTGAGCAAATGAATGAACTTACATTCATGAACAGAAGGGACCAGGAGAAATTCATCGGCCCATATAAGCCAGTGTGGTGTAGTGGTTAAGAGCATGGGACTGGGACTCAGACGACCTGGGTTCTAGTCCCCGCTCGGCCATGGAGCCAACTGGGTGACTTTGGGCCAGTCACAGACTCTCCGCCCAACCTACCTCACAGGGTTGTTGTTGTGGGGATAAGATGGAGGAGGAGAATGATGTAAGCTGCCTTGAGCCCTTTGTAGGAAAAAGGCAGGATATAAATTGAAAAATAAATAAATACATAAATAAATGCCCTACCTTTACACGTAGGATATATAACCCTACATCCAGAAATCCTACATTTAGTCTAGGGTTTCAGTGTGGTCTTTCATCAACCCTGTCCAAGGGTTAGTGTTCAGGTTTGGGTTTGGGTTAGGGCAACTTCTGGTCTTCCAGATGTCCTGGTCTCAGTACTGGCCAACATGGCTATTCCAAGGCACCATGTTCAGAAGCAGCAAGCCAGGGGCTGAGATAAGGGCAAAGACAAGGGAATGGCATTGCCTTCTAGGCCTGCTTGCACAGGTGTAGCTCCATCCAGGTGGCCACTGCTGGAAAGAGGTTGCTAGGCTAGAGGGACACCTGGTCTGATCCAGGGATAGAAAGACAGATTCGACGATTTCCAGTCCTTGCCAATTTTGTGTGCACTCATTCTTAAGTTCATCCCATCCTGTGGCTGTCTTAATTGATGATACTTAAAAGAAAATGACAAAAATCGCATAATTTCTGAACATAATTTTCACAAAATACACATTTGGGATTAATTCAATTACTTTCCCATTAAACAGATAAATAGCACTCTAAACAGTACTTCCAAAGACAAGTATAGACATCTAAACTCAGTTCTGTAGTGCCAACACCCTGCTATGGGGAATACTGAGAGTTGTAGGACTTTTTATCTAAACATGCATAGAATTATACCTTAAATCCACTGTAGATGTATTTTTAGCAAGCATGGAGATCACCATGTAACCACTCCATCCTCTTTCTGCTTATGCAAAGAAAGGGAAAGCAAAAGGGAAAAGGAAGGGGGTGTTTATGTAGCTACTGATATAACATGAAATACCTTTTCTTACTTCTCTTGGACATGTGAAGTGACCCCAGTAAGAGGTCTACTTTGCATTCCTGGGAGCTGATGGAGTTCAGTTTAAAGCTAGCACAGAGGGAGTGGAGCTTACAATGAGCAAGGAACTATGTGGCTAAAACACCTTAAATTTGGGGCATGCATCTATGGTAGCACTTGATAATTGTTAACCTAAAGGACCACCCTCACCCATACAAACCAGCTAAGGTCTTAAGATTTCCTGGAGAGACACCTCATTCAAGATCACTATCTTCAGGATATAATGTTTGGTAGGGCCTGGGAGAAGGTTTCTTCAAGGGTCTTTCCCAGGGTGTAAAACCCCACCCTGCTTAGGGGAGCCTAGCATTGCTTGCTCTTTGTTGTTATTTCGTGGGCAGGTCCTTTCTTCATGAAAACCTTTGTCCTGTAAGAGAGTTTGTTGAGTTGGATGCTATTTTTAATTCTTATTTTTGTTTCTCTTTTTCCCCCTGCAACTGCTGTGTTTTGATTGTATTCCAGTGCGTTTGTTATTCTGAAACACATTTTCATTGTTCCCATAAGGTATCTTAAGGTCCATTTTTGAAAAGTATGAGTACAAATAAAATTACGTATATAAATAAATAAACCGTGTGCATCTCTGTGTGCACAAAACAAACACTTATAAAGTGAAACTATAGTCTTGTGCTCTAATCTGGGCAATAAGTTGACACAGCAATAATGTTCGTGTTTCCCTTTGTCTCCAGAATATAGAAGTTGACAACCTATCATACAAACTGGAAGGGCTGAAGAAATTCACAGAGTATACTCTACGTTTTCTGGCTTACAACCGTTATGGCCCTGGAGTATCAACTGATGACCTGACAGTCAGGACCCTTTCAGATGGTAAGAGAGAGCTAATAATACATATTCCTAATAAAGGGGAAAGAAGGAACCTCTGTCATGCATTATTTTACCCTCTTATTTTGACTAGGCACGGCCATCTTGTTTTCTCATTTGCGAATCAAACACACCATAGTTTGCCCCATGGTGGGAATCTCAGGCATTTGTAAAGTTGGGGATCTAGGAGCAAGGGCCCGGGACCACAAGGTTTCCCTGGATGAGAGGCAGAAGATGTTGACAAGTGTGTGGCCGACAGAAGTGAAGAATGGAAACTATTAAAGCCAACCCGAGCAAGCAACGTACGCACAGGGGAAAAAGAGATGAGGCCAGGAATAACTATAGTCTAGAGAAAGTGGGACAATTAAAATCACAAAGGGGCAATCCACGATTAAGCAACCTTGCTGGGAGTTTGGTGTTGCATCTCTGAATGAGTAACTGTTCTTGGCCAGCTTGGGGTGGATAGAACTGTTTTAGTTCTTCCCTACCCTACTTCAGCCTAAAATCTTATGGTTAACAAAAATGTGAGGGCAATAAAAACACAGAGGCAGAGACTAGAGAGGTGAAGAACCAAATTTAGGTTTTAGAGAAGCTCTTGAAGACACTTTCCAATGTTGGGCAGGTCTAAGGACAACAAAGTCTGGCCAAAGTCAAAAATGCCAGCATCGTTTAACATAAGGGCAAAATCTCATGCACACTTATACCAAGAAAAGGCCCACAAGTTTCAGTCCTGGGGCATACTGGGAGTTCCAAGCTTTTTATTGGTGTAAACATGGAAAGGATTTGGCCTTTAATCTTATACTGCCAAGAACTAAGACCTTTTATGTTAAGGGGTTCAGAAACCATATAAACACCATGACACCATTCAGCGTTTGACAATCTGAGGAAGGGCAGCAGAGCTGAGGAAGGTGGAATGGGAACCCCAATCCTGAGGTCTCAGGCAGGCCACATTTAACAAACAGGCCCAAAATTCAAAGTCCCTGCCATAATCTAAAGCCGAAACTTAGCAGGAAAAAGGCTGCCAGAATCCACATGTATTCCTCAATTTCATGTATATATTATTGCCAGGTATATACTGCCTTATTTGCGAAAAGGCCCCCAGAAGTAGCATCCAAGTGCGTGGCTCCTGATTAATTGAGTGGCCACCTGGTTGAATATCAGCTGTCTGAGACCATGAGAATGGGGGTGGCTAACCATGCGCTTGCATAGCTCTGGGTAAGAAGAGCACTGGCTCCATTCCTGCCTCTTCCTTTCACGCAAGGTGGCACAGCCTTTCCACTCATAATTGTCTCTCAGTAGTGGCCGGTGTTTACTCCTAGCAAAGCACTTCCCATTCATTGCTGGTTATGTGAGATGGTCCCTAATTTAATAAGAGGACACATGACCCTTGCAAAGATGGATGGTTCATGCCCCTGTCTAGGTGTCACGGGAAGCAGTAGGGCTTGCAATGAACGTTCCACCTGATGCCACTACCTTACCTGGGACTTCCAGTCAATTATTCCACTGCTGACATTCCTCTCATATATTTCAAGTGCCACTTGTACCTAGCCATCTAATTGAGATACCTTTTATACTTCAAAACAGAGCTTGGCAGAATAAAGTATCTCATGTGTATAATTAGGAAAGCAAAAGAGAGAGGAAATAATGTGAAAAAATTAGCACTGCTTATAATTGATGGAGATTGGATTCAGGTTCTGAAGAGCAGGAAATGGCCTGAGCCAGGAACGATGGCTTTCTAAGACCGTCATGGGGTGAAAGAGAGGGGAACTGATGTTCATGCAGGAATTTAGAAAAACATCTGCAGGAATGTAATTTCCAAATGTTTTACTTTTCTCAAGCAAAATGGGGTCAAGAAGAAGCTGCTGTGGCATTTGGAAAGACTGGAAACCTCTTCTGTTCAGCAGGAAGGTCTCCTAATGATCCAGATAGCAGCTATAAGCAGGGATGGGAGAAAAAATAGGGGGTTTTTTGCAGACTTACCAAACCATACAGTTAAGCTCAAATAGCACTAGTGCAGGGGACTGCAGGTGGCGCAGTGGTTTAAACCACTATGCTGCTGGGCTGGTGGATCGAAAGGTCGCCGGTTCGAATCTGCACACGGGGTGAGCTCCCGTGCGCCGTCCCAGCTCCTGCCAACCTTGCAGTTCGAAAGCATGCAAATGCAAGTGGATGAAAAGGTACCACTTCGGTGGGCAGATAACAGTGTTCTGTGCGCTTCGGTGTTTAGTCATGCTGGCCACATGGCCACGGAGACTGTCTGTGGACAAACGCTGGCTCCCTCGGCTGGGAAACGGAGATGAGCACCGCCCCCTAGAGTCAGGCATGACTGGACGTAACATCAAGGAGAAATCTTTACCTTTACCTTTAGCACTAGTGCAGAGCCTTTCCTTTGCACAAGCATTACACATTTCCTGTGCATTATGCTTGTGCAACCCACCATGCAACAGGTTGTATAACCTGATGCATCCAAATGTATCCAGTTGGATTTCCCTCTTGTACATAGTTCAGCACTACATCTCCACTAGTGCAATATCATCTGATACTGCCTGAAGCTGGGAAATGAAAATAAATCCCAAAATAATACATCAACTAATACCAAAAAAAAGTGTGCATAAACACTATTATATTGCAGAGCTGCCCACGTAAGGATGGTTTATCTTAGGGCAAGCTACTTGAAAAATGTATGACTTGGAAAATGTGGATGAAAACTCATGCATAATATAGGCACGTATTTGGGGAATTAGTCATACTAATATATGCTATTGTTCAGGCAAACTTTAAAAAGTTGCAAACTAAAGTGGGAAAAGTACAGAACTATTATGATTATTATTATTGATGATGATGATGATGATGATGATGATGATGATGATGATGATCCATTTCTATACCTGCCGTAGCTGAAGCTGTTTGGGCAGTTCACAAAACTTAAGTCACCCATCCAGATTTCAAGCAGGCCTGACCCTGCTTAGCTTCCAAGATTGGGCAGGATCTGGCACTTCAGGCTACGCAGAAGCTACATTTTCCAATTTACCACTGGAAAAACAATAAAGGACACCGTCCCATTTTCTCAGCCCCTGGCCACCCCCTTACAGCTGGTGGGTGGGAACGAGGCAGAGGCTATGACTAATGCTGATTCCATCTGGCATCATGGCTTCCTTTCCTCCCCAACACTAAATCTGGACAGTCAAAAACGGCCATTCAGATTTAAAAAAGAAAAAACTCAGCCTTGGGTATCAAGGCCACGGGGCACTGAATTGTACCCAAAGTGAACTTGACAGATTCATCCACACCAAGGTGTCATCCCAGTTTAGCTTAACAGGCTAGATTGTAGACTTGTATGTGAATTATCTTTTATTTATATCAGCCCTCATAATGTAAATGACAGGGCAGCTTTCAGGGCAGTTGAAACAAAAGTTAATTGTGAAATCATTCAATTAAAGTCAATAAACAATTAATACCATCATACATCGATGAAAACAGTTGAGTTAAAAATATTCAGAAATGTACAAACCATTAATATATGTGAGAAAATAAAACTAGGTGCCTTCATCTGGCACCTAAAAAATTATATGCTGGACAGCAGATAGATTTCTGTTTGTCATATCATAGGAAGACATTTGGGGGAAAAACCTGTGTGAATTTCTACCCAGGAAAAAGGAGGCAAGATTTAGCCTGGCCATGGAAAAAATAAAAACTGAAATAAAACAGGTCTGCCAGTTTTGTCAATTCCTAGTGGGAAAGAAAAATCCTATCCTGATACTAATCTTCTATATTATAAATGTTGCACACTCATTAGAGACTTTATTTGATGGGAGAAGAAAATGTGCATTCCAAAAGTTCGTGTGCTTTAGTGCTTACAGTGTTGAATGGGACTTGGGAGATTTGGGTTCCAGACCCTGCTCAGCCATTAAGATTTTTAGATAGCTTGGAACTGGTCACTGAGTCTCAGCCTAACCTACCTCACAGGAGGGGAAGGGCACGAGGAAGAACATGTCAGCTGCCTTAGGTTCCATCGGGGTTTTAATCAATATAATAATTTAAATCTTCAGGTAGAACTTTGAAGAGATTTTTAGATACTTATAGTTCTAAGGAAGCTCAAATAATTTGGCCACCTAATGAAAAGGAAGGACTCCCTGGAGAAGAGCCTAATGCTGGGAACAATAGATGGCAAAAGGAGAAGGGGACGGCAGAGGATGAGGTGACTGGATAGAGTCACTGGAGCAGTGGGTGTAGGCTTGGGTGGACTCTGAGAGATGGTGGAGGACAGGAGAGCCTGGAGAAATGTTGTCCATGGGATCGTGATAGGTTGGGCATGATTTTGTCACTAAACAAACAAACAAACAAATAAAAAACAGTTCTAAGGGTTGTGTTTCCTGCATAGTTTCTCTTGTTAAAAAAAACCCAGGCTGCTATTTTTATTTCAAAAAATTAAGATTCGCTAGGAGTAATAGATGATGTCATGGCCAGTGCCATTTTCTTTTAAAATTGAGAGCACACTTTGTCCACCCCAATAAATGGGACTGTGCACCTAAAGACAAAGGTTTCAGTCCTAGACACCAACATATACAATGGAAGGAGTCACGTGAAAACAACCGACAGTGCTCTAGAAGTTAATTATTGCATGAGCATAGCTGGCCACAGCACAGATACGTTCACTATGAAGCCAACGTGTTTGTTTTGTGGCTTTCTAGTATTGCAGACAGGGAAATGCAGAGGTCCACTGCAAGCAAAAAATTCCAGGTCTCTGGCATCTCCAGATGGGAGTAGAGAAGATTCCTCCTTGGAACGTTAGAGAGGGCTTGTCCATCACGGCAGACCCTACCAAGCAAGATGTTCTCAGACCTCACTCAGCACACAGACGCTTCCATTGCTTCTAAGCAATATGATGTTAGTGCATTGGAAGTGGCTACATGCAGCCGGCGATGGCTCTTAAAATGCCCAAGTTATTTAAAATAGGCAGATAATGGAATAAACTCTTTGCGAAACAACGCTATTGGAAAGGCCCCCTTTTCACACAGGATACTTGCTTTGTGAGAAGTGAGCTTGCTGCCTCAAGCTGGCAAAGAGAAATTAAATGTCCCACTATGATCGCCGAGCTTTCTCTGATACAGTTCTTCGTTTGTTTCTTACTATTTTGTATTCCAAGCCTTGTATATGGTGTTCTGTTTGTATTTTCTTTTCTTTTTGTTTTTGGATAGACTTTGCTACACAGTGTACAGATTCATGAGTAGGTCAATCCTATTACCTTGAAAGATCAATAAGAAGGAATTACCAGTAAGCTCACAGACCAAATCACATGGAATTACTATTCCTCTCCCAGTTCCAGGAATTATAAAACCAGATTTTGAGAACCAGATTTCCTTGATATCAAGGAAAATATTAACAGTACAAACCACTTATGATGGGCACATGTACACAACCCCACTATGATCCATTTATCTTGTCCACTAGGACAGTTCTTGTTGATAGTTACCGTATTTTTTGCTCTATAAGACTCACTTTTTTCCCCCTCAAAAGTAAGGGGAAATGTCTGTGTGTCTTATAGAGCGAATATGTGTGTGCAGTAAGTCTGTCAGACATGCAGCCCATGGGGAAGTGATGGGGAATGTGCCTGTGATTATGTGCCCATTTGATTCAGAATATTTTTTTTCTTGTTTTCCTCCTCTAAAAACTAGTGCGTCTTATGGTCAGGTGCGTCTTATAGAGCAAAAAATACGGTATATTAGTTTTACTCTAAATAGTTGCTGCAAGGATGTTACCTTATAGCTTCCACCTTCAGAGCATTCCCTGCTTTAAAAACAAATAATAGATCCACAGAGAGTTGATGGATTTAACCAAGTAACTGAACATCAGTAGCCATCCTGAGAAAACTTAATCGCTCTTTTAATGTCACAATGTAATAAACATCTCGCTTCCTGGGTTCCAGCTACCTACCTGCTTTATTGCTCTAAAAGGTACCGGGTTAGGTGACCTTAAAGTTGTGGGCTGATCACTTGCCTGCAGGCAAGATACTTGCTGTGGAGACTTACCGACTGAGGGATCTGCTTGTAGCCAAGTAGCCAGGTGTCCAAGAGATCTTCAGCTGAGGTTATTCCTGCTCCTATGTTTAGAAACTCCCTAGGGCAGATACATATGGACTGCAACACCCAGAAATCCCAGTCAATAGCCCTGCTGGATGGGAATTCTGGGAGCTGCAGTCCAAATGCCTCTAAGGGCCACCAGATTGGGGAAGACTGCCCTAGGGAGATCATCAGAAGTGTAGTCCATGGTTTTCATACAAAAGGCCATATGTTTGATCTAGGGTGGCTGGGTGTTCTCTTTTACACAGGGCAGCGCTCTCTTTGACAGGCTGCCAAAGGACCATCCTCAATTTGAAGATGCTCTCTATTGGAAGGGCTGTCCTTTCTGAATCCAGCTTAACAATAATGAACCATAAAAACTAGCGAGAGTTAGTCCTTCAAGTACAAGCTGAATAGGTGGGCCCACAGCTCACCTGGGCATGGTCTTCTCCACTATTGTTAGATGCATTGTACTTTAAATTATAATAATAATTTCTAAATCAATGTATGCAAACATTATGCAGCTCATTCTCCTACTTTTGGTGACTCCTTCCTTCCTGCCAGTCATATTGATCTAAATGGAATAGTGGTCTAGCTTGGTGTTTCTGGTCTTCCTGTGACCAAAAAGATTGACCTGTCACCACCAGATCTTGACAGCCCTCTCCATTTCCAGCTGCTCCAGAGCTGCTAGAACAGAATAATTTCCATCTCTGTGCAAGCTCCTTTAAGCAGGATGGAGTCACCAAATTCAGTTTTGCCATCTGAGTGGGGCTTCTTGAAAAAGTAGAAATTTGCCTGAAGGGATGCATCTCTCTACTTCTGGTCTCCCTGTATGGACTTCCCACCAAAGATGAAAACCTCACTGACCTAAAGGACTAGTAATACTCAGCAGAACCAAACCAGCAGTTCCAGACAGAACAGGGAGTTTGGAAGTACCTCAGTCCACCTTGGAAGTTCCAGTGGTGGAGCCAATGGCAAAGCTCCCTGGCCCAGAAAGGAGAAGAGACAGAAGAGGAGGTGATGAAGACACCCACCAGAGAGATAGAAGAGTGGATGAGACAGAGGAGGCTGTATTCCCCTTCCTTTGAGGCAGAGGGCTGGAGAAGAAGCCAGGCTTGTTGGCATTTCTGCTGCTAGTACCTGCCATTTTAATCCCCCACATTGGCTCTTGAGTGTAGGACTATTTCAGTAATCAGGGTAGCAGGAACAGTGTGGAAGAAAACAAAGTCTGGGTATCAATAGAAGCACTAGTGGGAAAAATGCTCAGCATAGTGGCTGATTCCACCTAAAGCGGGAATCAAAGTTTTTAACCGGGAACAAGAAGATGCACAACTATGCTTTAATCAATGGGAGAAAAAACCCAAACAGTACAAAGGTGTGCAGCATTGAGGTGTACTTTTGTGGGGGAAATGCATGAAAACTAGAACAAAAGGAACCAATCTTGTAATCTGATGCAGGCACAAGTCGAAATGAGCTTTGGCAAGGAATTCAAAGGAGCTCAACTAGCTATTTTGAACACTTGCTCCAGACTGGTTGAAGCACCAAATGAAAGCCATTAAAATGTAAATCCACTGGCTGACAAATGTTTAAGATCAATGTCTGATGATAGACCGGTCCATTTGAGAAAACAGGTGCATCGTCTTCTTATTTATAATATTCTAATCACTCTGATCTTTAATTAAACCACTGAACTTTCTAATAACCAACAGCTTTCTCATCAGAAATAAAACAGCTGATTTCCTAATATGCCCATAAAGAAGGTTTTGAGTTTGCAATCTCTCTACGATAAAAGCTATGAACTTATGTGATGCATGATAGCAGCTCACGCAGCTCAGGGATTCCAAGGTGAAAACATAGGCTTCTTATATTCTAAACTGTTATGCTATATTTAGCTTGGCACTCTTATTTTTTAACTACGAGTCTCAAAATGCTCAGATTTCCAAAATATGACTGATATATTAAAAGCAGCATATTTGAATAAAATGAGCTAAAAGGGCCATGTCAAGAACCCCTGTTCTTGGAGGTGGGGGTTCCAAGGCCATTGCTATCTGCCCTTCAGGACTAGATCAGCTTTCCAAAGCGGCTATTGATGGCAATTAGAATGGCAATCAGTCCAAAGGAAGAACAAAAATTTAAAAAGCAGCAATAAAAGGGTCCACTGGGCAGCAATGGACATCTATAAAAACCTTGTTGGTAATAAATCAGCCAAAGCACTATTAAAATACCATCCAAATGTTACGTGAGAGTATCATCCGACACCTAAAATCCAACCAAGTGGACACCCACAGGTTGTCCCTGGGCATTTCACTATTGGGGTGCAAACTTTAGTGGGGTGACTATGTCTCCCTCAAAGGTGACTGTCCATGGATGATGCCCTCTGTAATGGCAGTCCCATTCCTTCCCCTTCCATTGGTGGTGGCAGGTGTGCCCAGCAAAAGCCATGATAGTTGGCAGGTGTTGGGGCTGGTGTCCACCAGTTTGATTCCCCAATGATGACTCTGGTTGTCCCCACAGTACTCTGGGACAAGGCTATGCCAGAGCCCTGGGGGCACTGGAGTGGGGCAGACTAAAAGAGGCAGGTGCTGGTTCAGCCATCCATCCTCTGGTGCTGGGAGGCGTGCGCCAGAGGATGGGTCTTTGGGTTGGCGGTAGGGTAGGTAGTGGGACATCTTGATGTCTCAGGCTATCGACAGCTGCTTGGCAGTGCTGGCCTGTGATACCTAGGTCTGGTTGAGACTATCAGGAAGGTCCTCTTTCCAGATACCACCTGTCTAACGTTCAGTGTGAACGGCCATTCTGGGTCCATAACGAATGAGATCCAGTTCCTATTGTACACAGAGAGTCTGTCATCAAAAACCAAAAAAGGGGGAAATGGTTTAGTATAAAATCTTTTAGCAATGTAGGACGAATCAAAGCTTATCACTGAGCAATTGGTCAGCTCATAAATGGGCTGGCAAGAAAGTGTGTTGAAAACGGGAGAAAAGGGGACAGATGTGTTTAGTTGTCACGTCTGTGGGAGAGCTCCAAGGTGCCAGCGGGGCGGTTTTCACAGTTGCTGTCCCATCATAAACCAAGGGCAAGTGGCACAGATGGATTTCTTCTTTTCTTAAAAGAAAGAATAGAAAAACTGTCATTGACCTCAATTACTCTAATCGCAGCTTTTCCGCTTTCATCCACCCCTCCCCTTCCATTTCAGTGCCAAGTGCTATGCCTCAGAATGTCTCTCTGGAAGTGGTGAACTCAAAGGTAAGTCAGGGCCTGGCCCTTTTGTGAGAAACTTTCCTTGATTGTGTCTCTGTGTATCCATGCTACAATGAATTCTGCACTGCCTGATGCTACTGTAACACGCGCAAACACACGATGAGAGGGGAATACTGCTGCTGTTAGAGTTTCGTTCCCACTTGTGGTATTCCTGGTATGACACTCAGGAGACAGCAAGATATCCTAATTGCATATGTTGTCCATTATTGGAGCATTTGGGATTATGTGCATACTGAATCCAAGTGCTTTGTTGCTGTGGAAGTACAGTAATCAATGTAGGGTACTCTCCGTGTGCTCATGCAGATCATTGCTGATTTGCATGAGCAATCTACAGAATGCTTTCCCTTTAGACCTCTCTTGGAATTGCGGTGTCTCGGCTACATGTTTATACCTTTCAGCTTTCTAGCTTTAGCTCGCAGGGTATCGTCTGAAGCCATATGAGGCAGCTACCATGCAGAAGCTAAGCAAGTCTGGGTCTTGCCAGGGCTTAGATGGAAGACCGTCTGGGGACCACACCTTGAGTTCCAGGATGGAAGAAAGGTGGGATACCCACATCATAACTAAACAAGTGTGGTCAATGTGATGCCTCTCACTGTGAGAGACATATGGGCAAAAGTCTTTCAGTGAGGTCTGTCCAATATTCAGGATATCATGACATGCATTTGCTTTGAGTTATTCAATGCGTTCAGTTTTCTTCAATATGATTCAGTTGTCTGAGTACACATTTTGAGGGGGAGATATATGAACAAACTCTTTTCAGACTTCTTATGTAATCCAAGAAGTGTGCCAGATCACACCTTTGTAACTTGCGGCTCCACCTCTGTAGTGAATGCGGCTCCACCTCTGTAGTGAATGCATTATTGCCTTTGATTTGAATCAAATCCCCATTTGTGATAATTTTCCATTATTCGGAGTCTCTTAAATATGCATATACCAATTTGGGCTAATATAGATTATGGGGAAAGCAGTCTGATTTTGACTGGCGAGGCAGTAAGTGCTGGGCTTAGCACAGGGATCGCGAAAGACATTCATTTTGGTGACCAGAATGTGCCTACTTCACTCCTCCTAGACTCAAATGCAGATTTAAAGGTACTTGAAAGTCACAGTACATGGATCTCTGTGTTTGTGCCACCATTGGCACACCAACAAAAACCACATTCCAAAATGTATCCAATTGAGAAGTGAGTGTGAAAAAGTGTGTAGCTTTAAAAAAAATGTCCAGTTGTTGCATCGAGCTGGAAAATGCAAGGCATGCTTTTATCTGCAAACAAGAATAACAAAAACAGCTTGATAGGAGTTGGGGTGAGCTGATACTGAGGGAACGTCAGTGAGCCTGAGTTGTGTTGGTCCACATGTGCCTCGCTGAGCAAATGCCGCTTCTCTCAAATTCACCAACTCATCTGGAGATGGTGGGAGAGAGAATCCCAGCCACTGTCTGGTGGCTCCAAACATGTAGCACTTTTTTTTCCCTTTCCCAAAAGCCATGTACCACCCTTATAGAGTGGTGGCCCATTTCTGGGTAGCTTGAGGCAAGGGGAGAAGCAGCTTTCACTGGGTGGGGCGCATGGATGGCAGAAGCATTCCCTCTTCTGTTTGGTAGCCTGCTCCCAGATGCTCTGGTGGGTGAGTCCCATGTTCCCCTTGAACCTCCCGAAAGGTGATTTGGAAACTCACCATACAAATTGTTCAGCTCAGCATGAGCAAGGTCCAATAAACATACTTTGTCATAAGCAGATTAGTCTTGAAATGGAGCTAATAACTGTTGTCAATGTGCCACGCAGGTATTTGTGTTGACTATGTATTATTTATCCTTTCTCATTAGCAGCGTTGGCCAACCCAGGTGCCTGCCGTTGTTAGTGATCGAAAGGCAGCTGGGGAGGCGTTCTGGATCTTTTCTCACAGGCCAAAGTGTCACAAGTACCAAAGAGCCAGTTTAATTAAGGAAACCACCCTGCTTTGCTACAATTGGGCAGATGTGGGTGGTTATTAATTGCTGGCAAACGAGACTTTGCAAGGCAGCTGCTGACTCCAGGAAAGGAGAACGGCTCTTCCTGATGCTTTTAATGAGACACTGCTCTCATGGAACACTCGATGGTGCAATCTGGAATGTAAAATATAATGCTAGCTTTCTGGCATAGACTTTAAAGGATTCCATGTCACCCATGAAGTAACAGATCTGTGTGGCAGAAGCCCCGAGAAGAAGCATCCTCCAGGGAAAAGAACAGGAAACAAGTGAAGAAGTGACTTTTTCTTGAAGCAAATTACAGAACTCACTAATTGTGTTCTGTACTTTTCTGGGTCTAAATAAGCACTCACTGAATTTTGGTGCAAGCATTTTAGTTCACAGCTCCCCACAGCTGGAGGTAGTTCCAGCAAGTTGCCCTGCCTTATACAAAAACTCTGCCATGGCAGATGTCCATATTGGCATCTGGATCAGCATTCCCTGCAACTTCTCAACCAAATCATCCATAAAACCATTGAACAGCACTGGGCCCAGGACCAACCCCAGTTGTTACCCCTCCCCAGTTTAAGAAGGTGTCCTTGAGAAGCACTCCTAGAGTCTGATTCTGTGGCCAACTGTGGGTCCAAATGATTGTTGTTCCATCTAGTCCACTTTTGCTAATCAGGCTATCAGGGAGCACTTCGTCAAAAGTTTTGCTGGCAACTATTGGTGGAAAATGTGGCTCATATTGATAACGGCAGGGCAAAGGGTAGATCCCAAATGGAATAGGCGCCCTGCATTGTCCAGTTAAGCAAACTTACTCAGGAATAGCTGCATTAGAAAGCAGAGTAAATCAACTCCTACAGCAGCTGCTTTGGAGTATCTTGAAAGTGCAACAAGCAGTTAATCAGGATGCAACCCTCTGGACTATGTCCTTGAGGTGAGCAACCCCAAACTCAGATTTTCCAAGTGTCTATTCCAGACCAGGATAACAACATAGCAAATCTTCACTTTTCTGTGTACCTTCTGCTCTGCATCAAACAGCTTGATGGCTGTTTGGAGAGAAAGAGAAGGAGGCTGGAATGCCACCAGGACTCATTACCTCCTGCCAACTCCAGTCTCCTCTGCTAGGACTACCCTTTACCCTAGGTCAAGTTGCCCATCTCAGAGGGTGGATTCCCAGCACCATGACTGGAGCTCTGCTTCTGACCTCAGATCTGGTAATCCAGATATCCTGTGTCCCCTGCCCCCACTCCCAGATGATGCTTAGGGTCCACAGGCTCATTCTCTCCTTGCATTCTCTCCTTGTATCATTCTTGTATTCTTACTGCCAAGAATGTACTTGTGGGATTTTCTTCCTCAGGTGCTAATACAACCGGACTATAACTGATATAGATGTATATTGTAACTATGCTCTGAAGGCACAGAGGACATCCACCATGTAGAAGCTAAGCAGGTCAGAGGCTGGCCTGAGCTTGGAGGGGAGACCACCTAGGAACTGCATGTAGCCAACTTGAGTTCCACAATGGGAGAAAAGTGAGCTACAAACACAAGGAAGGAAAGAAGGAAGGCAGGAAGGAAGGACGGACGGATGGAATAATATAGTTTCTGATGGAAGAAGGTTTATTTGACTGGTCTACTTGTTGGGGCTGGAAGATAGTCCACAATGCTTTCTGATCTCACTGGGTCAAGATCCGCTTCAATGAAGGTTCATTGGCTAGCATCCTTTCCCCAGCCCATCCAAAATGACTCTTTCGAAACAAAGCAAAACAAAATAGCACAGTTGTAATGTCAAATGTCCTGGTTCAAATGGGGTAACAGCTTTCTCCTGAGGATATTAATCTAACAAATAAAAATGTGCAGAACTAGCCTTTGGCACTGGTTATTTTATACTTTATCTTAGTAAGGCAGAGCAGGGAGTATCCTTTTCTGCCCCACCTTAGACCATAAATGGAGGGTGCTCACAAGAGCTCTGGGGACCCGGCGCTCACACTATTACAAAGCTATGGGCTGATTACATACAAGCAGCTTTTACCAAAAGATCTTTGGCAGATGTCATGAAAATGACTGCAGAGCCAGTGAAGTAGTTCCCATTTGATGAGAAGGCCTCTCCTCTGGAAACTTCTAATGAAGATTTTGCAGCCCTACAATCCATTGCTTGCAGATTTGCCTGCATCAATGGGATATCCTTCTGGTGTTGCATCTGCTAATTCCATTTTCTAAGCCTGACCATGAGCATCCCTGGGCTTGCCATAATAGTGGGCTCTGACCCCGCACTGAAATGTTCTTGCCCAGCTTTCCCACTGGATGGAGGTGGGCTGCCTGCCACTCACTAAGAGCTGTGGAACACCGTTTGCCCAACGCAGCTCCAATGCAGGCAAAACAAAGACCAGGCACTCCATGCAGTCAGGTGGCATGAGCACTTTGGCCAGTGAGCCTTCGTGGCCCATAGATGCCACAAGCATCACATGCCCAGTCTGAGGCCACGCAAAAGGCCCCTTTCAAAATTAAAGATGATTCCTTTTCTGTATGTTCAAATGGGATAACAGGTTTCTCTTGAGAATAAGAATTTTTTTAAAATGCAGCCTCTGACTGCAAATATGAAGATACCTTGTGTGAACTCCTCTCTTCTCTCTGGAAATGATGAAGGGTGCACACATTTTCTAGCTGATTTATTTATGAGTGGTAAAGACAATCAGTCAAAAAGCTTCTTATATAACCCTATTCCTACCACATTGAAAGACATTTCAGCTTGTTGAGCTCATATTTGTAGCCACAGCTATGAGGCTGCACCGTACTTATCTTTTAAAACAATTTAAAATTTGAAGAATGGATGAGGAGAGGAGAGGAATTGTCATACATTGAAATGATTAAAAAAACAATATGAGGCACAGTCACAGAAGCTATGGATTTCTTTCCCCTCCTTCTCTAGTAGTAATGAAGCAATACGCTCAGTTTAGGTTTTTAATGTGCTGGGGGTGGGGGTTCTGCAGACCTTTACTAAAGTTATTTCACTTGATTTTAGATGTCTGTATCTCTTATCCCCGGAGCTCAAAGAACCTACATTATCTTAGGCTTCATGGCCACAGATCTGTGCCACTAATAACCGTCACAGTATTCTGCCCTTCCATATGTCACCTACATTATAGGTCAAGGATGCACTCGGCGCACTGAGATCCAACAGCTGCCCTTCGCTTCTTAAACGTTCAGCACAATCAGACTATCGGGATCATAGGCAGTCTTGGCAAGTCTTCATGCCCAGTGGGGTGCAAAGGCAGAGCTCATTCTCCCAAGCACTCATCTCTGCCCGCTCTTCCAGGCCACATGGAGTCTCTCATTTCATCCATGCATGCCTTTATTCAATTTATATGCCACCCTCTCTCCAAGGACCAGAAAGCAACATGCAGTGTTCCACACCTCTGTGGGGTGGGATGAGTGGAGACGGAGTAACTGGCTCAAAAGCACCCAGTGAAAGATCTGTGGCTAAATGGAGGCTCGAACCCTTGTCCCCCAGGCCTAGCTCGGCACTCCAACCGCACACGGGCTCTTATAGCTTGTTCCTTTGGCACTCTTGCTGCATTTGCCTGTACGCGCTTCAGCTGCTGCATATCATGGCGCAGGTGATGCATGCATGCCAAAGGCAAAACTCTTTGCTTAATAGGAAGCAGGGATTGGCAAAACCCAGCTCTGCCCCCGGGCTTGATCTGGGCTTGAGCTCAGATCCAAACATTTTTCTTGTAAACCTGAACTCCACCAGCAGGGAGATCACGGGATGTTTTTAATGCCCTGCCCAAAGCTTCTCTGCGGGATAGAGCAGATCTGTGCTTTCCCTGTGACGATTTCAAATGATTAACACTGTGGGTGATTGGAATAGAAATAAATAAGGGCACTACCCAATAATTGATTGATTGATTGATTGATTTATATCCTGCCTTTTTCCTCAAAGGGCTCAAGGCAGCTTACATCCTCCTCCTCCTCCATCTTATCCCCACAGCAACAACCCTGTGAGGTAGGTTGGGCGGAGAGCCTGTGACTGGCCCAAAGCCATCCAGTTGGCTCCATGGCTGAGTGGGGACTAGAACCCAGGTCGTCTGAGTCCCAGTCCCATGCTCTTAACCACTACACCACACTGCCTCCTGACACCTAGAATGTTGAACTTTCAAGCTGAGGGCCAAATTCGATTTGGTGAAGTCCTCAGAGGCTGCGCTACACTGGTGGTGGGACTGAAACAAAGCAGTGGGGCTAAAATTTGGGGGGAAAGTGCGTAAAGCTCCTACTGCTCATAACTAAGCCTTAAGAAAGGCTTTCAGCTGCCTTTCCTCCCACTCCCTGGTACTGAGCCTGTTCTCTTGTGTGCCATCAAGTCATTTCTGACTGACTTTATTTATTTTGTATGGCTTCGGTACAATTAGCCCGGAAGTCTACAGTGCTAATGCAGAGCAGTTTGGCTGCCTGAGATTGCTAGCTTGTCAGTTCACGCTCTCGCGCTACATGCAGTGCACCACAGGGGGCGAGGCAGCTTTGCACACAAAGCTTCTGCTAGTCTGCAGGAGTGCCGCATCCTCCAGTCTCCCTCCGCTGCTGCTGCAGGTTCAATGCTGTAGGTCCGATGTGGGGCTGATCCTCACACTTCCATGCAGGTCACTGGTGGGTACCCATTTATCTACTCACACTTTTGCACACTTCCGAACTGCTGGCCGGGCAGAAGCTGGGATCGGCAACGGACGTTCACCTCGCTGCATGGAAGCTGGGATTGGCAACAGACATTCACCTCGCCGTGTGGATTCGAACTGCAGACTTTCTGATCAGCAAGTTCAGTGGCTCAGCAGTTGAATCCTCAATGCCACCTCGTGTCCCTTTCTGACTGACTGTGATCCTGCGAAATACCTCTACAATGTCCTATCCATGTTAGCCCTGCTCAGCGCTTGCAAATTCAAGGCTGTTTCTTCCTTTAGGGAGCCAATGCATCTCATATTTGGCTTTCCCTTTCTTCTTCCATCTTCAGCTTTCACTATGCAGAGAGTTTTGCCTTCTCATGATGTGCCCCAAGTATGACGGATGTGCTTTGTCTAAATGGGTGAATATGGCTGCCTGGAAAAATGCACAGAATGGCAGAGACCACCAGCAGCATGCCTTGTTCTGGGCATAGACTGCAAGTAAGCCTCTCAGTTTGAAGGCTTCCCTGCATCCAGGATGTGGGCCGAGGACTGAACCTTAAGTCTTGGGAAAACAAGAATGTAAGAAAAGAAATCGGATAGATTCACCCATACCTAGGAAAGAGAAACCAGGGAAACAGTTCCCTCTTGGCAGGTTTATTTGCTAACCTAATAATTATTTCAAAAAGCTGGAACCAGGGTGTTTGTTTCCATTCAATTTGACCTCCAAGGAGTTGGGGGAGAGTCAAGTTCTGCTCTGAGAGAAGATAATGTCATGTTTCCCTTAGGGCTTGTAGGAACTTGGTAGGAACTGGTGTTTTATCACATTTCCTGACAGTTCTGGAAAGCGTTGGGATGAGTAAGGCACGGCTGGCAGCAATAGAATATCGTTTCTTCAGACTGCAACTTGGCAGGATGATTCACCCAGGAAAGGGCATAAAGTTTTGGAGAAACTACCTTAAAAGTTGATTCGCACCAAATTAGGTGCATTAACCTCAAGGGAGAGCTTACATTTGAAATCCTTCACATATCTCTTCCTGTTGAGTAAAAACAAGGAGATTTGCTCCCCTCTCACATAGACTGGAGCGTGAGCAAAGAACAAAACTGAAAAAAGGTTGTCAGAGATCAAAACGCTTCCGAACGTTATTTTGATTCCTTTGACAGAGCACTGAAATTTCCACTTGAGGCACTTGTATTTAAGTTGATGGTTTTTCTATTCTGTTTTTAAACAGGCTGGCTATTACTTGCAAAGGGGTCCCTTTGCACCACAGAAATGCAGGTTTTCATTCTAATGAGATGAGCTGGGTAGCTTTACAAACTGAAGAACTCCTAAATTAGAGCACACTATAAAAGTGCCCATGATTTTATTGCAGTTAGTCACAACTTTTACACAAATGATTTCCTGATAAACCAAAGCTGCAGTCCTGGATGTACTTCCCTGGAAGTAAACTCCACTGAATGTAATGTCAGGCTGGACATGAGGACAAGCTTCCTCACTGTCAGAGCAATGCAACAGTGGAACCAGCTGCCTAGGGAGGAGGTGGGCTCTCCCACACTGGGGGCATTCAAGGCAAAACTGGGCAGCCATCTGAGTGGGATGGTGTAAACTGGTGTCCTGCAACAGCAGGAGTTGGACCCACTGGCCTTCATGGCCCCTTCCAACTCTACTCTTCTATGATTCTATGATTGTATAATAGGACTTCATTCTAGACAGAGTGACAATGAATAGCCGGATCAGTCACTGCTTGTTGTTTTGCTATCTGAAGTCATCCAAGGGGGCATTATTCAAGGAGAAAATAAGGGTACAGAGCCCAGCTTGAAGAATAAGAGGAGAAAGATGCAACTCTCCCTGCAGATAGAAATCTAGCACATCAGGAAGAAAAGTTATATCTTAGCCATTTTACCACTTCTTGCTGCTGTGCTGCTTTTCTACTTGCTGGGGCTTGGGGCACCATACTATCAACAGGCCAGGCCATAGGCTGTCCCTTCCATTAAGAAAAAACAGCAGAGAAACAGACATAACCATTGCATATACATAAACCCCCAGGTTCAGAGGTCAATGTGAATCTAGGGCAAGAATTTGATCACTAATACACTAATTTGGGGCAACATCCTGTGCATGATTAGACAGAAAATAGCAGGGGTAGTTGGAATTCTGGGAGCTGGATCCACCCACCCCCATTTAAACCTGCAAAAATCGAGCCCTTGTTTTTTTATTATGCTTGTGAAGCTGCAGGGCTCTGCGTATTTCTCAGCCATTAAAGCATAAAATGCAGCACAGTAAAATCAAATCGAATTTTATTTTTTGAAGCGGAAAAATGACTGTCTGAATCCAAAGTAAAGACCAGCAGCATCGTAGAGGCTTAAATATGATAATAGTGTTTAAACAGCAAACACTAAAGAACTAAAGCACTTAGGACAATAAAGTCTTCGCCTAGCACCAAAAAGGGACCATGTGGACACCAAGCAAACCTCTCTGGGAAAGGCATTCCGTGACACAGTGACATTACAGAAAATGTCTCTTTACTACCACACAGCTGCCCTCATTTGATGGGGTCAGCACATTGTCGTTGTGGCTGAAAACAGCACCAAAAATGCACAAGAGGGAGGTATTTGCAGACTTGGGAAGCTTCAAGATTTGCAAAAGTGTGTGTGTGTGTGTACTTGTGCATGCATACATGCATGAAAGCTTTAAACAGTGTGGTGCAGGACACAAGCTCTACAAAAGCTGAGCATTCTCAATGATTGGCCAATTGTTGGAAAAGGAAAGAAGCACAGTTGTATCGAATTTGGAATGGAATAGGGCACAGCTGGCAGAGGTGTGTGAGGAATCAGCATGGAGGGGTGGGGGAGAATCCATTGGCTTCCCTCAGCCCTGCTCCCCAGACTCTGGCACACCTTCTCATGCTCCTGAGTCCAACTTGGTGCAAGCACATGGAGTGTTTGTGCAGGCCCCACCGGGAATCAAGGCTGCATTAACACCGCTCAAATGGCATCCATCTTCCATGAGTGCAATCTTTGTGGCTCTTGCTGTGGAAGATACTCCCATATCATGCTGGTCCTCTATCCTTTACACTGGCTGCCAGTTGAAGTCCAGGCCAAATTTAAGGTGTTGGTAATGACCTAGAAGGCCCTACATGGCTTGGATCTTGGATACCTGAAGGAGCACCTTCTTCCCTATGTGCCGCCCTGCCTCTTGAGATCCAAGGCAGAGGTCCTTCTCTGGGAACCCTCTTTGAAGGAAATCAGGAGGGCAGCTACTCGGAGAAGGGCCTTTTCAGCGGTGGTGCCCCAACTGTGGAACATGCTCCCCAGGGAGGTTCGCCCAGAGCTGTTGCTCTATTCCTTTCAGCGTCAGAAGAAGACCTTTTAATTTTCCTAATATTGTAACAATTAATTGGTGTTAGCCTTGTTTTTATCATTCTTTATTGGATGCAGTGTGTTGTGTATTGTTGTTGTTATGGTTTCTTTGTTTGTTTTTGTTTTTGTTTTGTTCTTTGTAAGCAGTCCAGAGACTTTTAGTGTCTTTAATGAGATGGCATAGAAAAACTGTAAATAAAATAATAAATAAATAATAAGAGGGTTGTTGGATTATGCAAGTCTAGCAAATGTTTACAGTCTTCCTCCCAGTTCAGCTCAATTCCGAGGCAAGAGGCTTTCTGTACATGAGGAAGAAGTCTGCCAAACAGAAGAGGGCCAAATTCTGTGGCATCATCATTACCCTAAGTAGCCGCTACCTTAAACAGAAGCACTTCGCACCCCCAGATTATGTTGCAGGTATGCGTTGTGTGCTTAGGCCACAATGCAAACCCATCACCAGGGAGTATGTGGGACTTGCATTAACAAAGGCATGCACAGGACTTAACTGTCAAAATAGCTGCCTACTTGCTTAAAAAGGATCCTTGAATTAAAACTGTGGGATATGATTTAAATGTATTTTAGTCATGTGTGGTATAGAGGGCATTCTCAGGGCCTGCCTAATATTTAATCAGAACTAATAAATAATGATTTCTGCCATTAAAAGGGGTAATAAACAGGAAGGAAAAAGCCCAAACCAAACAGGCAGGCTGGTTCTGATCACTCCAACTCTGAGATTTGCCCCTAAACTGATTCCTGCTGCTCTGAGTTGATGCCCGTCAGGCTCATGGCCAGGAGATGCAAGATGACAGCTACGTGGCACCAAAGAGCTCTATGTCACTGGTGCATGGGGAAAATATCAGAGCTTGACATCTGTGTTTGCTGATTTCTCTTGATGAAAAGAAGTGATATATGTAACAGAGCTGAGACACTGACTAGCATGTCACAATGCATTTTGCTTCCCTGTCGTGAAACTAATCCCCTATTAAATTAGTAATAAATGATCATCTTGCAAAGTCACCCAAACAGTATTGGCAGATCACCCCTTGCCCAGCTCCAGTGATTAATGTTGTCTCATGCAAGATGAATATCAAGCTCATGAAGCCACTTATCCTGTTAGGAATGTACAAATTTACTTTAGTAGTGCTCTGAATGGATGGTTCCAGTATTTAGGAATCTTAACAGTTTGGTAGAAGGGCTTATATCTGAGTTCAGGTCCCCCTAGCCAGCTCTGTTCTAACTGGCCAGCCACAGAGTCTGGTGCTGTGAGCTCCAAATGGTCCTGAGTTACAGTTAATTATGATATGCAGAACAAGGCAAAGCTGTTTTAACTGGAAATAGAAAACCAGATATACTGGTTTATACTGCCTCTCCTAAGTTCACTTTATACAAAGTGGTGTTTGTAGTTCTTCTCTTATAGCATCCATGGATTGTATGATAACTTCTCATTTCCAGTGTTCATAAGATACTAATGAAGAGGCTTGGTGGAGCAGTGGCTTAATAATGCTGGATGTGCTGACCGGAGATGGCAGACACTCCAGTGGTTCGATCCCAGCACCGTGGGATGGAGTGAGCTACCACTACTTGTCTCTAGCTTCTGCCTACCCAGCAATTTAAAAACATGCAATATTGCAAATAGATATATGGGCATGACTTCACTTCAGTGGGAAAAGTTGGCTGTCTTTGTGAGGAGATTGGGCATTGGCACTGGACCTGCCCGGATGTGAGGCAAGGCGCAATTGGTGAAAGAAGCCCAGATAAGCTGACAACCTGAATGCCAGCAGGTCTGCATGTTGTGTGGAGCAAATTCACCCCCTGCAGTGCACCCTGGATAAGTGTGTGAGCGTGAACAGAGTGAGCTAGCAATTCCAAGCAGCCAAATATCTATTCTGTACTAGCATGGTAGACTCCTGGCTAATTCTTCCATCGCTATACACTAAATAAATAATAAATAAGGTACTGGTCACCCTGAAAGATGCTCCTTCAGCATCCATTGTTCGAGTTCTGTGCTAAATGCATCATCGTGACAGCCAGTGTGGCGTAGTGGTTACGAGGGCAGGGCTGGGACTCAAGGATCAGGGTTCTGCTCCCCGTTCTGCCACGGACCTCACCGGGTGGCCTTGGGCCAACCACAGACTCTCAGCCTGGGTTGTTTTTGTGAGGATCAGATTGACAGCAGGAAGAGAATTGTGTAAGCCCCCTTGAATTCTTTTGAAGGAAAGAGGGTGTGATGCAAATATAATAAATTAAATAAATTAAATCGAACACATTCACTGCAGCAGGAAGGACGATTGTAGTTCACTCCTGGTAAGAAATAGATCCCCTAGAGGATTTTGGAAAAGGAATAATTGTCATGGTGATGTATGCATGCTTCAAGCAGATTTTAAAGTCTGCACTGTCCTCTCTCTAGGGGGCTGAGATATCATCTCTGTTTTCTCCCTTGCTGGTTAACCAAGGGTTATCAATGCACTGGAGAAACGTGAGATTGCATCGAGGAAAGCAGAGAGGGAGAATTGCTGCTTTTCATTGGATTTGGTGCTCTGTTTTGCCTTACTGATTGGGACTCTTGACCAACAGGAAGCAAATTATACTGTCAGTGTTATTAACTCCTGTCGACTTTGTGTAGCTGTCGCTGAAGCCCCCTCCCAAGAATAAATCTATATGACCGTTCACATATAGAAAGCAAGCATTTAGCCAATGAATCTTGAACCGTGGTGGCAAGAGCAAAAAGGAACACACACACACACACACACACACACACAGAGGAGGAGAGGAAGGAGGAGGAGGAGATGCAGACAGATCTATGAAGGAAGAAAGAAAGAAAACAGGAAACTGGAGAAACAAATAGCAAAATTTTGTACCTTCAAAATACACATCTTACTTTGGCTTGCTGTAAGCATTTCCAGGGGCTGTATAGCAATTATTGCTATCGTTACATTTATATCCCACCTTCTTTCTTTTGTTAGGAAAATTTCAGTGTCCAATCATATTTAGTTTATGTCTTCCCCAGAGGCAATGTTCTTGATTTTGTGAATGTTAGTATATGCCACTTGTAACAGATACTATTTCCAAGCTCTTTAGAAGCAAAAGTAAACCAATGGGATACCATCCTGAGCCCTTTTGTTAAAGGACTAGGAGAATGAATGAATGATGGTTTGGGATATCTGAATCTCATCACTGCCACAAATCTCTCAAAAATACCCCACAGCAAGAAAGAGGGACTGATGCACATCTGCCAGCTACCGTAGTATTGGAGGTGGAGGGTAATTTCGATTCCCTTTCCTACCTTGCCGAAATGCGATTTCTGTGTCTTTAAGGCCCTCAGATGCACCAAATTTAGGAATAAACATCAAAAACAACTAGGATGGATTAATCTGCCCATGATGGTTTCTCTCCATTTCTGATTTTTCCAGTCCTCAGTTCTTTTTGTACTGTTTTTGCATCAGCTTGTTGACCACTATGACTCCAAAAGAGAGAGACAGAAAGAGAAATACACAGACTTTCATGCAGGTTTCTTCTAAGATATATGGCCAAATAGATGTGATTGTGGCAATCAGTTTTGTTTTGTTTCCATAAAGCTTTTTATATAGCATGTTTTCGTGCATGCAATATCTGCATTTATTACATTTTATAGCACCCAATAGCTAAAGGTCTCTGGGTGGTTCACAGCAAGTAAAACCACAAAATACAACATAAAATATATTACAAGCTAGTAAAGCTTCAAAACTAGAGTTGAAAATAGAAAAGAAACCCAAAATAAAGCATAGCCGTAGAAAGATTTAAAATACAGTAAAGGATCTGTATTATAAAAACAACAGAAAAACAAAAATTCCTGTGAAAATAAGGAAAGAGTATAACATCGGTTCAAGGCAAGTTTATCTGGGAAGTTCATTCCATTTTTTATGCTGTTTTGTTCTACCTGGAAAACTGCACCATGAAACTCTGAGATACACAAATGCTATGGGATTCATCCTGTTTGCATGCTGTTGTTGCTTACATTGTATTTATTTATTTATAGCTTTTATATTCCACCCTTCACAGTGTCTCAGTGCAGTAATACAATAAATAAATAAATAAGATACAGCATCCAAATAATAATATATGAAATCGATCCTAAGACACTACTAACATTTAAAATAATAGGAAAATGAAAAGGCTTTTTCCTGGCGTCAAATGAAAAAAAGTGTTGGTGCCAGGGGGCACAACTCTCTGGAGATCCCATTCCATCGCTGGGGCACCACCACAGAGAAGACCCTTCTCTGGGTAGCCACTCTTCTGAGCTGTCTTCATTTATATCCCTCTTAATTTTTTCTTGCAAGAAACCCAGTGCAGCTGAACATAGTTCCCCTCCACTCATTTCCAGCTCCACAGCAATAACAAGGTAGGCTAGGCTGAGTGCCCGAGAGTGACTGGCCCCAAGTCACCTAGTTGGCTTCACAGCCAAGCGGGGACTATAGGCCTGATCTTCCAGGCCTCCACTCCAATAATCTACCCATCATACCACTCTGGCTCTCAAAGAAGTGCCTATTGATCCAAGAGCCTTCAGTACTTGCCAAAATGAGTGCTAAACAAAATTCTCCCCACACCATAACAATAGCATTTGTCTGATGGCCATTTATGGGACCCCCGGAAGTGAACTGAAAGCTCAGTTCACTGTACATGAGCAGAAAATGGCCATGGCAGGAAGGGAGAAGGTAATAGTATTTGTCATCCTCAACATTTGAATTCTTGTCATTAAATGTGCAGTCTTCATTTCCATGCGCATCTCTACCCAAAGCAGCTCCCAGTGCATAAAAAGTCACAAGAAAGCAGCAGCACGATGATACATGCCAAAAAGTAATAATATTAACGTCTCAATAAACGTTGAAATGGCGTTTCATTTCAATAAACACCAAATCTTTTCAATAAACATTTCAGAAACTTCTCATTTGAGTTGATATAATATCAGCCTTTCGATATACATTTCAATACTGTCTCATTTCAATAAAATGCCGACATTTCAATAAACAGTAAAACAGACAAAGAAAGATTTTAAACCCACCAATGTCGCAGCAGAAAATGTGCATACATATTATGTAACCACTGTAACCACATGTCCTAAGTCCCAGTATGGGGTGCATGTGTCCGTGAGTCTGTCTGCACATGCTTACAGATACTTATTACCCTACTGAAATGGCCCCCAAAGTGTCCCATTGCTATTATTATACGTTAGTGAACCTACTATATAAGAAGTTCAACCAGGCTTTTGCAACCTGGTTCCCTAAAATACTGGTGCTGGCCATAAAACAGGAGTGCCAGACAACTGGAGAAGGTCTAATATTGTCCCTATCTACAAAAAGGGGAAAAAAGATGAACCAGGGAACTATGGACCAGTTAGTCTGGCATCAATCCCTGGAAAAATTCTGGAGCAAATTAAAAATAATCATCTTGAAGCAAATTATTAAAAATAATCATCTTGAAGCAAGCGCCTTGAAGAAAATGCAGTCATTAATAAAAGCCAGCATGGATTTATCAAAATTGATCCTGTCAGACTAATTTAATCTCAATTTTTGACTGAGTAACCTCCCAAATGGACAAAGGGAATACTGTTGACATAATCTACCTAGATTTTAGCAAAGCTTTTGACATAGTGCCACAGAACATTCTAATAAGCAAATTAGCAAAAACTAGGCTAGATGGAAAAATGATTAGGTAGATCCAAAATTGGCTGCAAAATTGGAACAAAGAGTTCTCATCAATGACACCTTCTCAAATTGGATGGAGGTAACTAGTGGAGTGCCACAGGGTTCAGTCCTGGGGCCAGTGCTCTTCAACATCTTTATTAATGATTTAGATGAGGAACTACAAGGTAAAATAATCAGAGTTGCAGATAATACAAAACTCAGTGGAATAGCAAACTCCCTAGAAGACAGAATGAACTTGAAAACTGGGCTCAGAGTAACAGATTCAATAAGGACAAGTGCTAAGTCATCCATCTAGGAAAAACAATCCAAATGCATCAATACAAGATAGGGAGTATGTGACTCAACAGAACTGAAAAAGAAAAAGATTTCGGAGTTATTGTGAATGCTAAGCTAAATATGAGCCAACAATGGGATGCTGCCACCAAAACAGCAAATGCTATTTTGGGATGCATTAACAGAAGTATTACTTCCAATCACAAGTAGTAGTTCCTCTATACTTCTCACTAGTCAGACTTCATCTGGAATACTGTGTCCAGTTCTCAGCACCAAGATGTAAGAAAGTTGCAGAAAAATTAGAAAGGGTCCAGAGGAGGGCAGCAAAAATAAGCCAGGGTTGCCCTATGAGGAGAGACTGAGAGAACTGGGCACGTTCAGCCTTGAGAAGAGAAGGCTGAGGGGAGGGGGGGACATGATATCACTCTATAAGTACACCTGGAAGGCTGTCATAAAGAGGAAGGTCAAGATCTCTTCTTGCTGATGCCAGAGTGTAGGACACGGAATAATCAGTTCAAGTTGCGACAACCCAGATTCAGGCTCAACATCAGGAAAAGCTTCCTCACTGTCAGAGCAAAACAACAGTGGAACCAGCTGCCTGGAGAGCTTGTGGGCTCGCTCACACCAGAAACATTGAAAAAGAAACTGGGCAGCCACCTGAGTGGGATGGTGTGACTTGGTGTCCTGCAACAGCAGGGGGTTGGACCTGATGGCGTTCATGGCCCCTTCCAACTCTACTGTTCTATGACCCTGTGATTTGCTACCCTATTAAAATGGCTCCCAAAGTTGCTCAATGCTATTAATGTATGTATATGAACCTACTGCATATGCAGTGTGACCAGCCTTTCTCAGCCTGCTCCCCTAAAAACCGGGTGGTGTCCATAATTTTACTTCAATTCCCATAAGCCCCAGACAGAATTGCTAAGAAGACAGAGTGTTGGCAGCTGTAGTCTGAAACATCTGGAGGTCACTATATTGGTGACGCCTGAGAGAGATTATTGGTCATTCTAGCAAAACACTGATTTGGGCAGCGGTTTATCAAGGTCCCAAGCCGAGAGCTTTCTTTCCCTGCCTTCCAACCTGAGATCTTTTTTAACAGCAGCTGTCAGGTTGAAATTGGGAGCTGCACACATGCAGTGCAAAGGATATATTCTCTGCCAGAGCTACAAGCTTCTCCAAGAAAGGTGGCTCGAGCACACCCACGCGGAAGCCGGCCCGGGGGCAAAGTAGTCCTCTGGCTGCACTGGGATTTGTTCAGTGCAGCCCATCAGCTTCTGCTGAGCTTCGCATAGTGTTTGATTCACTTCAATGCACTGCTTAGTAAGCCAAGTGCAACCTGCCATGCGATCAGCTGAACTTAAGAGGAGGAAAGAAAGTCAAGGACAGCTGGGTACGTACAGGACTTGTGCAGACCATCCCTGTGGGAAAGCAGGCATGCAAAATCCCTGGCTGGGTGGGGCATGCTGGGAGTTGTAGGCCTGTTTCACACGTGCATGGCCTGTCTTCTCAACAAACTGGTTCATCTGTTATTTCTAGGAAGCGGCTTACTCCTGGCTGGGTTCAGACAACAGAACAAGCCATGGTACTTTTTTACCACTGTTGGTTTGTAGTGTCGTCTGAACCAAGTGATGATATTTCACCATGGCAAGTTTTGTCTTTAGCAGCCATGATAAGAAACAGCAGGTTCTTAGGTTTGTAAGTTGTTTCTCTGTACCACCATGTTGTCTGAGCCCAGGATCTTGGTTTTCATGGTTGTTGTGTGCAACTACCACAGAGTCCTCTGGAAAGAGTGGCAACCTCAGAAGCCACTCTAGCCATACAACCTTTATGTATGGAGCAGTGAGGAAGATGCAGGTGACATCTGCAGGAACTGATGCACCTTGGGAATGAGTTTCAGGGACCGTGGCTGATGGGATTGATGCCAAAAGTAGGAGGACCAACTGGGGAGGATGGGAACCACAATAACATAGAAACCACTTAATAGTGTGCCAGGTTAAAAAAAAATGCACACACAGCAGCTGTGGTAGCAAACCAGGGTTGCTTATTGTGTGAACTGGGTCACTGAGTCAATCTGCTGGTCCATCAAGCCCAATATTGTTGGCATCGAGTGTCAGTGGTTTTGTGGGTTTGAGGCAGGAGCTTTTCCAGACCAACCTAGAGACCCCAGGGATCAAACCCAGAAACCATGTGTTCTACTATGGAATCAGTGTAGTGAAGGGCCACTAGGATGGTGGCTGGATTGCAGAGTAAGCCCTATGAGGAGAAACCGAGGGAGCTGGGTCTTTTCAGCCTTGAGAGACGGAGACTCAGAGGGGACCTGTTAGCACCATACAGGTATGTGAGGGGGTGCCACAGAGGTGGGTCAGGACCTTTTTTTCCCTGCAGTGGAGGGCAGGACGCGTTCCAAAGGAGCAAAGCTGAGGGAACCAAGATTTAGGGTGGCTGCCAAGAAATAATGGACAGATGGTCTTCTTGGATGCCAGGAAGTACTTCCTGACAGTTAGGACCCCGAGGGTGTGGAAGGGGCTTCCATGGGAGGTGGCTGAAGCCCCAGTGGTGAAGGTGTTCAAGGATAGGCTGGACATGCACATGGTAGAGCATGTCATGAGTGAGTGGGCTGGACCTGGGGGTCAGACTAGATGGCCCAGGAGACCCCTTCTGACTCACTCCGTTTCTGTGTTACTATCAGAGCTGGGCCACGGGTGGCAGGAGACAAGGAAGAGGCACTGGGACCAGGGCAACAGAACTTGAGGCAAGAAAGAATCCAAAGTCCAATAGCAAGTTTCCTTAGCGAGTCCACGTCATAATCACACAGCAGGCCAACATCAGGAACCAAATGCATGTATCAGGGCAAGACCTGGATGTGGCCATGAACAAGCCAAGGGTGGAGAAGCAGGAGGACAAATGGAGTGCAGGTACCTTGGGGCAGGGTAACTGGGCAGGATACGTGGCAAGGCGGATACACAACAAGGCAACGTGGACCTCAAGGGTCAGGCAAGAAGCAGGAGCTGTGCCAATGCAGGAGAACCTGCATTGCTGAGGCACCACAGCAAGGCAAGATACCCAGAAAGGGTCAGGCAAAAGGCAGACGCCACCACAAAAAGGGAGAGACGCATTGCTGAGGCAAGTCCTGAAGGGCAGACCTGGCTCCCATCTGGCTCTTCCCACAGAGCATACACTGAGAGGCTGACGGCACCCTGTTTGCAGACTGTTGTGTGTGCATCAGAGTCCTCTGAAGCTCATTAAATCTGAGCGTAATCTGGCAGACTCATCAACTCATGTGTTTGTTTGACTTGGTGTAGGGTTTTGCCTTTTGGCTTTTGGGCAGTATAACAATGAAGCAAACTAACTTCACAACTGAACAGGGATTTGCACTTGGGTTCCCCTAGTTGTAATCTAATGAGCTAACCATGTGCCACATTAATTTATGGCAATGCAAATATGTGTTGCCTGCTAAGAACATCGAGCAATGTGTCAGTGTGTGACTGTCTAGAGCACATTTAGAATTCCAAAAAATGAGAATTTGCTCCTCTTGTTTTGTTCCTTGTTGTCCTAACTCTCTGCAGAGTTATCACTTGCGGGTCAAGGCTGAAGGATAAAGGAGTGATATTTCATTTAGATAATAAAGTTGTACTCAAGGCAGAGAGTAAACAACCCCCTTAATCACAGCCATTCATGCAGCTAGTCGGTGTTTTTCTGCCCTGATGTGCAAGCAAGAGGAGACATTTACGTCTCGGGCCAGAAGAATCATGCTGCTGAGGAACCATCTCATTAGTGGCCCGGAAGGTTCCTATGGGCCTTTCACCTCAATATTTGTGGCTGGGCCAAGGGCTGAGCCCGTCCTGAGCCGCAGTTCCTCTTTCAAACAGCCAGCAGCCGCAGGCCAATTTCCTTGCAAAAAGTTCTTCATTGCGTCCAAGTACAAATCATCCAGGATGGATCTCTGAGCATGCACAGAGCAGTTTCTTGAACCCAGGCCAGTGATTACCTCCAGGAATGCTCCTTATGAACACACCTGGGCCCCCTCCCTTGGGAGGAGCTCTCTGAAGGTGGGCGCACCTCCTTTGCAAGCCCTGCTCATCCAATTGAACCCCTCATCTCCACTGGTGCCTTGCCACAGAGTCCAGCTTGGGTGGGGGGTCTGGATTCCTCCTCCCTTGCAGCCCTTCCCACTGCCTATGCATCTGGGCCTTTCTCAGGAACCTCCTAGCAGGCAAAGCTTGAGCTAATCACCTCCTGCTCTCTCACTGCATCTCATGGCCTCCCTCCTGGCCTTTTGGGGACACTAACTTTGGCTTGTTCTGTGCTTCTGTAAAAGACTCATCTCCCCCGCAACCACCCCTGACCTGGTTTGTTAATCGTTGTGCTTAAGTTTTTGGCTTTAGCCCTTCAATTTATGAGCATTTAGATTTATTATGTCCGATCTTGTCCACTGCTTCTTAAAGTTGCTGCAGCAGCTGCTGTTTTTATCACTATTGTTGCTGCAGTTGTTTGAATCCATTAAATGGCATGCAACTCAATTAATTAATAGATATACCAATGATCTGAGCTACCATAAGGCAGTTGCTGTTGAGAACTTGTCTCTCCCTCTCTCTTGTCCTCTCCATCAGATTCAGATGAGACTTGAGAAGTGCAGGCCCTTTATCAAAGCTTAACGGTTTAACAAAACGGCATGAAGTAGCATGCTCTGCTCATGTAAAGAGGCCTATCCAAATGGTGACTTCCCCTCATTCCATCCCTTTCTGAAAAGATCCTGACTCCACCCTCAGTGTTTTTGCTGCTTGAAGGCGAGATGGCAGGTCCGCTTGTTTTGCTTATGATCTGCCAGGATCAAAGAACCGCCTTCCAATTGCTTCCACCCAGTTCTGGAATGTCTCCCTTCCTTTCCAAGGCAGGCTGGTTCTCACACCCTGCCCGAGAATCTTTCAGAGGCCACCTTGAAACTGCCAAGCCCTCTGCCCACCTCTGTCCCTCTGCCTCCTCCTCAACATCGGATGACTCTGAGAGGACTGCAACATGCAACAGCTTCAGTCTCAAGCAAAGGTGACCAAAGGATCCGATTTGGGGTCAATTGAGAATAAACATGTCACTTTTGGGAAAGCAAGCAGCTAAATCTGCTCCTATAGGTGAAATGATGGTAGTCAGAGAGGTTGAAGATACACTTCTGTGTGCAAGCTTGATTTGTGGTGGCTTGATTCATGCGAGGGCTGATTGGAGCTGGTTTGGAAAGCTGTAATGGAAGACTCCTGAGAGATAATGGCACTTTTTTCAAATGACACTTCAGGGATTTAGAAGGACTACAGATAGCGATGCATGAGAATTTTGCGGCAGTTCAGTCTTGATCAGAACTTCCCAATGCTGCAAAAAGGAGAAAAAGAACACGAGAGACTGGATTTGTCTGTCCAGACAGAAACCTTCAAGTCTTTAACATTTAGGAGACAAGATTCAAGTCCTTGCGTATTCAGCCATGTTAGTGGTGCTGCACTGTACTTGTTTGTTTCTGGCATCCTCTTCATCGTTGTCAATTACCTGGCAGGCGGGTACAAATGCATCCTTTCCAGACTGGAACTTTCTGCATCTATTCAATCTGATGGGTGTGGACAGGAGAAGATTCCATTTCAGGAATTTTTTTATATGTGAATGTATGAAAATTAACACATTCTTGGTGTTCAGGGAGAAAGAACTTCAGAGTTTAAAGAAAGAAATAAGTGTGGGAGGAAACAAAACCGACCCGTCCCCATCCTGAGCTGCATGTAATTGTCATCAGTTTGGTGTAACCCACAAGGATTCTGTCTGGGGTGGAAGTGAGCAAAGTGTGAAGAGGTCCATTACAGGGATATGCAGAGCTTACCCATCAAGACAGCTTGTGTTTCTCAGATATCTTCAAAGAAAAGTCTTCAGTTTTTGTTTCTTCATGCAGAGAAATGTCTTCTATCCATTTTATCTCTCTTATCTCATTATCCCTGTTGTTTGGTGATCCTAATGGGCTACATTTTCCTCTCAATAGCCCCCTTTCCTCCTGATATAAGGATATTATCTGAGCAATTTTGTGCCTCCTTATTGCAAAACAGCTCTTCTGAGCCCAGGCTGAACGATGGCTATTATATAAACAGACCCATCATGTGGATGTCTTATTATTGCTTGGAAGTCACACTGCTGGTGGAGGAGTCGATTTGCTCTTCTGGAAAACTAACATAGGCTAGAATAACTTCTTTTCTGGCTTGGTCAGAGGTCTACAGTGTGCATGCCACATGTATTAGGGGAGAAGCCCTCTAGTGACTGAGTCCCATGCTGGGAAGGCCCCGTCTCTGTATCTATGCTTATTGCAAAGATTGACAGGGTGGGGAAGGCCGTCTTGTATCTCAGCAAGAGTGCAACCTGTTGGCAAGTCCCAGGACCCCCAGGATCTCTGGGTAGGGCTGCCAAACACCTGCCAGAAAGTAAGGATGGTGCAAGGGTACAGGAGGGATGCAGGAGGGGAGATCCAATGGATGCCAGAATTCCCTGTCCCACACAGTTCTCATTCATTATCTCTGCATGGTCCCTGACCTCCTATGGTACCTGGTGAGCCAGCTCCTGGACTTCCATTTCTTAGATGGAGTACATTTACTCTAAAAGAGTACATTTTTTTAACCCGCTGATTTGTACAAGTTGACTGCTTTGCACACCATGAGCCAGATCTGTGTAGTTTTCAGGTGCTTACTTGTGCAAATTTCAGTAGTGGTTTAAAAAGTGTGCAAATCATGGCCCATCTTGGAGACAGAAGTACGCACACCCATCTGCTTCTGAACATCAGATTAGACAGAGGTGGGAAATCCAGCAAGCTTGAATGAGCTCGATTTGCCTTGGTCAGTCCATCCCTTTGGTCTGTGCCCACAGTACTGGATTTGATGCAACCATCATTTGATTCAGTATGAGCCACTTTGCTAAGGTTTCTATGATCCTTTCTTTTTAAAGTCCCTGTGTTCTAGCTGTAACTCTAAGAAAATGCGGGGGAGATGAGAAGCTTCATGGCATGATGGCAGCCAGTTATGTGATAGGAAGTTACTCTGCTACACTTTGTAGCTGGATAGGAACTGTTCAACCCAAGGAGGCAGTCTTAGGCAGCTCCCCTCTGGTGATTGTAATTTTTCTCTAGTGCATGGGTGCAAATACCAATTACACTGCTGCGCACTCACAATTATGCAGGGCAAAAACGGAGAGAACCTCAACAACATTAGCTTTACATGCAGCAAATGATTCATTCAGTCATTGAATGAAAAGAAATACATTTTTTCCTATTAAAGTAATGCAATGAAGGCGAGTCACCACCAAAGCTTCCAGCATAGGAAGCCTTAAAATTTTACCAATGATTAAAAATAACATCTGCTTAGTCAATGGTAGGAAACTTGCCATCTATGATTGAATCCCTGAGCTCGTTCCTGGACAGTTCCAGGAAGGACTGGAAAAAGCTCTCGCCTGAAACCGTGGACAGCTGCCTCTGGTCGTGCAACATTTCAAAGCAATTCAGTTTTTTAAAAAAGTACCAAAGTGTTTGAAAGTCAATTTGACACATTGGTACTTTTTTGTTCCATGTGGCTGCCCGAGTGGTTTATGTGCACAATTTATCATCGGCTCTTGGTCTCAACTGCAATCTATGGTATGGGCTCAAGAGAGATAAATATTGACTTATTCCTCACAATACAAATACACCTCGGTACCTCGGCTCACAAGCACCTCAATTCACGACCAAATCAGGTTGTGAACAAAAATTTCACAAAAATGTTGACTCAGATCGTGAACTTCGCATTGGGTGGCAACTGTAATCAAGGCCATCTCCCAACCCCACCCCCCAAGTGGGGAGATGGCCGCAATCATGTTGGGGGGGGGGCAGATGGCCAAGATCACGTCTGTCTTTCCTGCATGAGTTCAACCGCAATCTCAGCCATCTCCCCCCCAGCACGATCGTGCCAGTCTCCCCCCTCCCCAAATGCGCCCATGATCCTGCCCATCTCTCCCCCCTTCCCAGTGCACAGGGATGACAGGCACATGCAGGGATGACAGGCGTGATCGCGGTTGTGCTGTGGGGCAGGGAGAGGGCTGCACTTGTGCTCGGGGTGGGGAGCGGGAGAAGGCCACAATCTTTGTTGTTCTTTGTCACTTTGCTTCACATTTTTCTGACTTAAAAAAATAGTTGCAGAACGGATTAACCTTATTTACATTGAACCTTATGGGGAAATTTAACTTGGCTAATGACCAATTTGGGTCACGAGCAGAGTCCTGGAATGGATGAAGTTCGTGAGCCAAGGTCCCACTGTAGTTATGGGGAAGAATGAACAGACTTACACCTTTTTCATCCCTTTACCTTAAAGAGTACAGGAGGACAACAGGGTGTTTAAAAGGAGCAGGCAGCAGCTGTATGCTGCAATACGTGATTGTCATGCAGAAGATTCAGTTCCTGCATCTGCAGGGAGAACTGGGAAAATTCCTGACTGAAATGCTGGAGAGTTACTGGCAATCATGTTGATTCGTTCATTGATTCATTCGCTGCATTTGTATGGCGCTGCATAGCCAGAAGCTTTCTGGCTGCCTCGCAGGACGTTGTATTCCCTTTATAACAGCTTGCTGTGGGTTTCCAAGCCCACTTTTCTGTGTTGCTGCCCTGAGAATATCATTATTCCCATAACTCTTAATTATACTATCACTTTATTCTGTAGCTGTGCAGATTCCACACCCCCAGGATACGCACGTACACACTTTTCCATCATGATTTTAAACATTTGAACATGCCTGCTTAGAAACATTCTGTTGCACAAGGCATCAGCCTAAGCTTCCCATTTTCTAGCTTTCAGCCAACATGAGGTAGCCTCGGCTCTGGTCCTTGTTTGGCCTTCAGAACTTCTCCTGGGTTGCCAAACTTGCTGAGCACTCAAGAGATAAAATTTCAGCCTTTAACTGAGACAGGACACGTTTATGTTCACAATGGTGCCATGGGCCAAGGGTGGAGTTTTGGTGTTTCCGTTTTTGCCAGAACAGGTCATTTGCCATCATTACTGATTCATTAAGGTAGAGCAGCTGGCCAGGGATTGGTCTTGAGAGATATGTGGTTCTATCACTGAGCTATTACTCCTTCGTAAACATCATATATAACACAAAACTACTAGCCTTCCCTGCCCTAGTGTCTTCCAAGTGATTTCGCCATCAGATCCCTGTAGTCCCTACCTGCATGGATAACGGCCAGGAATTTCAAATACTGGTCAGGAAGGCTGTGCTATGCAGACTATTGAAGTCATGCAATGTGGTCTCCACGGACCTCTAAGATTTTAAAGAAATCATGAGATTCCTCAAGTTAAATTCTGGGAACAAGAGTTCCAGGGAGTGGAATTGCATCATTCTGCTTCCATGCTTGTCTTGAATAATGAATATCCCCTATGAAGGCTTGTAAGGGTGGACTACTTACAAATGTGTATTTGTTCGATCCCTCTTCCAAGATCAGCCTTTTCCCCAAAGACTCCATTCTTCCCCTCCACTCCCCAAAGGCAAATTCCCAGCTTAAGATAAAACTTTTTAAAGGAAAAAATCTGTAGCTCAGTATGCTACTATAACACAATAAAATGAATGTACATTTTATGATCCACCATCCAATAAATATATCATTCTTCTTGGCTAAAGACCAATACATAAGGAGAGACATTTATACTCTTTCTTCCTCCAAATCAGAGATATTACACTGATGTAGCTGATTTATGAAGGGTGGGAATAATGCAATAAAGTTTTATGCTACTTTCTTTAAGATTCATATCAGCGCATTTGTGCCGCTGGATCTGATTAAAAATAATTGACAGCATGGTGTGACCCCTGGTGCCAAGGCCAAGTCATGGGCTACTTTCTGAATTTAATGAAAAGGCTTACAGACAAATGAGCATATGGGAAGTTTGGATTATAGCTCAACAGAAACATCAGCACTAATTACATTACTAGCCAGTGACCTCTTACAGTCATTGCCAGATTAGGGGCTATGAAAATGGCAACATGTTTGTGTAAAAAGATGATGTTGTTATGAAAGGACAAGCATGATCTTTTGCATATGCAATGTTACCTGCCTTTTTGTTTGCTGCTCTCTAGACCCTAGAGCCCTGTCACCACTTCCTGAAGACACCTGCAGGAAAGTACACTGGTATCACTGAGGAATGTATTTACCCCGCTCAGAATACAAATTTGTCCAGGTCAGAATACGTGGCCACATTCTGGATCAAGTGTCGTGTCTTCCAGAAGTTATTTTCTGCCTTGCATTTAAACTGGAGTTTCTGAGCATGCTTGCATCGCAAATGGCATCCCAAACACTGTAGTTGCAGTGTGTCTTTGCCAGGTGCCTTGGGAATGATTGCGTCTCACCTGCACCTGTCTGCCCAGGTGGGGACATCAGGGACTCAAAAACCTGCAAGTCCCAGAGAAGCCCACTCTCGTTTTTGGACTGTCCTTGGCAAAATTCAAAAGGTGAGCTTCTATCCTCACCTACTCATCTTCTACACATCAGTTGCTCCTCCACCAATTGCAGCTGTTTTATTTAGTTAGTCATTTGTGATATTTGTATGCCATCTTTTCTTCTTCCAAGGAACTCAGTGCAGCTTACATATGTCTCCTTCTCCTCCATCTTATCCCCACAACAACAACCCTGTGAGGTAGGTTAGTCTGAGAGTCTGTGGCTGGTCCAAACTCACCCAGTTGGCTCCACGGCTGAGCAGGGACTAGAACACAGACCTCCTCAGTCCCAGTTCTTCCCTCTTAAGCACTACAACACACTGGCTCTCTGTTCACTGTTCCCTCTGTCTAGGGCAGATCTAAACATCCTCTGAGGGTTGCTTAGTTTTTGACACTTTTTTTAGAAATCTTGGAGAAAGTGATCATCAAGACTCCCAAGATTTGCTTCTGCAGTGTTTGACTTTCTCAAGTTAGGAGCCTGGTGTCTCCAGGTAGAAGGTCCTTATTAAGGCATTTTGTTCTCCTGACAAGGAACAACTTTATGATCTGGGTATTGACACCTCTTGGAAGTGCCTCAGGGCAGCTGAAAAACTCACCAAGTCTGAGATAGAAGCAAGTCTTTCCTTCACAAGCAGATTCTGACTGTCTGCAAGAGAATGCACTTTATTATTACCAGCATGCCTGGAGGATATCTGGCTTTTGAGAGACATTTTAAAAGGAGCCAATATGCTTGATGGGATGAGCTGTTCCATCTCTGTATAAGACTCTGCAGACCACACTTCTAACCTACCTTAACAGTCTCCCCACCTTTTCCTCCCCACTTAAAGTGTCCCTATGATTCCAGCAGCTGCATTACAGGCAGAATTTCAACAGACAGAGATTCTTCATCACTGCCTCTTCCCATTGAAGAACTGCTATACCCGTGAAAGGACCTGAATTTCAAAAGTAAAAGATCTGTGGTTCACATAAGCCTAGAATTCACTAGAATCTCATTTCATTTCTTCAGGAGCAGATCTGGGGATACGGGAAGCGTCATAGGCAGTCTTCAATGAAGGCTGTCATGACTCAGTGGTGGTGGGACAGAAGCAGTTTGCACATGCTTGGAAGTATCCCCCTTTCATCCTTCTTCACATTATGCTCCACGAACTGTTGCACAGAGCTGCAAGGGTAGAAGGCCATTGCACCCCGTGAGGACTGGGGTTGGGGCACCAAGTTCCCTTTCTCCCACCATTGCTCAGGGTTGACGGGAAGCTTTCTTCTCAATCGCTTCACTCCAACCCAGACAAACATCTCAGCTCACAACGGCACGGAGAGTCCAATATGAACCCTAGGAGGAGATGGTGGATGCTTGCAGGACTAGAAGAAACTTTCTGTGAATGTCCATAGAAGGTTTCTGTTTAGAAGGAAGTAGAGCTTCTTAGTTTTAGTTTTCAGGACATAGTTTAAGTCACATAAGAGATGTGCTGGGGCTCAATGCGTTACAATACCCCCTATCCAGATGGAGTGGGGCCGCACTCTTTTCCTGCTCAGGACAGTGTCTTCAGGCAATTTTCAAAGTAAAGCTCCAGCTCAACTACATGAAAGAGAACCAGAGGGATTGCAAGTAGAAGCACCAGAGAGAAGGTAGACATGCCACAGCTTCGTTCAGGCAGGGCAAGGGAGTGAAGGAGCATGGGAGCCACTGGAGGTGAGATGAGTCAGAACACTGAGCCCACTGGGGCGGTAGGAGAGAAAACAAGCAAGCTGTCAAGAGGCGTCCTTGCGCACAGACGGAGACCATGTCTCACTAGCTTGGTCAGCCCTCAGGTGTCTTTTGATCAGGGCTTCAAAGTTCCCTCCCAGGGCCATCTTGCTCAGTAGCATTCCATTAGCATATCAATTATGGAAGCCCTTAAAACAGTGGAGGAAACCAGAAACACAGAAGTTTCAAATAAAAGAAAAAAGAACCTCCTGTGGTAACTACTTAGTGCTAACCCAGAACACAGAAAATGAGGCAAAAGAAATATATAGGAAGAGGAGTTGTTTCAAGTAAGCAGTGCCAAGTCCACTTAGGAATGGCATCTGGAAACTTAACAGTAACCATCGCAACCATCTTTTAACATAGAAGCATTTTCCGCAGCACTGGCTCCAGGGTGCAGGAACCACTGAATAAGGTGTCCATTGGTGGGCCCTCTCATCTGTACAGGGGGTCCTTGAGGGCGTGCGAACTGCAGTGGCATCACTCAGAGCCCCTCTGCTTTCCCCCAGTGCCCCAGAGTGGCAGTTGCATTGTGGGCAATTAAAGGGATAACCAGGTGTCACCAGCCAGCACTGCTAGGAAAAGGAATCCTAGCATCAATACAAGATGGGGAATATATGGTCAACAGTACCAAACAAGAAACAGATCTTGGCGTAATCGTGGACAACAGGCTAAACATGAGCCAACAATGCAATGCAGCTGCCAAAAGGGCAAATGCTATTTTGGGATGCATTAACAGAAGTATTACTTATAAATCACAAGGAGTAGTAGGTCCCCTATACTCTTCCCTAGTCAGACCTCACCTGGAAAACTGTGTCCAGTTCTGGGCACCAAGAGTTACGGAAGATGCAGGGAAAATCAGAAAAGGTCCAGCAGAGGGCAACAAAAATGATCCAGGGATTGGAAACACTGCCCTGTGAGGAGAGACTGGGAGGACTGGGTATGTTCAGCCTTGAGAAGAGAAGGCCTGGGGGGACATGATAGCTCTCTATAAGTACCTCAAAGGCTGTCACAAAGAGGAAGGTCAAGATCTCTCCTCGCTGATGCCAGTGTGTAGGACATGGAATAATCAAGTCAAATTACGACAACCCAGATTCAGTCTGGACATCAGAGAAAACTTCCTCACTGTCAGAGCAATACGACAGTGGAACCAGCTGCCTAGAGAGGTGGTGGGCTCTCTCACACTGGAGACATTCAGAAAGAAACTGGACAGCCATCCAAGTGGGATGGTGTAACCTGGTGTCCTGCAACAGCAGGGGGTTGGACTCTATGGCCTTCCTGGCCCCTTCTAACTCTACTGTTCTATGAATTTATGCGTCCTGAGCCAGAGAAATTAAATGGGGTGGGACAAATATCTACCATGGGCCAGGAAGCCAGGTGCTGAAGCTGGCCTTCGTTCACAATGCGTAGATCTTGTGCCAGCCAACCACACTAACCACACTGCCTGGCACTGAATTGTAGTCCAAAATACTAACAGAATGAAGGCTGCCCTCGCCACTGAATGCTAGACCAGGAGTAGTTTCTGAGACAGTAGTTTCCCAAGGCTTCCCCACAGTCCACCCATCAGATCTTGAGTGCACCATGCTTTAGCTAGGAGTCCAGCATTGAGGAGTGGGTTGGACTCTTCCAGCTTTACTATGCTATGATGTGAAGGCAATGGCTGATTCTTATTTTCCTCTCTCCTCATCAGAAATTTATTTACTTACTTATTTTAGCATCCTATTTTGCCCTCGGTTAAAACATTTAGAGTAATGTGAAATGTCTGGAGTATTGGTTAATGCCCATATGTTATCGGGCTCTTTCTGCCAAAAAAGCTTCCCTTTATCATGAAGACCTTCCCCAAGTCCAGTGCAGATGAAGCCAAAAGCTGAAGAAGAATGTGGAAACCACCCAGATGCTGTAGACTCTTTCTAAAAGCTGGAAATGGCTGCTTTATTACCTGCCTCAGTCCCTTGCCAAAAAATAAAAAATAAAGCTTTCAGTACAGTGAAACAAAAGGAGCATCAGATTCTCAGCATAATGTTCCTACATTCTGCTATTTGCTATCAGACAGAAATGAAAGCCCAGCCATTAAGAAGGAGCAATGCAAAGAAAGAACATTGCAGTCTGCCACAGCAATTGCTTGGAAGTGCAGAAATGCTATGAGGATGTAGCAAGAAGGTGGGGGAGAGACTCTACAAGGTAGGTTCAGCTAAGGCTTCAGTGTCACGCTGGCACAGTGCCATAGTAGAAGAACTTGTGGTACAGCATGTCCTTCTCCAACATAGTGCCTTCCAAGGGTTTTGGACTACACTTCCATTATCTCCAATGATAATGGCTGGTATAGGACGTAGCAAAATACATAGTAAAAATACCAAGAATAATGCAGATGCTACTGTATCAGTTGCTCAGTGTTCAAAGCACACTGCATATCGATGGATGCTCAAAGAAGTTGGATGGTGAACCTTCTCTATTGAGTCCAAAAAGGCTGTGTAGGCCAAGAGAAATTGGCATGTACATCAGCTTGTTCAGGCCTTAAGACAGGGATGGTTCTCTCAATGTTTTGGCCTACAACTCCCATCAGCCCTCACCAATGGCTCTGCTGCCAAGGGCTGATGGGAGTTGTAGGCCAAAACATAAGAACAACCACAAAACCCCCTCTACTGCCTTGAGAAATTGATGGATCAGGTCTGGTGTCAATAAGTCTCTTTGGGCTGAGAACAGCAGTAGCATCACATGGGACCTGAAAACAAATGTTGCTTCTCTTCACAATAATCCATTACATCTTCCTGAAGTTTTCCATTCCCCACCCCACCTTTAGTCCATGTTTCGTGCCCCACTGATCATGCTGAAGCCTCATTGCACTGGTTTTGACTCCGTTAGAGAAGTTCCGCTTGTAGCATGTTCCCCCACAATGATCCGTTGCGCTTCCTATTTTATGGCTCTTTGGAATCTGCTGAAGTGTCCCTCTTGTTCATGGTAGTGCCAGATTTTTTACATAAGGCGCAGCACTCAGAAAATTTAGTTTTCTGGAATCTTGCTTGATTATTTTTTACTACAGAATACAAAGCAGCCAAATTTGAGTTCATTCGTTGGATGGATACATGAGTGAGTACCCATCCTACTCATGCTCATATCAGACTGATTTTTTTTTCTTGTTGCACGAAAATGCATGTGTTATGTGCATTGCCCAAATGTATGCATTTTCGGTCATGTCCTGCCTGACAGGAAAATGTTGCCTTTAGTGAAAGTGATCCTATGGGAAGCCCATCACCATCCGAACCACTTGTGGGGACTCCATGCAAGGCAGAAGAAGCATGGAAGCAAAGGATGCCACTCTGAAAAGCTCTTAGATGGTCGGTTTAGTCATTTAAGTGTGGCACATCAAAGCAGGAGGGAGGGAGGCTGAGATGCTGCTGGGATACATCATATCTTGTCAGGAGAAGTCTCCTCCCCGTCCCACCCCTGAGGATGTCCCAAAATCCAGGCTCCAGGATCACTCTTATGAGTTCAGACAGCATCCACTACAACTCTTTCTGCACTGGCCTCCAGGTGGGCTGGTCTGGATGCAGAACCCCTGGAATGATACTGGAGCAACATTCCAAACTCGCAGGTGAGAGTCTAAGAACTCTTATGGTCTTCTAGAAACCTCTGCTCTGTAAAATGTGCTTGTGTGCATTTTCAAAAACATGCCTTTTCCCACGGCCTTTGTTTTTCAGTGTATACATTTGTTTTTCAATGTATACATTTGCTCAACCCATTTTTGTAGTGCCTACCACTTGCTGTGGTTCAGTCGCATCTTAAACCACTAACCTCAGGATCCCAATAAGCTGGAGAACCCAGAACCAGGGACAGACTAAGGTGTGCAATATTTCTTCCGCCTTCTGCCTGGTTTTTAATGGTGCATCTATCTGCAGATTCAGGTGACCATTTTTACCCACTTTCTATCCAGATTTGCCAATGGGGGCAAGTGGGAATGAAGCCCTCAGGCTACAAGGGCTCAAAGGCCATCCGTGCCAACAGATGGTTTCTCCCAGCCCTTCTACTCTTCTTATCTGGTTTTGTATAATAATTAGGATTTGGATTAATTGATGGCACAAAAGAGCTTAGAGGGGGGCAAAGGAAGCCGGATCAGATAAACATGTATATGGCTTGGGTTCTGTTAACTGTATTCAGGTATCAGCTCAGGGGCTGGAATTCTGGCTGCAACTAAAATTGTTCATAGTCATAACATAGATGGGATCAAATCCATACTTCTTTTTAGAAAATTGACACTTTGGGGATGGTCTGGAAAACAAACTAGCACTATTCTTTGCCCATGGCAATGTCCTGGGTTAATGTTGCATTTCAGGGAAAATATTACTATGGATCTTATCCTCTTTCCTTAAAATGGTATTTATCTGAGCATTATATATTTAAAAAATCAGCTTAATAGATGTAGAGCCAAAAAAAAAGAAGATAGCAAAAAGAAAGCTCCGTGGTTTTATTTGATACAGGTGAGGACAAGGTGGGTCTAAAAATTGCAAAGAATGCCATGCCTCATTGACTCTATCTACATAGGTGAAAGTAATATACTGCTTAGCATCCACCCTCTAAAATCTACAGATTGGAGTATTTTCTTCAATTTTTGCCCTTTTTATTTATGGGTCCATTTCCCTTTTAGTGTCTCTCATGCTTTCCCAGTCACAATATTCTCATGCAGTATCCATACGCAAACAGTACTCAGCATGCAGTTCGCATAGCAATGGCTTTGGCAGACACGATTCACAGTGTGACTGGTGCAGTGACCAAACTCCAATTGTCTATTCTGTCCTTTTTTCAACTGCACTCTCCTACCACTGCAGTAACCATACATTTGCCTCTACATCTTGTAAGCTGATTTTTTGAAACAAAAATGATGTATGTTTGGAATGTTCATAAACATTCCGTACCACCTCAGATGGCGAGCAAATGGCTAGAATGAGAATATGGCAGTCAATTGAATCTAGAACTCTCATAATTAATCAACACATAATTTCAAATACTGCAGTTTGCAGTTCATATTTAATCATCTTCCACCTAGGGATGTATGTGAATTTCATTTGGGTTCATTTTTGGTTCAGATTTGCTCCATTCACAATCCTGAACACAAACTGAAGCACAATTTTCCATAAAAGCTGTGATGTTCTGATAGCTTTCTAAAAGTGTAAGTGAACAAGTTTTAATTAATGCTCATTTTAAACAACTTTAATGCATGGGAGAAGTCTGTGTTTTGGTTTGAATATCAAACGGAATGGGATTAGGAACAAGACAAACAATGCCCAGAGGTGAAGCAGAGAATCTCAACATGCTTGAACCTCACTGATTCTTCCAATTTCATCTCACCTTTTTGTCTGGTTTATTAGATTTTAGGGGCAAATCAGCCAAAACGCTACTTTTTAATCAGTCTATGTGTTCTCTAGCTTAATTCAACCATAGTAGCTGCAGTAAAGGATTATCCAAACAAGGTGAAATATCAATTGATATACAGATATATATACAGGGCTGCGTGCGTGTGTATATAGAGAGAGACTGTATAGGCATATGCTTGTGTGTGAGTGTGCATTTTATTGTTAAGGCTGGCCCGTTAGAAATGATGTATCTTTTCATAAGAAATAAAAGATCTTTCCTGTCAATAAATTGCAAGCTGGCAAATAACTATGGAGGTGCACACGGCAAAAGAACCCAGAAGATTGTACAGCCAGACTTAAAGAGAGAGTTTGCTTTTCTCCTCATATCAGCTGCACAGACAACCCAGGGGGGATTAAAAGAATGTGTGCTTATTAGAAAGAGATTTGATGGGAATCTTATCATTATAAAGCTCTTAATAAAATGAAGGAAATCCCGGTTTAGGCTACTGCTGGATTATGAATTATTTTCCTCTTGGGCTATTCTTTCCTCAAGGGAAGTGGGGGAGGCCAGTGTTTAGACACACTTTGGATCGTGTTTGCTTTTCTCTGGATAAATCAAGAAAAATGAGCTTGGCCATCGCTTCATTCAGCATAAGGTTTATGTTTTAAAATCATGCATGAAAAAAGAAAAAAAATGGCATTGTATTTTGAGAAAAGTATATTCCATATGAGATTCTTTCTAGAAGTCTGCCAATAAAAGAGAGAAGGGGTTAAAAGACATATAATGTAAAGTATGCTAGTTGTTTGGATGAATACTTACTGAATTGTGAAGCTTATTATTATAATTTATTTCTAGAGCAACTGAAAGTTCTGACATACTCTACACAGATTAAAATAAAACCCTGCCACAGGGTTTTAAAAGACTTTAAATGACTTTAAAAGACATGACAGAGAAGGAGAAAGGGAAAGGGAAAGAAGAGGAGAACAACTAAACTGAGGCAGGTCCTTAAGGTTACACAGATCTTGGAACACTCAACCAGAATTGAAACACTCCAGGGAAAGGAAAAGCTGAAAGTCTGACAGTCACTCACCCAAATGACTGAAAGAGTCTGGCCATCCCATCCTCATCTGGGACAGCCATATTAACAACAATCGCATGTAACTGAATGCATGCTAAGAAAAGAAGCAACATCATACGGACCAGCACATGAAACCAAGCAAGTTGACCTCTGCTGCACATTGGAGTCCATTCCCATAGGTCATGCCAATCATGCACCCGTGATCATGGCAGGCACACCCCTTCCCAAATGGGCCAGATCAGAAGCGAGCTACTGTCCAATTTGACCCTTTGCTCATCTGATGCAGAGGGAGTATTGTAGCATCAACAGATCTCAGTGCAGGTCATCCTAAGCTAAGTAGCCAACTTCTCAAGAGGGTTATGTTCAGAGGGACATTTTCAGCACAATCCTGTGCCTGTCTGCTCAGAAGTAGGTCCTGTTTTCTCCACTGGGCCTTACTTACACATAGTTGTAACTTTAATGGAGATTTAATTGCTCTTCAGCTAACTGAAATCTTGGAAGGAGAGGTTGGGAGGTGTTTGAACAGATGAAACTTGGCAAGAATAAGACAGTGGACGAGAAAGCATTTAACAATGGAAACAAAGGCGAGGTGGATGTATTTCATTATAGCAAGGATAAGAGGCAAATTGGTTTCTAAACTGTAAATCAAATGAAGAAAAATAAGGGGAGAACACATGCCACACATGTATCCTGAGTGCTGGTTTTGTTTGAAGCACTTGCCAGTTCTTTTTACATTTCTAATCAGGATGCTGAAGCAGGTCAGAAAGATTAATCAATAGATCACTTTAAATGTTATACATCGCTTTCATAAACACCTATGAGTTTGTTCAGCCATTCATGATGAGAAGTTGGGTTCCTTGTTTGTTTGTTCACTCATGAGGATAATATGCAAACGGAAAAAAATACAATAAGTGTTTGGTAATGTTTTAAAGTGGAGCCAAATTTCATTTGGCTGATTATATCCCTACTGTATTCCCAAATCAACCCATTAGTAAGTCCTTTCCTTAGCATCCGTACAAATTTCTGCTCTCCTGTTGGCTCTCTTGGGACTCATTATGAATCACAGGAAGTTCACATCACCTTCAAAGTTTCTTGATTGTGTTTTTCTGTTAGCATGTAATTTTGCAGAAATGGCAGCTATTACCCACACAATGTTTCCATTTTCATCAACATCCTATATACACAAGTGGGAAAATACTCTTGCAAACATGCCTTTCAGCATAGTTGCAAGAATCTATGGATGTTGGACTCTATCACCATTTGTGGGATTATCCAACACTTTTATTTCCACTTTCCACCAACTTGTGGAATTAGATTTCACACAAGTACATTTGGAAGTGCCTTTTAGACAATCACACTCCCCAAACTGCAAATTCCCCCAATGATTGGAACATGTGCATTTTCATGGTTTTGGACAGTAGGCCCAGATGTAACCTTGGGCCATGGGACAACTGGTGTGGTTCTTCCTCACAGCTGTGAGAGGATGGGCCAGGTGATTGAGGAATCCTGTGGAATCCAGACAGTATGAAGAGGTCATCAGTTAAGCCTTTGGTCCTGTTCAATAACATGTGAGAAGGCTTTGGGCTACCCTCAAGCTCTGCATTGAGAGAGGCTAATGTCTGATAAAAAGTGTATTTCTTGTTATCTGTGGAACAGAAAGAACTTGAGACTTGAACATGGTGAATGCAGAAATGAGCCAGTCTGGGAGAGTCATCAACTTCTAATGCCATCTTGTCCTTTGCTTCAGGCAGTAGAGTCTCTCAGGTTCAGCCCAAGAAAGTTAGGAAATAAAATGGACCAAAAAGTGGGAGAAAGAATGGTGGAGTTCATGGGTGAGGGAAGGAAACTTGCTAAAGAAACGACGTGTGCATATCCAGAATTCCAGCAGAAGCCTGAAGCCCCACTGTTTCTTTGGGGCACCGAAAGGCTCAGCAATAGTTTTGCCCACAGCCCTCCAGTTCTTGTCCAGTATGACTCAGGCAATCCCAGAAGGATGGGACGCATTCTTCAAACAGGCCTCCTCAGAAGCTTTCTTTGCAAAAATCAAAGGCAGCTCTTAATATTAATTCTGTTCCTGGGTAAATTTACCTCAGAGACCTTTTAGACACTCATTCCAATTGCTTCTGTTCAAGTCGAAATCAAATATTGCAGATACAGAGGAGGTTCCTCAGCTACACTGAAGCAATAACTCTGCTGCATAACCTTCTCGCAGGGGAATCTTGCCAAGCTGTGAGTGCTTGATTTTTATGACTTCAAAACAATTATACGTGTAAGTTAGAACACAAAAGAGCCTTCGACAGATGAAACAAATCTCTACCAGGTTTACGTTTTATTACATTACCTCTTGGAAGAAGACCAGAGATCAACTGACACTGTTTGGGCATAATTCCCTACTACAGGGAGGAGCACAAACTACCTACAGCCAAGAGTCAAGATCCTTGACTCTTTTCCTGCTGGTTTGTGTGTGTGCGTGCGTGCGTGTGTGCGTGTGCGCACATACAGTTCTGTAAGGGGGGGAGGGGTCCCCTGTAAATTGAGAGCTTGATCGTAGCACAAAACCACCATGTCTTATTGAATAGGATTGAGAACAGTTTATCTGGTTTTCCTACATCAGAAAGCAGGTCAAAGAGGAAATGTTCTGGAGAAACTTACCACTACTTCAGAGCATAAAGTGTCCCTGTATACACATGAATGGGGCAATCACGCCTCCTCTCTGCTGGGGGTTGATTGGTTCAACATACCATTTGCAGGCCCTGAACTCTGAGCTGCTTGGTGATCCATGTCAAGCCGAGGGGACTATGCCACCCTTCTGCTCTGGCCCAATTCGATAGACAGAGCTATGCTCAGCATGAAGAAGTTTGTGTTGCTCTTGTCTGACATGCAGTTGTTAAAGATCAGGAGGTGTGTTGAGGTGCAAAAGGAGAGAACCTGGGCCCGAATTCAATGCCAGAAACTTCATTCAAAATACAACAATTCAACCCCAAATTTTGAGATTGAAGCACTTCACTAGGTTCTAGGCACGGGTGGCCATATCCACTCATTTTAATGTCTTTAGGTTCAGCTCTTTCTTTGTTTCTAAATCTCAGGTTCTTTCCATCACATATATGAGGAAATCTGGAAAATGAAAACAGTGATAACGGCAATTTTAGTGACTGACCAGCCTCTCATGAGAAGCAGGACTCAAGGGAAACATACTCTCCTATCCATGTTCCCAAACAATTGGTGCACATAGACATGCAGCTTCTGATACTGGAGGTGCAAGGGACCATGAAGACTAGCAGTCATTAGTAGTTCTTTCCTCTCATTCCCCATCCTTTAAGACTAAATTGGTGGCCATCGCTAGAACTTACAGTAGTGAATTCCATAGCTGGACCCTGTATAGAGTAAAGGCATCCTTTGATCTGTCCGGAATCTTTGTGGCACAAGCCCAGATGCTAGGAAGAACCCAGGGTCCCATCATGAAGTTAATTGCTGGGAGAATCAGGGCAGATGCTTGACCCAGCTCAGAGTTAAACTAAGCAATGCAACAATGGCCATCAATGGAGACAATTCAGCCCAGGCCTTAAAATAAACTTGGTGCCCCTCTGAGATGTGACGTTGATGGTCCCTCCACCTCCACTCTCAGCAATCATGTGAGGTAGGTTAGATGTAGAGCTGGTGACTGACACAAATCATCCAGTGGGAAACAGGAAGCATTGCGCAAAATGCCCTGAGCCAGCATTGGGTGTGCGTGAGCATGTCCTGTGTGCCAGTTGCATTGGAATGAACAAAGTTCTGGCCATTCCATGTGCTTTCCTCAAATGTTTGTGAGTGCCTTCTGGTAGAAGAGACCCAAGTCTTCTTGGCTAGGCATCGTAGGATCTCCGCATTAGCCATGGCAGCATCTTGACTGCTACAACCCAGCAGCCATGAGGTTCTTTGGCTCTATGACTTCAAGCCACTTGATTCTCTGTGGAATAGGAGTAGTTGCTGGCAGAGAAGAATGTGGCCTCCCAAAAGTGCTTCTCCATGGCTCTGTCATTTCCCCACTGCTTCTTGTCCAGTTTTCCCCTTCTCTGAAACTGTTGGAGTTTCAGAGATGGCTGCCTGCTCTGGAGTCCTGACCTCAGTACTACCAGTCCAACAGGCCACCAGCCTCCACTGCTCATCACCCAGTTCTCAGGACCCATCCTCTGCCTTGGGACTGCAAAGGGATGCAAAGATCCTGATGGAACCAGCTTTCCTGGACCACCTGCACTTTTGCCCAAGTTGGTCCTGGCCAGGAAGCAAGCCAAGCCTAGATCAGGTCCATCAACACTCTGGAATGCTAGCAGACCCCTTCTTTGGGCAAAGTGCCCAAAGGATGCAAAGAGAGGCCAGGCTCTGCACAAATGCCACACTTGTGCTGGCTGTGCAAGTGGGCTGCTTCCATAGCATGTGGTGAGCCAGCTACACTGACCCGCCTGGATTTGCTTCCTGCTTGATGCCCACATGAGTGCTCAGCACAAGGCAGACTTGGGGCAGAGAAAAAGCAGGCTGGAGTCCAATGAACCAAGCCAGAGAGCAGAGCATTGCTATACCTAGCACCTCCCCTGACATTGCCCTAATTGTGCAATAGTTGGATCGGTAATTCATGCTCTATTATTTTGCCATGGATTTTCTAATAGAGCACTAACTCTTAGACAGCCTTTAAATGTGTAATTGGCTCTCCTACAGCTGTAATGCCATGTTTCTGGAGGAATCCAGAATGATTTTAATAGAAATATTCTTTGCAAATCTATATTATAACTGCCACTCAGATTATTTTTAATACTGGAGAAGCAGGAGAGAAAGAGCAGTGCAAAATTTCCCATTAAATAACATTACTGCTGGGGGACAAAACATTCTATTAGTAACTCACTTACCACCCAATCTAAAATCCAGTTACATCCAACATTAAATTTACCATCTGTTGAAAGCTCTGACATCAACTTCAATTTCAGGACTGTAACTCTCAGGCGAAGAGAATTAATGAGTTTCTCTACAATAAAGGATTTGTTTTCTGTTACCTGTTCTACTTGTAGTACCATATATCAGCTGGAATGGGGTGGGGTGTTGAAGTAAAATGAATTTTAGGCCCAGAGCAATTGCTCTAGCCAGCAAATTGGTTGCACCCATTATTTGGCACTGAAAACTGCCAATTCAGCAGCCACATGCCACAGACTCAATACCAAACCATGATATATCGCTGCCTGGAAACATGCACACATATGGAAATGCCACAAAAGAAGGGAGAATGAATACAGAAGAGCATATCTTGCCCCTCCCCCTACACACAGGCACAGACAGACAGACAGACAGACCCTCCCTCCCTCTCATCTTCCCTGGGTAACCAGGGAAGCTGAGGAGCAATGGAGAGATGTGTCACCAAAGGAGAAAACCCAGACATCACATCTGGCTACCTTGCAATGATCAGAGAAGCTAAAAAAATGTTGCCTCCACCAAATTCTAAAGGGCCTTGAGAATGTGGCAGATAAATGGAAGCTTCTTTCACACTGGAATACTGTGTCTGGTTTGGGCACCAATATTTAAGAAAGATGAAGAGAGTAGAAAGGGTCCAGGAGAGGACACTGCTCTCTGAGAGAGTCTGAAAGAACTGGGTATGTTCAGCCTTGAAAAGAGACTAAGGGAGAACATGCTATCCCTCTATAAGTACCTTGAAGGCTGTCACAAAGAGGAAGGTCAAGATCTCTTCTTGCTAACATCATAGTTCAGGATGCAGAATGATCAGCTCGAGCTGCGACAACCCAGATTCAGGCAGGACATCAGGAAAAGTTTCCTCTCTGTCAGAGCAATATGAGAGTGGAACCAGCTGCCTGGAGAGGTGGTGGGCTCTCTCACACTAGAGACATTCAGAAAGAAACTGTAGAGTCATCTGGGTGGTAGGGTGTAAATTCATGACTGCAACAGCAGCGGGTTGGACCCGATGGCCTTCTTGGCCCCTTCTGTCTCGGATGTTCTACCGTTGTATGATTCCATGAGGTAGACAAGTCTCAGGAAACTGGGAGGGGGTGGTATTTTGGCACAAGTTTACCTAGGAGAATTATTAGATTTAATTCCAAAAATGTAGCCAAGCTCACCACACCCACCGACAGAGCGAGTATCTAGATTTGCACATACTGCAAGTTGTCCTTCCCTGCTGCATATCATCTCTTCTTTTCCTGCAGAGCAAATTGGAGCTTGTATTTTCAGTTCTAAGGCTCAGCCCTGGAAAGGATGAAAGGATAATGAAGGATAATGGGAAAGGATAACGTAGAGCATCCCTGAACAGGTTCCCAGCCAGAGACCCTCTGGATACCTGTCCTTATCAAAACCTCTTTCCTACTGACTCCGATCTCTCCCCTCCCCTCTTTTTCTCTGCCATTCCATCCTCTCCTCCCCATTTGGAGTTGATGACTCTGCTAAAATGAATGCAGCAGCCAGTAAAATACTGACTTCATATGAAAAGAGTCCTGTAAAAGAATTGGTGAAATCACTGTCACAACAAAATTGACAAACTATGCAATTTGGGGAAAGCTAGAGAGAGAGAGAGAGAGCACATAGGCACCTAATGGCTACATTCACTGAAAACTGATATTTATTTATTCAGTACTGGAACAGCAACTTCATTGCACAGCGATTTATATCATTTTGCCCGTATTTGATTTTGTCTTGCTTCTAGCTTAACTTCTTAGCATGACTTTATTATTATTCAATTGCTCAATATGATAAACTGCATAATATAAGTTGTGTGTGTGTGCACACTGCATCCTTTGTATTTGATCCAACATTCATACATTCATTGGTTCTTAAAAATGATTTGCCATTCATTTGTTTGATTTTTCTTATACTTGCTCCATCCTCTGGACTCTGAACAGGGATAAAAAAAATCCCCCTCGTTCCACTACAGTTGAGTCCATTTGCTATGACCTGTATTTAACCAAGCCTGTCTTCTGGTTTAACTTGGAGAATTCATAAAAATAGTTTTTGGAATTCTGCTACAGTTTTCATTTTGCTGCTGCTGCTGCACTGCCTCCTCCTGCTGCTCTTCCTCCTCCTCCTGCAACATGCCTTCTCCTTTCCCCCCTCTTCCTCCTTCCACATTCTCGATATATATCAATATAAGCACACTGCTAAAATCACAGCATTAAAATGAATCTTGTGATTGTGTGAGCATGTCAAACTTCCCTTTCATGCTGCAACTTAATCAAAGTCCAAATGTGCTGCTGTATCTTCAAAGCCAGGAAAAACCAAAGTACGTGTTATATTCTGCCACAAACTGCAGCAAGATCAACAAAGACAGGGGAAAAAAGTGGAAAAACTGCAGATTGCTAACACTTGAGTGGTAATGCCATGAATTCCTGATTTTTATGTTATTTATTTTGAATTTAAAACCACTGCAAGATGGGCATGCTGCAAACCAAAGAGCAGTGTCATTTCCATTCATATTTTGGCTTAATCTCACCAGTTCATCTTTTGGAAAATGAAATGATTTGGGACTCTCCTGCCTACCATGCTAGTCACCCTTCCCCTGCTCCTCCTAGTTGTCAACTTCAAGATGCAGGTCTGGTTTACATTCAACCAGAGTTCAAGTTGTGGCCCATATAAGGATTCTGGCTTGAGAACAGGAGACAAATGAGAAAAATCAGCCAGAAAGTCTGGTGTATGCTATCCAGGATCTTCATCCAGGATCTTGCCAGTGTGTAGCAAGGAAGGAGGAAGGGTAGAGGAGTACAGTCTCAGCATTTTCCTTGGATGCTTTTCCAAGCATGATCTATTTTTAATATGCTTGCAGTATCTGCTTGAAGATTGCAAAGCAGGAGCATCAGACTCAAATCAGATATGAAATTCATCAAACATGTTTTTGCTTTTAAATGTTGATTTTTGGAGTTGTATTTTAGGAATAAAATAAAACAAATGTAAAATTCCTCAAACGCATGTAGGCTCCAACTTCAATGAATCCCTGCAGGTAGGTTGGGATCCGAGTGCAGATGTAAGAACCTACATTTATCATGACCAGCTGTGGGTTCATCCACTCTGTCATTCACCAGCTGTGAAGTTAGGAGATGAAGCTGCTTGCCATAAGGTCCCTAACTGCATACATAAGACAGCACTCCTTTTATTTACAGACTGTTTGGAAGAACGAGCCAGTCCATCATCAAGAGTCACATACTGGCTGTTTTTGTTGACTTAAATTCCGTTTAAATAAATGCATACCTTGAGGGCCTAGTGCTGGGCTCCTCAGTCTAGGTTTCCTATCCTTTGCAAGAAAACTGTTTCTGAGCGGTGTAAACTGATCTTGTTCTGTGCAAGGGCTGATCCTCTTCTCCAGGTATTCATGGCCAGCTGAATCCTTTTTCCTATCCTTTTAATCACCATTTTTTGAAGATGGAATGATAGTGGCAGCTGATGCAAACTTGTGCTTGCTCCTGTCTGGAGATGACATCTCTTACATTTCTATTATAACATGTCAATCCCGCTCCCCCACCCACCCAAAAAACCCTAACGCGACGAGATCTACCCAAGGTATTTGTCATCAAGCGCTCCCCAGCTGCAGACCTGCTGAGCTTTAGCTCATTGGACCAATTATGTGGGCTTGCGCTTGAAAAACTTGAAAACCACTCGAAACTTGTGCTGGTGCAGACAGGGCCATAACATGACCTTGTCCGTTGCATTGGTTGCACTGGCTCCTTTCCGGCTACAAATCGAAGTGCTGGTTTTTACCTCTTGTGGCATAATTACCGTAGGGACTGCTTCATCTCTCATGTCTCTTTCCCTTCTCTGCAATCATCAGACGGAGCATTTCTGAGGTTGCCACATGCTTAGCATAGAATCATGGAGTTGGAAGGGGTCAGAGGGTCATTGGGGTCAAACCCCTTGTCTCAGAAGGACTCCAAGTTTAATCATCCCTCTCAGACGACGTCCAGGTGCATCTTGGATGCCTCTAGTGTGGGAGAGCCCACAACCTCCTAGGTAAAGCGTTCCTTTGCCATCCTGCTCTAACAATCAGGAAGTTCTTCCTGATGTTCAGTCAGAACTTGGCTTCCTGCAACTTGGAAAGACAGCCTGGCCTTCCTCTTTGTGACAAACTTTCAGGTACTTGAAAAGTGCTGTCACACCTCCACTCAGCCTTCTCTTCTCAAGGCTAAACATACTGAGTTTTTTCATTCTCTTATTATGAGGTTCACTTCATGAACTCTTGCGATAGAAGAGTTAGTGCTGTGCCATACTGTAATAGTTGACATTACTTTGTACCCAATGTGACCTAGCCAGCTGCAGCTTATGGCAGACAGTAAAACATTCACATGCACTGAAGACTGAGTTGTCTTGTGTTTCCCCCCCTCATTTTATGCATTTTGTTTTGATGCCGCTGCGTTTTATGTTCAGCTCTTTGATATCCTTGTGGAAACTGGGATCTATACCCTTGAAAAACAAACAAATAAATTCATAGTCCTATCCGTGCCCAGCCCATAGGGTAGAGTGCTCTAATATCAGAGCATGCCATCTAGCCTCTAAGCCCATCTCTATTGGATGGACTCTACCAGAAGAAATGCAAAAACTTTATTAACATTCAACAAGTAGTGTAGTAAACATTTCCAGTGTCCAAAAGCCAAGGTAGCCGGACAAGGTCATTCAGTTTATTAGGAAGAACACCAGATATAATTGCCTTGAAGCTGCTTTTCCCAAGTGCTGTACCAACCTTAGATAAGAGCTGAGTTTGGCTGTGAGAGCCAAAACTGTTTCTTTTACTGAACCAGATTCACCCTCTTTCCCATCTCCAAGAATGGGGGTTAGAGCTAATGTGCATAGTAATAGCCTCTGAGACAGTGGAATAAAATATAAAATCCATAGCAAGAAGCAGTGTTCTCCTCGCCCCCCCCCCCAGCTTGGAAAAGAAATTAACATATTGCTTCCCAAACAGCTCTGGAGGCCCACAGAGCATCTCCAGCCCATTATGGGAGCCAATACAGTCACTGATAAGGGTGGTGTAAGCTTTCTATTGCTTTTTAATACTCTGTAACCATATGTCATTGTGGCTTTCAACAAACTGTACATGATCTTTGACAAAGGGAGTTTAGTTTCTTCCTAAGTAACTTCAAATCTAAAATGAGAGGCCTTGGCTAGACTAAGCTCCTAGGAATGGATACACCATCTAACTCATGTTTGCTTATATTAGCTAAGGAGCTGGTGAAAATAAATACATAAAAGGAAGATTTCCTGGCAATCCTACACAAAGCCTACTGATTTCTACTGAAAAAAGAAGATTATCCATGAGAAATTCGTGTTGATTGCCACCAAGTTCTGCTTTTGAGATTTGCAGTAGATTCTGCTTGGCCTACTGATTTCTACTGAAAAAAGAAGATTATCCATGAGAAATTCGTGTTGATTGCCACCAAGTTCTGCTTTTGAGATTTGCAGTAGATTCTGCTTGGCCACTGCAGCAAGAAGCTGAACAAAATGGCCCTTTGGTCTGACCCCACAGTGTGAATGGTCAGTTTGGCACTCTGTTATCACACACTAATGGCAAACTCATTTCCATCCATACGTAGTCCAAATGGCTCCACCCATACCAAAGAGAGAGGCAGCATCAGTTGTGAGGGGAAACTAGACAAGTGGGGAATGGAAAGGAATATTCTGGAAAAGAGCAGGGGTCTTTGGCTAGAGGCTGAGATGCAGTGTGTGAGTGTGTGTTACACACAACATTATTTTGTTGTTGTTGTTGTTAGTCACGAAGTTGAGGTTGTTGATATTTTTCCCAGCAATCTTAATTCCAACTGGTGATTCATCTAGCCCCACCTTTCACATGATGTGCTTCACAAGTTAAATAGGCTGGGTGACAGTATACAGTCTTGCTGAACTCCTTTCTCAATTTTGAACCAAAGCTAACAAGACAGGTCTGAAAACTAAATTTCAAATGTCTGTCTACTTCACAACAAAATAACTTTGTAACTGGGACATAGTCAGAGAGAGAGCCTTTCACCTCTAAGAATGATTTTTAAAAAATGACATTTAGATATAAAGAACATGAGGTGAAATGCTATTTTATGGTAAATTTGATGATTTTCAACAGTTCTGCTTAGTGCTACTGAATATGTCATCATGGAATAATTTAAAAATAACTAATTAAGCAGACACTACTTGGAGCAAAATTTGAAGACCTCTGCTTGAATGACCCTGGTCATTAATCTTGAAAAAAAAAAATCAATGTATTGTGTTGCATTCTCTGATGACTTCTGGTCATATTCTTTTCTTACATGAATTCAGTGAGTGGATCTTAGTAATTACAGAAACCTCCTGGCCCCAAGAATTTAGCAAAACTAAAGAGGGAAATAAAGCAATCAAAAGGTAAGGGGGGATTAGTAAAGATGTTATATTTTCATTGTTGTCAGTAGCCATGAATGGTTAAGGCAGCACATGCTGTCAGGTGGGGTGAGAAAATCTTGTTTAAGGATGCAATATTTTATAAAGTTGGGAGAGGGAAAGCTCAAGGCAAGCGAACAAATAGTTCAATCAGAATTCAAGAATAAGAACAGCCTTGGGTGGACTAAAGTGTGAGAAAGTGAAGGCAATATTTAAAAAAGTAATGGTAATGGATTTAGAATAGGAGATGGAAGCAGAAGATCATACCTCTGATAAATATGTATATATTTGGATGGTCGAAAGAAGCACTGGCTGATTTTGGATGGAATTATAGACTCTTGACTCCAATCCAGTCCAGTGAATTAAGTGTGTGCCAGGAATGGGAAACTGCTTTCATTCTGACAGCTACATTCAGTTTCCGGGAATTACATGGGAGCCACATTCCAGTGGTGGTTGTTGTTGTTAGTCGCGAAGTCGTGTCCGACCCATCGCGACCCCATGGACAACATTCCTCCAGGCCTTCCTGTCTTCCAGGGGTGGTTAGGGTCAAAGTTAGAGGGAGTAAGTTGCAAAGGTGGGGCCAAAAAAAGAGAATTAATGAATACAAGAATGAGGGAGTGAGAGCGGGAGGGGAGGGGAATAACCAAGGAAGCTTACCAGATATTTTGTAAAGAATACATGGAGGCCGCAGCAAGAACTAGCAGAGATACTCTTTGCTGTTGTAACCATCCTTAAAATCAAGACAGATTTGGTTTCCTCTTTTGCCACCCCAAGGAGCTTCTCTGAAAGCTCATTTAGTCTCTTTCTAAAATATTAATTTTGAAATTGACCCGAACTGGAATCACAAGCATTAATTAAAACACAAATTTGCTTTAAAAACATTGGCTGCTTGAGGGATTCGCCTACCTCTGTCTAATGAACATGGGCTACTGCCATGGCACCACAGGCAAAAAATTTACAATGAGTCATTCAGGAGCCTCTAAAGCAAAGGGTGCAAAAGTCTACTTACATTAGTCTTTTCCAACCTGGTATCCTCCAGAAGTTTTTGGACTTCAAGTCTCAGCAGCCCAGCCAATAAGGTCTGTGGTCAGAAATACTGGGAGTTGTAGTCCAATACATCTCGAGGGCACCCAATTTATGAAAGACTGTCCTATCCCATCATAAGCTCTTGTATATGTATTCTTCTAGAAAGCGTCCTAATTATTGTTAGTAATTGGAAATATTGATTAGAGAAATCTGTCAGTAAGATGTGCAGAGAAACTGCCATGGATGACATCTTCAGCTTCCAGCCATGGTAATATTTAGGAGAAGATTTCAATCTATTTACAATAAATGGATTCAGCATGCAGTGCCCTTTATCAGGAGCTCAGGAAATGGTTACAACAACAGATGACTGGTTATGCCAACAAAGTGCAGTGAAGAAGAGAGGAGGGTGGGAGAACCATCCTCATGGCCATGACGCCCGTGTGTAATGTTAGAAATCAGGGGCCTGCTGATAATTTGTCTCAACAATGGATTTTGCCCTGATTAACAATTGCTATATTCCAAATGCGGGTGCTCCTTGACCCAGAATTAACTGGAAGCCCAGGTGATGGCCATGCCAAGGAGCATCTCCACCAGCTTTGGCTGGTCCAGCAACAATGTCCTTACTTGGATGGGCAGAGCCTAGCCACAGTAATCCATGCCCTGGGAGCCTCCCAACTGGATCATTGCAACACGCCCTATGTGGGGTACCCTTCAAGATGTTCTGGATACTTCAGTAGGTACACATTGGAGTGGCAAGATTGCTCACTGGGACTGGCAGATGTGATCATATAACAGCAGTCTGATACCATCTTACTGGATACCTGTTGAAGTCCAGTCCCAATTTAAGGTGTTAATGTTGACATATACCTTCATGGATCACTGCCTTGTCGTGGCGAAGGGGCTTGCATAGCTCAATGAAGCTATGAGCTGTGCCGTGCAGGGCCACCCAAGACGGACAGGTCATAGCAGAGAGCTCTGACAAAACGTGATCCACTGGAGAAGGAAATGGCAACCTACTCCAGTATCTTTGCCATAAAAACCCCATGGACAGTACCAAAAGGCAAAAAGATATGACGCCGGAAGATGAACCCTCAGGTCGGAAGGTGTCCAATATGCTACTGGGGAAGAGCAGAGGGCTAGTACTAGTAGTGCCAGAAAGAATGAAGTGACTTGGTCAAAGCCAAAAGGACACTCAGTTGCAGATCTATCTGGTAGTGAAAGGAAAGTCCGATGCTGCAAAGATCTATACTCCATAGGAACCTGGAATGTCAGATCCATGAATCAAGGCAAGCTGGATGTGGTCAAACAAGAGATGACAAGACTGAACATTGACATCTTAGGAATCAGTGAACTAAAATGGACAGGAATGGGTGAATTTAATTCAGATGATCATCAAGTATTCTACTGCAGGCAAGAATCCCTCAGAAGAAATGGAGTAGCCTTCATAGTCAATAAAAGAGTAGGGAAAGCAGTACTGGGATACAATCTCCAAAATGACAGAATGATCTCAGCTCGAATCCAAGGCAAACCATTCAACATCACAATAGTCCAAGTCTATGCCCCAACCACTGGTGCTGAAGAGGCTGAAGTTGACCAGTTCTATGAAGGCCTACAACACCTTCTAGAATTAACTCCAAAAAATGATGTCCTTATCATCATGGGGAATTGGAATGCTAAAGTAGGAAGCCAAAAGATAACTGGAATAACAGGCAAGGTTGGCCTTGGAGTACAAAATGAAGCAGGGCACAGGCTGGTAGAATTTGGTCAAGAGAATACGATGGTCATAGCAAACACTCTTTTCCAACAACCCAAGAGACAACTCTACACATGGACATCACCAGACAGTCAACACAGAAATCAGATTGACTACATGCTCTGCAGCCAAAGATGGAGAAGCTCTATACAGTCAGTAAAGACTAGACCAGGACCAGAAGATCATGAGCTTCTCATTGCAAAATTTAGGCTTAAATTGAAGAAAGTAGGGGAAAGCACTAGGCCACTCAGGTATGACCTTAATCATATCCCTGATGAATATACAGTAGAGGTGACAAATAGATTTAAGGAATTAGATCTGATAGACAGAGTGCCTGAAGAACTATGGATGGAGGTTCGCAACGTTGTACAAGAGGTAGCAACTAAAACCATCCCAAAGAAAAAGAAATGCAAGAAAGCAAAATGGCTGACTGAGGAAGCTTTACAAATAGCTGAGGAAAGAAGGGAAGCAAAAGGCAAGGGAGAAAGTGAAAGATACACCGAATTGAATGCAGAATTCCAAAGAATAGCTAGAAGAGATAAGAATGCCTTCTTAAATGAACAGTGCAAAGAAATAGAAGAAAACAATAGAATAGGGAGGACCAGAGATCTCTTCAAGAAAATTGGAGATATGAAGGGAACATTTCATGCAAGGATGGGCATGATAAAGGACCAAAATGGCAGGGACCTAACAGAGGCAGAAGAGATTAAGAAGAGGTGGCAAGATTACACAGAAGAACTATACAAGAAAGAGCTTAACATCCCTGATAACCACGATGGGGTGGTCACTGACCTTGAGCCAGACATCCTAGAATGTGAAGTCAAATGGGCCTTAAGAAGTCTGAGCAACAACAAAGCTAGTGGAGGTGACAGTATTCCAGCTGAGCTATTCAAAATCTTAAAAGATGATGCAGTAAAAGTGCTACACTCAATATGCCAGCAAACTTGGAAAACTCAACAGTGGCCACAGGATTGGCAAAGGTCAGTTTACATTCTGATCCCAAAGAAGGGCAAAGCCAAAGAATGTTCAAACTACCGCACCATTGCACTCATTTCACATGCTAGCAAAGTGATGCTCAAAACCCTACAAGCTAGGCTCCAGCAGTATGTGGACCGAGCACTACCGGAAGCACAGGCAAGAGGGAGAGGAACTAGAGATCAAATTGCCAACATATGCTGGATCACGGAGAAAGCTAGGGAGTTCCAGAAAAACATCTACTTCTGCTTCATTGACTACGCTAAAGCCTTTGATTGTGTGGATCACAACAAACTGTGGCAAGTACTTAAAGAGATGGGAATGCCTGACCATCTTATTTGTCTCTTGAGAAACCTATATGTGGGTCAAGAAGCAACAGTGAGAACTGGACACGGAACCACTGATTGGTTCAAAATTGAGAAAGGAGTTCGGCAAGGCTGTATACTGTCGCCCTGCCTATTTAACTTATACGCAGAGCACATCATGAGAAAGGCAGGGCTAGATGAATCACCAGTTGGAATCAAGATTGCTGGGAGAAATATCAACAACCTCAGATATGCAGATGATACCACTCTCATGGCAGAAAGTGAAGAGGAACTAAAGAGCCTCTTGATGCAGGTGAAGGAGGAGAGTGCAAATGTTGGCCTGAAACTCAACATTAAGAAAACTAAGATCATGGCATCCGGTCCTCTCACTTCCTGGCAAATAGATGGGGAAGAAATGAAGGTAGTGTCAGATTTTATTCTCCTGGGCTGCAAGATCCCCGCAGATGGGGACTGCAGCCACGAAATTAAAAGATGCTTGTTCCTGGGGAGGAGAGCTATGGCGAATTTAGACAGCATACTAAAAAGCAGAGACATCACCCTGCCAACAAAAGTGCGTATAGTCAAGGCTATGGTTTTCCCTGTTGCAATGTATGGCTGTGAAAGCTGGACCATAAGGAAGGCTGAGCGCCGAAGGATTGAGGCCTTTGAGTTGTGGTGCTGGAGGAGACTCCTGCGAGTCCCTTGGACCGCAAGGCGATCAAACCAGCCAGTCCTAGAGGAGATCAACCCTGACTGCTCTTTAGAAGGCCAGATCCTGAAGATGAAACTCAAATACTTTGGCCACCTAATGAGAAGGAAGGACTCCCTGGAGAAGAGCCTAATGCTGGGAGCAATTGAGGGCAAAAGAAGAAGGGGACGGCAGAGGATGTGGTGGCTAGATGGAGTCACTGGGGCAGTGGGTGTGAGCTTGAGCGGACTCCGGGGGATTGTGGAGGACAGGAAGGCCTGGAGGAATGTTGTCCATGGGGTCGCGATGGGTTGGACACGACTTCGCGACTAACAACAACAAAGAACCCCAAGACACAAACCCTAAGATCTTCTGCTGAGGACCTTCTTTGGGAGCCCTCCTTGAAGGAGGTTAGAAGTGTGGCTACCCAGAGAAGGGCGTTTTCCCTGGCAGCGCCCTGGCTTTGGATTCTCCTCTTCAGGGAGGTGCACCTGGCACTGACGCTTTATTCTTTTCAGTACCGGGCCAAAACCTTTTTATTTATCCACTCTTTCAAGTATTGATTGTTTTATCATATAGTTAGAATAACTTTATTGTATATTTATATATTATATTCAAATTTTAATTTGCTGTTATGCTCTGGTTGTAAGCCATCTTGCAATCTGCCCAGATAAAGACAGGACAGAAATATTTTAAATAAATGACTTTTGCCTCTTGTAGAGGTGTGTGAACATTTGTGATGATGGCCATACTATCTGCATCCATATTCCTGACTTAAAAGATACAGTGCAGCAACCTTGCTTAAAGTCCCTCATTCATGTGTGTGTGTGAATTTGATTTTCATTGGAATAGTAACAGGTTAACTGCCTTGCCCTTCTATTGCCTTGTGTTACATCATGTCTCAATTATTTGGCTCTTGTACAGAACTGATTGAAGAAAACTCAGTGGGCACAATCCGTAATTAAAATGATAGCCACTATCATTTTAGTGATAGGTGCCACTAATGTGGGAGCCATTTTTAAAAGCATACATCTGGTGTCTGTAACTGGAAATTGGACGGAGGGTTTGATAGTTGCTTCTGGCCCCAGGAACAATCCAGTGCCACGAGTCATTCTTAAATTGAATGTGGGCATCAAAGAGAGGCATCCTTAGATAAATAAAATCTTCCTTGAACTGCTGATTGCAAGGCCCCCACCTGTGCCCCCCCCTTAGGATGGAAGAATGAAACCAATATAGTAGATCAGAACTGACTTGATGAGTTGTTGAATGGGCATGTGAATTTTAATGGATTTATTTGCATGCTAATAGGTGGCTCTCAGCAGATGCTTTTGCTGTTCCAGGCACGGCTACGGTTGGCAAATGCCAGACCCGTTACATCAGCGATGTGACAGGCGTTCAGCAACGATAGCATTATTCTCTTGCCAGGAGGCTGTTGTCCCTATCAGTGTCAGTTCGCAGCTCACTCTTCAAGGAGGCTGATCAGTCCAGATACGGATAGCCCTTCCGAGGCAGCAAACAGGGCAGGGCAAACGTGAGGCGGAGCGAAGACAAAGTGCAGGCACCCAGTCTGATCTGGAGGTGTGCGAGTCCTGAGCTCTTTCCAGGATTTCTCAGGAGGAGGAGAATAGAAGCGACTCAAGACTGCCTAAGCTGCCATGGCTGTCGTCGCTGCGGAGGAGGAGAGACAAAGCAGAGCGGGATCCAGATATTCCCATCATGCACCCCTTGAAAAGTGGAAAGGAGGGGTGAGGTCACTGCAGACTCTCCACCCTGAACTGCAAGAGCCTGGCAGAGCTTAGACGTGGCCCTTCCTCGGCCCCCACTTTCCCCATCTGACCTCTGTGGGGTGACACTGTTGTTCGGCACTACAGTGCGATGGTGTGAAGAGGGGGCACCCTTCCCCTCATCTCCCCATGCTAGGTCATTGCTTGCAAGCTGGCATGGTTAAGCTGGGGCCTTGGATGCTTGGATTCCATGCATTAATGGAATTATTAAAATCCACACATTTCTTCCTACAGGGCTTGGAAGAATGTGAGTTCTGTTGCTTGTCTTTGGCTTTTTTCACCAAACCCACTTGAAATCCCTCCCTCCAAGCATTCAAGGGTTTTCTCTTGTGTGTAGCCCAGTCTTCCAAAGGGAACCAAGCTGAGAGGATGTCCATCAATGCTCACAGACACCCTTCTGTGCAACCAGCAACCTTTTTCTGCACTGGGTGCAGCAGCCCAAAAGCCCGTAGCAGGAGATGTGGAACAGGGGTGCTGCTTGTGCTGTGGGTGTGCAGGGCTCCTTTCCCAGCGAACCTCTCATGAGCAGCCATCTTTGGCACCAATGGCACCAGAGGAGGCCCAGGGGTTTCAGAGGAGGAGGTTCCCCGTGGCGACTGACCTTGCTGTCTGTGCGCTTTCACCAAATCAGGCATGCTTGTGCGCACAAGGTGCAAAGGAGCTTGGGAAGGTAGAAGTCTTGTACTCCTCTTTCTTGAGGAATCCTGTAGACACCTGGGCTGACCCAGCAGGGCTTTTCTTATGATCTGAATTCGAGGTGGTGAGTTTGGGTTGTCACCTTTAACAGCTATGTGTTTATTAAAAGCTGGTCTACTTCATGCTGGGAATGCCTGGATCCTGGATCTGGCAGGTTCAAACAGGGGAAGACATGGTGGACAAGTGCTTTCCATGCAGAGGTTCCAAATTCAGTCTCCAGTATCTCTTGAAAAACATCCTGTTTCTGGACCCACCGGCCATTGTAGAAGAACCCAGAGAAAACCTCAGAAGTAGAAGATCTATGCAGGTACCAGAGCTGCAGAGTCAATACATAAAACCTTCAAATCTGACCCAACTTCAGCTCCTCAGTTCACGGTTCCATCGACAATGACTCCTTTATTTAGATATCAATATAGGAAATAATTATGCTAATTGTAGATGCATTTTCATCAGAACAGCTAAAGCCACTGCTTTTTGCAACACATGCTTTTATCTTCTATAATACATTGATGCACATAGTACATATTTCCCATCTGTTGTTATTGTAAAGTGTTCATAAACAGCCGACTTTGTTCACACTTTTTTCCCAATTGTGAATTTTTCATGGAGTGCCACTTTCACTAATATATGAAATTAAAATATATAACCCAAATATAACCTGAAAAATATGTTAATCAAATTACTATCTCTAAAATAGGAAATTTTAGCATATTATTTATATTGCAATTTAATTTTATTAGGAGTTGGAGTTGGCACTTTTTAACTGACTCTGACTCCAGGAACCCAAGAATTGCTTCCACCGCCAAGACTCTGGCTCCGTGTGCTGCTGAGCACACCTGGGCATGGGCTTCTGGAGAACCCTGGAATGTAGGACTGTGACACAAGGGGACCCAGGGCAGGCCTCCAGGCATCAAGCCCTCCATTGCTATGGCGAAAGCCAGAATCAGCACCTTGAAGTGGGGAATGACCAAGAAACCACTATAAAGGCATGGCAAGAGCGTCAGCAGTTAACCCAAGATGCTGGGACTTTGACCAATCCTTCCTGCTGGCTGTAGAAAAAGGGGAGACATTTGTTTGGTTTACATTTTAATATGAGTCAATCTAATTTGCACTTCCCACATGCAATTATTAAAAATTATTGGAAGACAATTTTCTTGCAGTTTTCTCATTTCTGCCCATTTTGCAATGCAAGACTACAGTCAAATGGTGCACATAAAATTCATGCATTAGGGGACAATTCATACTGAAAATGTGCGGGACAATAGATACATTTCCCCTAATATATGCATCCGAATACACAGTTCCCCTATTACATCAACCACTTCCCATTAATGCACAGTATTGGCTGGAATGGAGGCAATTCCTATATTCTGTTGTTACTCATCAAGTCATGAGATATCAGGTTGGGAACACAGATGCTAATCAACCCACAGCACCTCCTTTTCAGCTGGCTGACATAAATATATGAAATGGATCATCTATTTCTTTTTGTGGAGCATTTTTAATGCTGGGTTAATTTGACAGTACTAAGTGTTATTTAACATAAAAGCCATTTATGAAAATAATTGTGGAAGATAAACAGTGCAACATGAAAATTAAAACGTGTGCTTTGAGTCTGTGTTGCCTAGGAGGGTTTAATGTTTTAAAAGTGACAGCCAAAGATAATTATTTTCTTTGTGTTGATTAAGAGAGAGGGGCAGGCAGGAAGAGAAAGAACTTAAACAAGGTTTTACAAAGAAATAGGAAAGAAAGAAAGAAAGAAAGAAAGAAAGAAAGAAAGAAAGAAAGAAAGAAAGAAAGAAAGAAAGAAAGAAAGAAAATCATTTTGGAATTTGACATTCCCTGTATCCAAGGCAACCATCAGTGGTCTCAAGCTCAGATTGTTATTTAAATTGCTGGGTATATGTTGGTATAAGAATGAATGCCCCCCCCCCACACACACACACACACCCTTCTATTGCAAAGCTCTTCTACCAACTGCCTGTGGCCAGTATTGCATTCCAGTCATCCATTGATGTCAAATGTCATATATGTGCAATTTTCTCTTGCCATATTTTTGCATTGGATTGTCACTCCCCACATTTGCTGACCACGTGCAAAGAACCAATCACGGACCATGAAAGCTAAGCATCTCTTTAAAGTGATAATGGAATATTTACCCAGCGTATCTTCCAGATATATTCACACACAAGTACCCATACACACATGTTTACACATACCCTATTACAATACTAATTTGAGAAGAGATCTAATAGCATGGAAGGAAGGCATCTTAAGGAGTTATTTAACCCCAAGGAACTGAAGGGAAGACTTGTACCAGCAATTAGACCTGCCATGGTGCAATTTAGCAGTTGACAGAACATTTTTTGGAATACACTGGTAGCCTTCTGATTTGCAGGACAGCTTAAAGGATTTCTCACTCCCAACCATGTAATAACAGAAGGAACGAAAGGACTCCCACTCGCCAAAAGCTAAAATAAAATTGAGAACCTGAGGAGAAGAAAGCCAGGGAGCAACAAGGACAGTGCAAAATCTATACTGTCTCTACGTTGTGGATTGTCGGGTGATTTTCGTTCCTTCCCTGCTCAGTGATGGAATCAGATTTTGCATGCATGCAAATTCATGTGTGAAAAATTGTACACATGAAAATGCACAAATTCCCCCTACATTCCCCTGAGGCTTTTGGTATGAGGACAGTATAGAAAAGGGTTTAAATAAATTAAAAAATTAAAAAATCCCCTGTGTATATTTTCATTCTGTTGTCTATGGGAGGATTACACACATTTTTGTAGGTGTTGTTAGATTGTCCATATTTTCCTAAGATTAAATTTGTGTACAGTTACAGTGTGTGTGTGTGTGTGTGTGTCTTTCACACACACACATACATCATCCACAAGTCCACGGAATCCATGTGACTTTGAGAAAGCCAGTTCACTGCTCAATCCACAGGTCTGATTCTTAGAAATCTGAACTCTCTTGAATCCATTTCTTTGATATCCCAACGAAGTCCTCACCAGCATCACAAAGCTGCCATGGGACAGTTAGTTTTGCTACTTAAAAGGAAGAGCTGTGCTTATTCAGCTTCTGCAGCCAGAGGCGCTCAATTCATCAATCGCGGATGAAGCTGAAAAGGGTTTCCGCGCCATTTCATCAGCTTCACCTGACAGCACAGAAGAGCATGATGTCAGGGCAAGGTGTGGGAGGTGGCACGTCTCTGGCAGGGTCTCCTGATGAGGTTTTCACATGCGCCTTTGAGATGCTAAAAAGGCTTTTTGAAAGAAAACAATAGGAAGCACCAAAAGTGTATCCTTGCCAGTGTGGCGCCTTGGTTGCAGTATGAACTGGGACTCAGGAGAGCTGGGTTCTAGTCCTCACTCAGTCATAAAGCTCACTCTCAGCCTACCTTACAGGGTTGTTGTGGTGATAAAATGGAGAGAGGAAGAAAGTCTTTGAGTTCTTTGCAAGAAGAAGAAAGGTGGCATATAAATGTAATGAATAATAATAATTAACGGCAATAATAACATGCCACCATTGCACCGTTCTTGCAGTTTCTGGAAATATGATGCATTAGTGTTGCTTACAAAAGGGACAGGTTGTATTCAGACCACTAGATCTGAAGAGGAATGTTTAGGAGAAATGCGGAGGAGTGCATTGGTTCATGAGGGAGACTATATTTGCTCTGCAGAACAGGTCAAGGGGCTGGCACATAAAGGGAGGTTGAGATGGACTGTGGAAATTGTACTGTGGAAAAACACTTGTGAAGGACGGGAATTTGTAGCTTTCCTCCTTTCATTTCACACACACTTCAGCAGGTCCATCAGAAGAAAGTCTGCTGGAACCCAGGCTAAATGGGACTAGGAACTTACTGGTATTTCAGTATGTGAAATTCCGCCTCCTCCTCCTCCCTCTTTGCCCACTTTCCCATCTTTCTTCACTGTCCAGTTTTTAATTTCTTACTCCATCTTCACTCCATGCTCTTCCCTTGCCCTCCATTTCTCCCAGACCATCTTTCTCCAACTCCCACCTCTGTATGGACTGGCTGCATTGCTGGAAAACCAGCATTGCTACCCATTTGAACCATAAGAAACATTTTACTAATTGGAAGCAAACTTCACGGTCCAGGTGAGCAGCCACAGATTCCCCCTTGTGAGTGGACCACACCACCAGTCACTCTGACCATTGGCCATCAGCTGGGCCTGATTATAATTCTATGGGGGACAGAAACTCCCCTGCTCCAAATCTGGGGCCCTTCGCTTGGCTTCTCATCCTTTAATAATCCTCTTTGTGGATGAATCCAAAGACAAGCATATCAGCTGACAGAAGGTGGAAAAGGTGTAAGGAATCCATGGCCTTCCAGGTGTTGTTGAACTACAACTCCCCTTGTTCCTCACCTTTGGGCATGAAAATTAAGATGGATGAGAGTTAAAGGGAACAGCCACAGGGCCAGAGACTCTCCACCCTTGCCTAGGATGGGCATGAGCAAGATGCTATTCCCCTGACCCCAACAGCCTGAACACAGTATATGAGTATTTCATATCCTGTTCGTAGTGCTTTCCCCACACTTCACATTTGCAGCTGCTATAATCTGAATTTCCTCAGAAGGTGGAAAAGCTCATTCTTGGAAGCAGTTCCGCATGTCAGGATTTCTTCATTTCTCCTCCAGATGCTCCAATTCCTGGTGAAATGTCCTACTTGCTAGTGAAACAGCTGTCCCCTGTATCTTGCTGGCGAATATCGAAGACCCATGGATCTTGGCATTCTTGGAAAAAGACAGCTGGGTCTTTTTCTGTGGGGAGCTAAAAATTGGGGAGGTAAAATTTCAGGGGGATTATAATTATAATTATAATTATTTCTGGGATACCCTGGAAATAATCCTCCTCCACCCTCCGTGCTGTCCATAATCTTATGTGGAGGATTTTTGGTGTAAGTGCAGCCCTAATTTTAATATTTGATTGATATTATCTTGCTATCCTTGAAGGAAACAAAGTGCTGCTTCTTCTCCTTCAAGTCCTCCTCTCCTTGCCCTTCACTCACCTTCATCTGGACCAACAATGGTCTTCAGCATTTTGAGTCAAACTTTCTGAGAAGAGAATTTTCTAAGCCATTTTCTTAGGATGCCCCCTTTCCTTTCTGTCCTATAACATTTAGAAAATTCTACTTCCCACTTTGAAAATATTGCTGAAATCCCTCTCTTCTTCCAAGTTTGGAACCCACAAACAGGCCATTTTGCACTCAGCCCTATAAAAAGGTGGGGAACCCCAAATATTGATCTGGAAGCTCAGTTCTCCAAGTGGGTGCCATGTGCAGCCAAAGTGGCATTGCCCACTCAAAGAGGGAGGAACCAGCAGCACTGGGAGAGCCCAACAGTTTTCGGAAAAATAAAGTATCTTGGGCAGGAGGGAAAGACCTAAGTGGATAAAAAGAACATTAACAGCACCAAGAAAACTAAGGATGGAATGGAAACTCTTGGTAGGAAGGGTACAATGGAGGGGCCTGGAAAATGACTGGCTGGAACCCTGAATGTTAACACTCTACACTGCAACCTTTTATTGCAGGTCCCAGATAGGTGTTCTTAATTATTAACTTGGGGTCATTTGTACAGGTCCCTTTGTCATCATATTTTCAACTTCTTCTCACCATGTGTAGACATTTTCCCACCCAAGTTGTGCTAGAATGGATGAAGGCCTGGTGTTACTATGCTGACTTCCGCTTTGGTGAGGGCAGGAAAAAGTTCCACTGCAACATGCTTGGGGGATGCAAATTTGCCATCCTCCCACTCTTCTGCGTTTCAAAAATGCCCCAGATCTTTTCTCTGAGGCAGCTTATTCACCATGCCAAGAGATAGACAAACATGTAACGTTCAAACTTGCTGAGTTTCTTTAAATTCTTCCTCAAAGTTCAGTTTGCTTCATTTGCATTCCCAAATGTGAGTCATGGGAAGAGGAAGTGCTTTTGGTCTATTTAAATCAGAAAAAACACATTTTCTATGAAAAATGTATAGTTTTTTTTATCATTATTCCAATGAAAAATGTCCATTTTCATCTCAGGCTAAACTTTGTGAAAATGCAGATTTAGGGCAGAAATTCACATTTCAGAAATTAAAGTTTGCATTAGTGCACATTTTGGAAGTTAGCATTGCACAAACGTACACTTTCAAATGTGAATTCAGGTCTCAGAAATCATTAATATTTCTTTGGAATTGTGCCCTGGCTTGCCTTAGCCTTTAGCCTCATGACTGGGACAAGTTTGCACACAGTAACAAATTCTCAGAGATTCCTAATCATGCTTCTGCTTTTGGAAGTCCCATGAAATTTTTTGCAGCGATGTGCACATCCCTCCAAACATTTGGATTACATTCCTGAACATCTAAAAGAAAGACTGGAGAACTGAAATATGACAGCAGAAGCATGGGCTTTTCAAGATGGATTTCTCCCTCACCCCCAGTACTAGAATTAGCATTCCCTTCCATTATCTCTTAAGACATTTATGATGACAAGAAGTATTTCACAGCTCTGCCATTGATTTTGCAAGAACCAAAGCAACATCTAAAATTGTATTGATTGCAAGGACAAAAACAAAACAAAAAAGATCCCTGCAGCATCCATAGGGAAATTGACTTTGCTCCCACGCATAAGTCAAATTTGATTACCACTGTATCTGCATGAATGCAGATGTGCAGCCTTTTTGCAACAGACCAAGATGCCATAGACAGAGCCAGGCCACTGGTTCATGTAGCGCAGTGCTGTCAATGTAGACTGGCAGCTTTCGCACAGCGTCTTTCTTGGCCCTCTCTGGGGATGCCAGGGATTCAAGCTGCAGCCATTGCATGCAAACCTGGTGCTCTGCCATGGTGCCATATGACTACCAATGCATGATGAGCTCTCACACACTGCCCTGTGATGCAAGCCAGAGGTTCTGAACATCTGTAGGTCCTATTTTCAGTCCCTCCTTACTAAGTAACCAGTTGCAGGCTCATCGGAGATTGGAGGACAGGGATCACATGTGTAGAATTGATACAAGAAATTTGTTCTCTCTCTCTCCTCCTCCTCCTCCCCCCTTGCCCCTTTCTTCAATATTCTACTGATGAGCAAATGCACTTCCAAAGTGGGAACTCAATCTATTAACAACCATTCTTTTTCAGTTCAATTATTTTCCTATTTTTTCCCAGTCGGACTTGCATTGAAATCAATTGTACCTGTTAAACAACTTCCAAGACTTCTTTCCCCATATTCTAACATTTATCTCTTTGTCTCCAGTACAGAATCAATCGATTCCATCGATCTAAAGAATCCTGTTTTGTAATGTTACCTTCCCATCAAAAATGTACTGACTTCATAAAATCCATCCCATCTGCATTTTTGCAGATAGTTGAGCGTGTTTCATTCCATTATCCATTATTTGACAGGACTGGATTTTGTGCAAATGCATTCAGACAGATTTGCACAAATTCAGACGTCAAAAATGTTCTGAAAAGGTACAAGTCCCTCCGTAACACGTGGATGCACCCAAAATGTGCATTTTCATGCGTTAGCTTATGGAAAGAAATGTGCAATTTTAGGTTATTCTTTATTTTTATTTGTTTCCCTATACGTAAACATATATAAAATTACAAAAAGGGAAAAAAGATGGCGAGACCTGGGTTGCAGGTCCACAGAATCCGTCTGACTTCAAAACAGCCAGTCCACCAAGAATTCCCCGGGCCAGGTGCATAAAAATCTGAATCAGCTTGAACCTCTGCTAACCACAATATTTTGTACAACGCGAAATCATATCCATCACCACTACTTGGCAATTATAATCTTCACATTCCCTTAGATATATTTCTTGCTTTTCTCCATTTTTTGCAATTAGATCCATGCTGATCAGGCTGAATTGTAGATTACATTTAAGGATATTTATGGAAACTTATTTTGCCGTCTCTGTAGATCTATCATTTGCTGTGAAATTTATCATAATGATCCGGAAGCAGTGATGGAGCAGAACAAGCAGCCTGCTGAACAGGAAGCTTCTGGTTTTCCCCGGGACAGAGTGTGAGCTTGTGCAGCCACAGAAGGTCTTGTAGTCTGGGAGGCAGAGAGCTCTGGGCTTCCCTCTGTGGCTCGTTCTCTCAAGAGCTGCCAGTCCTAGCTCTCCTTGCCAGGAACGGGAGGCAAAGCCTCCTCATCCAGTGAAAGCCAGCGCTGCTGCTGGGACTCCCAAGAACAAACCCTATGGAGCGCATGTCTGCTGCACAAATGTGCCTGAGAGTTTTCCCTGTGCAGTTCTGCCTGTGAAAAAAGAGCAATCTTCGCAATGGTTTCTCACTGATTAAAGTACCTCTGGCTTATTAAATGAGATTTACAGAAAACAAATTACCACTAATTTTCAGTGAAATGTGGATAGTCCTGCATGATTCTTGCACAATGTGAATTGCTCTGGCAGAAAGTGAAAGATGTTTCAGCAAGCTAGTCATCGTAACAAGTGGGCATTGCTGTTCCTTTTTTATTATTGCATTTTAACTGGACATGCACATGGTGAGCATGTCGTGAGCGGAGCCGGCTGGAGCCGGAGGTCAGACTAGATGGCCCAGGAGGCCCCTTCTGACTCGCTCTGTTTCTGTTTCTATTTTATCATCATGTTTTTATGGATTGTTGTAAACTACCCTGAGAGCGTCACCTATCAGGTAGTATAGGTGGTGGTGGTGGTGATGATGATGATGGCAGGGTAAGATCGATCAAGGACACAATCCTTTTACAATGATCGTAAGACCCAAACTCAGTGGCTTATGCTCATCCTATCAAACGCTCCCCATCCTTACAGCCTGCATTTTTGCTAAATGGCTTTTTTGCCATCTAGTGGAAATATTTTAGAGATAAGGAAGCTGAAGAGGCCATACAATAGTTAAACTATGGAATTACCTTCCACAAGCTGAAGTGATGGCCACTAATTTGAATAGCTGTAAAAGGGAATCTAACAAATTCATGGAGGAGATGCCAAACCATGGAGATCCATCCAGTGGTTCTATGCTGCCTTCAGCCTCGGAAGCACTATGCCTCTGTGCGTCAGTTGCCAAGGAACTTGGGCAGAAGGTGCTGCGGCACTCACAGCCTCCTTGTGGGATCCTGTATGGCTAAAGGATTGCTCCCTGCATGGCTAGAGGACGGCTAAATGTACTCGTGGTCCAAGCTAGCAAGGCTCTTCTCATTTTCTGATATTCTCACCTCCCTGCCCACTGAAATGCTCTTCTTTCCCCATCTCAGAGGTTCTGTTTCCAACTTCAGAGAGGCAGCTAGAACCATTTTTTCCATATGCCAGGAGGCATAATGGAAGACCATAAATTGCACATGTCTGTCTCTGAGTCAGTCTGAAGTGTCTTTAACCTCAGATCTGAAATCCAAAGTATCTGATAATTCCTCAGGGAGGCTAGGAAGCATAGAATCTGTGCAACCTAATCATTTTGTCTAGAAACTGAACAAGAACTGACTTTGGGGAGCTAATTTATGATATTGCAATGAACAGAGCCTGAGAAAATGACAGCTTATCATGGACTGACATGGTTACAAGATAGTTCCAGTCCCGTTGTCTCTTAAAGAAAAGCAAAGCATTGAAAATCAAGGCGATAATACCTCTTTTAGGACTACCTCAAAAGTTACAAAATAGTGAGTAAACATAATTGGACTCTTTGTCAAGCTTGATGCTACATTGGAGAAAATAGCAAAATGCAAGCCATGACGGATCAGAAATGTATAAAACATATTTTTATAATTAAAGAGGAACTCCATGGGTGTATGCATGGGATAGAAGCACAGTATTTTGAGGGTAGGACTTGACTTGAACATTTGTACGGAGTTCCCGGAATGATTCTGCTCCTGTGTCCTATGTGGTAGAATATGGAACAGTTCTGCAAAGGTCCATTGGCCAATTTAGTGGAACCAATTTTCAGGATAACACCTGAGGATTGATTGGGAATTCTGAGCCTACCCATGCTGGATTCTATGAGTATTGGCTGTATTTGAACTTAATGCCCTTGCCTGGATATTCAAGAACTTTTAAAATAGGGCAGATGCACCAGAAGGTAGATCTGGTCTCATTCCCTTCTTTGTATTTGGAAACATGGAAGTAGTTGGTCTGTGGGTATGGACTGAAATCCATGAGCTGGTGACTCAAGCCCAACTTAGCAAAAGCAGGTGGCAAACATTTGGCAAAACATTTGGATGGAAAGAGCAATCTAGTGCAGAGTACATGAGCCAGATTGATATGAAAATAATCATGTGGTAGCTCATGTCAATTTTGTTGCACTGAAAATCATCACTGATTCCAGGAGTTGCTATTTAATATTCTGGTAGGAGAATTAACGCAGTTTGCTTGACTTTAGCTTGGACCCAGAGAGAGATCATTTGCTTTGCTCCTGAGATCCGACGTTTCAACAATCTGTAATTTCTATTGATTTTGAAGGGTGATGGCTGTCCATCCATGGCAGAACGGGGGATTTAATGGACTCTCATAGATCTGAACTACTATATAAAATCCTTCATTTAATCCTATTTTATAGGGTTGAATTTAAATTCTCTTTTTATAGGATTGTTACTAGCCTCTGGAATGATACCATTTCAAAAGTGTTTTATAAGTTTGCTCTTAGGCGTATACTTTGCATTTTCAAGCTAGTTTTGAACATTTGCATTTCCATATAAACGTTATGCATAGAATTTTCTTTACAACCCTGGCTACTAAACCCACATTTAAAACAACCATCTCCAGAATTGAAAAATGCGGTCTGTTCAAACATAAAGGCATTTTGCATCATTCAGCATGGAATACATCTCTGATGCTAGGTAGCAAACGCCTTGACGATGCTTGTGTAAGAATTGAGTTTTATAATGAACTAATAAAGTTGCTTGCATGCCAAAGCTTAGATTTATTTCCAGTCTAATCAAATTCCAGCTGATAAAACTGAAGATGTTCGCAAAGTGTTCATTGACACCTTCTATCATTTGGCTGGATATTTCTCTTTGTGACAAAGAAAACTGCACAGTCTGTTTATGACTCTGTGAGGTTATTAGCAGATGTTAGTAACAGACCCTTCTTAATCTATCTATTTATTTATTTACATATATTTATGGAGAGCCAGTGTGGCGTAGTGGTTAAGAGCATGGGACTGGGACTCAGACGACCTGGGATCTAGTCCCCGCTCAGCCATGGAGCCAACTGGGTGACTTTGGGCCAGTCACAGACTCTCAGCCCAACATACCTCACAGGGTTGTTGTGGGGATAAGATGGAGGAGGAGGAGGATGTAAGCTGCCTTGAGTCCTTTGTAGGAAAAAGGCAGGGTATAAATTGAAAAATAAATAAATAAATAAATTTATAGGCCACCTATAATTGCCTAGGCCTTGCTAGGTGGCTTGCAATCTAGAATGTCTCTCAGCTTTTCCTGATGGCAGTAGATGTTATTGGCAGGAATTTTGGGAGGAATGGCACACCTGGGCAGGATCTGTAGAGTGGAGCGCAGTGGGAATCCTGGAGAAATTCCCAGAGCCAACTTGATACGTCCAAAGGAGGGCCACCATGGTGTGGGGGTGAGTGCTAGACTTGGGTCTGGGAGGTCCTCATTCTAGTCCCAACTTGACTATGAAGCTCCCTGGGTGCCTTTGGGCCAGTCACTCACTCTCAGCCCAGCCTACCTCACCGAGTTGTTGTAAGGATAAAATGGAACTATGTAATCTGGGGTTCCTCCCAAGTGGGAAAAGGCAGGATACAAAGCAATGTAATAGGAATACCAATGGAAATGGCATTAAGTTTGTGCCACAGTCCTTCTGAGCATCTCAGGGTCTACTTTGTCTTACATTAATCTGCTGATCTTCAAGAGGGTTCATTCTTTGGGTGCCTCTATCTTCTGAAGTGAAGTGAAGGAAGCAAGGAGAAATCAAGTTGGTCCAAAACATTTTGCTGCTGAGATATGACTATCCCGAAGCTCCATGGAGTCCATTTCTCTAGCGTTAATTTACTTCCTCTTGTGCTCGGCCCTGTCTTGGAAAGAGAGCTAAGCCAAGAGGAAACCCATGAATACTTGCAGAACAAAACTTTGCATGACAAGCAACCTTCTTCTGCATCACAAACAAAACTTGCCACATGTGGTGCAGAAGGTTTTTGTGCAGCATTCACACAGGGTTCCATCCCTGGCATGCGCCACACTAGACACACTTGTTGCGAACTCAGATTCATTGTGGCATCGAAGCAGGCCCAAGTTGGGTGACCTGAGCCCAAGGAATCCAATGGGTTCCCACACTGCAAATAGATTCCTCATGGATCCGTTCCTCATCAACAGTCCTGATGACAAAAAATGTTGAGTAGAAGACCATCCTATTTTATAGGGGAGAATCCCATGCTTGATACTCCATGTAAACAAGGTTCTTCCATTGGAGGGAAAGGGGTGCATTTGGGAAGTTAGGTCACAACTCTTCTTTCAATGGTCTAGCTTTCAATACAGTAAAATTCCCAATGAGGTGAGACCGTGGGTATGAAGGAGCATTCTAACGTGTTGGTTCCCACCTCTGTTCTGATGTGGTACAGCCCAAAAATGTCAAAGGCTACTAAGCCAGAATTCAAGGAGTTGTATCAAAGGTAGCCATACATCAAGTAGACCCACTGAATCAGCAGGGCTTCAGTTCATTGTGACAAGCTGAAGTTCCATTCATTTCAGTAGGTCCACTGTAAGTATGTCTCTGTCTGCTATGGGCCCAAATTCTTCCCTGCCACCCCTTAGATCAGTCACTATTGTTAAGAGCAGAGTATGATTCCATGTATATGTCCTTTCTAGAAAAGCAAAATAATAATTACAAAATCAGCTCTAATGTCTTCTTTTGCAGAGCATCAAAGTGAGTTGGCTCCCACCGCCACCAGGCACACAAAATGGATTTATCACCGGCTATAAAATCCGACACAGAAAGACAGCCCGCAGGGGTGAGATAGAAACACTGGAGCCAAACAACCTCTGGTACCTGTTCACAGGTTAGTGTTTGCATGGCTGTTACCCTTCCATAGCCAATGGTGAATGAATGTTTGGGGAATACAATATGCTTCCAGCACCAGGAACCTTGTTTTCCTCTGCATTCAGGTTACATTTATTAGACTGTACAGCAACAACCTTCATACATTTTTACTTTGTTTCCCCCTTAATGGTTTGATCATGTATTTGTGCCTTTCCATTTTCCTCAGCTTAATGAAACAATTCCCCATTCTGCCTCACAGTTTTTATCCTAAATTAGTTTCTATGAATGCCAACTCAAAAACAAAACCTGTCACCCTAGTACAAGGCTGTTCCCTTAGTATTCATACAACAAGCAAAATGTGTTTTTATATTCCGTAGAAAGCTGTTAAGTGTAGGGTAACCTAACGTAAAGCAGAACTAGGTTTGTATGTTTTCAATGACTGTATAGAGGAGAATATTTAAGCAGGTATTCCATTAATCAGTTAATTAATCTATACCCTACCTTTCTACCAAAAATGCTACTTAAGGAGGCTTATGAAACAATTCAAAATAAATTAAAACAATAAAGCACAGGAAAATGCAATCAAACCAAAAGAAAAGTGCCATCTAGTTTGCCGCTATGTGAAGAGAACGTTGGCCTAACTAGGATCCAGCATGGCTTTTCTTTTTTTCTTAACTACAGAACAAAAACAGCACCTGCCTACAAGCTTCTTGAATTTGAACCTTTCCTTGAACCTTTGCTGCTATCAGAAGGCTAGCAAGAAAGAACATCTCCCTTGGGAGCATGTTTCCCAGCTGGGAATGTCCTCTCTCATGTTGCTAGCAAAGCACCTCTGAAGAAGGTGGCCTCAAAAGAAGGGCCTTCTTAAAAGCCAGGCAAGCTCATAGGGGAGAAGGTGATCTTTCAGGTAACCCATCCCAGGTTTTCTAGGTCATAACCAGCACTTATAATTCTGCCCAGAAACAGACCAGTAGCCCCTGAAGCTGCTGTGGGCAAGGGAGTAACCAGCCCTGGTCAAAAGGCTGGCCACTGCATTTGGCTTTTCACACCTTTTCAAAGATGGCTTTCAAAGGGAAGCCTTCTTGTCCAGAGGGGAAAGATGTTGGAATTCCTTCTTCCACATCACAGTTTGAGGGATCTCAAGCATAAACTTCTATATGCTGCAATTCTGTACAGTAGTCTTCCACCAACTGGCCCCTTCCAGATGTTTTGAAATTCCACTTGCATCCTCTCCAACGAATATGTCTGATGTGCAGGAATTCTGAAAGCTGCAATTTTCTGTAATTACACGAAGTTGTAATATGCACTTATCAAAGAATCAGTCCCACTGAGGCTAATGACGCTCACCTCCACGACTGCACTGTTAATGAAGTCTTGCTTTCCTTTTAGCCCTATAATGTCTACTTGTGGGAAGGCCCATAAAATCCCCCATCCTTTTCTTGTTCCAGAGACAACCTGAGAACTTTGTTTTTTATTACACCTTCAGAAGTTAAATTTAAAGATCCCCCCATTCTGCTTTTTTTTATTTATTGGTCCCCCTTTTCATTGGTTTTTAACTATTTTTGATGTATTGCAATTTGGCCGTTCAGATTTTTGGACTGTACATCACTTTTGAAATACACACACACTATAAAACTCTTGCAAATAAATAAACTAAAGTATGGTATCTCGCTTGCCATTCATCAGCCCACATATAAAGTTAATCGTTCGATAGCTTTCAAGAAAGGATGGGAAATTCATATTTAAATATGCCGAATGGAACAGTAACAAACACATACCTTATTGGCATTGTTTACTTGCATATTACAAGATTTCCAGAGGAGCTGGAAATCATGCAGCTTTTAAAGGGATGATTTAAATATTCAAGCAGTGAGACTTTATGTCTTCTTAAAAGCTTCTGCTGGTGAAGGCAGGTGTTTTTGCCCACTAATGAGGACAGCTGCAATAGCAAAGTAATTCAGAGTTACAACAAGGGCTTTAAATCACTACTATCGGTTTTAGTGTAAGATCCAGGATCAGCTAAAATTTAGAAGGGTGGTTGTTGTTGTTTTTTTTAATTTGGAACATTCTTCCCCAGAGAAGCCTTGCAATTAAATGTGACTGTTTATCTTTATGCTTCATGGTCAGTATTAAGATACACAAAATGATAAACATATATTCCTGTGAGGGAAACAAAGGCTCAGTGTAGGGTTCCAACAACAACACACTCCTTCGCTAACAGAAGTGCAAGAGACGTTCCAGGATTCACACGATCCAGAATTCCTGGTTAACGTTTCTCTAAAGAGCTCTATGTGCTGAAGCAATTAGGCTGTGATCTTGTCTAAGCTTACCTTTAAGCACTTGCCCCCTTGAGATCACAAGTAGCTTTCCCCAGCAGAACAAAGGTATTGGACTACAGCTCCCATCATTCCCAAACATTGCCCATGCTGCCACCCTTGAAACTGCACAACTGAAAGACAGCAAATTGAGGTCTGATGGTTATTCTTCAGTTTCCTCTTCCAGGCAAAACTAGATAATTTATGCTTCATGGGGAGAAGTGTTAAAGTATTTAACATTATGCCAATAAATGTTAAAACACAAATGTTTCATGCTGCTGCGCACCGTTTTCCGCACTGTTCAGAGCCTCGGCTCTTCTCTCCATTGCTGTCAAACTGCCATTCCTTCCCCAGTTGCTGTTTCTTTAGGCAGCTCCAGCCCTGCCAAGGTCCAGCCCGTCTGACAGCAATGTAAAGCAGGGGTCCCCTAGCTGCGCCCCCCAAGCTCTTTCCGTGCTGCCCTCCCACCTACTTGTTTACTGTTATGACCCGCAAGGCATTTTATCTCAGACCCACACAGTTCTTCCGACCTCAAGCAGACCATCTACTGATGTTTTTCCTGTTCCTTTCTTATAAAAATACCGTAGATAAAGGATTACACAGTAAAAATATTGTTCCGAAATGGATGGCTTTCAAGTTAACATTCCTTCCTTTACTTCTGAATGTTTACTTTTGATCTAAATTGATAGGTTAATATTTTTGCTGCATTTTGATTGAAGATGTGGCCCTCTTTAGGCATTGGGCATTCTAATGAGGCTCCGTGTCCCAGAAGGTTGGGGACAGCTGCTGTAAAGGGTATCAAAAGCTTGGGATTTCCTTCCAGCTTTCACTTATAAAATGTATCTCCTTGCCAGTAAAATCATCTCAAAGCAGCATACAGTGCTAATAAAACACAACAACATCCTAGCATTGAGCTTTCAGTCACCAGTAAAATGGGATAGAGTACAAAGAAATGAATGGCAGTACACTAAGGGCAATATCACAAATTCAATCCATAGTCTGAGTAAATAAATAGGCCTTCCTTGAGAGCAAGAATGTACAAAGCTCAGTTCCAACAGTATTGGAGCGGGAGGGGATTCTGCAGTCATGGTGCCTGTACTGAGAACCAGCTCTGAGCTTCCCACATACTGAACCCATGGTAAATGTGACACTGCCCATTGGGCATCTCCACTAGCTCCTAACTGCTGACCTGATGCATAAGGCAGAAGATGCTCCATTAAGTAAGCAGGTAGTAAGTCATGCAGGACTATATGGAACAGCCCCTTGAGCCTGACTCAGTGGCATATTTGTTTGAAGCGAGAATGGGGCACTTGGAACTCCTTGGAGGCTCTGAGATTTCCCACATGGCTTCTCTTCCACCGATCCTGCCTCTTTCCTGCAGCCATTGGTTGTTTGATGGTTTCCAAGGTCCATTTTGATTCCAGTGCTGGTCCTGTCCCCACTGCCCACCACCAGGAGACAGTCCCTGAGAATTTGGTCCTTAGCCTGAAAGAGGTTCCTCACCTCTGGTTTGAAGCAGCAGATGCTTATAAAGAATATATCTGACCTGTTGGGTGAGCCTTTCCTGAGCTCCATGTCACTGTGGGTAAATGTGAAGATACAGGAAGTCCCTGAGTTCCAAAGGAGCTCTGTTCCTGAGAAAATTGAAATTCAGTCAAATTTGTATGTAAGTTGAATCATGTACAATCATCCCTCCACATGCTCAGGGGTTAGGGACGCAGGGCCCCCATAAAATAGAAGAACCATGAATAGCTCTAGGCCCCCTCCCCACCCACATGCACCAGTGCTGCTTCTTTGCAACAAGAAAATGTCAGAGAGATTTCCCTCTCTGGATAGGGAGGGCAGGAGGGCCTGTTTTGGAGGCCTCCCTCTCCCCCCTTTCACTGTCTCTCTCTCTATGGTGATGACAAGTACAGGTTGTTCCTAACTCGGGAACTACCTGTACTGTCAAGTGATAGTCTTGTACCTTTGCAAGATCTTGACAAGATATTCTTTAAGAGTATGAATCAGGAAGTCCCATTTTAGCTGATATCTCAGAATTGCATGACTCTCCTGAATGCTCTCCTGAAATCAAGATGGCGGCCATGGCCTATGGTGCCCCCATTTTGTGGAGAAGTAAATATGTTTCCTGGAATAGATATTTCTTTCTCTTTGCATTCTATGAAGCAACTGCAAGTGGAATGTGCATAGACTGTGATGCTTCTAATCTTGGGAACATCCACTCAGTTTTTTGTACATGTTGATTTGTATTGTAACTAGGTCTCGACAAAGGAAGCCAGTACAGTTTCCAAGTAGCAGCCATGACAGCCAATGGGACAGGACCTTTCTCAGACTGGTCTACGGCAGAAACTCCAGAGAGCGATCTTGATGGTAATTATTGTTCTTTTCACATCCATTATACCTCTGTTTTCCCTTCTGCTGATTGTGGCATTGACCCTTCAGCTCAGGTTGCTACAGAGGTCAGGTGTATACAGGTTCCCAACTCACTGGATATTTTTCAGGAAAAGGTTTCCTGGCTGCATGCTGTTAAATTTATCTCTTTCTATGGAGAATGAAGCAGACATGAGGCATGAGACGGCTTTATTTCTCTGCCAGTGGTTCCACCAGAGTTTTTAGCACCTGTCTTTACTTTTGCCAGCTTCCGTACCATTCACTAAAATGTAACAGAGGGGTGGATACACAAAACCAGGTTATTTTTCCCCTGTTGCATCTGCATTCACCATACTGTGGTACCCACTGGGTACAAGCAGAAGAGTAGGATTGCTGTATGGCAGGAAAGAGTCTCCTCTGCTCCCAGTCCATCGCACAGACATCCCTCAGCATCCTAAGCTGCTCTTGCTCTGAAGCGTTTTAGCTGCCAGGTCAGAGGTGTAGGCCAGCCATCTCACAGGAAATTAAAGTGGCCTTCCTGGATGAGCCCAAGAAACAGCATATCTTATCTACCTGCAGAAGCCGCTGAGACAGGCAGAAGAAAGGCACTGAGGTCCATCTCATATATTGCAACCACCATATGATACAGCCACCCACAGAAGGTGTTTTCTTTCAGCTATGATGACTATTGAAAGAAAACCGTCCCTGTGTGAAGCCTTGCCATTCCACACACTAGTTAACATTTTGTTATTTTTCTTTGTCTTTCCCAAGAGATATTACTCAGAGACAGACTGCATGCCCTTTGCATCTAGTCAGTTCAGACCTCTGGCAGGTGCAAGCGGTGGCTAGATCTTCCCCGGTATCCCACTGCATGGGGAAGGAAGAGGGACGGAGAGAGGAGAGAGAATGGAGTAGCAGAATGAGAGAGATAAGAGGGAGCTGCAGAAAGAGAAAGCCACCTTTGCTTCTGCTCCTGCCTGCTGAAGCTTTTCACCTTGCTTCCCACTGATGGGAAGCGCCTGACGGGCAAGCCATGTAGCAAGGCAACCCCTGACAGAAGAAAGTCACCTAGCTATACTATGAATGGATGTAACAACACTTGAAAAGCCCGATTACAACCTCCGCACTGCTCCCCTGCCTTCTCTCTGCTGTCCCTTTCCCCAACCCAAGTTATTGCTTATTTTATGGATTTTTGTGGATTACTAGCTACAGCGATGAAGAACTGCCCATGAAGTGTCAACCAAATGGTTTGGAGCTCTCAAGTAGGAGTGAGAAAGCTTCAAGCTACAACATCTATTTTGTTTTCATCCAAAACTTGCGATCAACAAACCAAATCTGATGCAAGAGGCATGCACAGAAAATAAAAAAATTCTGAACCAGGAATATGAGCTAAGTGCCACCACTGAGTGGAACTCACAGCCTTCCATATACAAACCCACCTCTGCTTACTGAAAGCTTCCTTCATTTCAGCGGTTATCTTGTTGCTGCTACTGTAGAGCAATTGAGAGTCAGAGATCCTCGCCAATGTGTTGCTGATCACTAGGGATCTGCAAGGAGATCCAAAGATCTACCTTCTGCTCACTCCATCTTAGAAAACCCCTTCCGGAACATTCCTTCAGAAACCCTCAAGGCTTCCGCAGTCCTGCCAAACAGATTGCTAACTGCAGTTCCCTCTTTGCTCTTTTCCATATAGCAGTTTCCTCACCGGATGCTTTCTTGGCATCTGCTGTAGCACGAAAACGAACAGTATCTTGAAGAACTCCCCGAACTCCCCCTGGAAACGCCTTTTAATTAGCATGTTTTGTTAAAGTGATTAAAAATCCAAACACTGCTGCTAATCCAAGGTTCCCTGGAAAGCCAAAATGGTTTTCTGACAGCTGGGGAGGTTTTAAATATTTATTTTGAGCATCAAATATTGTGGGGTGTTTTTGTTCTGTTTATTCAAGGAGAAGCAACCCGGATGCTCCCTTTCCCCACAAAGGACCAGAATACCAGGAAACTTGGCTCTATCTCCTATATTCTAGGATACATGGAATATCCACTGGAGTTGGGGCAGGGACAATTTTCTACGACTTTTAGCTTGTTGATTTATCTTACTAGCATTTATTTTTGTATACTGCATGATAGCCTAAGATCTCCAAGCAGTTTGAGCTTCATCAGTACTTTTAGGAACATAAGGAGATAAGAAGTGCTATGTCAGCTCAACCTACGGGTCCACATGGGCCAGCATTCTGTTTGCACCCAGGACAACCAGCTGCCCATCAGATCATACAGGAAAGGCATAAGTGCAACAGTACCCACCCAGTATTCCCCAACAACTTCTCTACATGGGCACACCACTTCTGATCTGGAGGTAGCATAGACCTATCAGGACTCGTAGGTCCTGAATAGGTCCATGAATAGCCTTCTCCTCCAGCAATGGGAAGCCTTCTCCTCCTTTGAAGGCATCTGAAGTGGTGGCCATCACTCCATCTTGTGGAAGCGAATTCCATAGTCTGTCTACACAGTGTGTGAAGAATGCTGTAGAGGTCTCCCCTCCTTTACACTCTATGCAAACAGCCTCTTTCCTCTGTGCCTCTTTTGCTGCCTGTTCTCAGCTTTTCCTCTCACCCCAGCCTTGATGATGACTTCCTTAGCCTGGCGTCCTCTGGATGTTTGAGACTACAACTCCCAGCATTCTGGATCACTGTCCTTGTGGTCTGGGTCTGGTGGGAACTGAAGTCTGGAGGGCAAAAGGATGGGGAACACTCTCTCTGATGTCTTCCATGGTGCACCTTTATCCTGGAACTTCCTTTCTCACCTTTAAAATGACCTCCACCCCCCCTGCCGACCAGGACTGTGTTTATGTCAAGAATCCACAGGAAACAAACTCTGTGTGTGACAGAAAGTTGAATTGTATGAGAGCACAGGGTGCAGGAGGCAGCTTCCCAACTGCCTGATTTTCATTTTTGAAAGACAAGTTTCTAGTCATGTTATGTTTGAAAATGTCTGGACAAAGTTTGCAGAAACCAAGAAGCCAGTGGGATTACAGAATAAGTTATCCAACGGTTCAAGGAAGGAATTCCATGCTCAGCACATCTCCTTCCTTGAAAATTTGGAAATGGTAAATTTGACTGGTTTGCAAGTTTATTTATGCAGGTTAAAAAATGTAGGTTTGTTAGGAGGTTTGTTGTATTGCCTGGAGGCAGAATTTCAATTTTGTTGTTGCTAGTATAAAGTACCCTGGGCTCCCACTTACTCACCAGTTCTGTGTTTTGTGCCATGAGTTACTACCCGATACATTGTCCGTTTCCACAGTTCGACTATATCTTCTCTATGGTCTTCGCTTCTTTTTCATCAAATGGTGTATTTGTTGTTTTTTATTTTCCTGTGATTTTATATCTTATTATAGAGACAGGGGGCATCACAACGTCTGCTGTATGTTGGCTTTTATAAAGTTAGACATAAACTGATCCTTGATAGTGATAAAAATAGCAAAAAGTATTGAATATATTGATGTACCTCATTTAAGTTCTGTATTTGGAACACATCCATATGTGCAGTAGCTGAACACACTTCTAAGGTACACAACTGGATTGTAAATGCATGCACAGTGCACCAGGAACTTAACAGGATCATGTTTGTTGGCTTCCCCCCCTTGTAAACATCGCTTAATTCAAGAATCAATTGACTTTAGGATGGTGGCATTGGTGTGAAAAGACTTGTAAAAACTGCTGTGTGTATTAAGGCTTCTAATGTTCTAATGAGATTTTCCAGTGGTTTCAATAGTACTTGGGAAGACTTTCAGTGTGTTGACCAAAATTTATTGCAAAGCCCATAAAACACCAAGGGCATGGATGGAATAATCTATGATACCCTGCACCTGAAAAGTATTTGTCCTTTTGCTTCTGATATCCCCCTTTTCCAAGCTTTTTAGTGGGAATACTTCACAAAAGGAGCACCCTTTGTCAGAGTTTGCACAACATTTTGCATTTGGACATAATATGACCGGCCTTCCCATTGGGGAAAAGACTGCAATTTATCTCTTCTGCTCTCAAAGAGACAAGTTGCTCTGTTGCCCTTCTGGGGAGACCTGTGATATGACCGCTCCGATGTAAACTTCTGGGAAAGGCTTGCTTTGTCCTAAAATGTTCTAAAGCCCCACACCATTAGATGGGATAATGAACAGGAAGATTGCCTTGCATGTAATACATTTCATGTGAATACTCTGCAAATATTATCCATGTTTTCCTGTGGACTGATATTTTTTGCAAGCGTTGTAGCATTCATCAAAGCATGTTCAGAAATGAGGCAGGCTGAGTAAGGGAAAAACAAGAATATGCATGCTCTTAATGGATGCTGCAGAGCTGGATTGCTTCTAGGAAATGAGACCAGCAAATAAAAGCATGCCATTATAACTGGTTATGTTGCTAGTCCCTAGTGCCACTACTGAGTATTTCATGCTTGATTGTACTTATGTATCAATGGTTTTTCTGTGGCTATTCTTCAAGATAGTTCTAGGCACACCATTTCGTGAACTGAGTGGTTTCTTCCATCTGTCGTTATTTCATAAAGGATAATTTCTATTTGTCCCCCTAATCTCACTCCTTTCAAAATGTTAATAATAATAATTTATAATAATAAATGCAAAAGACAAGAGGTAGTCTGGAAATGACTGAATTTGGTAAGTGTTGTGGTCAGATATCTTATGCGTTGTATCAATTAAGTTGGGCATTAGAAGATAAAACCAAGATAAGCAGGATGACCTGACAGTCAAGATGGGCATGCTAATTCTGCATGAGATACAGAGAGTCACTTGACTTTCCTCACTCCCTTCCCAGCCACAGTATACTGAACCCAAAGTGTGCTCTTGTCATTGTTCAAACAGACGGTCTCAGTGCTAACAATTCACTCCTTTGACTCCTAGAATCTCAGGTTCCTGATCAGCCAAGCTCTCTTCATGTCAGGCCTTTGTCAACCAGCATCGTCATGAGCTGGACGCCGCCACTGAATCCGAACATCGTTGTGCGTGGATACATCATCGGCTATGGCGTGGGCAGCCCCTATGCTGAGACGGTCCGAGTGGACAGCAAACAACGATACTATTCCATTGAACATTTGGGTAGGTGGTTGTTCCTCTTCAGGGCTGTTCAATGACAGAAGCACTCAGAAGCATGTATTTGTTTGTGATACTGATATTCCAGCTTCCTTCCTGCAAGGAACTCAAAGCAGCTGGCATAACCCTCCACCTCTCCAGCTTATCCTCACCATGAAGTAGGTTAAGGTGATTGTCTCTAATTAGCCCTGGCACCCAGTGAGCATTGTGGCTGAGTGGGGACTGGAACCTGGAGCCTCCGAGTCCCACCCCAGGACTGTGACTTAGGCTAGGCCTCTCTTCTGGTAGGGCTTCGGGTCAAATCAGTGGTAGTCTTGAAACTCAGGTCAAATCTTGTGGCTCATTTGCTGTAGATGTGTTTGAAATTTGGAATGTGTCTACAGGGGCAAGCTGGGGCAGAACTGATTTGGGATTAATTGGGGATTGTCCATATACATTCTAAGTGGGGTGGAGTTGAACTCCTTTCTACTGTATTTCTCAGACACTTCAGCTTCTGAAGCAGATTTCTTGGCTCAGTGTGGTTGCACCATGAGACAGAGAACCAACTTCTGTCTCTTTGTCACATTTGCCCAAGAATTGCTTTGTTCACACAAGAAAGCCTTAGTTCTCAGCTTGAGTTCAATTCGACGAAGTCGCTGGGCTGCAATTTGCAAGTCAGTCCAGTAGATTCTGGATGGTGAGCAGGCTCACCATCACCTTCTGGATGGTGAGCAGGCTCCCCCCATCCAACCACCCCTGTGCCAAATCGTCCGGAAGTACGCTCCTTCCCAACCCTTCTGCAGCTACAATCCCTGCTGCTAGCTAGCATCATCACCCTGAAAACTCGCTGAGGGCCGCTGAAATGTTACTGCAGTGCTGCAAAGGAGGGACAGAAGGACAGAGCTATTGTGGCTGTCCCAGCAAGAAGTGACATCACCAATACTTCATGGTGATACCATTCATGGTCAAGTCTCCTCGCCTAGGAACACCTTTGTGACTTGTGTCGGCCCTGGGACAGGAAGGAACAAGGCACGCTCAGCATTGATCTCATTCTTTAGGTCCATTTATATACTGCTTGATAGCTAAAGCTCTCTGGGGAGCAAGCCACCATTCAACCTGAAGAATGTAGTCGTAACATCAAAGTAGACATTAGCTTAGTTAACTCTAAACTCTGCATTGTCTAAGAGTTCAGGGTATCAAGGAAAGTGATGCATGTCTTTCCACATCTACCAATATGCCAATTTTTGGGAGGACATAATTAAAAATGGTCAGTGAGGCATTTGCAAGGGAGCATCTTTGGACAGAGAATCATAGAATAGCAGAATCAGAAGGGGCCATGAAGGCCATCGAGTCCAACCCCCTGCTGTGGTAGGCACACAATTTACACCGCCCCACTCAGACGGCTGCCCAGTTTCTTTTTTAATGTCTCCAGTGTGGGAGAGCCCACAACTTCTCTAGGCAACTGTTTCCATTCTCATATAGCTCTTACAGTCGGGAAACATTTCCTGATATCTAGTCTGAAACTGGTTTGTCACAACTTGAGTTGATTATTCTGCGCCCTGTACTCTGGTATCAGCGAGAAGAGATCTTATCAAAAGTGCCTTGTACTGGAATACACAAAGTCCAGAGCCATTCATTCTGATCCATCCCCCTCTTGATTTTTTATGAGACTTTGTTTGAGTTTCAGCTCAGAAGGACCATCACTGTGCCCTAGGACATTCTTAGAACTATTGGATTTATACCCTACTTTTTTCTTATGGACTAGGAATTTATTAAGTACATTCTGTCTGTGTTCTGTGGATTGTCATGTAACTTTTGTTCTGTCATCCGCTCAGTGATAGAATTGGGTTTTTAAAAAAACAGAATGCAGTTCTACTTGAATTGATGCAAATAGCCACCACACCAGAATGAAAATTAAAATGATTTACAAGTCTGTAGTATCCACATGACTTGCAAAAAGCCAGTTCATTCTGGAATCCACGGGCAGGATTTCTAGAAATCTGAATTCATTTGCACATTTCTCCAACTTGTGACTGTGTTTGTTGACCACCAAGGCAGTGGTAGACATGGAATGGTGGCAGGTTTCTTTTTCCATTGTGCTGCTTGGAAGGGGGGATGTTGATCCAGGAAATGGTTGTTCACACTCGTAGGAATGCCCAGCCGTATTTTCTGGAAAACTGCCTGCTTCATACTCATTAATTTCCTTGGCATCCATAGTGTCACCAACACATTTTCTTAATCAAGTTGTTTTGCTGGGCAGGGGACTGTGTGAAATAGCTGATCTAATGATGAGCTTGTTCAGTTGATAGAAGAATCCAAAATCTAATCAGCATTTTCTATGCCATGGCTGCCACATCTGTCATTACTCAGAAGGATGCTTTTGCTTGCTAACAAAGTTTAAATGCTAATGAATGCCATGCTGAGTGCATATGAAGTCCCGTGTTTTACTTCAGAGCACTCTCTCTCAATCGGCACCAACGTATGAACACAATGGCAATCAAACCCTCACACTTGGTGTGTGTCAAAAGAGTATCAGGAGGTGTTTGATTATCCATCACACATTTTCCCTGATGCCTTTTCTTGATGCTGTATGGGGAAAGTACACTACAGTAAAATTGAGAGAGGACTTTGCTTCCTATTTTCAAAGAAACCAAGATCAAACTTTGAGAAAATTACCTATCATCTTCCTTACTCTCTTAATGTGCAGCTTTTACACATCCTGAAAGGCTTTGGTGCAGTTCCGGTGCTGTGCAAACATTAGGTCTGGCAGCAAGATAGTGAGAGAGAGTCCTTGTACCCTTATTTTATGTATCTATGTATTTATATCCCACCTGGGCTAGAAGTCTGTGACTGGCCCAAAGTCACCTACTTGACTCCGTGGCTGATCAGGGACTAACACCCAGATCGCCTGAGTCCCAGCCCCATGTTCCGCTCTTCAGAGTGGTCTAAGGCACTACACCACACTGCCTCTCAACCCTAGAAGGCCTATCATTATTATAATATTTGTCCCTTTGCTTATTTAATATTGAGTACTTATATCCCATCCCATGTTGTGGTGTTCAAGACAGCTGACACCAGAAATAAAATACAAAGAGACGGAGAGAGATGAGAAAAGGATTAAAAGGCTAACATGCCATAAAAAGGAAGAGAAATAAACACAAGCAAAGGAAGATTGGCAAGATCAGAAGAACTGCATATCATTGATGGCAAGGCCAAGCAGTCCAGTGCCGCTTCAGAAAGTCAAAAACCTTCCAAATCAGAAATGTTATAATTCTAAAGCAAAAGGACTCCAGGTAGGGGGCAAATGGGACCCTCCCAAGCAGAGTGTGGTGCCAGAGCAAGCCTTCACCTTATTCCCACCATGTGTGAGGTGGCAACCTTGTTTGCAGAAGCACAGCTGCATGTCTACCTGGAGCAGGATTCATCAGCAGAACAAGGCAACACAAGAGCCATCATGCTGGGCCGGGCAATGAACTTGAAGCTGCTACCTCCATTAGAAGAGCACCTGGGCTATTCCTGGACTTCCCCAAGGGCAGGACGCAATGCCAGAAGGAAATCACCCCATGGAAAGAGGAGGATTATGAGCAAGCAGCAGAAGCCCAAACAGAAGGCTGGGCATGGGACCTCCCTTAAAAACAGAACACTGAACTAATGAGCCAGCTGCACTGATTCACAGCCAGCTGCAAATGAGCTCAGCCAGAGCCTGCTCTTAGCTGTTGAGAGTTTCTTCCAAGCACCTGCCTTGACTCATTGAAAGCAAACAGGTTCCTTAACCTTTGGCAATTTCCTCCAACCAACTCTCTTGGACACCCCTGCTTGACCTGCATGTTTGGCAAAACGAATTCTCTGAATCAGACTGGTTTCTCCCAGTGAGGCTGCTATTGCCTGGCCTTGGCATTTCTGGACACAAGAACAGTAAACAGTGTTACAACCCATTGTGCATTATACCTGTGCAAACTCTTGTGCAAACAGTTCCATATTGTGCCCATGCAACAGGTTGTGAATGACTTGTGCATGATGCATAACCAATTGCAAAGAATACAGAACCAGTTCTGATAGTGAAACTCCTGAAATCTTTTAGTACTATTTGTGGAACTTGGTTAGTACTACCTGAATTGTGGAATAACACCACATGATTCCATACTTAGTAACAAGACAAAAGATTCATTCAAGTAACAAGATCCATTCAAGTTCAGTTCATCTTTTGCTACCATTAAAGGTCACTGTTCCTTCATCTGTCTGTAAACTAGACAGACCTGGTCATGAGCAGTAGGTCTGTAAATACTCCCAAAGGCTGATTAAGATCTTCATCAGATGCCTTGCTGTATATCGCATCACCAAAAAGAGTTTGTGTTGGTGGGTAGCATGAAGCAGGGTCTTTGCCGCTGCAGCCCCAAGGGAGATCAAGTTGGCTACTCGACTTCCAACAGAACTTAGGTTTCACAAGGCCTTCTGCTTTTTAATTTTTTTAAAAAAATATTTTGACCTGTTTGAAAATGTGTTTTGCTTTTGTTTTGATGCTGCTTTGATGTTATTGGATTTTATGTAATTGTACATTGCTTGGAGAGCCCTGGTGGGCAGAAAAGTGATTAATACATATTTTAAAGAAATAATATATTTCATCTGCTGTTTCAAAGTGAGCAGCCAAACACTTTCTAGTAGTTCTTCAAGAGTGACTTTTAAGCAAGCAGGCCTTAGGGAGGTACTTCTGGGAATCTTTCAAGGAAGGTAAAGGTCATGACATTCAGATGTTGATTCACTGAAGGATAAGTGGAACGGATTGAATGCAGAGGACCCCCAAATCCAATCTTTGCCTGTTTAATTAAAGATTTCAGGCAACGGGGCTGGAAAGACACCTGCTGGAGAAACTAGAGAATAACTAACTGGATTTAGATAGCTCATCAGCCTAGGGGAGATTAATTTGTTTTTTTTTTCCAAACATTCTTATGCAATTTGATAGGAAAAATGGGCATCTTGAAAAATAAAAAAGGAGAAGACATTTCAGCAACATTTCCGTGGGTGGGGTACAGTACTCTTGGGCTTACCTTAATTTCAGGGTGATGAGCTAAGTGTATAGGTATCTCTCCAGCAGTTTGCAGATTTCTTGCCTTCCCATTCTTCAATTAAAGCCCCTGAAAGATAATTCCTCCCAAGGGCTTTTCACAGCTTAGGAAGTGCAAGCAACCAGGGAGTCTGGAGAGAGATGGAAAGGTGCATGATAAAATGGAAAACTCGGGCAATTCTGTCTGCCACTGGGCAGGAACAGGGCAAGCTCAAAAACTGCTTGGAAAAGGGTGCAAAGAAGGTCTGAAGCATCCTCATAATGAAGCAGGAAAGCAGAAGCCTCTTGCTCAGGAGAGAGGCAGGCTTTCCGTGAATTACCATCCAGAAGTTCTTGCTATTTTTTAGGTGAAATCCCCTTTCCTATAATTTGGTGCACTGGTTTTGGGCTCTGAAGCAACAGGAAAAAATGTCCCGCTTTCCAGTGTCAGAGACCAGTTACCCATCTTCCTACTGGGGAATGTAAACAGGTTACTGGTGGTCTACTGGGGTGCTGTTGCATTCATATCCTGCTCGTGGACGTGCCGTTGGTGCCTGGCTGGGCACCGAGGCAAGAGAGGAATGGACCAAATAGTCTAATCCTGTAAGATTCTTTTTATGTCCTCATCTAAGTGACAGCCTCTCCAATATTCAGGGATGGCTTTCATATCAGCATTCAATATGTGATAAAAGAGGGAAATAAATGAAACACTCGTGGATGGAAAATGAAATGAAAGGGGCTGGCAAGATGGAACAAAGCCTGAAATGAACTCTTTGGATGACAGAAATGCACAGAAATTTAAAGTGCCGCTCCGCAATCCTGTTTTATGTGCTCTTCATTGTGGGATGCCCAGTCACAGCCTGACCAGTCATGTAAGACTTGGTCTCTGCTCTCTGTTGGTTCCATTTTCATGTGTCCTGTGAGGTGGGATTTGACTACAGCCACCAAGATGGCTTTAGGTTCCTGGGAACCACCAGGGGGCAATTTTCTTGCTGGGAGCCTCGTGTATTTTGGGACAAGATGTAATTCTGGTCCTAACTGAAATGCATCTTTGTATTGTTATTGATATTGTTATAACCCTAACCCTAATCCTTGTGTATAGTAATAGCTTGACACATTCTGATCAGTGCATTGATATTCACTTGACATTTTACATTTGGTATGTCTTATAGTTATTGTTGAACTATCCTGAAGTGTTACAGAGGGAATATCCTACAGCATCAGAGGCTCCTGTTCCTAGATGCCAGGCTAGTTCCTAGATCTGGGATCTGAGACTATGCTGTGACGCTGAAGCTGGGGAATGGAGCTTTAACCCTCTCTCCTTTCCCCTTGCAGCTGGTGAGCAAAGGGCTTCCCTCTGAGGATGAGAAGGTGACTTCAGAAAAGTGTAAAGGAGTGTTCTGAGACACTCCAACTGGTTGGTTAAAAACAAAAAAAGGATCTAGTGGAATCTAATTTTCCATCTGATGGAAAATTCAGGGCAGGAGGAGGGAAAGCTGAAGATAGCTCACCTTTCCACTTCTTTTGCTCTGCACAGGATGCCCCAAAACCTCCAAGTTTGGGGATTTATGGGCATTGAGATAAGATTGTGCCCCAAACTGAGCGAACTTCTCCAGTGTTGTAAATTGCCTAAGTATGGGTTATAAATACACAGCTGATGAAGGGAGGGGGGCATCACATATTCTTCAAATGTTCTTCCTTCTTGTGATCTCCAGGTCTTTTATCAATGTTTCCTTAATTTAGCTGGTGCCGATCTGCCTGGCTGCTGCATGCATCATTTCAAAAGTAAATCTTTTTTGCTCCTGACTGAATGTAGCAATTCATATTTTGTTGGAACAGATCTTTCAGTGCTGTCTGTTAAACAGAGGTCAACCTCCTGGTAGACACTGCCCTAAAGTCCATTAAATTTTATTAATACTGGGAGAAAGATAATTGGGAATTGCTCACATTGGTGATGGTCATTCTAGTTTACTTCTTGTAAGTTACTTGCATGCTATGTTTCTGGCTAACTAAAAAGAGATTCCAACTGCACCAAAAAGTTATCAGGCATGAAACATTGTTCAGGCTCACATTAGTGCTAGGAGGATTATATTACAAAGTCAAGGCACCGCTACGTGAAGGTTTGTTATGGATCACAGTTGCTTTACCTTGGATGATCTGGGGAACCCAAAGAATTACCTTGAAGGAGAGCTTAGTCACCCTGCTGGTGCTTGTTGGAAAAGGTAGGTCTTGAAGCAGCTGCATCTCAAGCTGTTTAGCTTAGGGATATTACCAGGTCAGAAATCACAGGAAATTCATACATACAAAAGTGATCATGATTCAGGAGGGGGAAAAATTCTGAAGAAGATCCACTGTCTCCTTTTAAAATATGGAAATATTCTTTACAGGATGGACCTTCTTATTTTCACATCACTGTGAGGTTGGTTGGGCTGAGAGACTTTGTCTAGACCAAACTCGTAGGAGGAACCACTAGACTAAGCTGGCCCAAGTCCAAACTTACAATGTAAGCTTCATGGCAAGGACTCCTGGGTCCCAGACCATCCGTGGAACCACTAAACCATTCCATTTAGCTTATACCGCCTTACATAATCAGTCTGCTCTGTATGTTGTGTTAAAGTAAACTTTAAAAGAAACCTTGCGTGATGTGATCATGCAGATTTTGTGGTTGAAAGGATGTTCAAGTCCTTTATGGCTGGCTAACATTTGTTTCCACATACTTCAGATCAGCAGATACTGCCTTGGATTGAAGCAATACTTCTTTTTTCATAGTGCTTATATGAACATATGGAAACCATGCACAAGCTGTCTTCCTTGATGGTTTCATCTCATACAATCGTGGTGAGCTCCGGAGATATGGATGTGAGAGCAGACACCCATCGTGTCTCTTGCTCTCTTGGTAAGGAAGCTCCACATGATAGGTTCGAATGAAGAAAGGTGATAGAAATATCTCTCACTCTACTCAGGAAGTGTCCTAGGATCCTGAAGGAAAGGCTTATTCTAGTTTGGCTTGATGGTCTCAAAAGCGTTCACTGTACAGAACCGTAGTGCAGTGCTGAAAAATTGCCATTTTCATGCATCTGATATTTCCCATGCTATTTGTTTGAAAAGAAATCCCTTTTCCAAATTCAGTGGAAAATATTCTCACCAGCAGGACATAGGGCACTCGCGCTTGACTTGTTTGTGACTTAGTTGAGGGGTGTGTCCAGGTGTCCTGTCCCATTGTACAATCATCTCTCCATGGTCTCCATCCTTCCTTCCACCCTGCGCTTCAGTTAACACCCAGAGGATGTTGCAGAATGATGGAGAAAAGAGTCATAACCGCAGAATGCGCATATGAGCAGCTTCAATAGCCTTCCAATGATAAGGTAAACTCAAGGGTAAATCTGTCAAACAACAAAATACATCTTGGAGAATTATGATCTGTGGAGAGTCTAAGATACACAATATCAGAATAAAGCCCTGTTCTTGATTGTCAGCAGGTGCACAAAGAGAACTTGATCCCCACAGTCCTATATGCATCAGAATCCTTTGATGCTCACAGGGGAAGACGAGTCTACCTGGAAAAGCAAAGTCACTCCCGTCAAATACAACAAATGAAAGCAAGGAGAAATGTTGAGAGAACAGTTTGAGAGTAGATCAATTTTCAATGATCAAAAAGTATCAAAGGCTCAGTCAAGTGTGCCTTCTTTTTAACATCATATTAATTTAATTAAGGAGGGTCAACTATAATTTAAGCATATCTTTTTATGCAAAAAGGTATAACAAAAAGATGAAGAGAGACATACAAATACTTTGGCATGCAATCAAAGTGTAGTCACACACAACAAGGTTAAAAAGCACAAAGAGCTGCTTTATTGCTAATGTAAGACCAGTTTTTTTAATCTTGTCTGGTTAGAGATGCATGAGAAATTTGCTCACTCCCCCCGCCCTCCGCTTTCCATGGATTGATTCAGTCAGTATCTTCCAGTCTGGTGTATATTTCTGAGCTTGTGGTACATTCTACAGAAATGAAACACAACAAACAACACACGTTTGATGGCATGTGTCCATTTAAAAATATGCAAAGAAAAATATGTCTCTTTCCAAAATACCACCGTGATGTAGATGATAGCTGTCTCTGCCAAAAGACGCATGCATTTCAAGATATACACAAAAATGCATGCATAATGTACACATTATGGAAAATATGTATGGACTGTATCACAAGTTGGTGCAGGAAGATGATGGGACCAGCTTGACCTGAAAAACCTGACAATCTTGGCCAGACTGAGATCGACAGATCCATCCATCCCTACCCCCCCCCCCACTGCCATTTGTGTCTACTTTGACGGGCAACAGATTCATGGGAGAAGATTCTGGGAGAAGCCTGGAAGCCTGGGAATCCACCAAAAACTCGAGATTACAGCTCTGAAGCAGCTACAGAATCCTCAGATGGTTAACTCTAGACTTAGCCTGCCTGCAAAGACTGACCTTCAGGACTTCTGTAATGATATAGACACCATTTTTTCTTAAGCATCCTCTGATTTTTAGGGAATGAGAGTGTGGAGGCCACATGTGGACCGTGTGTTATCCACCCACCTTTTTAGATGCTCTTTCTCAAAGGTGTGAGAAACACTTCAATAAGTAGTTCCCAAGAGAGGTGTAGCTTTTCCCTCCTTCAGCCTCTCCCTGAGGATAGACTGTGTGGGGAGAAACATGTCTTGAAGGAAGGAAGCAGGCAGAGAGGCAGAAATGCCAGTACATCCCTACTCCTCTTATTCTGCCTTTGGGACAGAGATGCACTCTTGGCCTGCAAGCAAAATGCATACCTAAATACAGTGAGCACTGATCATTCCCTCACTCCTTGCAAGCATGTACCGTCCTCTCTCTCTCTCTCTTTTAATGTAGGTTCTATTACCCTTACCTAGGCCCTCTAACATGATATCGCTACCACGATGAAGAGGCAAAACATATAACAACCTGGCATCTCTAGACATCTATGAGTACATGGGCTCAAGCAAACATTCACCATGTTATTCTTTTCTAGGAAATTCACTGAAAGAAACTTCCTTCTCCAATGCACTGTGCACCTTGGCCATTCATATTATTTTTCTTTCTATGTGTGGATGCTCTGGCATAACTCATACATCAATGTAAGCCTGCAAAGATACACGGTGAACTTATTTTAGATTCTGAAATTGCAATACTTCTCAGATCATGGTGGCTTATTTCAAATTATTTTCTCCGTAGGTTGCCTGCTACTTTTATCCATTCTTGCATCTGAATTTTGCCTGCTCCAGGTTGTGTTTGTTGCAGCATTTCCAGTCAGATATTCCTCACGTAGGCATTTTCTTTTTAAGCTTGGTTAAGCTTTACACTTGACACTAAATGCACTGAACTTGCAGTGCACGGTGGGAGTTGCAAAGGTTTGTTTCTCTGCAGGCGTCCAACTTACAAGTAACTGTGTTCAAGCTCCAGTTTGTCTTCAAAAGACCTTGGTGCTTGGCGTTGAGAAATCCAGGATGTGTTTCCTGCAAAAGGCTGGGCTGACATCTTAAAAGCTACTGTAAGGATGGGATTTACTCTTAATCTCCAGAATGTGCCTGATTGCTTGGAGAAGCAGAGAGTATTTCTAATGAGAGAACCCAAATGCCTTAATTTTGCATCTTTTTAGATAGCATCTTTGCCCACCACTGCACAAAAGCATTCCTGCAATATATCATACTCTTGGAACATCAGAATGACATCTTAATAGCATGTAGTTCAAAGAAGGTTACCTCCCCCATGTCCTTACGAGATGTGTTCACCAAAGAGCCAACAAAACCCTTTGGGTATTTACACAGCTAGTCCATTTAATCATTCAACGCTTGAAGGGGCTGGTGTTATGAAGATGTGGCCTCTGGAACATTACAGGAGCAGAGTGGTAACTTGAAGCGTTCATACAAGTGTCAGAAGATGGTCACACCTGGGTTGGCTTCATAATAGTTATCACTCACAGAGTAATTCACCTGGATGAAAAGAGAAAGACTGGTTTGGTCCTTATTGTGGCTGAGACAGCAGTCAGAGGGGAAGGAAGAATCAGGGGCTGTTCCCACGGGCACAGTCCAGAGATCCAGAGGGAGCGACAACTGAAGGACCAAGCCGGTGGTCAGAACCAGGAAAGTTCTCTTGTCACTCATGCAACAAAGAAGAAAGACATCGCCCAAACAGAGGACAAAAAAGGCATCAATTGGCATAACATTGGCATGTACTAATGTGTCAGCATTGATGCCAGAATACAAATTAGTATAATGCAAATAGAAATGTAGACTATGGCCGGGTGACTTGTACATCTTGCTCAGTCTGCTGTCCAGGTGTCAAAAGGGGATGGGCAGCTTCAAGGTCAAGGTCTTCCTACTGATGGAGACCTCTGTCCATGGCTCTGTCCTTCTTACTGAGTACACCTTCAAAAGAGTTGGACGGTTCAGTTTGCACCTTCAATAGTGACTCCTTCAAACAGAGGACAGTCCTCTGTAGAAGAGGACAAATGGCCATGCTACCCAAACAGCAAATATTTGGTAGTCTGCATTGCCTGGGAGCACACAGAGACCAGCCTGAATAGGCAGGGCCAGTACAGAGGTCGTGAATACTGTAGAGTTCAGTAACGTGCTCCACAGACCATTTCTTGTTGCTCCCATCAGAGCACTGCTCGTTGCCAGTCTTGAACTCAGGATTTCTGAAATTCTGAAGTCACCCTTGTAGTAAGGTGCTGCTGCCAAACCAGGCTACTGGCAGGGTGGGGGGTGACTTTAAGGGGCAATCCTGTGCTTGTTTAGATGGAGAAATCCTACATTTCTTAGCATGCTGCAGCCAAATCTAAGATTGCACCCTTGTGTGCTTGTGCGATAATGTAATTCTTCCTTTGCTTTGCTTTGCTTTGCTTTGCTTTGCCCTGCCCTGCCCTGCCCTGCCCTGCCCTGCCCTGCCCTGCCCTGCCCTGCCCCTTTTGGAGAGCCATGAATTCATGCGAAGCCTCACTGGCAGTCTGAAAAGATGCCTGCCACATATGGATCTCTCACCATAAGAAACAGGCCATCTCTTGTGCATTTGGAACTTAACACAGTTCTTCAAGGAGAACAAGGAGGGCCAGTGTGGCGTAGTGGTTAAGAGCCTGGGACTGGGACTCAGACGATCTGGGTGCTAGTCCCTACTCAGCCATGGAGCCAGCCGGGTGACTTTGGGCCAGTCACAGACTCTCAACCCAACCTACCTCACAGGGTTGTTGTTGTGGGGATAAGATGGAGGAGGAGAGATGATATAAGCTGCCTTGAGCCCTTTGCAGGAAAAAGGCAGCATATAAATCGCAATATAAATAAAAATAAATAAATAAACATTTTCAGGTTACAAGTATTGTAAAATGAGTGCAAGAGGTTGACAAGATGCACTTGGAAACCCACCCAGGTTCCACACATAAGCTCCCCATGGTCACACGGAGCCTATGCAAACTGCTGGCATTTGCCAGTGTTTTGGGTGACAGAATTGGCTATCTCAGATTTCCCTCAAGCAGAAATGCACGAATCAGCAACACCTGAGTTTGCTGGATCTCAGTGACTTCCTTCTTGAAGGCCAAGAAGTGCCGTTGTTGTTGTTGTTGTGCAAGTTGTGACTCAAGCTCAAAAATATATGAACTTGAATTGTAGATTTTGCTTGGGTCTGACTAATCCTGGGCAAAAGCAAGCAGAAAGGAATTTGTCATCTGTCCCTCTCCTCACCCTTGCGAGGGCCAGCTCTGACAGAGGGAAGGAAGCAGTGATTAATTCAAAGAGGGTTGAAGGATGATCGCTCCCCAGGAGAATCCTAAGGCGCGAACAATTCACAGCAGGATTGTGCGGAACATTTGGTACACCTGCGTCTATTGATGTAGCCAGATCTAGTTGTATTGATTCCCTCTTTCCGCAGGCCCTGGAAGAAGTGCTTGCCTCAGTGTTCCTTTGGCTTTAATGCCAAATTATAGAACAACAAAAATGAGGTTAAAATTTAAATTAACCCAGATTAAAGCTTCCCGAGAGGCAAGATTATTTCCAAAATCATCTCAGCCCAAGCTGCTATACAAGATGGAAAGGAACCATCTTCTAAGCAAAGTCTTCCTGTGGTTCAAGAGAGAGGGAGAGAGAGAAATTAGCTGCTTTGGCAAACATTACCCTGATATGAGGTTAATGCTAAGCTCATACAGCATTTAAAAAATAAAAATAAATGAAAGCTGCTAATATGATTAAAGGCAGCTAATAGGATTAAAAGGTTCTTTAAAATGGGATCTGTTCCTAAGATGGGTTTTAGGTCTGCATTGCATTACACTTGCTGTATTATGCACCTGTTCCAACACAGTAAGCTAAGGCTTAGCAAAAATATCCAATATTTTCATAGGGCTTCCAATTTAGGAAGAAAGGCTCCAGCCCCGGATCATTTTCAAGGCTAATGACAAATACATTTGTTCTTTTCTCCCTCCTGGGGTACCTTATGATTCTTTTCACCCCCAGTTTTAAACAGAAGCGAGGTTTGCACATCACAACAGCCAACCCCTTGTGGTTTCCTTGCTGCATGAATGTGCCTGACAGATGATAAAATGGCTTCAGTCCTAGCATGGTTTCCACTCTCCTTTCTCAGTCCTCCCGCTGTCGGCCGATGTCCCATCAGTCTCTGCACCTGCAATTCAATTCTATACTGGATGCTGGTGCAGCTTCCAGTGCAGCTTCCAGGAGCTGCTGCTGCTCTTTCCAGGGAACTCTGTTGTAGCTGCAAGCCAGGACAGTGGAAACCATGATGCCAGGTTTGAATGACCAGAGAAACCATGGGAAAGCACACCACAGACTATGACTATTGTTTGTTCGGACTATTGTTTGCTAGCATGGCTTCTGAAAACTAAGCACACCACATCGAAATGGCACCTGTGGTTCGGGTGATACCGCAGACCATCCTGTACAAGAAACCACCAACAACATGGCTTTTCATGTTGTGTGAACTCTGCTGCCTCTTCTTTTCTCATTTTAAGTTTGCTTGGCATTGGCTCACCCTACCCTTCGGTTCATCATGGCACTAAAGCCAGATGGAAACCCAAGTTGGTAGCCCTCTCTGTGGATGATGAGATTGAGAGTCCATTTTCCAACCCTTTCAGAGGTCCTGCTCACCCATGCCAGCAGCAGGGGGTGGGAGGGGGTGTCCTACTTTCTCATACATTTGCTAGTGCTTAAACATGCATATAATTGCACTCAAGTACAAATTATACCAACGAAAGTACCAAGCCGTTATGTGAATTTCTGCTCTGGCATTCATGTTCCAAATTTATGAATTGGAATTCATAAGCCAAAGCCTTTGCTAACAACGCTCTGCAAGTACTTGTACATAACCAGCTGAGAGCCTTTCTCCAGAAGGATGCAAATGGTATTCATTTGGTAAATAGCTGCTTGTCACCTGAATTAAAAGGAGATAGTATTTTGTGTTTGTTGGGAAAATACCCTCAATTTCTCTTTATTTTTTGGGATATTTTTGTCATGATGCAATAATGATCTCGATATTGTTTCTGGATGTCTCACAAGACACAGGCATGAAACAGGATCACTTTGCTTACAATAGCCCTGTGGGCACACATGGATGTGTGCATGTGTTTTCCTACCTTGGTTCCCGCTTCAGGTATATCATTGCTCATTTTACAGAAAGGCAGGTCAAAAGGGGATGAAGCATCTATGAGTTCTTTTTCCCTGCAGGTAATATTTTTAAAGAACAGTCTTACTCACATAGGATGAATTTGGACAGGGGAAGTTTATGATGGGGTGTCCTGGCTAGACCCCTCTTCCCAACGGATTCCCAGACTTGAGAGCACATTTGAAGTGCCTCTCACAATGGGGCAGGAGAAGGTCTCAAGTGCAGCCATGTTGCTATAGAGACATTGATGCTGCGCCTGTGGATGCTGGAGAGTCAGCACCAGTTCACCTCCCCTTGCCTCTCATGTACAGCTGTGGGAAGGAAGCCCGTGCATGTTCACTCAGTGCAAATAACATCCTGAGCCAGAAAGCTAATCATGGAAATTCTCTGAATATATCTCTGTATCCATCTCCATGAATGCCAAATAATTTCTGCTTGGCCAATAAGGCTGCAGTGAATGCGGGTGGAATGAATAATGCTCTCAAAATGATCTGTTCACCCTCGAGTGTTATGAATGGATAACTGCTCTAGATATTCATGAAGCCCTTTTTTTTAAGTAGAGCTCCTTTCTTTGGCAATGAACATGCCATCCATCTCATTAGTAACATTAACCAAATGTATCAATGTAGGACATAAAAGTAATTACAAAATACTGGGGTAGGGAATCATTAAGCAGTATTGTAAAATAAGTAATATTGATTCATTTGGCATTTGAATAATAGGATTAATCATCCTGAACATGTCTGGGATTATAAATTGGAATGAAATATGGAATTTTGTATCAAGGATGTCGGTCTCACTTGCTTAAGAGCAACCTGGTTCCAGTATGGCTAAGTGCTGCAGGAAATGAGTGACTGTAAGAAACATAGGCTTGGTTAGATCATTGGTTGTAAGCATACCAAACCCCAATCCAACAATGGCCTCTTGATCATGATTTCCAAAGCGTGTCCCATGGAAAAAGCATCTGTCGCAGTGGTTGTTGAATGTGAGAATAGCCATGCTAGATCGGACCAAAGGTGTATCTAGATAGCATTCTCTTCAAACAGCGGCCAACCAGTTGCCCCAAGAAGACATGAGTGCAGCAGCGCCCTGCAACCCAAGTTCTCCAGCAACGTGTGTATGTAGGCTTACTGCCTTTAATAATCAGGGCTAGTAGCCATGGGTAGCTTTCTCCTCTGGGAATTTGCCTGATCCATTTTTAAAGCTGTCCAAATTGGTGGGCATGTCCTGAACTTTTCACCAATCTGCTTCATGGGAGGACCCCAGGTTCTAGTGTTATGAAGAATGGAGGAAAAAATATCTCCCTGCCTAGTCTCTCCACATCATGCAAGATTCTGTACACTGCTACATTTCTCCCCTCACTCACTTTTTCCCTGAACTTTGCAGTCCCGGCAGTTGTAAGCTTTCTTCTTTAGGAAGTCGCATGATCATTGTAGTTGCAGTTTTCAGCACTTTTTCCAGCTCGACAATATCCTTTGTGTGAGGGTGAGGTGACCAGAATGATACCCAGTATCCTAAGTGTGATTGCACCATAAGTTTGGATAAGGAGAGCGTTGGCCATTTTATTTACTGTCCCTTTCCTAATATGCTTCATAGCAGCTTTGCACCTGGTCAACATTTCTATTGCGCTGTCCACCACAGCCCCAGCATCTATTTCTTGGTCAGTCACCACTAGCTCGGACCCAATCCTCTTTTATTTGAAGTTGGGGGGATTTTTTGCCTCAATGTGTTTTACTTTACCCGTGTTTACATTGATCCGCATTTTCCACGTTGATGCCCAAAGGTCCAAAAGGACCTCTCCAAACTGGAAATTCTCCCAGTTTGGAGAGGTCCTTTTGGACCTTTGTGTTTCAACACACCTTAAATATTTTGGTGTCACCTGCAAACCTGGCCACTTGACTGCTTACTCCTAATTCCAGACCATCAATGTGTTAAGTTGGAAAGCATTGGTCCCAGTGCAGAACCTTATGTATAACCCTAATATTTGTGTTCCTCCATTGGAGAATGTGCCATTTATTCCTACCCTCTGCTTTCTGTGTTTTAACCAGTTACTAATTCATAAGCACACTTCCCTCATCTTCTGTCCTAAGTTTGCTCAGCAGTCTTTGATGACAGACTTTGTCAAAAGGCTTTTCGAAAACCAGGTAAACAATGTCTACCAGATCAATTCTCTTCATGTGTGTATTCAGACTCTCAAAGATTATTGAAACAAGATTTACATATGCAGAAGATATGCTGATTCTCAGCAGGGCATGTCTGTCTATATGCTTACTAATTTCATCTTTACTAACACTTTCAACCTATTTACCCAAAATAAAAGTTATGCCATGTAGCCTATCTTTTCCTGAATTCTATCCAGATCCTCTCTAAAAAATTGGCATTCTATTTGCCATTCTTCAGTCTTCTTGGCTGATGTTATATATTTTTAAGAAGATTAGCAATTTCATATTTGAGGTCTTTAAGAATTCTAGGATGGATGCCATTTAGACCCAGTGATTTATTAGTTTACAATTTATCAATAAACTGCAAGCTTTCTACTTTGTCACCACTATTTTCCTTAGTTCCTCAGACCATCTTCCTAAAAACATCAGTTCAAGCACAGGTGCTTCCTATATCATCTCTAGTGAAAGATAAAAATCCTTCATTCAGCTCCTCTGCAATCTTCTTATCAGAGATGTGTACCTTGAAAAGCTAGCTGCCATGTTGAGCAAGAAGACTATATATAGCACTAATCACCAATTGCTATTCAGATATCAATATTCTGACATGGGAAGTAATAAGGATGTACTAGGCTTGCCTGAAGCTGCCAGATGAATATCAGATGATCACAAGGAATTCCCAGATGCTTTCAGTGCCTAGGAATCATGGCCCCATCCCTGGGTCCTGACTGACCAGTAGAAGGCACTATGGCTCAATAGAAGATGTCTACCCCAAGCTGTGAGGAGGAAAACTGCTTGGTTCTCCTTCAGACAATTGAAAGAAGTGTGTATGTTTCTGAGTCCAGAGAGAAGTGAACCTTCAGGTTTAATGCAGAAATAAAACTGGGCCGCTAGGCGTTGAAAACATGAAGGAATGCTGCTACTTAGATCACTGAATGCAGAGAACTGTTGTTTCCCGAGGGGGTTCAGATGACCAGCAATGAACAGAGTATTAAAGGGGAAAACAAAACAAAAGCAGCTGTACAAGCCAAGACCCCAAAGGCAAAATAGTGTTCTTCACATACGGGATGAATCAGACAGGTAGCAAGTAACCAATCTTTAGCAGCAAGCAAAGCATTTCCCCTGACAGAGAGACATATCTTAAAATGCACCAGGAGCAAAGCGTTGGTGCACCAGGACATGGTTGGTTGGTCGGTTTTGTTCAGATACCAACCCTCAAGCAACACATGAGGGATGCCATGGCCACTGGGAGTCTTCCACTCACTGCTGATGACCTTATGCCACTGGCCGGTGTTTGTTGCTGCTGCCTCCAAGACGTTGTCAACCACTGCCTGGTGTGTGTGCACCCAGGGAGATGCTGACTGGCACAAGATTGTGCTGTGAGTGAAGAAAATTCATGCATGTTCAGCACTGTGTACATGAGGAACTTCAGAGTGAAGTTGAAAGCAGACAAACAGAGTGCTTGCTGTTAAGGGTCCAAATCCAGGGTTAGAGATGCGTCAACCAGTTCTAGAAGGGGTCACAGTCCCCCTGAGAGACCGTGTTCACAGCTTGACCCAGCCCTTCAGATGTCAGCTCAGATGGGAGCCATGGTCAAAGGTGTATGTTACCAGCTTTGACTGATTCGCCAACTGTTCTTCTTCAAGCAGAAGGGTAACCTAAAGTCAGTAGCGCACACCCTGGTAACTGATAGGCTGGATTTTTGCAATGCTCTCTACATAGGGCAACCATTGTGCTCACTCCAGAAATTACAACTAGTCTGAAACATGGCAGCCAGGTTGGTCTCTGGGTCATCATGGAGAGACTGGCTGCCAATATGATTCTGGACACAGTACAAGGCATTGGTGATTAAGCCACCCCGAGGCTTTATTGCAATGGGGCGGCATAGAAATGTTTTAATAAATAAAATAAATAAATAAATTACCTTTAAAACCTTTCATGGTCCAGGTCCAAAATAACTTTAGAAGCACCTTTGCCCATGCATTCCACCTCACCAACAAAATTCTCCTGGGGATAATCTTCTAAGGTCTGCCTCTGTAAGATTAATGTCTACCACCCAAAGGACTTTCTTAGTGGTTGTCCCTAAACCATGAAACAGCACAGTGTATTCCAATATACAAATAAATTTTAAGAGGATTTAACAGCTAAATATTTTTAGTACAAACTGAACCTGTGAAAAGCAGCTGACTAGCATGCACCACCATGCCATTAAATACCCTTTAAATACCATTAAATACCTAGGAGAAGAGGGCAATGATAACTTACTGCCAAAAGATGGCAAAATCTGTGGCATGTGGGCCTCAGCAGGGAGATCATTCCACAATGGAGGGACCTACCACTGAGACGGCCCTTTCCCCTGTTGAATTCAGGATCCCAAAATTCAGCTAGACGTTCAGTTGAATTGAGAACTGAATTCAGAATTCAGTTAGAAGAATATGAGGCAGAATGACGTCGTCCTCTGTGCTAAATAGCTCTAGAAAGTATATCTGTCCCTTAAACTGTCTCAGCTTTTCATTTCTTTCTCCCTGTGCACCAACAACTGCTTTTTACTGAATAAGGGAGACATTTCAGTGAAGTTTGCACATTCCTATTCATGTCCCATTCATGGAATTCCACAAGTTTATTACATAGTGAATTGAATTAAATTATTATTTAATTCATTATTGAACTAAGTCATTACTTCAATAATGGGGTGAGAGGAGAGATTTCATGTTGTAAATAGTAAATAATTCCTTGAATGATGATGATGATGATGATGATGATGATGATGAAAACTGGTCTGTGTGGTGTAGTGGTTAAAAGCATGGGACTGGGACTCAGACTAGATCTGGATTCTAGTCCCTGCTCGGCCATGGAGCCAACTGGGTGACTTTGGGCCAGTCACAGACTCTCAGCCCAACCTTATCCTGTGGGGATAAGATGGAGGAGGAGATGTAAGCTGCCTTGAGCCCTTTGTCGGAAAAAGGCAGAATATAAATCACAATATAAATAAAATAAATATAAATAAATAAATCCATTCAATTTCAGCATTGAAATGTTAGAGGCTTTTGAGTGCTATTTTTGTTGTTGTTGGCCACACAAATAATTTCATTAAATATGTCTTTATAATACCTAGTTTTAAATGTGGTTTGTCAGAAAATAGAACTTTGTTTCCCAAAGTACACATTGCAAAATTCGGAGAAATGTGAAAACTTCAGGATAACGATGCTCTGCTTCACAGATTCCTGTGTGGATCACAGATCAAGTCAGTTGCAATTAGAACTTGCAAAGAATGAATCCCTCAAGCAGCCCTACTAGAATGCATGGGCCCTATGACTATGCAGACATTACTTGGGTTGCATGCTTGTTTACATGATTTATTAGCCACTGTTCACCCAAAGCTATCAGAGCATTTTACAACCTCAAAGCCATAAAACCGAAATAATAAATAAAACAGGTCAGAAAGAAAATTCCAGCATAAAACAATCTAAGTCAAATGACAGTGGGATAATAATAATTAACCAAAAGTATTCAGTAGGTGGTAAACAGAAAATAAAGAGACAGGCCTATGAACTTCCCTGGATTAGAGCCCTTGAGGCAGTATGGTGCAACCAAAAATGAACTTTCCTTCTGGTCACTGCCAACCTTACCTTGGATGACTGAAGAACCCAAAACGGGGGCTCAGAAGCTGATCCTCAAATCTGGACAGGTTCAAAAAGAAAGCAGGATTCCTATTAAAAGATCCAGTTTACTGGTCCCCAGAAACTGCCTAGGAGACACTTTCGTTGTGCTAGAAGTGGGGATATTTTGTGTGACTTCAAATGTGACACATGGCAGCCTTCTAAGATGGTACCAGTGGATAATTTTGCTTAGACAGCTTCTTCATTTTTATGAGTGGTCTCAAGTCAAGTCTCAAGTCTTTACTTTCAAGTCCAAGTGGAGTCTCAAGTCACTGCAAGAAATTTTCGAATCAAGCCCCAAGTGTTCCTCTCCAGCTGCACTCACTGCCTTGTCCCTCGCTCCCAGCTCCTTCCTCGTGCCAAAAAGAAGACCCAAAGCCTTGCCTATTCTGCCTGTCTTCTTGAAATCCCTTCCTCCCCCCATCTCTGCTGTGTTCATGACTGCCTTCCAGCCATTGCAGAAGCCTTCCACTGAGATCACCCCATAACATCCCGGCAAACAATGATCTACCCTGGTGGTTTAAAAAAAATGACACAAATGTCGAGTCGAGTCGCTTGCTTGTTGCTCCTGAATCGAGTCTGAGTTGAGTTGCTGATGTGACATGGGGGAGACATGGGGGAGAGTCACTCAGCTTGAGTACCCAACACTGCCACCCACCAAAAAACCCACAAGTTGATGGGAATCACTTGTCCTTGTGAATATAAGACAGATCTAAAAGCACCTCCAGATTACGAAGTAAGAATGCATGACAATTTGTTTCACTTAATTTTTATCAAGATTTTAGCCAGTCTGCACTTTCTGAACAGAACTTGGATTCCATATGCTTCCAGATTTGCAAGGCAATTCTTTGGCCAAAAAATAAAAGGAAAAAGAAAAATTCAGAAGCACATGCACAGAGTTTTGGCTGTTGGGTGTTATAGAAATAAATACATACATACTACATTTGCAAAATGCACAAAAATGTATAAATTTGAAAAATGCACACAAATATTTTTTAATCAATAGAAGACTGCATGCCTTTTCAAAATGTGCACAAGTGATGTATACATTTGGGAAAATGCACCGAGCTTCATGTGAAAAGAAAGGAAAATGCTCAAGTCAAAATGGACTTTGGATAGAATTTGGAGAACTTTGGCACATGGCCAAGTGATAATAGAAGAGAAAAGCAACCCTATGAAGAACATGATGAGTATTAACTCCTAGGCCCAAAACACACGAGAGGCCTATTTCCAGCCTTTAAATGCCCTCTACAGAATGTAACCGCCTCTGAGAATACAGATGTGGTCATTCACAACAGAGAGTGGGCCCCAAAACACCTCAAAGCCTCAGGTTTTTGAGCTGTTACATCTCTCACATAATGCAGCGTGTTCCTGCTAAATAGCAAGTCCTTTTGCTTCCGATTTGTGACCTACATTTAGCATCATCAGTGCCAATTTGCATGTGCACAATATATCAGGCAATGTGTGTCCTGGGAAATATGTAGGATCAAAATCTCCTCAAAGAAGCAAGAAAAATGTGCAGTGTCTTTTCTTCTATGAACCCCAAGTCCAGTAAACAATCCCAACCAAGTGCCCCATCCTTCGGTCTTTTCTCCCAATGCATTGTTGGATTTAAGGGCTAAACCAAGATGGCAGAGCTGGCCCATTTATTTTAACTGAGACTTGTAAATAGTTAAATGTCTGTTGTGGCCATGCACCAAATAGCTAAAGCACACACAAGAAAGGTCTTGGCTCAGGACTAGATCACACATCTAGTCACAGAAAGTTCCAGATTCAGCTGCCGGCATGTCTAGATAAAACTGTGACCCCCCACCCCCCCTCTTCTGAATCTCTGGAGAGATGTTGTCAATCAGTTCAGCTCCCAACTTAGTTTTATTTAATATGCTTATTTTTAGTTGAATTTTTAACTGTTGTTGATTGTAATGTCATGTAAACCACTCAGATCCTATGGGAATACAGTGGTATATAAAAATCAAAACCAATCAGTCAGTCAGGTTAGGGATGTATGACAAATCCGCTGGGATACTTACTTAATTCTAATGGATTTCTCCCATTAGCACCCCCTGTAAGTAGGTGCGGATCAGACGCATTTTGTGTCCAGGCTTATGATGTGTTCCACGCTGCAGGAATAAAGCAACTGATGTGTATAATTTATTGGAAAGTGTGCCTGGAGAAATTGTACTCTCAGGAGGGTGTACATTGCAAAAATGCATGTGAACAAGTTTTATTAAATGGGAGAGTGTGTACAGTTCGAAACGTGTGCACAAAGATATAGGTCTAAGACCTCCCCCCCACCCCCAAAAACCCTCTTCTGTCAAAACACATCTGCACACAGAGAGAACACACTAGAAGGTGGGAAATCCATGGAAATGCACCTGATTGGACTAGGTGGCCAACAGTTTGTCTTTGTTCCTCTAAAGGAAGGGCAACAGAGGCTGTTTTGCATGTTGACAATTCGAGGCTGAATGTCCATGAAACACTTGGAATGACTTCCTACCACAAAGCCACTTTCCAACAGTACAGACTTGGACCATGCCAGAAATGCCTTCCATGTTTTTTACCATTCCTGTGCAACTGGAGAGAAAAGAACTTACTTCCAGAAGGAAATTCAAAGGAGAAGAAATTTCAGAGAGTCCCCATTGTTTGTTTGTTTATTAAATTTGTTTGAAGGCCTCCTTTTAGTATCATGAGTCCAGGCGGCCATTACAATAGAGTAGTTTGGTCCTCGTGCTTGCTTTGCTTCTCAGGCAGCCAAGGGCGGCCCATGAGTGCCCTAACTTGCATCAAACAATAATCTCTGAGAAGCCCGTGACTTGCATGGCTTCCCACGTGTCAATGAAAGCTCAACAGAAGACTCCATGTGGGAATTTCCCCCACAAGACTTTTCATTTCAAGTAATGTGGATGGCCTTGGCAGGTTGTAGAGCAATGGAAAGAAAATAGAAATGCAAACATACACACAACACTCTTGGCCAGCTTGCAGGGATTCAGGAAGCTCAAAAACACCACCCAAATACATGCCAAATGCATGAAAAAGGACCCAGAGTTAGACAGAATTATGGAAGCCTCAACACATCTGCCTCTGTTCCCACTTGCAGTTGCAATGCAAAGCACCAAAACCCTTTTGGAAGATGAAACCTCTGCCACAAGTGATTTCTGCCTCTGGGAAATGGTTGCAGAATTACTCCTCCCCGGGAGAAATTTGGTGCGGTATTTTCTGTGGCAGTTTGTGCACCATTGCAATATAAAGAACACTCAGCTAGGGAGACCAAGAGACTCAGTAGAAGACCTTCCTGGTATTTGCTTAGCACTGGACAGCTTAATAACTTTCATGTGTACTTAAGTCAATGTGGAGGGAGCAGGCACCATGGGCACCCTGGGATGCTTTGGTTGGAGACAGCACTCTGATCTCAGGAAGGGGAAGTGGAGCTGCCCCATCCCAGCTCGCAGCTGGCCCAGGAAGATCTCAGAGAGAGGGCATTTCACCGGGACACCAGAGAGTTCAGGACACAAACCATCCTGCTGCCCCCCAGGCTCCTTCCTCTCAACCCTGCCACTTGAGACACTCCGGCTACATGGGTGGAAAAGTCCACCCAGTAGCAAAACACAGGATAAGGGGACAGGGAGGTATAGGTCGCCTCCAGTGCTCCTGTCCTACAGCAGATGACTCCAGGCCTCTAAGTTTGGGGATTAAGCCATTGCCGTAGGATCACACCCTTCCTTGTGTTCTACCCTGTCATCCTGTGGGATTAAGAAAGCTCGAAGAGTCAGCTACAACCACACAAAGCTTGGTGGCCAGGAAGTATCAAGCCAAGTCCAAAGAACTGCCTGTTGCCATTACTCACTTGAACAGACACTCCCATTTGAACAAATAGTCCTGAGTAACACACCCTCAAGAGCCAAAGTTGAGTGGCAAAAAGGAAGACGAGTAGGGCAGGAGACTCCTCTGGCCTGCCCCCCTTCTTCACTGTCCCTTACTGTCATCTGCCTCTTGTTGGCTGGCTACCACTTCTGTCTGTGCAGAAATGCTGGATTGGGGCCACTATCATCAGGGCAAAGAAATAATCAAGACTGGGCCACAATTCCTGGGCATTTTTAGTCTGCAAGGATGGCTGGGCAGCCCTTCGTTTATCAGCTCCTCTGTATTCATGCTCTTTTCTTTCCAACTGATTCTGCAGTAATGAATGGGGGAAACCAGCATAAATTTATACATTTTGTTACTTTAGATTTGATCTGGTTTGATTTTATATTTTTTTTCTTTTTGGTTTCAGACATCATTTATAATAATTCAGTACAAGGCCATGCATGCTTTAAATAGGGGCTTACTCCCAGGTAAGCGTCCATAGGATTGTAGCATTAAGCTCTGGTTTAAACTCCTCAGTTATGTGCTTTGCTCAACTCCCTCGCTGAAATTAATGGTACTTATTTAGCTGGAATGTGCTCAAGGTATTTGTCTTGCATATCTCTGCCCATGCCATTAAACTTAAAAAGCTGCTTTTTAAAATGGCTATAAATATTTAAAAGGTGGGAAGCCCACAGTCCAGTTAGTTGGAGCAGCACCACAAAAGAGTATTAAGTACAATACTTTACAAATTAAAAACCTTTCTCCTGCCACACTCTGGAGAAATATGCAGCACCTGGGAATCAAGTCAAGCTAATCTGCATTATTTCAACAGCAAAGGACTTGAGAAGCTTTCTGTATTGGTAAGAAGGGAAGCATTTAAATGAGCATTACTGATGTATCTCCTGTCCCAGCACAACTGCCAGGATGGTAGTTTACAATTGCCTTGTTTACTGTATTCCCCCGATCTGTATGGTCTAGAAGTACTTTTTCTACTCTCTCTGTCCAGCCACTAGCTCAGAGCCTGCTTAGGCATGGCGGTCCTCCATATTAAAAGCGGCTTCTTCTTTAAGCCAAGATCTGTTGCGAATTCTGAAGCTTCCCAAAGCGAAAGAAAATGCCAGGACTGGGATAGTAGACCTAGCCAGTAGATCATTTTGGCACCATCCACTCTGTATATTTGCGTACCTTATATTTCCTTTTTTGCCCGGTTTTCCTAGATAGAAAAAAAGAGAAGATTAGAGAATCAGTGGTTAAGGAAAAGGCAGTCAGGGGCTCTTAATTCCTTCTAAGGGTCCCTGTCCGACTTAGATGAAGTCTCCCCAGTTTTCACCTACTTGGTTACAAGAATGGTTACTTTTCTCATAAGCTCAGTCAGTTTATAACCCAACAAGCAAGTCACAGACCAAGAGCTATTTCAGCAGGATAAGGGGGTCTAGAAAACCTCCTGTTATTCCCCCGTATCTGGAACAGGAAGGAAGGAAGGAAGGAAGGAAGGAAGGAAGGAAGGAAGGAAGGAAGGAAGGAAGGAAGGAAAGAAAGAAAGAAAGAAAGAAAGAAAGAAAGAAAGAAAGAAAGAAAGAAAGAAAGAAAGAAAGAAAGAAA